>PVNU02000409.1:0-1200000 GCA_003013855.2 Liriodendron chinense
ACGGGGTGTACTGCATTCCTTGAAATCTTCATCCCTTGACGACTAAAAATCTCCTTGAGATCCTGGAGATTTTGTACCTACTTTCCATACCATCGGTCTATTCCGTATATGTGTAGTACCTACGTTGTACCTATACGTACTCTGTCTAAAATGCGTACTTGAATTTTATTACCCGCACTATTCTATGTCTAGGTCATGGATAAAACTTCGTAGACCCGTGTTGCCCTACGTTGAAATATCGCCTAAGTGATAGGTGTACGATATTTGTAGAAAACAAAACAACTACTTCACGACTGTTTCTTCCTTCGGACTTTGTTTCTTCCCACCTAGACTGATAAAACCCATATTTTCTAGTTTTTCTCATTCAATAGTACGAATATATACTATTGTATACATTTCACTAACCCACATTGGCAGAGAGGCGAATTCTCTAGCAGGTAATCTAGCTAGAGGAGTATCACTCCTTCCCACTCTCGTGGTAGAATTCGATTTCCATTTCTTGATGTAATTTTCTTCTTATTCGAATAATTTTGCAGCTATCTTTAAAAAAATAAAAAATAAAAAGCACTGTTGTATAACAAAGGATGGGTGCATTTATCAGTCAAGGTAATCAGATAAAAATTCCAAAAAGAAACAACCTATATTTATCAGTCAATCACTCAAAATGGTTGACAACTACTGGAGATTGCAAGGTATCGTAGCTGATCCCCCATCATTTGTAGCAAGACTACACCAAGAATGCCATCTTCCTTTAGGACCCCTTCCAAGTTCCAACACTAGTTACACTACCATGACTCCGAGTCCACCTTTACTTCCACCAATATTATATTGCTAAGAGTTGAAGAAGGCTAAGATGATGATGATTATTGTTAAAAGTCTTCAATTATCGTAACAACATAGGCATATTAATTTTTCTCAGTTTTGGTAAAGGTAAAGATATTTTAAATTTTGGGCCCCACGTACCACAAGACTAAACCCACTACATTCAACCGAATTTTGGCCCCCAATCTACAACTCCTGAATCCAGTTCACCTTGTCTACTCCCACTAAATGCAACTAAAGCCAACCACCATCATCGTCAAAGCTCATCCCAACTAATTGAGATCAGCTACATGAATCCTGTTCCGCTACTCCAATCTGTCCAGGATATCCTTGGAAAAGCTGCAGGTCATCAAATCTTTTCTTACTACCTCCAACCATGTCCTTTTAGGCTATCTCCTTGCCCTGCCTTCAACTTGAACCAACTCACTCCTACTAACCAGTGCAGTTCTTGGTCTCAGATACATATGGCCAAACCATCTAAGCTTACTTTCCCTCATCTCATTACCTGTTTGGGCTACTTCTAAGTTCCCCTTGAATGAATTCATTTCTAATTCAATCCTCCCTCATCTTGCCACTCATCCATCTCAACCACCTCTTTTCTTATTCCATGAACGTATTATTCTTTGACTGCCCAACATTCTGCCCGTGAAGCATGGTTGGTCTTATGTCTTATAAAATCTCCCCTTCAGTTTGGAATGCAGCATTCACATAATAGGCACATACCCACTTCATCCACCCAGCACTAACTCGATGAGCAACATGCTTCTCAACATCTCCATTCTCATGAATTATCAACACTTACTAAAGTTGCATTTCATATAACTCTATTTGTTTCCAGTAATTTAAAACCTTTAGATTCAAAAGCATCACTCCATATTTCTAGCGCATCACTCCATATTTCTAGCTTTGGGTTACCCCCTCCCATTTCTCGTCAATCAAAATTATATCATCGGCAAATGTACACCATAGAACCTCTTCTTATAAATGCCTAATTAACTTATACATGATCCAGTGCATGCAACTAAACCCAGCCTTTAAAAAACTTAATCATGCACCAACTTCAGTGTGTCAGTCCACACATATCTACCACTGTCCAAAGACTGCAGAAATCCAGCACAAGTTTCAAAATAGGATCTGAAATCTCATTCTAAATTGTGTCATAGGATTCCCACCATCTGTATTTGAAGTTGGAGCCACATGTTTACCAAATCTAATTGCAAACTGTATATTATTCCACAATCTTTCCTTGTTAATTGTATATGTACAGTAAATTCTTGACCTGATTGCTCAATGGGCCATGGCTTTTATAACAGAACAAAATGGCCTTGATGGTCAAGGACTAGTATCTCTTCTTTAGTTCAATTACAGCACTCACTGTTAATGCTACAATGGCCAATATTCAACAGATAAAGGCCAACTATCTGAACCTCACGGCAGATAGCACTCGCAAACAAATTACTCCATAAGAAACTATATTCGCATTTCATGGGTAGATGAGGAGGACAAACAAGTAGCCCCACTTTTGTGTAAGACGGTTTCCCCAATAAATAAAGCAAATGTTCAGTCTTGTGCAAGTTATTAGCTTTAATTTAGGGAAGAAAAAAAAATGCATCCCCATATTGTAGATCCATATCAACCTGGGAAATAGTTTGTTGACCAGTGCACTGTGGTTGCAAGGTATTCCATAACGGCAACGGTGGCCATAGCTGTGACCATTATGTCATGGCCTTCTTTTTTCTTTTTTTGAAAAAAAAAAAAAAAAATTGTTTCAGACCCTGTTATGGGCCACTTTTTCTGTAATGCCCTTTATGGCTGTTTCAGCCCCATTAACGTGTAACAGTTACAACTGTTACCGTTACATAACCGTTTTGGCATACCATGGTGGATTGGCCTAATTGGTAGAAACTAAAAATCACAAAAGAGAAGGTTATGAACTAACAAGGTATTAGTTTGGCCGTTACTGCCTCACTCAACACCCATGGCAAGACTCGATCCCAAGTCATATCCCGGGAGAGCACGTACATTAACCAGCTTGTCTACCGAGCTGGTTTTGTTCTTTAACTTTTGTTTCCTTAATGCATTACAATGAAAAGTAAAAATATATCCCATATTTACTTAAAATGTAGATTTACCAGTAATTTAAAGCAAAAGAAAGTTTTTTACCCATACAAGCATATCGTAAGGATTTTGAAACAGTTAAGGTAAAAGATCATTCAGCAATATGATACTTCAATGAATTTTTATTTAAATGTAAATGAGCAAATCTGCAAGAAAGAATCTGTTAATAGTGGGAATCGATGGGGAAAAAGAAGTACAACAAAAGGTAAACCCACACTACCTGCTTTCGCTGACTGATATCAGCAGAAGGCATAGGATGCACACTGACTGATTTGGACCATTTGGTATTCTGAATGGGATTTTCCGAAACACTTCCATTCTCATTGAACCTGGGAAGCTGGACCAAGAAAGAACTTCTCCCTGCAAATAAGCATCATAAGCTCTAAAAACTATTGTGTTGATTCCAAAAATAACATATGTAAACTATAAAGTAAATCTTTGTAACAATTGAAGTTATCCTGATATTACCTATATGAGAAAATTTATATGAATTATCGGGGACATTAAAAAATTTGAGAAGTCATCATGAAATTATCGGAAATTATTAGCCTACAAGACTTATCCCATACAAGTATACAACAGAATCATGCAATAAATACAAAAACGCATAAAGCTTGAATTGAAACAACAAAATATAATATGTTAAAAATATGGAAAAACACAAACCTATAGAAAAAGTAATAAAAAGGAAGAAAAGAAAGCAGTCAGTAAAGCCAAGTATGAACTTGATGATGAACTGTATGAGAGATCTACAAACTAGTAAAAGCAAGGGAGAGAACTCTCCCTTTGCATACACACGTTAGATGCATCAAGGGTGAGGATCATAAGTTCTCAGAGAAAGATCTTGAGATAGGAGAGATTACAGAGGTTATTGAGTGAATAGGAAAGAATGGGCGTAGAATTAGGAGGGGTCTCCAATCCTGTGGGTTTGGGACTTGGGAGCACGTATGGTATTATCATAAACTTCTAGGGGAAGTAAGAGTAGCCTAAACAAGGATGAGGAAAAGAAAGGTTTTGGGGGCATATAATATATTCATAGAAGTGTGGAAGATACTGAACAAAATCAGATTAGTTTGGTCAACTAATGTTTTCTAATAGAATTTTTCCGAGAAAGAAAATACTTGAGTAGATGAGAAGCATCATAATTCCCATTTAAGTTACACCAATTATCAGTGGATCACACCATGAGTCTTTCATTGTCATGTTTCAGTCCTCTTCCCCAAATCAATCAGGTTCATGTCAGGGAGATCAACAGCCGAAGCCATTTTCCTACTCGACAATTAATGGGAAAGTTCAGAGATGAGGAAGAATCCACACGTGGTTTTCATGGATGAGGAAAAAGAATCCAATAGTGCCTAAGGAGGCTGTACAGTAGCTGATGAAGAGTAAAGGGATCTGGGAGGATATATCGTCAACATTAAAGACATGTGCAAAGGTCATGTGATGAAACTGCCCTTATCTTTTCGATTTGTTATAGACAAATTAACCGCAGGACTATAGGATAAAGTCCCTTGGTATGAGTTGCTTACAGAGGACACGGTGTTTGTCAAAGACACTAGGGAAGGCACACGCGCTAAATTGGAGATTTGGAGGAAGGCAATACAGTCTAGAGGTGTAAAAATTAGCAGAACCAAGATGGAGTATTTGGAATACAACTTTAGTAAGAACTAAGAACATTTATAAAGGTCACACATTAGTTAAAAATTTGATGGTCAGAACTGACAGTCAAGAGATTCCTCGATGGGATGCGTTTCATCAACTTAGTTCTATTGTTCACTATGATGGGGGAGATTGATGAGGATGTCTCAAATAGAATGAAGTTTGGTGGATGAAGTGAAGATGTGCCTCTAGGGTGCCATTACGGGTTAAGGAGTTGTAATGCCTGTTCCGGGGGGGGGGGGGGGGGGGGGGGGGAGGAGGAGTTGAACATTACAAGACCTTAATGGTCATTATGGTGACCGTTACAGCCAATGTTACCTTATTGAGTACCTTGGCTGTGATATATAGGCAGTGTTGGGTGGTTAAAAGACAGCATGAGCAGGTGATAGAGTGTCGCAGAAATGAGGATGTTAAGATGGATGTGGGAAGACTAAAAAGGTGAGGACTAAGAATGAGGTCACCTGGAGCAGCCTAGAAGTGGTAGCAATAACACAGGATGAGAGGAAGATCAAGAAGAACTCAGACTGATGTGATGAAAATGGATATGAAAGCTTGATAGCTTACTGAGGACAGGACCTTAGATATGATTGAATGTTGAACAGGATTTGTAAAACCGACCCCAAATAGTTGAACAGAGCTATGATGATGATGATGATGATGATGACCATTTTATCTCCTTATGCACTCAAACCAAAGTCTTAATAATGTATAGTTTAGATACCACTTAGTACTTGTGTTAGAGTCTTGACTTGTGAAAAGAGTTTCCTTTGGACCTCCTTTTATTTTAGAACGTCATGGTTATTAGTTTCATGAGCAGTCAAAATTTTGAAAAACTTGACTCAAAGCCGATCAGACTCAATATGTATTCTGTTTGGTTCTAACTCTCTCAACACTCAATCAACTCGTGAAGAGTTGACGAAGCCTAGTCCTTTCTTCTGACAAAAATATTTTCGAACAATCTCTTTTTTTCTAAAGGAGGGTGTTTCCTAGTTTTTTTTTTTTTTTTTTCCATTTTCCTCACTTTTACTGGATTTACTATTTTTTAATATACTCTTTAGAGTATTAATTATTACCAAATTGTGAAACTAAAGACTACTGGAAACTCGCTTGGTAGCGATGTGCCAACAGGTCCCCAGCCCGGATGAAGGAGACTGGTGTTAGGCAGACGGTTGTGAGACCTTTTTTTTTTTTTTTTTTTGATAGGTCGCTGGGCTCAAACACAAGACCTCGATGTTGAAACAAGCCCATTCAACCATTTAGCAACAGGCTCCAACCATTGTTGGATGTCAAACTTTTGCCATGCAACCATGAAAATTCCTATTTAAAATCTTGATGATTGACAAAATAGGGTGGACTTAAGGGGCTAATGGACCTCAAGCTTGTCTTTTCACTTCAAGATGATGCCTCCTCATCCTTTTATCTTGTTTAAGTTTCATTCTCTTTTGGGTGGTTTGAATAAAATTTATTGCTGCCATTCAAACAAATGGCAAAGTAGGATTTATAAAGCCAACCCCAAATGACTAGGAGAATCCTATAATCATGATGAATACATAGATAAATATACAAAGGATGTCATAACATGGAAGAAAAAGATATATATATATATATATATATATATATATATATATATATATATATATATATATATATATATATATAGATATATATATATATATGGGAAAAGGTACTATGCGCTCGACCTCATGGGAAGTTCCCACGAGGTCGAGCTGTGTGGGCCCTACTGTGATGTGTGATGGGCATCCACACCTTCAGTCAGATGCACCATTCCGTGGTTGGCCATGGGCCTAAAATTCAGGCCAATCCATGACTTGGGTGGGCCACACCATAGACAACAGTTGAGAGTGGATATCCACCCATTGAAACCTTTATCATTGTTTATAGGATCGACTGAGATGTGGTTGAGAAATCCAGGCCATCCATTATGCGTGTCCCACTTAAAAAAGAGGTCACACCAAGTTTCAACCGCATCCAAAACTGAGGTGGGCCCCAACAAGTGCTTTTCGATGTTGTAGGCATGATTTTACACTGTTTCAGTTGTTATGGCACACTTGAGTTCCAGATACAGCTGATTTTTGGGATATCCCATAACCAATAGGGGACTCACCAAATGCATGGTGTGGATGTTTGATACACATCACAGTGGGGTCCACACAGCTCGACCTCATGGGAACTTCCCATGAGGTCGAGCACATAGTACCTTTTGTGTGCGTGTGTGTGCGCGTGTGTGTGTGTAAAGCATAATCACACAACTAGCTGTCTTACCAGTCTAATGAAGCAAAGAATATATTCTTATTTAAGAAACAATAACATGCCCTTCTTATCGATTATTTTCTAATTTTTAATGAAAGAAAAACATTCCATTGTTTTTGTCTCAATTTTGTTTAACTTAGGCTTTTAAAATTTCCACATAGAATTCCATGTTTGACCAGGTTATGATCTGTTGTAACTAACTTTTAATTTCAGTTGTGAAGTTTCTAACTAATTTTACTTAACCTTTAACTCACTTTTCAGATTTGTAAAATTTGAATAGTAAACAATAGCTGACTAGTCATGATTAGAAGTGCCAACCAATTTTTTCGTAAAACCAAGGGTGTGTTTTGGTAACATGAACGCAATTTAACAAGTATATACTAAAATAGATATTTTCTGCAAAATCGTGTTAAACATTGGAGTGTTTGGTCTTCATTGCAAGATTGCAAATCCTTCCCAAAACCAAGAACTGAATTTCAGAAAAACGTAAACTTGTCCACAATTATGATTTACAGAATCTTAATTATGTCTCTCTATTCCACACCATCTGATCAAAGTGGTCTTATGGAAGGGATTGGCTATCAAAGGTGAGACCAAATTGATTCTCCAAATAGACCACCTCTATTATTAATCAATATGTACCATCCATTTCATGCGGGGATCATCCGATCAAAGTGAATTTTAAGAGGTGTGGGCAATCAAATGTAGGCACCACAAGCTGGACAATCAATATCAATCTTTGGAGCTTCTCGATTATAATTAACATGAATAATCCATACAAATCATCAATCCGATTGCTAGGATCATTCAATTAAGTGATCTTTCAGGAGCGACGATCAATTATGGTGTGCCCCCACATGATGGATGGTCCAAATCAATGGTCAAAACTTCTCTTTTATAATCAACATATAGACTGCCTTTGCCCTAGCCATTGATCAGATGGCTAAGACATCCAATTAACTTTTAAGAGCAATGAGAAATCAAAGGTGGGCCCCGCGTGACAGATGGTCCAAATTAATGACTGAACCTTCTCTATTATAATCGATATGGATCATGCATTTTCCTAGCCAATGATCAGATAGTTAGAATCCCTATCAAAGTGATTTGGGACAGTCATGCAAACAAAATTGGGGTTCACATGATGGACAGTCCAGATCAATGATCAGACCTCTATAATGATCAATATAGACCGTCCATTTCCCTAACCATTAATCAGATAGCTTGGATCATCTGATCAAAGTGATTCTATGGTGAGACAGGCAATGAAAGTTGGGCCCCACATGATGGACAATCCAAATAAATTATCTTTCTCTATTAGAATCGATATGAGCAATCCATCTCCTAGCCATTTATTGGATCATTCAATCAAAGTAACATTTACAAGGGGTGAGTGATCAAAGTGTGCCCCACATGATGGATGGTCTAGATCAGTGATTGCCTTCTTTATCATAATCAATGCAAACCGTCCATTTTTCTAGCCATTTTGGATGGTTTGATCGTCCAATCAAAGTGATTTTTTTGGATGAACATGCATAAAAGATCACCAATTGGACCGTTCATAGTAAAATAGAAGTGACGTTTAAGAGTGACTGGCAAAGGCCCCAACTCACCAGCTGGCGGGTTTAGATCGGTGATCAAACCCTTCCTAGTATAATAAATAGGGATCATGCACTTCCTATCCATGAGAGAATGGTTAGGATCATCATATCCAACCGTTACGATACAGGCCATAACAGTTGTTACAGCCTTTTTATTTTTTGAAAAAAAAAAATCCATTTCAAACTCGTCATGAACCATTACGAAGCTGATACGAGCTGTTTTTACTATAACAGTCGTTTCGGCCCTGTAACACGTTAGTCGTAACAATTACGGCCGTTATGTAACCACTTTGGCATAACATGTATCCGAGTGACTTTTGGGAGGGTGGACAATCATAGGTCGGTGTTCCATGATGGAGAGTCCAAGTCAATTACTGGAGTTTCTCTAGCACAATCAATGTGGAGCATCCATGTTCTTAGCCATTATTGGCATCTTGGTTGGTTAGGATCATCTAATTGAAGTTCCTTAAGATCGTTCGGAAATCAAAGTGGGGACCACGTGATGGATAGTCCATATCACTGGTCAAGCCTTTCTAGTATAACAATTATGAACCGTCCATTTCCGACCCATTGGTTAGATGGTTGGCACGTCAGATTGTTGGTTATGTGGCCCCAACCACTGGTTGCCCGTGATTCTCAACGATCAATTTGGTTGGAGATTCTAAGTATCCAATCAAATTCAAGGAAAACAGATGTTCCAATTAATGGAATTGGCCCAATCATTGATTTGAATTGTCCATTGTGATGGCCCCACATTTGATTAGCTTTGCTTCCAAAGTAAAGCTAAATTGCAATTTTTTATCAAGCATCTGTATCCCTAATATTGACAATGCTGAAAATTTAACAAAGCAGTGATTTAAGGTGGGCAGGCCAAACTGTCTATGAAACATTAAAAAACATGGGGAGGGGGACTTTTTTTTTCAGATCAAGAATTGTGTTATTTTTCTACCATACAGAATTTTAATTAGGAAATGTTTTTCATGCCAAACAGACCCTAAAAGATCTTTTGACACTACTTTATCGTCTTTTTTCTGATGAGTGGAGAACACTACTTTATCATGATATTATTGCAAAAAAGAATATCACAATAAATTGAGCGATCATCTCAAATCCATCCTCCACCTTATCATGATGTTTTTCCTTCATTTTTTCTCTAAGAGTTACCTTAACATGATGTTATCCCAAAAAAATGTTTTCTATTGCAAATAACTGTCACTAAGGGCATATTTTGTGCCATATTTAGGGGAAATGTCATGACATTTCATTTTTTTTTTAACTCAACATAATAATGTTTAGTTACATTGTGCAAATAGATAGTTAACAGTGCATTACAGAAATTTCAATCACAAAACAGGCAAACTGGTCATTTCCAGTCAGACTTTAAATGAACCTCAACAAGTTTTTCTCCATTTTTCCTCTCTTCCTCTCTCACAAACACAAACAGAACTGTTAGTTTCTCCTCTCACATGCAAAATATGATAATGATGATGATGGTAATAGTAATAATTCCACAATACTCTATGGAGGTCTCCACATTCCAAGCAAAAGATAGCTCTATCCAAAGTTCAAGGGTTTGGATGAAAAGAACAATATTTCTATAAAACAATTATTCAAAGAAGAAAGAGAAATTACAACAAAGAGAAAGCATCCTGGACAAAAGGCAATGACACCTAAGACTCCCATAACAAGGAGGGTGTCAAGAAATATTAAATTTCATCTGAACAGTCACATCTTATAACAAAAAAAAAAACACTTTTTATCAAGTTAAATTTTATATTCAAACTTCATCATGAGTTGAATATATTTACACCCAAACACAAATATGAACCATATGAACTTCTTGGTAATTCATATAAGAAAACGAAATGCAAAACAAGTTTGAAACTTTGAAAGAAAACAGTGACATGGAGGCAGTGAAATACAGAAATCAATAAGAGAGGTCTAATCAGTGTTTTAAATAGCGAATAGCGTGTAGAGTAGGGCGTAGCTTACACTTTGAAGCATGAAGCGTAAGCTACATAGCATGCAGCTACTTCAAGATTTTTAATCAAGGTTGTGCTTGGTTGCATCAATTTCATGGTATTCACCAAATTAGACTGATCAATAATGAAATTTAACAAAATTTTACGATATTTGGTGCAACCAAAACAACCTAAAGTAATAGGAAAGGGTAATCATTAAGTATCAAGGTAAAGAAAGAGCAAGGAAATTGATTAATACTGTTGCTCATATCATTTTTACTAAACGTGTTGTTATTGAAAATAGAAAAATCTAACCAATCATTGAAAACATTAATTGATTTTAATGTTGTAGTAAAAATAACTTGTAATGTGAGTTACATAGCGTGTAGCATAGTCTAAGTAGCATGTAGTGCCGTTAAGGCAAAGCTACGCTACATAGCATAATCTACGCGCTACATAGCATAGCTATTTAAAACCATTTGGGTCAGAAGCACTCCCTTCCTTTTGTTCCTTCTGTTCTTCTCTAATGGATCATGTTTTCTTCTAATCATAAATAAATAGAAAAGCAGAAGTTTAATGCCTTTAATGATTATGAAGCTGAGAACAGAAATTAGCAAAAATATGAAGATGAACTCCTGATTTCAAGAACAATAGATCATGAAACAAGGGAAGATGGCATTTCAAGAACTACAGAAGAATCCAGTGACAGATTGGATCTCACATACATTACAATGTGCAAGTGACAAGTAAACATGCAAAACAGAGAAGGCTGCAGACATGATGATGTTGCACATCACAGTAAGCAATTTTTTTGGAAGTGTGTTTGGCTGTCCCTAAATTAGAAGTGGGTTGAATATTTCAGTGCATTTGGGACAGTGAAAAACCAGAACTTCATAAGGAGAGATGCCTTTTCTCTTCCTCTTATGCCCCAATTCAATATCAACAACATTGCTGATATCAAATTAGGTGGAAAAGCAGGAAAACAACAACCCACCTTATGACGTTTCCAATTCCATGCTACCCAAAAACAAAAGTACAGTGGACAACCATCTTCTCTGCCAGAATATTCGAATCACTTGCAATTTCGGGGAACATTTCGGGGAACATTCAAACATGCTAAAATTAAATTCTTGGTCAAGGATGAGTATACCAGTGCAAAGTCCCAGGAGTTTGCGCCTCCGTAGGCTGACCATGGCTGATTGGAACTTCCTAATAAGAACATAGATTGCCTTAGTGGACAAGATCAAGCATCAACAACTGATGGTATTTGAATCACAAGGGCAGTGTAATCTAGATGAATGAACCCAGATACGCATGCAAAAGACAAGTTCCAGGCAAGAGTCATCTACAAACAAAGAATAAAATGATGCACGCCTTGACCCAGCTATGGCTATTCATAGTGGTAGGACGCTGAATCCTTCTCACCCAGTGCTTGCCAATGTAGCACGTGAGCTTGGGATCTAAGCTGTTCATCAGGTGGGCCTCACTGCGTATGTGCCCAGCACAATCATCAGGTGGGTGGGTGACACAGGTACATTGGATGTGGAAAAATTGCTCAATTTTTTAACTGTAAAGAATGGCCTTGCTCTTCAAAAACAAATAATAAGTATTATAATTTATACATATAACAGTTATGAAATTTTGAAAGAAGAACATTAGTTTATTACAAGAAACACTATCTCAAGACCCAGCATGTGATAATAATAACAAAAAAAAGAGCAAACACAGAACATTAAAAATAATCCGGTTGTCTAACAACAATAAATGTCATAAGCTTCCTTGACCAAAGTTATCATAACTCAGAAGCATCAACAAAACCAGCTCTCCCATGCAGCTTCATCCACATTGTAATGATTGGCAGAGCATTGGGACAAGCTATAAGCCTTTGTGGAAGCACCAATAACCATCAGTTTTCAGTTATTATTCACAAGCAATGACAGCTGCCGTTGCAGATCACGATCATCTGACAATTATACAAGATGAAACAAAAAGGGCTGGCCCAGCTGCTATTGCAGTCAGGTTCTTTCCACAAAACTTCATGAAGTTACAATTAACGTAATAATAGTGAGATCAGGGTTTGCCAAGACATTCAAAGAGAAATCTTAGGAGGGTATTCACAACCAGCAGCGAAGCGTAAGCTCAACTTGAGACACGTGCACATCAGATTTTTCATTGCATTGTTACATGCATGTTGTCCGGAAAAAATAAGAATTCACAAGGACTATCATATGCCATAGCATGTGCTAAAAAGCAAATCATTACATGCAAGGATTATGTTTCATAAACCAGATGATATGCTAATTATGTAGTGATGATATAACCAACTATATTGCTGGAAAACAGGAGATGGTCCTGGTAAGGATAAGGATAGGGACTTTAATTGGGGTGAAAGGAGGTTCAAAGCACGTGAGAAGGGATGAGAAGGCTTTTCACTTACAGACGATATGGCTTTAGGTAGGAATTTATTCTGAAATAGGATTTATAGAACTAAACTCAAATAGCTAGGACAAGACTATGAAGATGATAGTAATGATGATAACTTATTTCCCCGATGAATAGGTGACTATACCGGCAAATACAGTTTCGCAGAAGTCAAAATTAAGGATAGAAGGAGACAGATAAATGCACATAGGGTAGTAGAGATTCTAAATGTGAAAAGGAACAACAGGACCCAAATCTCTGTGAATGTACAGTTTGCCGATCCTTTCAATTTCATTACATGTGGGGCCCATTGTTCAGATAACCAGACTGTCGACCAAATGGACCACACTATAGATGGGAGGTCCCTAAAAAATCTATACAGTGGAGGATCCTAGCCCCATCCATGGGTGGTAAATAAAGGTGGATACGTGTTTTATACAAAAGTTCATCGACGAAACGAAAATGATTGACCACAAAAGTTTTGGAATTTCTAGAATGGTAGGCCCTCATAATAGAATGTGCCATATAAAAGTGCCATACTCCTTGACCTTAAAAAAGGTGCTGTACTCATTGATTTCAAAAATAAAAAAATAAAAAATAATAATAATAAAAAGTTGGTGAAGTTAAAGTATTGGTGATTGGTTTTCAATGTTCAGTATTTTGGGCTCTTCCTGATGAGGTTCTCTTGTTGGCATGCTAGTGTAGTCCAGATATGCAGATTGGTTTTTCTTTCATGATCATCTTAGACTTTCTTGCCAAAACACACACACACACACACAGAGAGAACAAAAAAAAGTGAACAGGGAGACTGACTAGTTGAATCGCATTAGACATGGGAGGTTTTTCTTAATGGTAACAGTAATTTTATTAAAAGACAGACAAAAAAGGCAGAAAGTCAAGCCATTACAAAGGGATATGAGAGATCATTCAAGATCAAAGAGGCTGGACCCCAATTCAAGAACCCCAGAGCTCATCCCTACAAAATCACACAATCCCACAGGGGAGGTAGGCATGTCAAGTAAAATAGATGGTATAATTTTCTGATGGTTATTAGTAATTTAGCACCTACATTTCTATTTTGCTGACTTGACAGAGAGGAATGGCATGATAGGATTCATGTAGCTGACCCCAATCAGTTAGGATAAGGCTTAGATGATGACGATGAATTCTATTTTGCTAATTTCCTCTCAAATGTGAAATAATTCCCAAGGCTAATAGGATGTGGTATGATCAAAACATCCATTCCTTCTTACTAGTCAGGAAAAACACATCTCACTAAACACCAAGAATACTAATATGCTTGGCAGTTCACCGGTTCACCCAAAAGCTGTCTGTACTAGCCTCTTTCCACATTATCAATCTGCAATTACCTAACTTCCAATAATGTATTAACAAGATCAATAGGCATGTCTCATGCAAAAAAAAAAAGTTCATGAACAAGGCACTTGTCTAGAGTGATCAGGACTGTCAATCCAGTGGGCCACCACAGACTTATGCCACAAAAGAAAATTCACTATGATTGGACAATCCTATTTCATAGCTCTCTGATCCATGCAGTTTTGCCCATTTAAGTTAGACTTTTACCATCTATCTTTCTTCATCAACTTTTCTAATCGCCACCTTCTAGTCCAGTTTTGAACTGCTGATGCAATGACTAGGTTCGATTGCCAAGACTTTTCAACTACAGCCCATCTATAGAAGTAGCTACTAGATCAACAGTCCTGATCACCCTCGACAAGTGCCGCATGTACAGTAGAGATGGGAAGTGACAGAAAGAGGATAAACTCCCTTTAGGTGGCCGCAGCCTTGCTACCAAACATCGCAACATTATGGCGAAGGAAAGCCGCCGCATGCTCACACACACCCAAAGCCATCACAAACCGAATTCTCCAGTCTACTCTCCAACACAAAGTCAACCCAACAAGCAAGAGCACACAGTCACACACGCCCAAACCCGGCGTAAATCAAATTCTCAATCTCCCCTTCAAATACAAAGCCAATCCATCACCCAAAACAGCCTGTCTCCAAACCGACCAGAAAACCCCGCCACATATAGACGCCCAAACCCGTTTCATGCATCAAATTCTAAGTCCTTCAAGTCAACCCACCAACCAAAACGACCTCCGTTGCTTCGACGGAAACATCAAACAAGCCCAAGGACACCAAAAATACGGTAATCGAAACACACCCAGAAAGCGGAACTTGGCAAAACCTTCAAACATACCACCCGTCGCCGGACAGTGCGAAGCCGTGCTTCCATGAAAGGAAGATAACAGAAAGATGGTACACCAAAGTTCACGTTTATAATCTTAAACAAGCATTCAGAAATAACCCATGAAAGGGATGAGAGGTAGAAGGGAGACTGTTCGTACCTGGCAACGGAGAAGACGGCGGCCGGCCGGAGCGTAAAAAGAGGAGGGAATCAGGGGTATTTTAGGAAATATGGTGGAGGTGGAGGGGTATTTAAGTCACGAGGAGAAGATGGTAAGGGGTGGGAAAGGGAGGATTGCATCTACCCACCACCTTTCTTTTCCCTTCTCTCTCTCTCTCTCTCCTTCTGTCTCTTGTGTTGGGAGGGGTTGAAGAGGGTGGGGAACGTATGTTTTATGTTTCCTTAGCTTTGGTCAAAATGTCAAAACTACCCCTGAATTTTGTACAAAATCCAACAGGGTCCTTTATCCATAACAGTGACTGGGTCGGGTCTGATCAGTCGTGATGGATCCTACGTAGACGTCCATCGCCCGATTCTGCTGACATTCGTGTGTTGTCGTCGAAAAGTTCTGTGGGACTCACCATGATGTATGTCTTATATCCACACCGTCCATCCATTTTGGGAGATCATTTTAGGGCATGAACTAAAAATGAGGTAGATTTCGAATCTCTCGTGAACCACACAACAGAAATCAGTGAGGACAAATGACACCTGCCGTTGAAATGTTACTAGGGCCCATCCGACTTATACATTAGGACACACAGCCTTGGACGAAGGGAAAGCACAAATATCAACTTAATCCAAAACTTCTGTAGGCCCAAGAAGTTTTCAAAAGTAAACATTCGATCTCTCATGTTAGTGTAGTGTAGAGCTTCTTTGTTTTTTGTCCGGGATCATAAAATGATCTTGTAAAATTGATTGACGGTGTAGATATAACACACGCATCATGATGAGGCCCACAAAAAATTGGTTACGTCAACACATTACCCAAGTCAGCGTTGGCCAGTGCTGCATATCTACTGGTTTAACCAGACCTACCGACTTTTAATTATGCCAAACTCAACCAACCCAACCCGTGCCCTAGCCCGTGTATGCCCTACCTGTCAAGCATGCCCTTCTTCAAAGGGTGATAATGTAATAAACACACCTAATTGATCCCTTGCTTATTGTGGGGATATTTTTTCACAAGGCACAATAGAAAACTCCAACTTATAAGCCCATGGTTCTTATGTGCAAGCATATGTACATCATCTCTTAAAAAATGTCTTAAATTGAAAAAGTATAAGCAGAACTCATAGCTAACTCAACCGAACCTACCCAGTTCAGCATATAGGGTTAGAGTTGACCCTTTTGCAAGTAGGGCAACCTGTACCGAAACTTAAACCTTTAAAATAAATTTAGGTTGGATCCAGTATTAAGCCCAACCTGACCCTAACCCGACACGTATGCAGGCCTAGTGTTGGCACACCACGGAATCCCCTTGCGCCCAGTACATGGTGTCCGTTATGAATGGAATCATCTATAACCGAGCCTATAGGCCCACCGTATTTGTATGTGAAATCCACTCCATCCATCAGGTTCTATCCTAGATTGTAGGATCTGATGCAAAAAATAGGATGGACCGCAACATAGAGAGATACGATGCCAACTATAGGTTTGTATGTGGTCCACTATGGTGTGTATCCTTCCTCAGAACTGTTAATCAGGAGTGACTCACTGAAATGAAGTGAATAATATAAAACCACCCTGAAAAAAATGTCAGGTGGACCACACCTTGTGAAATTAGAGGTTCGAAGAGTAATTTTACATGGTCGCCGTTGGTGTGGCCCATTAGATTTTTTTATTGTTCTATCTTTTGGTAATGGCAAATGACCATAGGCTCCGAGTTGCGTGGGCCCACCCGTAATGTTTACGTGGAGTCCAAACTGTGATCCGGTGCAAAGCCTCACAGGCACCGTACGTTCCATGATTCATCCCTATCAGAAACTCAGCTGGGACGCACCATAAGGATCAGTGTAAAATCATGACTTGCTGTGGCCCACTTAAAATATTCAATGGCTTGATTTCTGTCTTTTGGAATGATGGATCAGACTGTCTTTTGAAATCAAGGCCTAATATGGGGGGCGTGTCTGATGGACCGGTTGGATATATAGCACCCATACATCACGGTAGGCCCCACATAGCTGTAAGTTATGATGATTAACATGCACTCAAACCCGTGTAATCATTCCTCCTTTTTGTTTTCACCTTGATGGTTGGTTGGGAGGGGACGGTCTGTGTGGATGGAAATATCTGCTTAGTTTGAGGTTTAAATATGGAGCTTCCGTGTAAGAGATCCACTAGATGGACGGTCTTGATTTGCCACAACATTCTCCCATCTAAATTCACTCATTTTTTTGGTATGTTGAAATTACCAAAATGCGCTGGCAATTGTTTATGATCTGAACCGTCCATCCGTAGATGGGCCGCAGCATGGGAAATCACAGTCGTTCAGAGAAAACCGTATGATCCTTGACCCATGAAAATGCAGAACATCCTATCTAAGCGCTATCCTGGTGGACCCCACCTTGGAGAGAAATTCTACCAATAATCAACCAATTGGAAGATCCTACCCATCCATCCTTTGGCTCTTTTCAAGGGAAAGAGGACTTTTGTTGTAGGTCACTGAACCAAGGGTCAGATTGCAGTGTTGAGAAGATAATTGGAGAGAGGCAACTGAAGGGTGGCATCACATTGACAATCTGGTTCACCAAGAGGGGCCCCACAAGCACAAGCTTAGGTCTCGGTTCGATCATGGCGTCAGGGGAAAAAAAATCAAAGGGACCAGCAAAAGAAAAAGCTAAACGAAATGATGCACTATACAAATTAAATTGATGAGATTCTACGGTTAAGATTAGGGTTGTAAATGGGTCGGCGGACGCGATGAGGTACCCAGACCAAACCCATTTAGGCCCAACCCAAACCTTATCCATTTGTTAAATGGTACAGTCTGGGTCAACAACGGACCAGTTGCTAAGTGCGTCTGGATCTAATTTCCTTTATATTAGGATTGACCTAACCCCACCCGAACCCATTTAGTAAGTGGGTGGGTTTGACCTATGTTACTGGGGGACCAATCAAGGCCTAAACCCATCCAAACCCAAATTTAAACCTGATAAAAATGCTTGCATACAAGATCCAAACCTAAATCCATTAGTCCCAACCCATTTATGAATGAGTCTGGTGGTTTACTCTCTCTCAGACTTGGACCATTTATAAATGAGCCTAATGGGTTGACTTAGACCCAACCCAGATACGCCTATTTAGTAAAAAGGCTTATGTCTAATATTTGAACCAGACTCATTGAGTAAGTTTTACTCGGGCTGGTTTGATTTTGGCCAAACCTGCCCCAAACGCGACCATTTACCATCCTAGTTAAGATTACCTGATCATTGGGGTACGCAGAAGCAATAGTGAGGCCCACAATTAAAACGGTCTGCACTGCAATGCTTCCATACAACGGGATGAGTTAACCCTCTTCAGTGAGTTGTCCAACCCAACAAGAGTACTTACACGTGGGACCCACCATCCAGTACCTTACTAACCCTCATCTTAAATGATCCTACCCATCAACAACAACTCATCCGCATTTAATGTGGCCGAATCAGACGGTCAGGATCGTCCACACGATTCCTGGTGCACGTTCAATCTACCCCGTGGCCCACTACCATTAACGAACTCGATCGTACGCGTACAGTTTTCTGGCCGTCCATGCACAGTAGAGAGGGGCATGGACGGATTTCCATAAAATGTGAAGGGCAGTTTTGGAATTCGGCATGGGGGTGGGCCACTTAAAAGGTCTAGGTTGGTGAAGGGCTGGCAAGCGATTGGCAGCCAACGCGGCAAGCACCGACGGATGGACGGGCTTTGTTTTGATTGGACCGGCCTACTAAGCGTGCGGATAACGTCCTCTTAAGCTAACACCCCTGGCGCAAAATAGACCAAACGGAAGGCAAAAACCTTGTTCTGCGCTTGAAAAAAGAAATAAAGGGAAAGAAAGAAAAGGGTTGGGAGTTGACTACACACCTAACCCAAGAACCTCTCCCTTTTTACACACACGCACACACACGAGGAAGGATAAGACGTGCCGTTAATGCTGTGGGACCCACCGCGATGTTTGTGTTATATCCACCACGTTCATCTGTTTCTACAGATCATTTTAGGACATGATGAGAGAGATCCAAGACTCAAGTGGGCCCCACCACAACAAGCGGTAGGGATTTAACCGCCGCTAATGAAAACTTCTTGTGGGCCACAGAAGTTTTGGATCAGGCTGATATTTGTGTTTTCCTTTCATCCAGCTGGGAATCGACTTATGAACGGGTTGGATTTTATATAAACATCAAAATGGGTCCCAGAAAGTTTTCAATGGTTGGCATTGAATCCCCACTTTTTCTTGTGGTGTGGGTAAACTTGAATTTTGGATCTCTTTCATTTTTGGTCCCATTTGCTAAAATTAGCTGGCGAAACAGATGCACGGAGTGGATATGCCACAAACATCACGTGAGCCCCACAAACCCCAGTTAAAGGTAAGTCGGGTCCAACCTGGAAACTGAGGTAACCTACGATGATACGGGATCCGAGGTTGTGTACGGCGTACTAGGGTTTTCAATCTGTATCAGTAGAACCAGTGGTATCCTGATCCAGACCGTTGGTCTGTTTTGTTACTCAGTGGATGGTGGATGTCCCAAGAATATAGAATGTTGGAAGATATGAGGGAGTGTTTGGATGCCACTCATTTTTTATTTTTTAGCACATTTGCAATTGACATGTGGATGCTGGGATATCTGTATATGCATGTTATCGAAAATCCAAACCGTTCATCAGATTCACCGTCATGGAAAACACAAATGGTTGAAATTTCAGGCGTTGGTAGAATAGTGGGTCACAATTTCATATTTAGTTCTAACCGTTGGTAGAATTAAAAGTTTAAAACGTTTTTTTTTTTTTTTTGTTTCCATCCAAACACTCACTAACAAGCTACAAAAAACAGACGGCTTAGAATAAAAGAAATAAAAAAACAGTGACATGCGTTTCAATCAAAATCAGCCAAGCGTCATAGGGTTAGAATCTTCCAACCTCAGAAATTTTTAGGGTTATCCCCATCCACGAAGATGTCAATAAGATCAACGGTTCAGATCACCAAACAATGAAACCCGCGTGTAGAAGACGCACTAGCTTTCCTCGCCTTTCCACACATGGTGTCATGGTTCACCTTTGCTCTTTCTTTTATGAAAGGGAACAATCCCGGGCAACGTGAAAGTCTAATAGTCAATCTGGACTGTCCATCTAGTCAAATCCACACCTTCCAAGGGTCCCACAGAACAACTGCACTTGACTATCCTTATGTGGGGCCCACCATGAAGTGTGAGTTCCATCCAAACGGTCCATTAGATACGAGCCAATGTCAGGCAACTCATAATTCATCCTAATCATCTTAATCCACATCTCAGGTGGGCCACGCCCCAAAGAAAACAACCAAGTACACATTGGTAGGGTTTCACTCACGGTGGAAACTCACCACCCTTCGCCATAGTGTGAAGACTCTGTGGGGCCCACCATCATGTATGTGTTTTATCCACACCGTCCATCCTATTTTCGAGCTCATTTCATGACGTGAGCTCCAAATTGAAGCATATCCAAAGCTCAAGTGGACCACTCCACAGGAAACAGTGGGGATAATGACATTCACTGTTGAAACCTTGCTACGGCCCACAATGATGTTTATTTGCCATCAAACCTGCAGGCATTCAATTCCCAATGTTTCCTGTGGTGTGGTCCACTTGAGCTTTCTATATACTTCAATATTGGTCTCACGCTATGAAATTAGCTGGAAAAAAATGATGAACAGCGTGGATAAAACACATACATCATGGTGGGCCCCACAAAGTCTTTAGACCATGAAAAAGATCGATGAGCGCCTCACTAGGGCTGTAAATGGGTCAGCAGACCCGATGGGTATCCAAACCCAACCCATTTAGACTTGACCTATTTATTAAATGGTACGGGTCTGGAAATAAGAATAGACCCATTTGCTAAATAGGTTCAGGTTTGATTTCTTTTATATTATGCCTAACCCGACTCGACCTAACTCAACCCGACCCGACTCGACCCGACCCAAACCCATTTAGTCAGTCGAGACCCATCCATCTCAGACCCAATTTTAAGCCTTGTAAAAATACTTGCATGCTAAATCCAAACCTAGACCCATTAAACCCGAATCATTTATAAATGGGTCTGGGTGGATTTCCCTCTACCAAACCCAGACCCATTTATAAATAAGCCTGATATGTTGACTCGGACCCGGCCTAGATCCCCCATTTAGTAAAAGGGACATAGGCCCATTTTGTAAATGGGCGGGTATGGTTTCGGCTAAACCCACCTCGAACCAACTATTTACAGCCCTACCTCTCACTACACAATCCATAGTGCGGCCCTTACTACGGGTACTGTGGGGCCCACCTTGATGTATGTATTGTGTATCCACGCCGTTCTTCCATTTTTTCAGATCATTTTAGGGGGATTATACCAAAAATGAATCAGATCCAATCATCAGGTGGACCATAACATAGAAAAAAGTGATGATTGACCATTAACGGGCCACAAAAGTTTTGGATGAATCTGATATTTGTTTTTTCCCTTCATCCAGGATCATGTGGCCTTATCAACAGATTAGATGGTAAATAACACTACGAAAACATGAACGTGTGTCCTGAGAAGTTTTTAATGGTAGTATGGTCAATCACCACTGTTTCTTATGGTATGGTCCACCTGATAATTCTCTGCTTCATTTTTTGGATAATGCCCTAAACGGATCTGTAAAAATGGATGGACGGAGTGGATACATAATACATACATCAAGGTAGGCCCCAAGGTTACCCCACGGTAAGGGCCGCACCGTCTTAGGTGAGCCCAGGGCCTCACCTAATCCGCTCTCAATCCACGTCCATATCCCACCCAACCCAGTCATCAGATGCGCCTCAACTCATTAAAAAACTCATGCAAGTCACAACACGTGAACATATAGGTTGCAGGCATGTTTGTACATTTCTCCCCGTGGCCTGTACCACCTGAGTTTTTTTATAGCGATGGTTGTTGGTATGTACGGCAAAAATGAGGATCCGCACCAGATGCACGGCTTGGATTCTAAAGACACATCACGGATGGGCCCCACACAGCTTGAACTTAGTTAGTGTGATTAATTTCCCCTTTTAACCCTGGCCGGCAGGAAGGACGGTCTGGATTTTGTGCAGGACCACTAGGTGGATCTGTACAAGGACACAAAAAGGGATTCACATGGGATCCTTTCATTGAGTGGATCTCCTTGTTTTTACCCACTTTTACTTTTTTGGTGGGCCACTTTGATCTCTCAGCGTTTCTATCCACGTCAATGGGTGGTTGTGGTGTTTCTTAAGTAGAAAAATGTGGTACGACTGAATTGAAGTTTTAACTGTTGATTTATATGGAATTATACGGTCCAGACGAAATGGAATAGCTTATGATTTGACAATAATCATGTGGTGGGTGGGCTAACACCTACCAGTAGCATGATCCTTTAGCCCGTTTGGATAGTACCAAAGAAGTTAAGTGGTTGAGTTACTTTTGGCACTTAAGTTCGTTTGGTGAGTATAATAGAAAAGTAACTAATCTCTTAAAAATTACTTGTACTAGTAAGTATTTTTTTTTAGCTCTTTTACTTTTGACTTTTCTACTTAGCTCTGCTATTTTTTCTTTTTGTTAGTACACACCCAGTTAGTCACCCTCCAATATTAATTAACCAACATCCAATTTGGCTTTTCTACTTATCTCTCTCAGGTAACGCTACATATCAAAGTTCTCTCTCATGGTTCACTCAATTACTGCTCCCTCATACTGTCCATATCAAAGGAGGCCCGACATGATGGACTGTCCCATCAAAGGTGAGGCTCACACAGTGGACGGCCCACATCAAAGATGGGCCCTACATTAATTGGTGCACCAATCATGTTGATCTGATCTTCTACATCCTTCCCACACATGGTTCTAGTCCACTCACCATGTGGACCGACTATTGCAAACAAGTGAATGGGTTAGAAAACTTCAGCCAAGTCTTCTAGAGCCATACATTTGTTTTGCAGACTATGGCCCACTTGACCAGTGGATCAACCTGATTCTTGTGCCAGGGCATCCATATAGTGGTCTTGTTTTGATGGATGGAATGTATCTCGAACCAGTCGTGCTAGCACATGCATGGCATGTACATGAGGATTAGAAAAGCTCATTCTGTTAGGAAAACTGCCTCAACACTTAGCTCTTTCTTTTCATGTCAATATATTGCTTACTATATGTAGATTTGAAATTTTCTTTCAAAAGGTTACATATCAATGTGTTATTGCCAAACATACTTATTTACTTATTGGCTGATAAGTATGTTGTTTACCAAACATGCTTATCTGCTTAATAAGTAAAAACCAAGATAAGTAACTTATTTGATAAGTAGCTTATCTTAAGTAACTTACAATCCAAACTGGCCCTTAATGTACCCCTCATGTCCTTCACAAGTGTTGGGGCCCACCTTACCATCACAACCATCAGATCATGATCTTTTGTGGTGCACTGCTATCTGGATTGGATGAGTGTATATGGCATTTGTTTTAGTAATTTTCTTTTCCCATGAGATTAGCGAGATGAGGAACGCTAACGCCCTACACTAAATGGGAGAGGCGTGATGGGACATGGCACATTCGGTGTATTGTTCGTCTCTACTTGGTAAGGTTGAGTTGAAATGAAGGCTTTGATGAGTGATCTGACTCAATATTTACTAAATTGGGAGCTTTGCTAAGCCCAAACATTAATAAGTTGTCTGATGTCTGTTGCACACGCCACCACATATGCCAAAATGCCAAATAGGTGAATATCCAAGCCGTCCATTATACATACCACATATTGGATGTTTTCCTATTTGGTGAGCCTATATAGATAATGTTGATTATATTTATTATCTTTTGGCTATTGGATTTTGAGTATGATGTTGCTCTCAATTCAATCAAGTTTAGCCACTTATGTGATCAAGGGTCAAGATTAAGTATCCGTGTGTGAGTATGTCGCACGGGCGTGCTAGAATATGCTTGATCACTCAAGGGTCGATTGAATTATTAGTGTCCCTTACACCGAGATAGATAGATTGGAGATTGGACACAGGATCCAAAGTCCTCTCGACCATTGTACTTCGTTCAGGCGATTTGTGAAAGGAAATGAGGCTAATCTTTCTGAATGAGTTCTTTTTGCCTTGTGATAATTGACACGAGTCTATCATTTAATGGCTTTTTTTATCAGCCTATGGTTCAATATTTCTCAAAGGAACAAGTATACACAAGCAAATTAAGAAAAGTAAAATGCTGTTGATTTCATAAATGTGTATAGGTATTGCTCAATACAATCGACAAGTCATATGACAACCAGATAATAACAAATGAGAAAATAAAAAACAAGAGATAAATACCTAATATGCCTATTGGAATAGACGATCGAGGTGGGTGTGGTCAACTAAATCAAAACTTAGATGATCATGATCTACAATTTAGGGTTGCAGAGAACTAAATCTACTTCTAAAGTATTATAGTAGAGGTTGTTAGGCAGTAGCTATGTAAAAACTATGCTAGGCTAGAAAAGATAAATTAAATGTAATGTAATATAAAATATAGATTGTTGTGTTTGACGTGGGCCTCGAGTTTTTTTTTCGATTGCTCCTTTTATAGCTTGTCAAAGCGGTAAAACCCTTACTAGGTTTTCCTTGTTAGTCCTAGATCATCTCTCTCACGACGCAGACTTTCTAGATAAAGGTATCTCCTTTAGAAACTCTCAACTAGGAAGTTATATGAAAAGCCTGTAGTCGTTAGATCTTAAATTTTCACTCCTACACTTAGATGCTCTCCCATTGGACTATTTTCGTTTAATCAATGGAGCATTCTTCGCTTAATCACGGTTGTTCACTCAAGCAACTTGGTGCAGGTCACTTAATTATTTCCTGAAGGAGTATGATTTGACACCCGATACTGATTTGTTATCGGAGATGGGCAGGATCCATCGCATCAAGATCTTTCTTTTTTTTTTATGATCGGGGTATAGTTACGGAGCCAACCCGTATGATGTGTCAGCGTCTCTTTATTTGGGTCTGATCCAGGGTTGGGTTTACTTTGACATTGGTCCGATAAGTGTATCTTCATAATCTTCTTAAGCGTTACCACTTCTCCAACGTCCCTAGGAAGATCTCTCATTTTGGAAGGACTGTGAAAGACGACCTCCCTAAGGAGATCATATCCAAATTTGTGATAAGATCCTTTCTCTCAGTGGGACTTTATAAATGTGCTTGATACGATGCCTCATTAATGGGCATGATAATCATGGTCACGTGGCAGTCACTAATTCAATCTTTAAACAATGGGCATAAGGGTTCATGCCTTTGCATTAATAAATGAATGCATATTGCAGAATTAAAATTAAACGATGATACTCTCAAATGAGAGTAGATTTCGTGCCAGCCATGGTTACGTAGTGTTAACATAAGGAGGCTTTTAATTGGTCCACGCGAGGGTGTCGAAAATGAGTGTAAACATTGCCCTCACATCCCTTCATATCTAGAGATGTGATGGGATGTTTGACGTTTGGGTTTTGGCAGCCATTACGACATGTGACTTTTTTTATGGACACCAAAAAATTATGCTCCCAATGGGTGACAGCTTAAGCTTGGGGACTTGGCCACTATTGTATTACTAAAATGAGGATAAAAGATTATAATTTGATCTATTGATTGGGTTTATAATTTCTCAGCTGTCTAGGCTCCTCCGCGTAGGACTTTCTTTACTCTTAATAGTCATTGCCAAGTTGGGACCGTTTCTTATGTGTCTTGTCCTGCGCATTGACTGAAAGCTTGATTTTCCACGCTAGCTCCCCCTCAACAAAGCTTTTTCCTTTTATTTTCTTGTTGTAAGCCTTTGTTACCTTGAGTTTATGGACTCTGAGATTGTCCAAGGCCAACAACAGAACGCTATCCAACTCTTTCAACTCCATAAACATGGACTCTATGAACTCTTTTAGGATTATCTTATACTGGTAGGCGAACCGTAAGAAAGATATGTTGACTTCCATGGGCAATACTACATCATGCCCGTAGGTTAGCGAGAAAGTTGTCATTTTAGCACTTTTTATCTACGAAGTTCCGTAAGCCCATAGTACCTTGAATAACGTTGTATGCCATAATCACGGGTAATCCTTCATCATTCTTTTAATGATATTTTCAATATCTTGTTGGTAGACTCAGCCTGACCATTTGCCTAAGCGTATTAGGGCATAGGGTTCACGAATTTGAACTTGCATGCGCCGCAAATTCTCGTATCGTAGTCCCGGAGAAGGTCGCTCCTCTGTCTACTATGATTGTTTCAAGGATGCCGAAGCAATGGATAATATGCTCCTTGATGAAGCTCATAATCTCATCTTGCCCGGCTCCTTTTGTTGGTTGCGCCTTTACCCATTTAATGAAATAAGCGGTAGCTACAATGATGAAACTTTGTTGTTTCGAGGAAGGTGGGTATATTTTTTCCTGTATTTTTAATAGTCCATCCCTAAAATGATCATGATTTTATAATCAAAATGAGCTCTGATGTTGGGGCTGTTGTAATGGGTCATTCCTTTGACACACTTGACACCATTTTGCATAATTGATACGGTCTTTCAAAATCGTCGGCCAATAGTAACTGTGCCTTCCAATCAACCATTGCATTTTTAGGCATGCTTGATAAGCTTCATAAATGCCTTCATTTACTTCACCCATAACCACAATGGCCCCATCTCACCCTAGACATCTCAGAAGAGGGTTGTTTGGCCATTTCTTGTACAACTTGTTGTCCAGGATTAAGTAATGTAGGAAAATTCGTGACACTGTCCTTTCAATTTTCATACTTCGCCTCATTAAGTATCGCATGATTTAAAATCGCCAATCATTGACTATTAGCTCCAATGATGCTACTTTTATGGCAAAAAGACTCTGTTAAATCATCAATAAGGAATGTTTCCGTACTATGAGGAACCTTATTATCATTCCTTATGGGAGCTTAAGATCAGATGCAATCTGCGTCATTTAGTTAGCATATTCATTACTTTCTTAAGGAACATGCCTCAAGGTGATTTCATTAAATTTGTCTACTAACTGCGCCGCAATCCCATAAAATGATAGTAGCGCCCAACTTGCGCATTTTTTTCCTACCAGTTGATTCAAGAATCAAGACTAGTAACGAATCTCCAATGACTTTAATGGTTCCATCCCCTAATTCAAGCAGGTGCTTCATACTCAACCTGATTGTTTGTGCAGTCGGACTCGATTTGGAATGCATATTCCTCCCTTCTTCCAATGGAGGAGATTATGATGATCCTTGATTTAGAGGAATGCTCTGTATGTGACTCCATAAAATGTGAGTTGCTAAGAAACTATGTGGATAGCATGAATATTAAAATGCTCTGTCGTAATCTAAACATCAACCCTTAACTAAGAAATCTACTATTGATTATGTTAGAACTGCGAATTTCATACACTTGAGGATGAGAAGAAATTCACTTGTGTTCATTTGCATTAATTTTTCTCATTTGGGGAATCAGAGAATTCATAAGCATTTACAAACAACATACATAAGTACACAATACTTAATGCACAAATAAGAAATTTTATTCAAGAGATTTCAAGTCCTGTATATTCCAAGCCGCGATTTAATGCGTAACCTTAATTACATCATACAGATAGCCCTTGATTAAAAGACAAAAGACTGCGTTTGCAGGGGACTGTCTTTCAAAGAATGAGTTATAAAGAGGGTTGCTTAGACCACGTCAAGCTAATTGTATGGATCGCATCATCTCTGTGGGTTTGATATCTATGTCCCATTGATTCGGTTTTGGGCAAGATGACTGACTAGCCTCTGTTCGCGAAATACAACTCTAGAGCCCGTATATGAGACGGGTGACTTCAAGAAAACCAACTACAACTTTGGACATCTCATGTCATGTCCACGGTAACCTTTTCAAATGGGTAGGGCACCATACGACTTTGAATAGTGGGGGTCCCTAATACTAATTTAATTTTATAGAGATTATGTTTCTTATAGTTCGATGAAGAGTAGTACCCTATAGACATGACGATTATTATAACCAGGGTCTTATATTTGGATGAAGCACCTGACAAGTGTATAACTACATCGTGTTGATTGTAGTGATTCCTTGTCCAATATGGGATGCAGACATGTATTTGAAGTGTTGGTTGTTGCATTGGAACAAAAAATCGCTTGGTTGTTGTTGATGAGTGATGGTGGGGAGGAGGTTGAGGAGAGAAGAGAGAAGAGGCGTGCGCGTATTCAAAAGTAGTGTTGACGGAGTCGATCTCAGACATCAGCCACACAACTGGAAGTAGATCAACAGTGCAACAGCGAGCACATTAGTTGCACGACTCTAAGCAACGCCTTCATGCAACTCCAAGCGCGATAGCCGCACAACTCCAAGCAGTGCCTCCGCGCAAGTCCAAGCGAAGCATTTGCGAAGCTCCAAGCGCAACCTCCACATAACTCCAAGTGCAACCTCGCGCAAGTCCAAGCAAGGCCTACGCGTAGCTCCAAGTGCCTTCGCTCAAGTCCAAGCACGACAGTCGCTCAAGTCCAAGTGCGGCTTCCAAGCAAGTCCAAGTGTGGCCTTCGCGCAAGTCTAAGTGAAGCCTCCACAAGAGGACTTGCCCTTGATAATTTTACTATTACAGGTCACATTTGAAGTTTCTAACGATCGGAAAAAGATTTCGACAACTGAAAAGGGGATTCTGACTATCAGAAAAAGATTTTGGCGAGATCCTTGAGCTCCTTCTATTATCCAGTGGTTAAATACTGAAATTCCCCCCATCTATTATGCGGATTGGGTTATTTATAGCAGATGAAGCCGGTGGAGTCGGCCTCAGCGCAACTCCAAGCGAAGCCTCTGCGCAACTTCACGCGCGACCTATGCAGAAGTCCAAGCGAAGCCTCAACGCAACTCCAAGCATGGCTTCCGCTCAAGTCCAAGTGAAGCCATCTTGCAACTCCAAGCCTGGCCTATGCGCAAGTCCAAGTGAAGCCACCTCGCAACTCCAAGCGCAACCTTCGCACAAGTCCAAGCAAAGCCTCATCGCAACTCTAAGCGTGACCTATGCGCAAGTCCAAGCAAAGCCTCCGCACACCTCCAAGCAAAGCCTCCGTGCAACTCTAAGCACCTTCGCGGGGGGCTCGCTTGCCACCACACGCCAACTATTCACCGAATCGCGTCAGTTTCAAGACTTGACCATTTTTTAGGCCCCAATAAGTGTCCCCCCTGATGCGTGATGCCAGTGGATTCACATTATGTGTCGCACGTCAATCCAGAGGGCCTATTATACTCTAACCGCCATCATTTCTTCATTATGCTATCTAAGAGGCTCTCGCTTATGTTTTGCCTTCTTTTACAGTGTCGACGTTGCTTCCTTGGTTGGTGAAGTGGTACCATCGACACAAAAGTCGATTGTTGAAGCCCTTCCTGTCCCATTCTACATGTGAGAGTGGAAGAGGTCGCCTGTGTAGTTCAAACCCTTGATTCCCTAACGGTGAACCTGCCCATCATTATACCTCCGGCCGGTTTGTCCACTGCCTCATGTAAGTGTAGTACTCCCTAGTTATTCCCTTTCACCTTTTGTATCCTTCCTATCCTAACCATATCTCTTTGACAATTGTCATCCCTTCTTTGCGAGGTTTAAAAGATATTATTAAAAAAAAGGAGTACTAATAGGTCTGCTGGCTACCGTGGCAAATTCACTTCATGACCATAATGAATGGCTGGTACTGGGAGTGACGATGGATGCACTAACAACTTGTGTCGCTTGGGTAGGGGTCGGTATCTCTGTAATTAACCACTTTATCTCAATTTTTTGCGATTCAACTGCACATCTGGCCAATGTGGAGGATGCAGAGGTTGACCCAGCCATGGAGGAGTGGCTACGGGCACTCTAGTCAGTTGTTGCCATTGATGAGGTGATACTTTAACTCTAGATCGAAGAAGGGGCGATATGTTTTGACATGACACACCTTGATGTTCGAATATCTTGAGATTGCACGTCTTCTTAGCAATTGGAAGCAGAGTGAACTGTATCCCAAGTGAAGATTAACGAACTGTCTCAATCTCTTCAAGGCATTCCTAACCCTGCTAAGTGTTGGTTGAGGCAGGGGTGCCAGTATCTGTAACCCAAGCTGATGCGGCTCATCTTCTGACTTAATATCTTTTTCGAGTCATGGCCTTGAATCTGCTTATTTCTTTATATTTTTATCAGGCTCTGATTTTGTTTCCTGCCATCAAGGAGCGTACATGAGTATTTTGCATGCATATATATGTAATAATAACCATTTATACTACCATGCTTATGCTCATGCAGGTTTGTGTAATTTTGCATTTATTTTGAATTATATGGATAAATAAATTGAATAAGTCTCTTCGTTATTGAAATGACTTCCCTTTGATTTTGCTGACTTAATTTAAACACAGTCACATTGTTGAGGTGTAGAGCATACTTATGTCCCATTGATACGACTTGTAAGACTCGAGTCTTCACGAGTGATTCATAAATTACCTTTTACTCGACCCTTGTCACTCTTGAATTTGTTTACATGATTGGGATGCAACCAATTTACCTTTCGAGTCTATTTCTGGTCGCAAGTTGGGGACTTTGTGGGACTTTTCCAGCCCGACATACTGAGGCTCTTCTTGAGATCTCGTCATCCCCTCGTTGTCGCACCATGGGTTAGTGGACTCTTGAATTTATGAGCCCATATGACCCATGTTTCACATGTTAACAAGGTCCAAGTGTGAGTGGACCTTTGAAGGGGTATTTTTGACATTTCCCTCATGAAATGGTGGCTTTTAAGGTAAGTTATGTTGGGATTAAGAGTAAGTTACGAATTTAAGATTTTTTTGTTGTTTTGAGAGCCTCCAAGAGAGAGAGCTAGGATTTTTGGGTTGTAAGTTCTCTCCATACTTGTAATCTTCTTTGAATACTAGATTGATTGTTGCTTTGTGCCGTGATTTTTTTCCCATAAGGTTTTTCCACGTAAAAATCATGTGTTCTATATATGATTGTTTGGTTTTTTTATTTTCTCTTGTTTGTTTCAATCCAGATTAAGGTGCTTCCGCAGGGCCGATTCTCCAACATGAACGAGTTAACAAGGCATTTATAGGAATATCTCCCATAGTGTCTATAATGTACACATGACATAGTTTTGGTTGACAATACGAGGGAGGGCGTGAATAATAAGCTAAATTTATTGATAAATGATTTAGAATTTAAGGGATTTAAAATTAGTTAGACCAAAATGATGTTACATATAAAGTGTAATTTTAATAGTAATATGAATGAAGAAGGGAAATAATTCATAGGAGTTAAGAGATTCATAATAGGAGTGTAATTTTGCTCAACCAAGAGCTTTTTTTTTTAAATGACCACTTTCAATACATTGGGTTAATAATTCATAAGAGTTGAGAGATTCCCGAGAATGTTGCCCATAGAATTGAAGCTGGGTGGTAGAAAATGGAGATGTGCCTATAAAGTTTTATGTGATTGTCATTTACCACTTAAATTGAAATGAAAATTTTATAGGATAGTTATAAGACTAGCTATGCTTTCATAAGATAGAATGTTGGGTAGTTAAAGAACAAAATATCCATAAGATGTGTGTAGCCAAAATAAGGATGTTGAGATGGATGAGCGGCAAGATGGGAATGATATAATTAAAAATAAGTACACTCAAGTGAATATAGGAGTAGTACCAATAGGTAATAAGATGAAGGAAAGTAGACTTAGATGATTTGTTCATATAAAACGGAGACTAAGAATTGTATCATTTAGGAGCGAGGTGGTATAAGTTAAATAATCTAAAAGAGCAAGGGGAGGGCTAAAAAAAATGTGATCGAGGGTAGTGAGAAAATACTTAATGACCTATGGTTTAACTAAAGTTTTGGCTCTTATAAAGTGAAATGATAGAATAAGATTCATGTAGCTGACTCCAATTAATTGGCATAAGGCTTAGATGACGATGATGATGAGACAACATCTTAAACTTAAGATGTGAAACACATGATTGGACTCATCCACCAATGACCTAAATATTCTTTTCTTTCTATATAGACTTACCCGGTGTCTTTCAATAATACCAAGATCGTAATTAGGGTGACCAAAAAACTTACCTCCAATGATTGTCATACATAATAGAGGCATGTGCATATAAATCAATTGGTATGTTAGATCTGGACATGAAAAAACAAATCAGAATTTTCTGCACCAGCATCTCACGATGGAGATAATTTTCAAATTGTCATGAAAGCTACTAACACACATGTTAGTTTTCCTTATTCAATCAGCAAGTCCATGGTGGTGTATGGATATTATGATGTTTGTGTGACATTTGAAGCATGTATCATACACATCCCACTGTAAAAATGGGACACCCTAAAATTCGATATGATTTATATTCCAATTGGTCACATCACATGAACAATGTCACTTCATGCCTAAGACCTCTAAAATTGCGTGATCCATTTTTAAAGCGGGTTTTATGTTTTAGTCATTTATGAGGTTTGAGCCAACTACTCATTTCTAAAGAGGTTTAAGGCCAACTACTCATTTCAATTCAATGTGACTTGTTTGAGTCGACTTGAACTTAATCAAGTTTAATCCTATTGGGGACATGGTGATCCCTTCTCAACCCCACAAACAACAATATCAAAATAAAAAGAAAACAGAGAAAATATGCAAACTATAACACAAAAATTTATGTGGTTTCCTTTTAGTACGTCCATATATTCATACCAATCTACTATGCTCAAAGACAAAAATAAAGAAATAGCTCTCAATATAATAATTTCTCTCTCTCTCTCCCCCCCCCCCCCCCCCCCCTCTCTCTCTCTTCATCATGATAGAATACATATTACCCCAAACAAACTAGGGTTTATATAAAACACCCATGACGATGCTAACTAGATGAATAATATGTGTCTGATGATTAGGCTCCACAAATCCTAATACATGGGTCACCCTTATGGTACCTCCAACTTAGCCTGACTCCTATGAGTCACCCCTAACTTGCTTGGGTCTTGTTGCTGGTGAAAACTGGTCAACAGGTGAAGTCGAGCTGAGACAACTTTGTGATCCTTTCCCTGGGTGAAGCAAGCTTGTGTGACATCCTCCTTGGGGATGAGCTTGGGGTCATCCTTCACTCGTAGGCCCTGCGAAACATAGAGGAGGTAAGCAAGAGGGGAGTCACTGTGCGGCTGAGGACCATCTCATGCTTAAGTTACTTCAGATCTCAGGTTGAGCATCAAGACAACTAGAGTTCTAGAAGTCGCATACCTTGGCTAGGTGTAGTGGGGGTATTTATAGGCTGAAACCCCCACTAGCGCCTGAGTCTGATGGGACAAGTTAGGTGGTATGGGCTCCTGTTGCCATTGTCATCATTAAAGTGGGGGAGGCCATGCCAGTGTCAGGCCTAGCCTGGTGGTGTGGTGGGGAAAGTATGAGGGCCATACCTCCTGCTACCATTGCCATCATTAAGGCGTGGGGAGGCTATGCTTGGCTCTGGCAGGCTTAGCCTGACACGCTAAGGCTGCAGTCATCATTAGGCATGGGGCTAGGACCCGACAATCCCCATGTGTCGCGTCGAAGGGCCTACGGAGGGTTCGTAACCTCGGGTCCTCTGATCGCCTTTACGGTGGTTGTGGGTTAAGTCGGCCTCAGCTCTGGTCCTCGGCCGATGTGCTTAGCTTGGTCTCTGTCGTAACCTTGGGTCCTCTGATTGCCTTTATGGCGATTGTGGGATAGGTCGGCCTCAGCTCTGGTCCTCAACTTATGTCCTCAGCTCGACCTCTGTCATAACCTCGGGTCCTCTGATCGCCTTTATGGCGTTGTGGGCTAAGTTGGCCTTAGGTCTTAGGTTGGCCTCAGCTCTGGTCTTTGGTCGATATGCTCAGCTCGGCCTCTATCATAACCTCGAGTCCCCTTATCTCCTTTATGACAGTTGTGGGCTAGGCCGGCCTTAGGTTTGGTCCTCAGCCGATGTGCTCAGCTCAGCCTCTGTCATAACCTCGAGTCCTTTGATCTCCTTTATGATGGTTGTGGGCTAGGTCGGCCTCAGGTTTGGTCCTCGGCCGATGTGCTCAGCTCAGCCTCTCGTAGAGATGTAGGCTAGCGAGTGTAAGAAGCACACCATATCCACTACACAGGAGGTATGTAGTCATTGATCTGAATCACAAATCAAAGAGCTCCACAATTGATGGGCCACTTGAAAAGATGCAAACATCAAACAATCATAAACATTTGATTGATGTTCTAAAAGAGCCAATTTAAGACAATAAAAGCAACGGCTTACATTCGGCTGGGCAAAATGGGCCCATCAACTGTTGAGATTATTTCAATACTATAAATAATACATAAATGAATGTATGTATATCTATTAAAATTTCCTACGAATCTTTGGCCTGTTATATATATTCTTGTCATTCTCAGTAGAATAATATATCTAAATATTCTTCAAAATTTAATCTTTAAGATTTAAAATGGTACAAAGCTCATTCTGATTGGCTTGAGTCTATCCAAGGTGGGGCCCATGGACTGGCTACCACTGATTAGCCTGCACATACACTTCACGAACATGCGTAATGAGCACCACCCAAACCACCTTACAAGTCATGATGAAGGGCTTTGCTTGTTTGACAGCGCGCCAATGGGCTAACCATGCACAAACAAAATTTTGAATAGGGCTGGCTCGACAACCCCATCGGCTCAGTTCAAGATTCAAGTCCAATGCAGCCCTAGGCCCAACCCATCAATGACCCAATCGTGTTTTTGTCACGCATTATGTTAACCTGTACATGTGAATAAGGGCGGCAATGGTCTGGGTAGCCTGCTCGATGCGACGAGCCTAATCTGGCTTTGGGCTGGGCTTCGACCTACTAGATTGACCTGTGGACTAGTCTTGGGCCTTGCATGCATGGATCAAGATATTACGCCTGACCCAGTCTGGCTCAACCTGACTTTTTATATACATATGCTCTATCGGAATTATGTCATTCAACCCTCCTTCAAGCAACCCATCCATTTTTAACGCAGATAATTGGTTTCATTCTTCGAAAGTATCTACTTCTTTGTACATGTGTGGCCCACTGGATCAACAAATAGATTAGGAAGATTCAAGTGGGAAATTGGGACTTTATCGATTTTCCGCTGGTCTGGTTGGGTTGGTCCTAGGCCCAACCAAATCTATTTTGGATCAGGCCTGGACCTGTTGTGGTAGGGCTTTGGTGGGCTTGGGCCTTGAGTCATAAGTGTCAGGCTGACCCAGCCCCAACCGAGCGCAGCCACCCCAAACGTAAATATGTATGTCAATAGGCTTGAGTTTGGGTCAGGTCAAGGTCCACTTGATCGGCCAGAATATTCAGGACAAAATAGGCCATGTTCCCCAAACGAGCCGACTCTGAATACGTGAAGCGTTGTTCACCCATGGACACCTCAACGGCGGATGTGATCATTGATCAGAGCCATCCATTAAAAGGGTCGGACAGGACAGGCCCTGAGCCCCATCTCCTGACCATGCACAAAGCAGCCATGAATGCCGGTTGAGAATCTTCTAAAATGAACGGTTATAGGAACGTGCAACACCCAAGCTTTGTGGGCCCACCTTGGTCCGTGTGTGACATCCACTCGGTCAATCAGTTGTGCAGCTGATGTTAGGACCTGAACTCAAAAACCAGACCGATCCAAAACTCAGTGGACCACACTAAATTGAATAGTGGGGATGGGAATGCCAGCCATAGAACCTTTTTGGGGCCACCGTGGTGCTTATACGCAATCCAAACCATTAATCAAGTGAGTCCCTTCACGATGAAGAGACATTCCAAAAATGAGCCTGACCCAGAAACCACGTGGGCCACACCGATTAAATTTACAGGTTTTACCAACGATGTTACATGGTTCCCGTGGTGCGGCCCACCTGAGTTTTGGATCCAGTTGATTTTTATTGCGATTGATGGAGGGAGTGTCTGTGGCTGTGGCGTACGCACCACGGTGGGCCCCTCAGAGGTAGGGTCTTGCACGCGCTTCCTACAACAAGGGCGCGGATTAGGTACTTCCCCGCTTGTCCCGAGCTCGGGACAGGCTAGGGCTCTGAGGGCCACTGTAATGTATGAATTTTATCCACACCGTCCATTCATTTTTCCACGTTATTTTAGGTCATGGTCCCAAAAAATGCAGAAGATCAAAGGTTCAAATGGGCCACACTGCAGTAAGCAGCGGTGCTAATGATGCCTACTGTTGAAACCTTCCTAGGGCCCACTGTGATGTTTTTTTGCCATCCAACATGTTCATAAGATCATAGAGACATGGATGAAGGGAAATCACAAATATTAGCTTGATCCCAAACTTCCCGTGGCATCCATGAAGTTTTCAACGGCCAGCGTTTAATCCCCATTTCGTGGTCCACTTGACCTTGGATCTGCCCCATTTTTGGATCCATAAAATAAAATGACATAGAAAAATGAATGGACGGCGTGGATAAAATCCATACATCACGGTGGCCCTCAGAGCCCTAGCCTGTCCCGAGCGGGGGACAGGCGAGGGAAGTACCTAATCCGCGCCCCTACAACAAGTGCTGTCGTGGATTCCGGTCCATCAATTCCCAGGTGGATTGGTGAGCCCGAGCCATTGGAGCCGTACCACCGGACTAAGGTAGAGCCATCTTTCCATACACTCATCAATCTGGACCGTCCATCTTGTGGGACATATCATGGATTGCTTTTCTGTCAAGAAATAGAATTATTGGACAATCATATTTTTTTACTTTCCCCAACTTAATCTGGACCATTAACCACGTGGATTTTCTCCCGTGGTTCTCCATTAGACCAATCAGATGGATAGGATCATGTGGTCCACTTTTATTTCGAAGGACTTTCCATCAAACGTGAAAGATCCTAGATGAACGGTCCCAAATGATAAATCAGTCGCCACGTGTACGGTGCAAAGATGACTCTACCATGTTCTGGTTCTGCAGGCTCCCATGCCCAACTCTTTCCAGGCTTATAAACGAGCTCCCTGCTCGAAAGCCCGGGCAAAACGAAATTTCTAGGGTTTGGAAACTCTCTACGAAGGATCTCATCCCCTCCGCCCTTAAAAAAAAACCCTAAAATCAGAGACCATCCGTCCGTCGTTGTCACATCAAGATGATCTACGACGTCAATTCCCCACTCTTCCGATCGTTCCTCAGCCAGAAAGGCGGGGCTTCCTCTGACAAGAGGTATTGATTTCCTTCTTCTCAAATCTTCTCATCTCTTCCTCTCTCTTCCTAACTGTTTTTTTTCCATTCACTTCTCTTGATTCCTCTGCTTTCTTTCATTGGTTGTGTTGTAATTGTTTGATCTTTTTTTCGGGTTTTATTTGATCTGCGATCTCTTAGGTGTAGATGCAATATTCATGAGCTATGTGTAATGTAGAAGCTATCTTCATGCATGTGGTAGTTTGCGTTCTTTGTGCTCGAAACACTGTTTTAATAGCTTTCCTAAGCAAGTCACCTAATGTGAAATATCCTAGCCATCCATTGGGTGGAACTCACCATTACTGCCAAAAGATAAAGGTGGTCCATTCGTTGGGTGTGCCGTTGTACTAGAAATAAGTTCATGGGTTATAAAACTTTGGTTGATTTTTTCACAAGCCTGCATTTGTTCAGTTAATTGTGGTCTGTCTGACTTGTCAACCTACATAGTGGTAGCCTTCTGATGGATGGCTTAGATATTGCATCCGTCTGCCATGCAGGCATATGTGTTGGCGTGTGCATTAGCTGACTTGTATATGTGTATGGGGTTAGCAGAGCTCATGTTTTGAAACCTGGACCAAACATTGACCCCCCCTTTTTGTGGGCTGTTTGATCCTACTACGGCTTGAACCAATCAGACCCACTTGGCCCGTTTTGGCCATGAATTCTGCTTCAATCAGAATAATGAAAAACAGAAAGAGGTAATAGCTGATCCACTGTTAGTTTTGTGGTTCGAGTGCTTTCTAAGCAGAAGTCATGGGTTTGAGTTTTCACAGAAGTGATTTCTTTCTTTCTTCTTCTTCTTCTTCTTCTTTTTTTTTAAACAAAACAATTATCCCCATAGCAGTTGGTTTTTAGGGTGTCCTGGACCATTTTGGTGATCGTTTCTGATCTAAATGAGTCTGACAGCCAAGGCTGGTTCTATGGGCCTATTTGGTAGATGCCTGAAAATAAGCGAATCTCATTTTAGTTAATCATAATTGTTTGTGTATTAGAGATTATGATCTCCAATGGATACTTGTGATCAATTAAAATGATATGAACCCATTTAAGGTGTCTACTAAACAGGCCCTAAAACATTTGCTTCCGGTGTAATCTTTTCATAGAATACATGAATTTCATGTGAGTGATGTTGGCATGCATTGCATGTTGGGGTTAGATCATGTGTGCATGCCTGTTTCAATGTAAATTTCTCCCAAGATTGCATGCATGAATTTCTTTACGAAGAGCCATTGGACACAACTTGATGTGATTGAGCTCCATGTGCCAGTGTGGTGTGGTAGGACATCTGAACTGTGCATAAGGTGGGCCTCACCTTCACATGAAAATCGGGTTCCAGGTCTCGTTCTTCTTCTTGACAGATATCTCCTCTCACATCACCCATCTCCCACTTTACATCTCCACAGGGATCTTCAAATGATCTTGGTTCTTCGATGTAATTCATTTCAGAGAGCAATATCTTCTCTTTAATGTCTATATGAGGATTGATTTGATACAACTTCGCACGTGACATAGCTCCATGTTGCTGGCTTTGTCTGGATAGGGCATTCCAGAACGTGCATAAGTTGGGCCCAACTTCCCAGATTAAAAACCGTGTCCAAATCCCATTCTTCTTCTGGATAGATCTCATTCTGCATCGCCATCCTCCTCTTTACATCTCCATATGCCATCTTACAAAATCTCCGTTCTTTGACATCATGCCTTCGAGATGCACAATCACATCTTCCCTCTAATTTTCTAAACTGTACCAAGAAAGTCCTAACTAAATTAGGAAGTCCCAAAACGTGAATTCATGAAATTTCCTTTTTTATAACCTCACACAAGATCAACACGACATAAGCAAAAGCTACTTGAATATCTTTCTCGTTTCTTTGGCTATTTCATCAATCTCTCCATTGCTTCTTGTTCATGCTAAGTCCATCTTTCCATTGCTTCTTGTTCTCTTAAGGTTAGATGCATGCATTAGAATAATTAGATACAACTTCACGTGCGACTGAGCTCCATGTGCCAGCATCGCATTCTAGTTCATCTAAACCATGCATAAGTTGGGCCTACCACTGGCACAAAAATTGGGCCCCTCGTCTTATTCTTCTTTAAGGCAGACATCTTCTCTTGCATCCCCATCTCCCACTTTGCATCTTCACATGCATCTTTGAATGATCTTGCTTCTTTGACAATTGACATCATGTGTTTAAGGTACACAGTTGTCTTCCCTTAAATGTCTAAACACAGCTTCACTTGTGGCTTAGCTCTACTTGTCATTGTTGCATGGCTATGACATCCGAAACATTCACAAGTTGGGCCTCACTTCTCAACATAAAAGACTGTCCAACGCCATGTTCTTATTTAGGTAGGCTTCTTCTCTTGCATTGTCATCTTCCACTTCGTGTCAGCACATGCATCCCACCTCCCAACTTAAAAAACTGTCCCCTATGTCATGTTCTTATTTAGGTTAGAGAGAAAGGGAGTTCCTTAAATGTTTTTATTTATATGGTAATGGAAACACCCAAAAATCTATGGAAATGCTTGTGAAGAAATGTGAACTAGCGAAGCCCACTGTTTGACATTGCGAATATATAGCCAAAAAATGGCTCAAGTGAGAAATAAGTGTTTTTAGATTAATTTGCAAACACTATGAAATATACGGCGGGCTCAAATCTCTCAAATTTTTTTTGGGAGTGCTCCTAACTTCGAATGAAGATCAAGGTTTTTTTAGGGGCAATATCCTTTTTTTACATGAAATGAGGTGACTGATTATTTGAATCATGTCCTCCTCGTCCTTGATGCCACAGAGGAAAGTTTCTGCATGTTTTCAATCAATTGGGGGCCTCAATTACAGAGAATGGTAATGATGGTTTCCTTGCTCCAAGCTCATCTCGACGAGGATTGTTGTATCATCCATATATTGAAGCTGGGAGGAGCAAATTGCTGTTGCCAACCAGAATCCCCTGCAAGACGTCATAATTCAATGTTGTGATGTAGGATGAGTGAAACTAGCCTACGATGAATGAGGTGAGATCAAAATACACGCTAACTAGGCAATCAACAAATCAATTCAAGCAAATCCACACCAAAAAATAGGAAATTCAGATTAACAATTAAATGGTCCTAGGTTAATCACATACACGGTGCAAAAAGTATGAAATATCTCAAGAATGGCCCCTTAGAAGTTAGGACTTCCAATCTAGCATAGGTAACGCTATATAACTTCCCCATTTTTTGCTGTGATCCCAAATATCATATCGATCCAAAACATAGGTGGGTCATAAAAAGGGAATAGTGTAAAATCATGCATATCTAAATTCACGTGGTGGGGCCCACCTTTGTAATGGCCTGGTTACTGGAGCACTCCATCTTGGTAGGACGCACGGAGGAACGGATTGGATGTCATACACAAATCATAGTGGGCCCCATGGACAAACAATGGTTGGCGTCCCTATCTCAACTGTTCCCTATGATGTGGCCCACCTGAGTTTTGTGCAATCTTGATTTTTGGATCCGGTTTTAACATGGGTGGTGCACCTGAACATGTGTGCATCTCGTGGATTTTACCTCCTTCACATGGCTATAGGAGGCGGGCTAAAGCAGACCTTATTGAAATACCTGGATTCTGACTTTCTTTCAGTATCTTGCTGTCATCACAGTACCGCTATTAACACAGGAGGAAAGAGGTGGATGATAGCATTGGTTTACGAACTACACTATGATCATAGCATATTAAGGGTGCCAAACGTGAAATTAACCATGCAAGTAGCCCTACCTTTATGCTAAGAATGCCATGACACGTACTAAACAGGCCCGGAGTATGGCAAACCACAATGTGGGTGGACTTTATAAGGTGCCAAGTAGTAGATCGAATATGCTATTTGGAGGACCGTGTGCCCAAAACCAAATCCCCCACCCACCCTCGGCCAAAAAAAAAATGAAACAAACCCTAACTGTCCCTTTTCCCATCAAAACCCATTCCCAAACGGGCCAAAAGCCCAAGGGGACATTTGTTTGCACACATTTACATATGTAAATTCTGATTTGCACATGTAAACCCGATTTGCGCTCACTATCCTATACAAGTGTTTTCACACCTACGATTTTTTTCTTATGCAAATGGCCAAAAAAATTCTGACTTCCATGAGGAAGCACTTTCCTATGTAAATTGCCTACTTCCATATGAAGTATCTATTTCCCAAATGACTAATCAGATGGTCAATCATCTGATCAAAGTAATTTGAGAGAGATTGGTAATCAAAGGTGAGCCCCCACATGGCCTTGCGTGTAGGAAGTAGTGCTTGGCTATTTGTTCTTATTTGATGCTTAAAAAAAGGGAAATCTCAAAAATATCATCACCTAGAAGCTTCTACAGGATGGTGTTTATGTAAGGGAATTTTGTCATTAGTTTTTTCCCTAGGCCATAAAATAATCCCACGTTGGGAAGAACGTAATGACCGATGCCTTAGAAATAGAGAGGCTTCGGTGGTCAGGGTGATTAGGAGGGTTATGGATTATGTTCGGGATTGGAATCTCTATGTTTCTGCAGCTATCTCGGCTGCTGGTCTTTTTCCTTGTTCTTCCTAGTTCTCGGCTTGTTTTTCCCTGTCTCTTTTGGCGTTTTCTTTAATAAAGCAGTTATCTTTCAAAAAAAAAAAAAATCCCATGTTGGGTTTATGACTCCTATTATGATATTTTGAAGAATGGATGAGAAAGAGAACTCTTATTGTATCATTTGTTGTTTCGTGAGGTGTATGTCGGTGGATTTGTTTTTTTTCCGTCGTTTTAATAATTCTTTGATACTTTTTTGCATCTTGGTGTTCCGGATGCATTAATGTCTTCTGTTTAATTTGCTAAGATTATTCAACAAAATCAGCAAATATTTGCAATTTCCATCATCACGAATGAATTACAACAATTAAGGGTGGTAATCCAGTCCTAAAGCATAAATTTCAGTGCTTAAATGCTACTTCCAGCAGTTAATGTGCTTTACTTTGCCGTTAGGTTTTCCTTCGGCTTCTTAATAAAGATTATCACTCTTCCAAAAATAAAAAAAGAAGTGCTTTTCAGCAGCTGGAAACTAATTTCCAGTAACTCGAAATAGTTTCCTCAGGTGGTAGAACTAGAAGTGGTTTTCAACACGTTTAACACAAAATCCAGTAGTCTATAGATTTTTAGGAACTCAAATGCATTCAACACATAAGAGGGAGAGGAGATCTTCAACCCGGGAAACTTTCTAGAAGAATACTGGCAGCTTTGTTAGCACATTTTGAGGAGGATGAGAATAGGATGTAAACGCAGTTCTCTTCTTTCGAGACATACAAGAGCATATGTTGCTCCTTCCCTGGAGTAACACATCCACATTTTGTTGCCATGGGCCTCCCTCAGAAGTATATTGCTATCATAGGTATGGTGTTAGACCATACACAGTCATGAATATCTCCAGTGGAGAAAGACTCTAGGCAATGGCAAGTCACTTTTATTTTATTCCCCTTGTTTACCCATGAGGCTTTGTATGATTCGGCCGCTGGTATGCTAAATTCAGTTTCTCCACTTCTGTGCATTTTGCTTGCATGCCAAATTTAAGCTTCTCCACCACTTCCGTCCCCATGAATTTTTGCAACTTTCGCTGTCCAGAATCACATTGCAAGCTTATCCCTGCACATGATACTGAATAGGTAAGTCCTTTGCTCTGATTGCTCTTTTTGTGTTGGATAGATTGCTTCTATGAATCATAATGGTCTCGTCTTTGATGCATTCCAGCACATCCTTCTTTGGTTCTGCTTTACATCTCGATCATCTTCCTCCTTTCATGTGATGGTGCCCAAATTGGTTACACTTGCAACGTTTAGTCCTTGTTTATCTTCCAGATCAGTTACCTCCTTGGCGAGGGTTTCATTGGAAGTTTTTCTTGAGCACTTGAATGCTCCATTGGATCTTGACAATCTGCTCTTAATCTTCTTGTCCACCATTTCTGTGTAATGGTGGGCCTTGTCTAAATTACTAGGTTGCATGCAAGAGACTTGATCAATGATCTTCATTTGAACCCTGGATATGCATTTCACCATTGTACTTCCCAGACTCTGTTTCATAAGCTTTGTAGAATTCTTCTGTGTGGTTCTGCATGCTTCGATTACTCTGGGCTAAGGCTTGAAATATGAAGAGTAGATCTTTTAGTCTAACTATGGTCAATTTTCCATTTCCTTTATTTTCTCTAAATTGCTGAAGTTATGCCCGCCATGTGGTCTCTCGTCCCGTTATCACTGTAGACACAAGCTTTACTTTCTTACGATCAGGGATATCCTTCGCTTGAAAAGCTGATCCACATTTGCCATCCAACCTAGGAACTGCCTCTGGGTGAGTTGAGCCATTGGTTTTGAGTAAGATCGACCTTCACACCTTCATAATCACGATTGTCAAATTGGTGTCTTTGTGATGTATCTTATGTTCGGTTCAGTCTTGGGCGCTATTATCACCACTGTATGTAGCCTTACGTCAATCCTGATTTGCATTGATCTGTGCTGGTTGGGATTTCTTGTGTTTGGATGTCCGTACAAGTCCATCACCAATCACCATAGATGCTTTTGTATCGGTTAACGTCATCTTCGTTGGAGGCTGAAGAAGCCCTACCTGTCAGTTTGGCTCGAAATCATTCCGAAAGCGGGACCCATAAGGTGGCCCAAAAATTCCCGCAAAAGGGCTCCAAAGGCTTATGTCAAGAATTCAAGTTTTGAAGCAACCAAAAGTCAAGGACACAAGGGTTCTGAGGAGTAGGTGCCATCATCATAAAAAACCTAAGACTGATAGTACATTGAATATGTAACAGGTTTGGAAGATGAAAAAAGATGACATAATGATTTATCACCCCCTCTCTCTAAGATTAGCAGCTCCAATTGTGAAGTAGTTTATATAGAGTCCTGCTCTCCTGCGCATAGGTGGGAAGCACACGTGTCATGGGCAGAAAATCTGAACTGTCCATGTGATGCAGCAGCCCAAGAAACCGCCAGGGCCCAACACTCAGCCTGATCCAAAACTCTGGTGGGCCATAGCAAAGAGAGATCCAAATTAAGGGGAGGAAACTGTTTCCTGTTGCCATGGCCCACCAGAGTTTTGGTTCAGGCTGAAACTTGGGCCTGGGGGCTTTCATGAGGGGCCGCATCACATGGATGGTTCAGATTTTGTGCCCAAGACATGTGTGCGAAGGTGCGCAGGTGAGCATCTCTCTCTCTCTCTCTCTCTCTCTCTCTCTCTCTATATATATATATATAAGTTGTAGTTAGAGTTTGAGTGGAGTTTAATAGTTGAGATTACATCTTTTAACCCCAAGAGTGAGTCACATTCAGGGAAGTTATAATGGTTGAGAATAAATGTCACTATAGACTGAGAATCGGCTTTAGGTTTTACTAGAGATGTACAAGGTCTGCCTAGTTGGCCATAGAGAGATGGTTTTTGGATACTAACTGCCATATTTTCTATTAAAAAAAAATTCAGAACAAAATGTGTGGACCTTTTTTGGGATTCTAATTTCTAGGGTAATGAAACCACATTTTTAATCTCTAGTTGGAAGATCTTTTTCTTCATCATCCATCATGTATGAGTCTCGTATTTGTTAACTGTATTCCGAATGCTGGAATTTTGTAAATTGCTGGATTTTGGGTTAAAAAGTGTTGAAAATCACTTCTAGCGGCTGGAGGAACTATTTCTTGTTGGTAGAAATTACTTTTCATCCTCTGGAAAGTGAAGATGGTTGTTTTAAATAGTGTGTTTGATTTCTGGAAATTGTTTTTTGAGACTTAACTATCGATGAAATGGTCTATATTTATAGTGTTCTTGAGCATAGCAATCACATGTAAATTGGGAGGCTAATGAGGTTGGTCGACAAGGGGTTTTTACTAGCACGTCTGTGTGAATTTGGCACTCCCTGCCTCTTTGATTAGTTTTATTCTTTGAAGTTCCTATCCTCCATTGTGTTTTTCGTATTGTTTATTGTTTAATCTGAACAAAAAAATAAAATGGAATGCGTCGCATGGTTGTATTTGAGCATTGGATGTGTTTGCTGTCTGGTGCACCAGGAAATCGGAAGAGCAGAAGCCCAAGGAGCAGAGGCCAAAAGCCAGTGAGAACAAGCCTGTAATGACAGAGTAAAAGATGGAAAAGTGTGGGTAGGTGATGGTTTTTTCAGTAAATGAAGAGCAGAGAGAGCTTCAGTGATATCGAACCTTGATGTAGTACTTTTTAATTGGAGGGTGTGCAGCCAATTTAAGCAAAACATTAAAACTGGATTTTGAGTTTTTAATCAGCTTTGCTGCTTTCGATCTGCTAATGTGATCTGTCAGGATTATGGTGTTACAATTATGCTTTTCGTAGTTGCATGAAATGATGCAGCACGATCTGCTGCAGCGGACCCATTGGCGGACCCTATTATATGATTCCAATCAGCATCCCCCCCCCCTCCTTCTTGCTACTGATCTATGGCTATGCGCATGAGACTTGGGAGAGGTTCATGGCTAAATACAGCCATGTGCATGTTGTCATCATCATTTAAGGCTTATCCGAACCAATTGGGGCTGGCCACATGAATCTTGTTTTGCCATGGGGCCATAGCTTCCAAGTCTTTTCCTACTAACTCCACCACCGTCCTTTTGGGCCTTCCACTTGCCCTTTTACAGCCGTCAACTTTCTCCAACTCACACCTAACTGGTGCAGGGTTTTTATTTATTTATTTATTATTACCTCTGTTGCACATTACCAAAACCATCCTTTTATTATTATTATTATCTCTTATTATTATTATTATCTCTGTTGCACATGACCAAAACCATCTAGGTATAAGTTTTCCTTATTTTATTACCAATTGGTGCTACTTCCAACTCCCCTTGCATTCGTTTCTAATTCCATCCCCCCTTGTCTTGCCACTCATCGATCTCAACTCATTTCAGCTAAGCTCATTTATGAACATGTTGTTCCTTAGCTGCCCAACACTCTGTTCTATGAAGCGTGGTTGGTCTTAAGCTATCAGATAAAAATTGATAAAAACTTTCCTTCGTTTCGTTACACAAAGATCACATAGAACTCTAGAGGCACATTTCTGAATCTTCCACAAAGCTTGAATGCTATGGCAACATTCTTCTCGGTCCCTCCACATGTGGCATACGTGGAACTATTATTAAACTGTTCAGATCTTGGAGCCCATTGTAGGTAGGTCATAACCCCAAAACCAGATGGACTGAATGATCCTACCCTCTTATTAATGGATATTTGTTTTTATGAATTTGGACCAATTGCTATTTTTCATTTTCACAATCCATTAGATATCCCCAAATAGGCTTAGAGCATCTGTGTAATGTTTGGTTTTGTCTATGCCCTATGGTCTGTTTAGTCTGGCACACAATTTGAAGATTTTGATTTGAGTTGGATGTGCATGCCCCACCGAGTATTGATTCTTACTACTTTGAGAATCAACCATCACACTCTGCCTTAGTATTCAAAATCAATGTTGGTTTCCTTTCACCTCATGGCTAGAGGAACTGATGTCTTTGCATAAGGGTAAGTTGTATCCACCACATCACCTTGGAATACCCAAAGTGTGGCCCATTAGTTCACTGCTCCGGATCCCATGCATTTGACCACATGCAATCCTCATTCACTTTTCTCATATATCAGGATCGAGTGCTTGATAACTAATTTAGATGTTCGGCAGCTAATGTTTTCCGTATGTAGTTGTCACCATTATAAGAAATCCTTTATTTAAAGAATATACAACCATGTACGGCATCTAGGATGTGGAAAATTTAGTAATTATATAAATCGATTATTTCTATTGTCATGCAAAAATGCATTCCATTTTCAAGGTTATGTTCGTTGGGCAAGAGGAAATCTAATCCTGGATGAGGATTGAAATGTTACATTAAAGTCCTCGGTTTTCATTGACATCCAAACACGCCACATCATGAATAAAAGGAATCATCCAAACCACATCTTAAATCAAAGGAATCTCTCTTTGTAGCAGAATACTATTAGTAATCTTAGAAGCAATGCATGCCTTTTTTAGCAGGAGCAAAAATTAGCTCCTAATGGTACCGTTATTATACCTAGTAAAGAAATGAGATTCATTATGTAAGGTATGACTGTGAAAAGGGAAAGAAGCTTGGTGACGAGAAAAATTTCCGCTACTAGCAGCATGTATAAGAGCTGAAATAGGAGTGAGCCCTTCTATGGCATCAGGCAACCATACATGAGGGGAAATTGTGTGGATTTAGCAAATGAATAACCTTGAATTAAAAAAAGAAAATCTTTCAAGGGCCTAATTGGGTTCACTGAAATATAAATTGAGGAAATCAGCTTCCATGAAAGTCATATTTTTTCTGTTTTTTAAATTTAGGGCCTATCTGGTTTGCTGCAAATTCAGGTAAACAGTGGTAAGGAAGTACAATGATGAAACATACTGTTCGAAATATATGAATTTTATCTCTTTTTTTGGTGCAAAAATTGAATTCATAAAAGCCAAAATTCTGTGGACCCCACCATGATGTATACACTCATCCGTATTTTCTCAAATCATTTTAGGGCACAAACCCAAAAATGAGGCAGTTCCTAACTTTAAGTGGACGGACCACACCAAAGGAAGAAGTGGGAATAATGACGCTCACCATTGTAAGCAGTTTTCTGTGGTGTGGGCCACTTGAGCTTCGGATCTACTTTGTTTTTGGGTTCACGTCCCGTAGATAAAATCCATACATCATGGTAGGGTCCACAGACCTTACTGAATGTCTTTTACATTTGTGCCATTTTCTTAGAAATTGCACCATTTTCATTTCTCCGCACATGACAAATGCAATTGCATTCAAATTGGAAAGGATATGAAGTAACGCGTTATAAAATGGCTTTATAAAGTGCCCAACCACAGAGCCATGTGTTACAATCTTAGGGGATGTTTGGATACCATCAAATAAGTTACTTTTTAAGTTATGTTAATTATTTAAATTACCTTTTTCACTTAAGTTAGTTGGTTAGGTATCATTGGAAAAGTAACTTATGTGCTAAAGTTATTTATCTTAGTAAGCTATTTTTTTTAGCTTTTAAACTTATTACTTTTCTATCCCTCTCTCTTTCAGACCATGCCGAAGGAGGCTCTCTCTCATGGTACATATCAAAGGAGGCCCCACACTGTGGATTGTCCACATCAAAGGTGGGGCTCACATGATGGATAACCCCATATTAATGTGGTCCTACATAATGGATGATTCACATCAAAGGTCGGTCCATAATGATAAATAGCCCACATCCAAACCAGGTTTGTACAATGGATGACCCACTTCAAAGGTGGGGCCTACATGATCGACGGCTCGCGTCAAATATAAGCTCCACCAGATGGACAATAGACATTGAAGCTGGCCCCACATGATGGATGACCCATATTGAGGTGGCCCTGCATGATTGGATGGTCTGCATCAAAGGTCGGCCCCTAATGATGAATGACCCACATCCAAGGCAAGCCTTGAATTATGGTCAACCCGCATTGAAGGTGGGACCCACATGATAGATAGTCCACATCAAAGGTGGGCTCCACATGATGGGCAATTAATAATGGTGGGTCCCACCTTATGGGCAATCCACATCGGTCATAATGATTAGTGGCCCATATCTAAGGCGGGCCTCACATGATGGATGGTCCGCATCAAAGGTGGGCTCCGCATGATGGGTGGTGGATATTGAAGGTCGGCCCCACATGATGTACAATAACGTTGATGGTGGGCACCACTAGATGGATGACCAACATCAAAGATGGTCCTGCATAATGAACGGTGCACATTAAAGGTTGTCCCCTAATGATGAATGGACCACATTGAAGACGGCCCCACGTGATAGCTGGCCCACATCAAACGTGCCCCCCCTCCCCCCCACAATGAACAGTCTACATCAATAGTTGGTCCCACATAATGAATGGTAGATGTGAGGGAGACCAAGAGGGATAATTACTTATGATGTTGGAAACCAAATATGTTTTTCTACCTTTTGACTTATAAATATGTCGTTTGCCGAATATACTTGTCTACTTAATAAGTAGAAACCGAAATAAGCTACTTATGGCATAAGTAACTTATCTAAAATAACTTATGACACAAACACCCCCTTAAAGACTCCTACATGTGCCACCAGGCCCATCACCCATCTTTGAGTGCCTCACCTGTTAATGTGCCCCATGTCCCAATATTCGACCATCATCTTCGAATACCCATGTCCAACATGTGCCACCAGGCCCACCACTCATTTTTAAGGCGTCACATGTCGATGTGCCCCGTCTCTGTGTTCGATCAATGATTTTCAAGTGCTCCCACGTCTGACATGTGCCACCCATCTTTGCATACCCCACATGTTCATGAAAATATACTTATATGAAAATTTTCATTTTTCCAAACAAAAAATTTGGAAATGGTAGTAAAATTTTCAAGAAAATCTCAGTGAAAAACAATCAAGGAAAACGACTCTTTATTTGTCACAATTTCCTAAAAGGTTACACCCTGGTCTATAACTCAAGTGGCCAGCTAAGTGAAGATAGCCTGGTTTCAACACTGAGGTCATGGCACCGATTCCCATAGTGGGGGTGGCTAACATTGTGATGTGACTGACACTCGGGTATCTACTTATTTAGCAATTATGTTTGGTAACCAATGTACTTATCAGCCAAAATTAGTAGAAAAATATGTTTGATTTCCAACATCACACGTATTTATCCTTTGAGACTGTTTCGTCTATTTCACATCCACCACCCATGTTATTGTCCATCATGTGGGGCCCACCTTGAATATGCACCACCCATCATGTGGAACCCATTGCCCATTGCCCATCATGTGAAACTCACCTTTGATTTGGACCGTCCATCATATGGGCCCCACCTTTGAAGTGGGTCGTTCATCATACTGGCCCATTTTGAATGTGGGTTCATTATCATTAGGTGTTGACCTTTGAAGTGGACCATGCCCACTTTTAATGTGGACCATCCATTGTGTGGACCCCACCTTTGATGCGGACAGTCCATCATGTGGGGCTCCTTTAATATGGGCCATTAGAGAGAAGTAGAAAAAAAAAAATCAAAAAAAAAAAAACTTAAAGATAAGTAGCTGCAAGCACATAAGTTACTTTTGCAATCATGTTTAACAAACCAAGTAAGATGTGACTAACAAGGGTGGGTGGGTGTCCTAACAAAGGGGTGTGTGAACTACCTCATAAAAAAAAAAAAAAAAAAAAAAAAAAAAAAAAGAGAGTAAAGAAAAGTAACTTAATAACATAAACTAAGAAGTAACTTGCTGGTAGTATCCAAGCTGTCCCTAAGACTAATTGAGCTTGGTACTTCAACATTCAATGCCATGCAACATTTAGAGGATTGTTTAGGGACATGAGAACATTTAATGCCAAATGATAGCCTAAGAAACTCTTCAAATCCCAAATGAATGAATGGAAAAACTACTTATTAAGGTTACTATCATTATAAAAGTATAAAATCTTAGATTAGATAGTGTGAATCAGTACTGCAAAAAGGGCCAAATATAAAAATAAAGACTAAACAATGAAAGAAGAAAACAAAATATTCATTAGCTATTTAGCATGTTTGATTTGATTTTAAGAATCTAATCCAGAATTTTTAATGCTTGAGATTTTCTTTCCATCACTTGTGTTTGGTAGCTTGAATTTTCAATATGGTGAAGTTCAAAAATTGTGTTTGACAACATTGAAATTTTAAAACAGCACTTTACAAATAAGAGTGAAGAATGGTTATAACAATTGGAAGGAACTGAAAATGAAAATCCTAGAACTTTGCAGCCCCCCTTTTAAGTAAGAGTAATAAAAAGATACTCTTTTTGAGGATTACTGGTCCTAAGGACCTGTTTGGACGCACCCTCCAAAGGCACGAGGGATATTTGATGTGCTTTTGGATGCACTTTGTAAACTCTTGCTTCACCATCCACTTGATACATAGTGGCTAAAATGACCGAAAAAGCAGGCTCGTATGATTGGGCCCTATAGTAGTACAACGTAGTTAACCGGGCGTACTCCTTCCCTTTCTCTCTCTTCACACACGCTCACACATGCCCATGCACTTACACCACAATGGGTGTTTGAACCCATGACATCGTGTTGAAACTCTTGTGAGCCTACCACTGAGCCATAGAGTCTACCCCCACACGCCCTCTTTCCTCTCTTAATCCCTCACTTTTCATGATATATATGCACCAACTCAATTTCGAATGATCTAAACTAAGGGCTTGTTTGGAAGTGTGGATTTAGAACCCCCTGTATTTGAAATACCCTGGTTGTGTTTGGCACCTTGGATTCGAAATCCCCTACAATCTAAAAGTAGCTATGCATAATATATTTATAGGGGTTTGAATTTAATTATTAAATCAGCTTTAATATCCTTAATTAGTGTACGTATTACATACTTGATATAATGATTGTAATAAGCTCATTGAAATATATACTTTGGCTGAAAATGATGAAATTTCAAGTTTCAAATGGGCCACAAGCATAGGATTACAACCAAACAATTAACCAACAATTTTAACCGTTGATTTACATGGACAATGTTTGGATTGTGCAGATCATCCCATTGAAGTAATTTTAGTGATGTAAATTGGAAAATGAAAAAAATTTGTATAAATTATTTGTTTCGCCATTACTTTATGGAAAATTGTTAATTGATAATTTGATTGTTTTGGAATATCATCTGTAGCCCACTGGACATGTGCCCAATAGATTAGTAACCTAGTGACACTAGTTACATATATGACTTATAAGAAGATTTTTGATGTAATTCTAACTTTCACTTTGGATTTCAAGCTCTCTCTTTGAGGGGATTTGAAACCCCAAGTTATTCATGGTGTCAAACCCACAAGGGATTAGAAATCCCCTCAAATCAATGGTGCCGGAGCAATCAATTCACCTCCAAAATGAAAAAATGACTTGTTACATAGGAAAAAAAAAAAAGATTAATGATTAAGAATCCCTTATAATTGCTTATTCTAAAAAAATATCTTACGGCATTTCCCGTAAGTAGATTTAAAATTCAGCAGAAACCAAGTTGCCAAGCATAACCTGGATGCAATATCCAAATTGAAAATCCCAACCGTCCAAAATCCATGCTGTCAAACGACACCTCATGTATGATTCACGAAGACTTCAAAATGTCCAAGGAAAAATCATTGAATTTCCAAGAAAATATTGAAATTTCAAAAACGAAAAAAGAAAAAAGAAAAAGAAAAAAAAAATAGATAAGGTCTAGAGAGCATGTACAGGAGTTACGTGATACTCTGGCTGAGCGTGATGGATGATACTCAGGCATTTAGTAATTACTTAGAATTTGCACACGTGGCATACAACTAATCAAATCAACCTGGTACCCAGTGTAGATGTATCCTGAACCAAAAAATTAATTAATTTGATTCTCTGAGTATCAGATTGGTGGACATTTATTGGACGGTTAAGAACGAAAGATATCCAACGGTCCTCCTTTAACAAACAAATGTCCATGCATCAGAGATTAGGATCGTTCAACCAATCTGATCTTAGGATTGTGATATGGTGACGGTGGGCTGCATAATCTAGTCGGTTTTATTTGAGTTGATATATGCCACGTGTACAATTGCTGAGTGCGTGAGTATCAAGCGTCGCACAGCCCGAGTATCATATGACTCCTCGCAAGAAAATTAGTACCTAGATTACCTTTGCCTTTGGAGGGATGATTATCCGACATTGCATTTTGCTGGGCCCAGGCCTGGCATGGTCCATTGATAGCCCTACAGGCAAGTTACCACTTATGGTGCATCACCATCTTTCCCACTAACATTCCAACTTGCAGGGAATCCGTACCATGATAATGGTAGGTCCCACCATGAAGATCACCTGGCACAAAAATCAGTCCTGGTCGCCCATCAAGTGGGCCACACCACTGGCATCAGTGCCGACCGCCAAACTCAACATCCACGTGTCTTTGCCACCTAGTGGACGGATCACCATGATTTTCGAGAATCATGATCTTCAAGGTGGGTCCCACCGGATACGTGGTGTGTTTGCTGTTGCCTATGGGTGATGGGTCGTCTTCAGGTGGAATATTCTGCTATTTTGGTACACGCACGATGACCCTCCACTACAGGCAATAAGCCCACGGCCTGGGTGCTTTAGGGAATGTGGTGGGGCCCACTTGCTGTTGGTGTCATGTCTGCTCATAAACTGGGCCTCTTTGAATAAGTGGTGGTGACTGGGGCCGTTGGCTTTGGTTTGTACAAGTTGTCATGCACCCAAAACCCCAAAAGGGGAAAATCCTAACCCTTCAACCGGTTGCTGGAAAATGGACGGTTAGATTAGAGTTTTGATATGCCCACACGCGTGTACAGGGAACCCATGTACACTCCATTACATGAGCCAGCATGGCCGACAGGTGCAGTACCCAAGCCGTCCATCAAGTGTGGTTATGATCGTACGGTTGTTCTTTCCCGAAAATAATTTTGTTCCGTTCAATAGGTGGGCCACAATGTTAGAAAAAGTTCCATGGGTAAGAAAAGTTCAGTAATTTCTTTTTTCAGCTCTTCATTGGTTTTTTTTTTTTTTTTTTTTTAACTTGGGCCCACTTGAGGAATACGCCGACCTGATTCTTGGGTCAGCATCTACATGATGGTGGGCCACTGATGGATGGATTGGATCTTCTAGCAATGTGCCACGTATGTTTGTAGACTGTACATGAGCTGCCTTGTACACGCGTGTAGGCTTAGCAAAGCTCACTACACGAATGTGGGGCCCAAAAATAAATAATGGGATGCGGATTGCCTGCGACCCTAGGTGGGGTCCACTGTGATGTTTGTGAGAAATCCACCCCGTCCATCCGTTTTTCCAGCTCATGTTAGGACATGAACCAAAAAATGAGGCATACGCAAAACTCAAGTGGTACACACGACAGGAAACAGTGGGGATTGAATGCCCACCGTTGAAAAAGGGCCACTGAAATTTTGGATCAGGCTAATATTTTTCTGTTTTCAGTTCATCCCAGCGGGAATGACCTTATGAACGGTGTAGATGGCATAAAAACATCACGGTCAACCCCGGAAAGTTTTCAACGGTAGGCATTTCCCTCCCTACCTTTTCCTGTCATGTGGCCTCGTTTTTGGGCATATGTCCTAATATGAGCTGTAAAAACGGATGGACGGGGTGGATTTCTTACAAACATCATGGTGGGTCCCACCTAGTTTCCGTACGAACTTCCTGTGCTCATGGTAGCAGGCAATCCACGTCCAAAATAATGGGCCCCACCGTGGACAACCCAAGCACTAAAATCTCGCCGGTTGAAGATCAAAGCCGAAAATGTACTTGGATTTTCAGCCTGGGCAAGTGGGGTCCACGATCCGGTGATCCAGACCACTGCTTTGGTGGCCTCAGAGTGGGAGACGGGATTGTGTAGTGAGGAGTTCACCACGTGTGTGGATACTCTGTGGGGCTCACCCTGATGTATATGTTTTATCTACACCGTCCATACGTTTCTTCAGTTTGTTTTAGGGCATAACCCCAGAATTGAAGCACATCCAAAGGTCAAGTGGACCACACCACAAAAACAATGGGATAATGAATTCCACCATTGAAACCTTGTCAGGGCCCATAGTGATGTTTATGTTTCACAAGGTCACAAAGGCCTGGATGAAGGGAAAACAAAACTATCAGCTTCATCCAAAACTTCTGTGGCCCTAAGAAGTTTGAAACACCGGTAGGCATTCAATTCCCACTGTTTCCTGTAGTGTGGTACACTTGAACTTTGGGTATGCTGCAATTTCAGGATTTTGCACTAAAATGAGCTGAAAAAACGGATAAAACACACACATCACAGTGGCCCCCACAGAATATCACACCACGCTAGAGCGTGGTGAGACTGAGATCTCCCAAAGCATTCCTGATTGGAAGGTGTCAGGCACCTATCCGGCTATCTCATGCCTTTTCTTTTTTCCGTTCAGATGTAGACACTTGCTTTTATTCTTGTCCGTCTATTTGTGGGCCGATGCTCAAGGAGACTGAGGGACCAGCAGACCAACAATCTCTATCACCGAACACTGGGCCCCACTCTCATGAACTTAAAGGGATGAGGTCCGGTGGTACCCCGAGCTCGGTGCTTCCAGGTCTATGGGGCCCACTGTGATGTATTTATTTATATCCACGCGGTCCATCGGTTTCTCCATCTCATTTTAAGGCATGAAAAAAGAAGAAGAAGAAGAAGATCCAAATCTCAGGTGGGCCACACCAGAGGAAACAGTTGGGATAATAACACCCACCGTTGAAACTTCCTATGGCCCACCATAATTTTTATATTCCATCCAACCTGTTGAAAATGCCACACGGACCTGGATTAAGAGAAAACAAAAATATCAGCTTGATCCAAAACTTTTGTGGCCGCCAAGAAGTTTTTAACGGTAGGCGTTCAATCAACACTGTTTCCTATGGTGTGGTCCACTTGAGAATCGTATCTGCTTCATTTTTTCTCTCATGCCACAAAATAATCTTTAAAAAAGGATGCACGGTGTTGATATAAAACATATACATCATAGTGGGCCCCACAAGCCCGTAAGCACCGAGCTCGGTTGTTCCCCGATGCCACTGATCCGAACCCGAACTAAAGACCCGAGTGCTCCGTACATCAGGGATCATATAATTCATCTTCCCCGGAGTTGGAGGCGTTAGTTAAGGTCAAATCAGGAAAGGAAAGAAAGGTAGGGAACAGCCCACTAAAGAGACGCGCAGTTATTTGATACTCTGGCAGCGGATGGCACTTAATACACAGCACCCTGAAATCGTCCACTTGACGTGGGACCCACTATTGCTAACTCACACTCCAAAAATCAGGGTTGCTTGAACAATCCTACCCTTTGATTCTGGGACACTTGTTAACATAGGATCATTGGATATTTTCCATTCTCATCCTCCACTTGATGTCCCACCAATCCGTAGTCTGATAATCAAATGGTCATAAATTTATGGATCACAATACATGTGGGACCCACAATTTGGACGGTTTCGCTGAGTTACTTGTATGCCACGTATGCAGATTTTAGTAATTTCTAAGCGCCTGAGTATCAAGCATTTCACTCAACCAGAGTATCGAAGTTTTTCTCAAAGAGACACATTCACATGGGTGGGACCCACTTCCAGAGAGCTTATACCCTAGAGAGGGCGTGGCGCAGTGCGCGCTGCTGCGCACTCAAGTAGGCATTGAGTCTCAGCCATGTGAAAACAACATCCTTTCCTGCCTTTTTTTAACCAATGGCAGCCTGCCTGCCTACCTACCGGAGGTTACGTTCTCTGCAAAACTACGATAATGCCCCTACCTCTTTTGTTAATGGTCCAGTGGCAAGCATTGACATCGTTGAGTGGGACCTACCTTGATGTATGTGTTGTATATCCACGCCGTCCATCAGTTTTTTCAGTTCATTTTAGGGTATATCGTAATAAAAATGAAGTAGATCTAAATCTCAAGTGGACCACACCACAGGAAAGAGGAAAGAGTGGTTAATAAAAGGCCACCGTTAAAAAATTTCCAGGGCCACTAAAATGTTTATTCTCCTTCCAACCTTCTGATAAGGTCACACAGAGATGAAAACACAACTATCAGCTCGATCCAAAATTTATGTATACCCTAATAAGTTTTAATGGTGAACATTCAATTCCTAGTGTGTGATCCACTTGAGATTTTTCTGATTTTTCTATACTTTATTTTTGGGACCACACCCTAAAATGATATGAAAAAACTGATGGACGGTATGGATTTTCAATACATATGTCAAGGTGGTCCCCACGGTCAGGGTAACACCCACTGACGTGTTACCCGGGTAACACCTAATCCACTCCGGCGTGGATTGAACGGTGACGGTGAGTCGGTGACCCTGCCACCAGTAATTCGTTGTCGGCAGGCGCTGTGGGGCCCAGTATGTGTTTTATCTACGCCGTCTATCCAGTTTGCCAGTTCATTTTAAGGCATCACTCCAAAAATGAAGTAGATCTAAAACTCAAGTGGACCACACCATAGGATCAAGCTTATATATTTTTTTTATTTTGCCTTCATTCAAGTCTGGACTGTTGATCAAACGGTTAGAAATGCCTACATGTGACCCCAGCAGAGAGTTATCTCTATGCCAGGAGCTGTGTGGGGCAGATGTCCGTGAGAAATCCACTCCGTCCATCTGTTTTGGAAGACCAAGATAGGAAAGGATTCTAAAAATCATGCAGATCCAAAACTCAGGTGGGCCATACCACACGAAAGAGTGGGTGTTGAACACTTAGGGGTGACAAAAATTTTGCATGAGGAGATATTTTTTCCTACAGTTTAACTGAGTGTTAGTAATTCTATGGCATATAAACATCATGGTCAGCTCCAGGAAGGTTTCAATGGTGGACGTTGGTGTTCCCACTGTTTTGTCGGTATGGCCCACCTGAGTTTCGAATTTTCCTATTTTTAAATCCTGTCCTATTTTTTCCTTTAAAAATAGATGCATGTAGTGGATTTGTCAAGGACATCTCTGTAGACCCCACACAGGCCCGGGCATAGAGATATCTCTGTGCCCGGGGTCACAGGCAATCGGCTCCGTGCTTTTGTGGGATGAAATCCACTGCTCGCCAGGTGCACAGAAGTTTCATGCATCGACTTTATATTCTGTTCACGTGGCATGTTTTTAGGATGATCTGAACCGTTCATTCATCGGAAAAACCATACGTGCTCATAGACCGAAAGTAATGATCAGACAATCCTAACCGTGAAGAAATTGGTTACAAAGATCAATGAAATCCTACCCGTTGGTTCACCATTTATCACATGGTTAGAACTGTCCCGTTATTTTGATTTTGATTTATGGCCCATTTAAGAACCCGCATGGTGAATGAACGGTCAGATCAGTACCCTCATGTGACGCGCATGATACATGAAGTCGATCTGATCCAGCAGGACGCGATTAGCCGCTAACCCGGGTTTACATAATCCCCTGTAACTCCTAGAAATGTGGGGCCCACCTTGATTTTGTTTTGTTATATCCACTCCATCTATCCATTCGGCAAGATCATTTTAGAGCGTGAAATAAAAAATGAGGGAGATTCAAAACTCAAGTGGGCCACACAAAAAGCAACCGCGGGATTGAACGCCCACCATTAAAACCTTCTTAAGGGCCACTGAAGTTTTGAATCGTATGTATTTTCCCTTCATCCAGGTGGGAATCACGTTATGAACGGGTTGGATTGTATATGAACATCATGGCGGTCCCAGGATGGTTTCAACGGTGGACGTTTACATCCTCAATGTTTCCTTTCTCACTTGAGTTTTGGATGGTGATTGGGTTCATGTCCTCAAATGGAGTGAATATAACGCAAAATATAATGATGGTTTGATAGAGGCTGTCAAGAATAAAGTCGCTTCTAATTCGGTAGCAACCGACGCACTGTGATTCCATGTCCTTTCTTCATGTCGTTATGCATGGACGAGATTGAAACCGTTCATCGGAAAGCCACTCTAAAAGGATAAAAAGAAAAGAAAAGAAAGGCCAGTAACCTCTTACCATCATTAAGGAAAGGCCCAAGGTTCATGGTTGGTATGGTTCAACCAAATGGTGGCCTCACCCAAGATAGTGGGTACATTACTGTGGAGACCACTTAATGTATGTATCATATGTCCATGTTGTTCATCCATTCCGACTATTCATTTTTAGGCAAAAATGAAGCATATCCGAGTCTTAGTAATGCCGACTATACCATAGGAAACAGTAGTGATTGACCATTGATGGGTCACAAAAGTTTCGGATGAAGCTGATATTTGTTTTTGCCTTTCGTCAACGTTTGTGTGACCTTGTGTTGTATGGAAAATAAACATTAATGAAACATTATAGTGAACCCTAGGAAGTTTTTAATGGTACATTGTTGGATCACTATTATTTCGTATGTTATGGTCCTAAAATGACAGAGTGGATATGCCACAAACATCATGATGGTTTTGCAGACCCTGTCAAGAGTAAAGTCGCTTCTAATTCTGTAGAAATGGACGTACTGTGATTACATGTCATTGTTCTATGGCCTATGTAGACTAGATTGAAACTGTTCATCAGGCAACCACTTAATGTCCACCGAAGAACGACCTGTGGTTGGTATGGTTCAATCAAAGGGAGTGGAGTAGGTGCTGCCTTTACTGTGCGGCCCACTTAATGTATGTATTTTATACCTACGTTGTCCATCCATTTTGATAGATTATTTTAAGGCACGTGCCAAAAATGAAATAAATCCAAGTCTCAAGTGAACTACACTGCAGGAAACATTAGTTATGGACTATTAATGAGCTATAAAAGTTTTGGATTAAACTGATATTTGTTTTCCCCATTCATCTAGGTTTGGGTGTCTTTATTAAAAGGTTGGATGACAAATAAACATTATGGAGACATTACAATGGGCCCTGGGAAGTTTTTAATGGTATTTCTTTCAATCACTGTTATTTCTTGTGTTGTGGTCTTAAAATGACAAAGTGGGTATGCTGCAAACATTACAGTGGTTAAACAGAGTCCGTCAGGAGTGAAGTCACTTCCAATTCAGTAGCAATGGACATATTGTGATTCCATGTCATTGTTGCATGGCCTACACGGACAAGACTGAAACCATTTATCAGAAAGACACTATATAAAAAAAAAAAAAAAAAAAAAAAAAAAAAAAAAAAAAAAAAACAGAAGCTACCAACCACTTACGTCCATTGAGTAAAGGCCCATGGTTGGTATGGTTCAACCAAAGGAAGTAGATTATGTGCGGACCTAGCCTCACCCAAGACGATGCGATCCTTACCATGAGACCCACTTAATGTATGTATTCTGCATCCACATTATCCATCATTCGGACAGATCAGTTTAGGGCATGGACTAAAAATTGAAGCAATTCAAGTCTCAAGTGGACTATACCATGGGAAACAATAGTGATTGACCATTAATGGGCCACAAAAGTTTTAGATGAAGCCGATATTTGTTTTCCCCCCTCATCAAAGTTTGTGTGACCTTCTCAACAGGTTGGATGGGAAATAAACAAACATTATGGGAACATTACAGTGGGCCCTAGAAGGTTTTTAATGGTACATCTTCCATCACCATTATTTCCTATGCTGTGATCCTAAAATGGAGTGGATATAATGCAAACATCATGTTGGTTTCACAGAGCCCGTCAAAGAGTAAAGTCGCTTCCAATTCGGTAGCAAAAGACGTACTATGATTCCATGTCATTGCTGCATGGCATACATGGACTAGATTGAAACCGTTCACCAGAAAGGCACAAAAAGAGAAAAAAGCCAGCAACCACTTACGTCCACTGAGGAAAGGCCTATGGTTGGTATGGTTCAACCAAAGGGAGTGGATTAGGTGTGGCCTAGACTCACCCAAGATGGTGCGGCCCTTACTGTGGGGCCTACTTAATGTATTTATTTTACATTCATGCTGTCCATCCATTTCGACAGATCATTTTAGGGTATGGGCTAAAAAATGAAGCAAATCCAAGTCTTCGGCAGACTATACAATAGGAAACCGTAGTGATCGACCATTAATGGGCCATAAAAATTTTGGATCAAGCTGAAATTTGTTTTCCCCCTTCATCATGGTTTGTGTGACCTTGTTAACAGGTTGGGTGGAGAATAAACATTGTGGAAACATTATAATGGGCCCTAGGAGGTTTTTAATGGTAAATAGTTCAATCATCATTATTTACTATGTTGCATGTGGTCCTCCTGAGATTTGGATTAACTTCATTTTTAGGCTCATTCCCTATAATGACCTAGCAAAATAAATGGATGACATGGATATACAATACATACATCAAGGTGGGTCCCACAGGAAGGGCCACACTGTCATAGGTGAGGCAGGGGCCACACATAATCCGCTCCCTCGACCAAAGCAGATTTTGATTTGTGGCCAATCAATAATGGATCTTGCAAAATACCTAGTTCAGATGTTTATTCTCCCACATCTATGGATATGAATAGGAGAGCATGACAGCTTCATATGCAGATCAACTCATTATTTTGTGCCAAGTTCGATTTGAGTTGCCCTACTTAAAATAATTTAAGGAGACCTTACCAATTGATGTAGAGCAGGCGCAAATGCATTCTTGGCACAACTGGACAAAAAAAAAGCCTGAATAGAAGCGGACGTAGTCTGTTTGATTCAGGCCCAGTCCTAAGTAGGGCATGATGTAACTAGGTTAGGTCATCCAAATCGAAGAAATTGCATTCGAAGTTTGGACCATAAATAAGCTGTAACTTTTGATCTAGGCATTGTCATGAAATGCATGACCTATTGATCTTTACGTAGCGGGTTATCCAGGGGATAGGGAGAAATTCCGTTTGTTTTTCGAGAAAAAGCATCCTTCCATTTCAAAATTGCAATTTTAGAAAAAAAAATATTATTTTTAGTAATTTTTATTTTTGTGGTATCTTCTTATTTTTAGAATTTTATGATTTTCAACATTTTAGAATTTACTTGTAATCACGCCAGGAATATTTCGATAAAGTTTATTTGAACTTTCTATTTTTGACAAATTAGGCTTTAGAAGAGTATTGTTATTTTAAGTAACTAAGAGTTTTGGTATTTTATATAATTTTGAATTAGGGTTTAGGTTTTCTTTATTAGTGGTGTAATAAAGAAATATACATATATTATTAATAAAATACCTAATTTTTCTCTTATTTTCTTGTGGACCAAAGAACTTTCCTTGTGAATTTAAGATTTTAATCACTTAAGGAAGACGATTATCTTTCTCTTACTATTTCATGTCCTTCCATGCATCACCAATCATAAGGGGTCATTTGGCACCGTAGATTTGAGTGCATTTGGAAACCAAAACTTGTTTGGTAACATTGTTTCATAAGTATGTGGATTCTGAGGTTTTCATATTCAAATACCTTTTTAGCTCATTTTTAAATGCAGAAGAGTCACACTGTAACAAAGGTATCATTAATCCATCGCACTATAACAAAGGTGTTACTAGGCTACTAATTCATTTTAATGGGGTTTTCCTCCTCAGGAGCAGGTGTAATGACCTGAAAAATTAAAAATCGGGTACCCCTGGTTTACCAGGGTATGGATACACCGATCCCGAGTTTTCAGGTGTTAACTTAATAAAATACTTGTCTAGGAATGCCACAGGTGGAAAATTATCCCACGTGTGTTCTTACTCATATTTACATTCATTCCATTCACAAATAATCAGAGTAAAACATTTCAATTAGTGGATCATAAGCAAAACAGATGTAACTATGTAACGCCCCGGATTTTCACTAACTTGGAAATTGGAAGTCCTTGGGCATTACCTTCGGTGTGTCGGTTATAGGCGTACCCGCACGTGCGTTCACATGTATTGGGGACTAAAATGAATGTTTTTACCAAAGAAATGATGGAATTAGTTTAGGAGTTGGAAGATCACATGGTTCGGAAGAGTTTTCCAACGATTGGGTTGACTCGGGTATGTCGCTGTCTGTAGAGACTAAGTAAAGAACCCTGAATTATTAATCTACACGTAGATCGACGAGACCATCATGAATATTTTACCGGACTTTGGTGTTTTAGCCTATTTGAGGTATTTCAGATTTTTTGAACGGTTTAGATTTGGCAAAAACCCTCTCTTTTAAAAGGCGCTATGTTTTGGAAATGCCAAAAAGTTACGATTTGTACTTGGAGGGGAAAATCAAAATCTTTATTATTGGGATTTCAATTTTCTAGTATTTTTTTATTGAATCCAAATTGGGGGTACTTCCTTATTTACATAAATAACTTAAAGTAAATGGAAACATAAATTAAACATGACATTTACTTAAATGTTATTTTGTAAATAAGGCTGACAAGTAGCCTGGACTGTGTGGGAACTCACAGTGCAGGAAAAAAATCTGAAATTTTCAGAGAAAATGGCCAAGGGACGACTGGCCGACCGGTTAGGCGACCGGCCGACCGGTTGTGTTGCCTCATTTGAAGGAAAAAATGGGTTGACAGCGGGATCCGGCCAACCGAATTTGCGACCGGCCGACCGGTCATGGCTGGACGGATTTAAAAGGGGGGTTTCAAACCCCATTCTCTCTCTCTCTCTCTCTCTCTCTCTCATTTCTTTCTCTCTTTCTCTCATTTTCCTCCTTCATCTTCTTCTCCCCTTTGTAAGCCCTCCTAGCTCTCTTCCTCCCTTCTCAAACCTCCTTTCTTCCTCAAATCCTCCTCCAACCGTGGAAATCTCGAATTTTCGAGCTCTCTCCGGCCTCCACCTCCATTCTCGCGTTTCTCCAGCCAAAATCCGGTGGCTTTGGGTCGGATTCTCCTCCTCATGCTAGGTAAGGTGTTCAGCTACCTCTTCTTTTTCTCTTACTTCCATTTTCTTCATTTTTGGACCATTAGGGTTAAAAACCCCTATTTATTTCCGACGGAACCCTAACCCTAGAGTTCCTCTTGCTAGGATTTGGGATCCCGGTCATCGACTGGGTGTGGCCCACGCTTTGTAGAAGCCGTAACCAACCTCGACTCCGTTGGGATTCCGACGGTTCACCGAATTTGGGCCCCGATTCGTTGAATCGATTTGGGATTTTCCCAAATCCGAGATACCAAAACCCTAAACCCTAATTAAACACTTAATTAAATTAAACCTTAATTGATTAACACTAGATTTGTGATTCATTGTAGGTAATTGAGGTATTCCCCAATTGCCGGCGTTCGGACCGTATTTGGATCTCTCCGGCCTCATCCGAATCGAGTAATTTCGATTCCAAGGTGAAGATCTACCCTCAAGCTTATTCTCGACAAATCTTAATTAATGATTGGTTGAATTTATACGTTAATTGTTGATGTGTGCATAACATGTTCGATGAATGCCTCTATGGTTGTTTGATTGATAACATGCTCGATGAAATGCCTGAATGATATAAATTTACAATATTGTAATATATCTATGTTTGTGGATGTATGTGGTACCCTGTGTCATCCGGGCTATGTCATCCGGGTCCTTTGGATCGGTCGGGCTAGTCGGTCGGGCCAGGTGCTTAGATATGTTTATGATTAGGTATTTAATAACCTAAATTACTATTATAATAAGGTATCCGTTGCTTTGGATTAAGCTCTGAAAACCGTTGATATAGTGTACTGCCTGCCACTGGGTTAGCAGTCAGGGACTTATTCAATCGACCAAGCGGGACACGGTCGACCGATAGTGGCCATTGTTGGTTTGTCGTCGTCCACTTGGGTCCATCGAATAAGCCCAATTCAGAGTTAATCATTTTTGTATTTCATTCTTGAATCACATCCTATGGAATCTAGAATACCATCGTTCCCACTGTGAATAGTCCACTTAAAACCATATTGCGACTCGATCCACCAAGTCTCATGAGCCAGGCATGGTGGTATGGGACACCGTGTTTGAGCTGTCGGCCTACGCTGGGGTGGTGCCTCCCCGTAGTGATCAGTGAGCATTGACAGGGGTGACCGATTGTTGTTCGAATGGCCCTTGTGACAAATGTGATCTTGGCCGATGTTTGCGTGCCTGCGCACCATTCGAATGACCCAGGCGTGCATTGGGATAATTCTGAGTGAAACACCCGCACCTCTGAATAAATTAATTGTATTTGATATTTGGGATATGAGACCTTCCGCTTTGATTTAGTCGTGGCTGACGAGTCACGGTCGAACCAGGCTTTCATGGTAGGATAACTCAACTTTGGATCGAGGGGTTACTGGCGATGATTGGTTACGCATCACAGGGAGCCAGATAATCCCAGTTAGACTTTACGATACGATGTTGGTATTCTGGCTTCACCAATTTGCTGAATGAATTGGACTAATAAATACTTTAATTAATCATGCATACATGACATTGCATTTGAGGGGGACTCGTGTAGCCTAGTTGCTTGATGTGGCGCCAGCGCTACCTTGAGCACCTCATGTCATTTCTCTGTGTCATCCGGGCTGTGTACTCAGTCACGACTTACGACCTGCTAGACAGGTGGACTGTGGATTCTGATACCAGTTGGTCGGGCCAGGGCTTGCCTGGGACATGCATTGTGTGCGGAATCATAACATACATGCATTTAGTCAACTCGTTTAGAAAATGTATTGTTTTGTTTCTTCATTGTTTATGCTTTCTTACGTGCATAACATGTGTGATTTGCTTTGTATTTGTGCGTTAGAAACAACCAGCTTATGAGTAATACATATAAATATATATACATTTAATGTGAACTTGCTCATATTTAAAATATCCCGAGTCTAACCTTGGGGTTATTTCTTCACTATGTTGGCGTTTTGACGCCTTCTATTTGACGTATGCAGATGTCTCAAGAATAGGACCAGTTGGTGGCGCGCACGGGTGCCTTAGTAGTCTTCTAGCTTCGTCCCTCTTGGTAGTTGTATTTTTCCTTCCTATTATATCTATTATGATTCGTATAATTCTCATATGGGCTTACACTGCGATTGAATTGTTCATCTAGGGTGTTAGCCCTATATTTTTAGATTTAGTTACCTCCGCTTTGCTTATGATCAGCTAATTGAAATGCGTTACTCTGATTATTTGTGAATGGAATGAATATAAATCTGATTGAGGACACACGTGGGTGCATTTTCCACGTGTGGCATTCCTAAAATAGCATTTTATTTAGTTAACACTCGGGAACTTGGGATCAGAGTCTCCGTACTCGGGTGCCGAAATTTCGGGTTGTTACAAACTAAATAAAAAAATATAGGGCTAACACCTTAGGGGTATAGTTCAAATGCAGTGTAAGCCCATATGAGAATTATATTAATTACAATAGATGCAATAGGAAGGGAAAATACAACTACCAAAATGGATGAAGCTAAAAGACTACAAGGGCACCCCGAGCACACCACCATCTGGTTCTATTCCTGGGGCATCTGCATATGTCAAATAGAAGGCGTCAAAACGCCAACATAGTAAAGAAATAACCCCAAGATTATACTCGGGTTATTTAAATCATAAATAAGTTCATATAAGTGTATTAATCTTAAGCATGTCATCAAATCAATCAAGTTTGGGGAATAACCACCCACAAATCATACATCATCTTAGGCTAGTTGATTTAATCCATGAATGTCATGATTTCGCACACAATGCATGTTCCGGATATCACATGAGGAACATGAGGTGACACCGACGCCACATCAAGCAACTAGACACCCCCAGAACCTCCAAATGCAAATGAATTGGATCATCTTTCGGCATCCTGGCCTTTAATAGTCAGACAATTACTTAGGAGATCCATGACATGTATGAATGATTAGGTTGTGTTTTATTATATTCATTTTCAACCAGCATATTGGCGAAGTCAGAATACTGTCATTATATCACAAAGTCTAAATGGGACCATCTGACTCCCTATGATGCGTCGCTAATCATCGTCAGTAACCCCTCGATCCAAGGTTTGAGTTATACACCCATAAAAGCATAATTTGGCCGTAACTCATCAGCCACGCGCAAACCAAGTGGAAGGGCTTATCACCCAAGTATCAAATACGATTAATTTATTCAGAGGTGCAGGCGTTTTACTTGAAATTAACCCAATGCACGCCCGAGTCGTTCGAATGGTGCACAGGCACGCAAACATCGGCCAGGGTCATATTTGTCACAAGGGTCGTTCAAACAACAATCTATCACCCATGTATGGACCCTCGCCGATTTTTTCGCGCTCCCACACAACGTTCTTCTCCCTTCCCCTTTCCTTTTGGAAAAGAAGGAGATGATGATGCGTGAGTGCGAAATCGCCGTTTGTGCCACTGGCTTGCCTCGTTCTCGAGGGCTTCGTTTGGTTGTCGTGTTAAGCTGGATATGTTTAAATGAGTTTATATAAGACCAGAGTCGCCACTAGCCAGTTACTTCGAATCTACAGTCGGCTAGACCCTGTAGAAACGTTAGAGAAGGGAATCCGAAGATTCCTTCCTCTAAAATGACTCCTGTTGATCTGCGGCCAGAGATTCAAGGTAAGGGATCACGGTTACAGGGTGGGAAGAGGTTAAGCACCCCACACACTGCCCGTACCGAAGTACGGTCTCTACTTCACAGAATCGATCGGATACTTGAAAGTCTAGTTTAATCCTCGTATATTCTCATGGATGACATGATGCATGAATGCGGGTCTGAACAGTAAGAGTTTCTGATGGGCAGGTTCCAACAACGGGCAAGCCCAGAGCGTACGCTCGAACTGACAGGTGCTTTATGCGAGATGATGCATGCTGTGTGCTTGAATATTCAAAGTGCTTATAGTGATATGTACGTGAATGCAGGTCTGAACAGTAAGAGTTTCTGATGGGCAAGTTCCAACAACGGGCAAGCCCAGAGCATACGCTCGAACTGACAGGTGCTTTATGCGAGATGCATGCGGTGTGTTTGAATAATCAAAGTGCTTGTAGTGAAGCAGGGGGGTTGGAAGAAAAGTAAATGTTGCACTTATGCTAGATGCAAATGAGATGATGCTGGAAAAGAGTAGCTGAGTGGACGGAGGTGTCGCAAGGGTTGGCTTCGAGTGGCTGGATCAAGACTTGGATGGCTTGGGAGGCTTGGACCAGTGGTCAGGCTGGGCTGGACCAGGGCTAGGCTCTCCTCACTCGGGCTCTCCTTGGTGGAAAAATGGGCTAAAGGGTGGAGAGGTGGACTCAGAGCTCTCGGGCTGAAATGGACTTGGAGGGATGTTGAAATGAGAAGGGGAGGGGGGTATTTATAGCAGCGAGGAGTGGCAGCTCTCGTAATTTTGTCCGGGCGGCCTGCCATGGGCCGCCCGTACGGCCGCTCCTCAGTTTTTCGCGAGTACGGTCGCTCCCTCGGGGCTGCTGTTGGACTCGCTGGTCGACTCAGTGAGTTGACTCAGCGGGTCGACTCGGTGGTTTGACTCGACGGGTTGACTCGACGGGTTGACTCGGTGTTTTGACTCGACGGGTTGACTCAGCGGGTTAACTCAGCGGGTTAACTCAGCGAGTTGACTCAGTGAGTTTGACTTTTTTAGGATTTTTTTGACTGGCCTTTTTTATGGGGGGTTTTTCAGGGTGGTGTTTAGGACTGGGTTGACTGGGTTCAGGCTTGAACTGGGCTATGGAATGGGGCTTACAAGGGTGAGTTTGGCTGAGTTTGGACTTGGGATTTGGGGGTATGGTCCTCCATTCAACCAGCTATCTCTACCAACAGTGTAGCCGAAGGTGGGGTGTCTACAGATGCCCCTCTTTGGCAGAGGTTGCGTGCAACCGAATGCCAAAGCGAGTGGACACCCCACTTCTGACCCGGTCATTCATAGATCATGGTCTGAAATCTTTGCTTGCTTTTGCATCTGTGTCAGTTGATCGTTTGGGAACCGATCACTCGCACATACCGCGGAAGTTTGGAGAAAACGTTGCGATTGTCCCTGCAGTTTGCTGTAACCTGGGTACCCAATCGCAACCCTTCTATTCCCGATCGGTACTAACATCGAAAAGGTACAGCAGAGCCTCTGCGTCGACAGTCTTACGAGGTTACTGACCCTGTGACTGATTGTGTGATGTTCGATGTTTTCCCAGATCACTCCAGGAGTACTTGTTTCGCTTGACTGTTAAAGTGGTTAGACGCCCTGCGTCAGATAGTCTTACGGGATTCGACTACGCCGACTTGGACTCAGTCAAGGTACTTCAGGCATCCACGCCTAGGTATGTGCGGGTGGGCTTTTTCCACCCGATCCGCTGGTTTCGATGCTTAGTTTGCAATTCATTCTTTCCTTGATTGTGGTCTGAAATCTTTGTTGTCCTTTGTATCTGAGTCAGTTGATTGTCTGGAAATTGATAACTCGCACATACCGCGAGAGTTTGGAGAAAACGTTGCGATTGTCCCTGCAGTTTGCTGCAACCTGGGTACCCAATCGCAACCCTTCCATTCCTGATCGGTACTAACATCGGAAAGGTACAGCAGAGCCTCTGCGTCCGCTAGTCTTACGAGGATACTGACCCTGAGACTGATTGTGTGATGTTTGATATTTTCCCAGATCACTCTAGGAGTACTTGTTTCGCTTGACTGTCAAAGTGGTTAGACGCCCTGCGTCAGATAGTCTTACGGGATTCTACTACACCGACTTGGACTCAGTCAAGGTACTTCAGGCATCCACGCCTAGGTATGTGCGGGTGAACTATTTCCACCCAATCTGCTGATTTTGATACTTGGGTTACAATTCATCGTTTCCACCTGTTCAAATGGTTTCTGTGACCGAGCCTTTTGGCTTTCATCTTTTTGTATCTTGGCATGGGGTACGACCGCACTGACACTGGAGTTCAGTTCGACCGTACTTTGAGTGCATTGGATCCGATGATCTCCGGGGAAACCGCGAGACATCAGATCTTATTTGATTTTTGCGTCGGCTCCTACCCAGAGATATGGAAGATCTCCCAGCGTGTTGGAGGCAGAACGCTCTACTGAGAAAATATTTTTGAATTTTTGAAAAGATACCCACTCTGGGGAGTGATACTCCGTGGGGTTTTTATTTGCGAATAGAAATATTTTTTGTCTTTTTGAAATGAAAATCTGGTTTGCATGTGCCTCCACTAGGGATGCCTGTGGGGTCTTTAGCTAACCGACTTTTATTTTGAAAGCAGGTAAACATGATGATTGATGCGATGGATGCTGATGCATGGAGATGCATGATGAATGCGTGGCTTGGTTCATTCTCTTTTCGTTTGATGATTTTGCTTTTGCTGGAGATGCAGAGAATTTTGAGCTTATTGCTTGCAGGGTTGTACTCCCTTGGGGATTTTTCTTTTTGATACGGAGGTTTGGACAGCGGGTTGGTCAAGATCCCGACCCGTGGTCGATCAGGTCCATCGTCCCAAGATGATGTTTCTTTGCTAATGAGAATGTACGAGGATATCATTCGACTTCAAGATGTTCTTCTGGGCATACATGTGATTGAGATGGTGTTCGATTGCCCGTTTTGGTCAAGATTCCAATTTGCGGGCGATTGGATCCGTCATCCCATACTGTGAAGAGAGTGGAGTTCAAGACTCCTGAAGTGTAGTGCTGGGGATGCTAATTTTTGTGATTTTTTGTAAATATGTGGTCCGAGTTTCAACTGAGTGGTCAGGATAGAGATCGGTTATTGAAAATACAGGAAATATTTTTGTGATTTTGAAATATTTTTGATGAAAGCAAGAGAAATATTTTTGTGATTTTTTGACAATATTTCGATTGAAAGCAAGGAAAATATTTTTGTGATTTTTGCAGATATTTGATTTGAAAGCGATGGAAATATTTTTTTGTGATTTTTGACAATATTCTGATTGAAAGCAAGGAAAATATTTTTGTGATTTTTGCAGATATTTGATTTGAAAGCGATGGAAATATTTTTTGCGATTTTTGACAATATTCTGATTGAAAGCAAGGGAAATATTTTTGTGATTTTTGAAGAGGTGATTTTGCAATGTTTTTGTATTTTGTGATTTTTCTGAAATGTAGGGAAAAGTGTGGAATTTTCATCCACTTCCAGCTTCTACTGCTGGTAAGGCACCCGATCCATTTTACGTCAGCGAGCAAGACGAGTCTCACACAGTTAAGTGCCGTAGTTTTACATCTTCGGATGAGGAGATTTTGAGGGTTTTCAGTCAACACACCCACAAAGTTGCCTGTTCCTCACGTGCAATGCACATAGACCACGTATCGTCTGACAGACTCCTTCGGCCACAAAATGAGCCACATCCTCACATTTCCCTTAGTCAATCCAGTTTGGGGCCTTACGTTGCTCACAATTCTGTGAGAGTGCGGTCCACCTCCCAACAGCCTTAATCCCCTTCATGAGTTTTAGGAACAGGGAACATTCGTTAGCTTCAACAGCAACTTCCAAATCAAGGTTGTCTATCACGGTGCGTTCAACACGAACAGGATTGCGGAGTTCTGCCCGCCTCAGCCCTTACCTGTTTAAAAGATTCCAGACACCCGTACGATCAAGTGTCAGCCATGTCCGGAACAGGTTAGGAAAGAAAGCCCCCGAGAAGTTAATCCCAGTGTAGTTTTAGGTCTTCGGACCGCTGGGGATAAATTGGTGGGTTGAAACTAGTGGTGAAATTTTTTTTTTGTTTTATATTGTATCTATATATATATATATATATATATATATATATATATATATATATATATATATATATATATATATTGTTTTGAAATGGTTCCAGATTTCAACTCGGGTAATCAAGATTGATACTGGTTTTTATGGAAAGCTTTAAAATATTTTTGATTTTTTTGAAATGATCCGGGTTATCGAACCATGATCCCAACGGTCGAGGCCGATGCCGGTTTTTAGTTGAAAGCGAGAAAGGTCCCCCGAGAAATTAATCCCAGTGTAGTTTAAGGTCTTCGGACCATGAAACTGTACAAAAGAAAGGCAAACATGTTTTTTTTTATTTTATTTTTAGAAAAATGTCCGGTGTCAGCGGATGGACAATCCAGACTGATGCCGGTTTTTATTGAAAATCTCTCGGGATGTCGATCCCGACGTAGTTTAAGGTCTTTGGACCAAAACTTTAAAAGCGGGGCTGGTAATATATTTTTATGATTTTTGAAAATGTCCGGAGTCATTGATCTTGATGTGAGCAAACAAGACCGACGCCGGCTTTTATTGAAAATCTCTCGGGATGTTGATCCCGACGTAGTTTAAGGTCTTCGGACCCAAAACTTTAAAAGCGGGGCTGGTAATATATTTTTATGATTTTTTGAAAATGTCCGGAGTCATTGATCTTGATGTGAGCAAACAAGACCGACGCCGGCTTTTATTGAAAATCTCTCGGGATGTTGATCCCGACGTAGTTTAAGGTCTTCGGACCCAAAACATGTACAAGAGGGGGCAAACACATTTTTTATTTTTCGAAATGATCCAGATCATCAGATCTTGGCCTGAAAGGCTGGGATCGATGCTGGTTTTTATTGAAAATCTCTCGGGATGTTGATCCCGACGTAGTTTAAGGTTTTCGGACCCAAAACTTTAAAAGAGGAAAGGCATTTTTTTGTTTTCTTTTTTGTAAAATATTCTGGGTCATCGATTCTGATTTTGATGGTCGAGATCGATACCCATTTTTATTAAAAATCCATCGGGATCTTGATCCCGACGTAGTTTAAGGTCTTCGGACCAGAAACTGTACATGTGATGTATATATTTTTTGGTTTTCTGAAAATGTCCGAGAACGTCAGGTCTTGATTCGATCCAAACCGATGTCGGCTTTTATTGAAAATCCCTCGGGATCCTGATCCCGACGTAGTTTAAGGTCTTCGGACCACAAACTGTACAAAAGGGGACAAACACATTTTTTTTTGTTTTTGGAAAATGTCCGGTGTCAGCGGATCTTGATCCAGACCTACACCGGCTTTTATTGAAAATCCCTCGGGATATTGATCCCGACGTAGTTTAAGGTCTTCGGACCCAGTTGATCGGGTTGGGCATACTTACCTTGCTTTGTTTATCTTCTAACAGGGCTGATTGTGATTTGAGTGGTCCGAATTGCTTGATTTGGCCCTGTGGGCCCTTTCTAGACTTCAGCTTTGCTTTGAAGCACTTATCCTTGATGTTTTTTGGGGCTAAGAAGGCTTTTCATAGCGGATGATGACTTGAACGGCTCAGATTGCTCTTTTCGGCCTTGTGGGCCCTCTTGATGATCAGATCTTGGACTCTGGCCCTCTTTCTTAATGATCAAACCCTTGATCTTGCTATTTGGTGACTCATGCGAGCTTTCCCATGGTTTGGATCCTGATGATCTAGCCCTTGAATGGCTCGGATTGCTTGTGGGTCCCTCTTGATCAACTTTCCTTCTCTTTGACCCGATTAGGCATGTTCTGGCCGCATTGCTTCGTGATTGGACCGGTGGGGTACCTTTTATATGATCTTAATCAGCCTCAATCAAAATCTGGAGTGGACCGGAGCCTTGGGCAGCCCACGGGGTGCCATCTGCTGACGTGGACTGTCAGCCTCACCTACCAAGAACCCTGGAGCCAATCCCGCGGAGAGAGAGGGAGCGCGTCCGTACGGGCGGCCCAGAGCAGGCCGCCCAAGGCTCGCCTCTTGAGCGGCCTGGGCTGGCTCGGGTTTGGACATTCCCTGTTGTCTGCTGCCCTTGTCCCCACCTGCTTTGTACTCTCTGGTTCGATTGCAGCCATGAATCTCTCTTTCGTCTCCCATTTTCTTCTCTTTTTGTCCTTTTCTAGCTTGGTCCTTTCTTGGGCAGCCATTGATGATGGCTTGGGGGTCCTTATGGGAGAGGTTGGTGGATCCCACACTTCAGCACTTGATGAAGGCTTTAAAGATGATGAGGTGCCTTTGATTGATGGTGGAGATGGAGCATTGAATGGGGGTATTGATGATGAATTAAGGGTGGTGTTTGGTGGAGCTTTGAATGACCCTATTAATGGCAGCCATGCTGAAATTTCAGATTTGAATGGGCCATTGATTATGGGAGAAATGGTTGGTATGGATGAGATGAGGAGATGGGACATAGGTGAGGCTATGTGTCCCTTGAGTGAGGGCCACATGGATGATGTGATGGATGGTGGTGATGGGGTCATGATGCACATTGATGGGCTCATCTTAGATTACCTTCTGGTACCTGTGAGGAGAGAAAACACTTTAGTAAAAGGATTGAAGCATCAAGGCAGAAAGAGAGATACTTACCTTCTGGGAGGAATGATCGGGAGAAAGACGCTTGTACAAGGCACTCCATAAGTTGGCTGGGGGATGTTTATTTTGAAAGCCCTGTAAGTTTTTTTTTTTTTTGGAAAATATATGTAAATCATGAAGTAAAAATTTATGTCAAGTGCTTATCTGTCTGTGCGTGATTTGGACATGTGCTTTTAGACGTAGGAATCAGAATATTTGACTCAGCCTGATGTCATACTCATTTTCTTAATTATTCACCAAGGGTCTTGGTCCCCTTAAGATAGTGCGCAATGGTATCCTGCCCCTAGAATTTGGGCAGATCTTGAAAGAATTCTTGACTCATAACCGTCATCCTTACTTCCATTGAATCTTCATGTTGCTTGGATTTCTCATGTACCTGCTTTTTTTTTCTTTTTTTTTTCTTAGCCATTATTACCCGCAACGCCCTTTCGGGTTTTCGTTGCGTCCGGCTTGCCCGTCATTGTTGCCCGTGGCGCCCTTTCGGATTTTCACCACGTCCCGGGTATTTGATCTTGCCTGCCCCTTGGCAGCTATGCTGTTTTTACCCTCAGCGCCCTTTCGGGTTTTCACTGAGTCCGCTGTGTGCCCACTGTTTTTACTCGGAGCGCCCTTTTGGGTTTTCACTCCGCCCTCTTTGTTTAGGCACACATCTCTTCTCTTTTTTCTTTTTTCTTTTTTTGATAACTGCGGCGACCAGAGGTTAGGAATCCGTCGTTGCCGGCCGATGGTAACCTTTCGGCCCTTATCCTAAGTTACAATGGCAGAGCTGTCGGTCTTAGCTACAGACCATTCTGAGGTGGATGGATGGATAGATGTGTTTCTTTTGGGTCGATTTTTTTTCTCTTTCTTTCTTTTTTCTTCTTCTTCTTCTTCTTCTTCTTCTTCTTCTTCTTCTTTTGGGTTGTGTGCCCCTTCTTTTTTTTAACCCCCCCTTTTTTTTTTTGCTCTATTCTTTTTTTTTTTTTTTTGGCTTTTAAACCCTTTATTTGGAACACTTATTGGTGGACGGGAATGGATTCTCAGAGGTCTAAGCATTGACCTCTTGACTTCAGCTCTACTAATGTGACTCTTGATAAGGTTAGATTGGCTTACCTGTGAGAGATTTTCACGTTATCGGCGTTGATTAGCTCAGGAAGATCCACCCCTCTCATGTTGGTGAGCCTGAGGGCGCTTCTTGGAAGAACTTTTCTGATCCTTGGGCCTTGTCCCTTTGAGTTTGATAGATGCGGCAGTGCTTGTCGTAAACCCGATATGACTTTTCTTTCTTCGGCTTCATTCTTCATCAGCACTCATGGTGACATGATTTTGACTCGAACTCGTAGGTCTGTCTTCTGATTTTAAGCTTCCACCATCCTTAGATTTCGAAGGACGTCCCATTGCCAATGTTGATAGCATGTGGGAACCCTTAACAATTGACGATGTCATTCTTCATGAGAATTATTGCGCGAGATCAGAATGTTACCTCCTTCCTTTTTATGAAGTAATCAATTGTTAGATGATGCCGAGTTGATCTTTCCGTTGATGTAGATACCTCGTACAGGGAATAGCTGGAGCATTGTCAGGTTGAAGTGCACACATGGATTTGATGTGCATGCTGCTGACACTTGAAGTATTTGCTGACAAATTGGCAACAATCTTGTCTTCATTGAACTGCGAGATTTCTCTGATCATTCGTTTGGTCGCATACTCCAGTATGGAATGTAAGCATAGTCTTGGCAGCATCTCCTTGATAGGCTTGATGAGTTTTTGATCGAGTCTGGATAAGTCTTCATAGGACGCAAGATTGGGAAGTCATGACTTCAAAAATTCGATCATTCTCTGCTTATTTTTCAAGGACAAGGATTCTCAATGCACACTTCCTTATGGGTCTCAGGAGATCCTAGGTTTATAATTTTGAAACTTTTTGAGATGACATCGGCTTTTGGTTCGAACTTTCGAGGAGACCCTCTAGGTTTGGGAGTCAGCTCATCATTTTCCACATCATTTGGCTTTATCCAGACCCTTGAGTTTGAAGTCCAACTCTAGATCGAAATCTTATGAGTCAGCTTCATACTCAAGTGCTTTGACAGACAGACTCGACACTTTTATTGAAAAAGTTTTTTTTTTTTTTTCTTTCAAAGATTTTCTGATTTTTTGGAATTTTGTGAATATCTAAATTTTTTTGAACTTTTGGACTTTGTGAAAATTTGATTTTTTTTTTTTTGAAATTTTGAAATATTTGGTGTTTTGGGTTTTTGAATCTTCTGATTTTTTTTTTTTTTTGAAATTTTTTTTTGTAAAGGACCTGAGCAAGACGGCGATGTGAACCAGATGTTGCTTGATTCGGCTCGGGGAGCTGAGCACTGTCGACTTTTATTGGCCGTCATGGGGACTACAAACCTGTTACTGCCCTGCACTCCTTCCCCTCAGGAGGCAGGGCCAAAAGGATCGGTAGGCCAAACCTCATTGTTGCACCCAAACGTCATGGCAGATCTGAAATTGGGCTCCGAGTCGGTGTCGGATGCGATTTCTCCTGGCTCATCCCCGAAATATTGTAGCTCTTCGGGTTCATCTGGCTGAGGTGGGGCCAGGACAGCAGTCCAGTCGATCGGGGGAAATTTCTGCCCCTTGCTTGAGTCTTCTTTGGGCAACTCTATCAGACTCAATCTGTTCGCTTGATCATCGAAGGTGGAATTTAGCCCATCATCAGGGTAGATAATCCCTGCATTGATGAACTGGATTGGTGTGTAAATGCAGGGATTGCCTTCTTCTTGACGACCTCGTCTTCTTTTGATACTTCTATGCTTTGGTTTCTGAATCAGAGTAGGCTGATACCGCAGTCCTCTCCTATCCATATCTTCTTGAACCTCCATGGTTCGGGTCGAGTCTTGATATTCGAGCTGATAGTAGAAGGTTTGACGCCCGGCAGGGAGGAAGACATAGTTCGATCCGATGGGACATGCGCGAGGGAAGTAATTTGCATTGTAATGGTATGAGATCTCCTCATTAGAGTGTTGTACGTCCATGGCTGGGATGGTAGGCTCTCGGAGGTTGGATGCTTCTACCTTGGAAAATTGTCCGGGATCGGTAATGATGGTGATCGCCCTATCTCCAAAGATGTGCTTGACCCTTCGGTGAAGATTTGAAGAGATGGCACCGATTCTGTGAAACCAGGTCCGATCAGAAAGGAGATGGAATGAAGCTGAGATGTCCAAGACCTGGAGAGTGATGGTTGATGTTTTTGGATCGATCAGAACATGGACATCAATCTCCCCTTCGACCTCCTCGATAGTGGCCACATAATTGAAGTTGGGCCCTAATTCTGCTAGGGCATGTGGCATGCTGTCCGAGGAAGGGTCTTCTTCTTGGAGGACGATGGCTGAAGTAGAAGACGAATAGACAGGTGCGGTGGGCAAGTTGTGCCCCTAGTTGTTTGCTTGAGAAACGGGCAGGCTTTGCCCCTGGTAAGCTGGAGTGGGCAAACTGTGCCCCTGACTAACTATCGCTGAGACGGGCAGGTTGTGCCCCTGGTTTGCTGATGCTGCGTTAGGGAGATTGTCCCCTTGGTTGACTGAGATGGGCTGAATGTGCCCATGGTTAGAAATGGGTGCGAAGATTGAATCGACTGAAGGTGTCCCTTGCATGATGATGGGCTCTGGGATCGAAATAGTTGAGGATGCCCCTTGCAGGATGAGAGGTTTGAACTCTGAACTAGAGTTGATGGCACGAATAAACTGGAGATGAGGCTTTTCTTGGCTGGTGAAAGCTGGATAGGCAGGAGGTGCCCCTTGCATTGCGGAGACTGGATCGACTGGAGATGCCCCTTGCAGGATGAGGGGTTCTGAAACCTGACTGGTTAAGGGTGCCCCTTGCCAACCTTGATTAGGGAACTGTGAGTTCCATCTTGACTGTTGCTGTTGCTGCGGTTGTCCATGCTGAGGGAGGAATAGTGCACCTTCGGTAGAGGCGACAAGATCATCCTCTTCCATTGGATGGGAGATGTGGACACTTCCGTTATCATTCTCGTATTCAGTAGTAGGCTCTTCTTCCACTATCGGTTGAATTGGAGAAGCCTGATGAGGCCACCAAGGGGAGATCATCCCAGCCCTTATTCCGGCTTCGACTTGTTCCCCGACGCGGATGAGTTGGTTGAAGTTCGCATATGGATGTGAGACAAGGTATCCAGAGATACTTGGATTTGCCGAGTGGACGATCATGGAGATTTGCTCCTCGTCGTCGATGGGAGTCTTCATTCTAGCGGCCATGGCCCGCCACCGTCCAACGTAAGCTGACAATGTTTCATCGCTTCTTTGCCTGAGAGCTGCGAGGTCTGCTCTCCTGGGTGCCATGTTAAGATTGTATGCGAACCTGTTGACGAAAGCATGGGAGAGTTGCTCCCAAGTCCTGATGCGATGATAGTCCAATGATGTGTACCAATCCAGGGCATCGTCTTTCAGAGATTTTTGAAACAAGCGGATGAGTGCTCCATCATTGCCCGTCACAGCATTAAGCTCTCCACAGAAAGCTCGTAAGTGGTCTACAGGACACCCTGTCCCATCATATCTTTTAAATTTTGGTACCTGGAAGCCTTGAGGTACCATTGCATCGGGAAATGGACAAAGGTCCCTGAACTTAGTGGATGGAAGATCCACCCCTTGCTGCTTCTGCAACTTTCTCTTCATCTCTCGCATCTGCTCTCGGAGTTGCTCTATTTCAGAGGGACCAGATGAAGGAGATCTTGTCCCTTGCCAGGATTGAGATGGCCCCCTTTCATAATAATTGGTGTCATTGATGCTCCTAAAATTCCTGCTTGAAGAAGGTTGGGCCTGATAATTACTCCCATTGTAGGGACTTTGTTGGACTGGAGCTGAGAAGAGAGACTCCGAAGAAATCCCAGTCACAGGAGAATATTGAAATTGGTTGGAATTCCCATTGGGGGGAGATTGTTGGAATTGACTGGGATTCTGGGTTGTGGGATGTGACTGAAAATGGCTCTTGTTTGCAGGAGGATGCTGGAAGAAATGCCCTGAGGTCGAGAGTTGTCCTGATTGAGGACCTTCATTAGGAGGGTATCGAAAGTCCTGCGCCACCCCTGATAGTTGTGGTTGAGATGAACTGGAGGCTGGAAGAGATGCTTGTTGTGGTTGTTGAACTGGACCAGCTTGATTGCTGGCTGCTGAAGCCTGGGCTTGTGTGAATCGGAGAAGCATTTCTTGCATGGCCTTCATGCTTTGTTGTAGCTCTTGGATGCCAGGAATTGACATGGATTCACTCGAGTTTAACAATGGAGAGGAAGCCTCAGGTATAGGGAATGGGAGAGCCATGTCGATTTTGTATTGGATGTGGCAGGGTAATTTAGTTTGGATGAGTAATGGTGGGAAGTATGCACTACTTTTTTTGGGTTTTGGGATTTTTTTATTTTTTTTGTTTTGGGTAGAATGCTATGCAGATGAGATCGTATGAGGATTAATGACTTTCAAGTACGAGAAGGATTCTGTTTTTCAAGTTGGATCACGACTAGTGGGACTAGCTCATCCCCAGCAGAGTCGCCATTCTGTGGACCCTCGCCGATTTTTCCGCGCTCCCACACGACGTTCTTCTCCCTTCCCCTTTCCTTTCGGAAAAGAAGGAGATGATGATGCGTGAGTGCGAAATCGCCGTTTGTGCCACTGGCTTGCCTCGTTCTCGAGGGCTTCGTTTGGTTGTCGTGTTAAGCTGGATATGTTTAAATGAGTTTATATAAGACCAGAGTCGCCACTAGCCAGTTACTTCAAATCTACAGTCGGCTAGACCGTGTAGAAACGTTAGAGAAGGGAATCCGAAGATTCCTTCCTCTAAAATGACTCCTGTTGATCTGCGGCCAGAGATTTAAGGTAAGGGATCACGGTTACAGGGTGGGAAGAGGTTAAGCACCCCACACACTGCCCGTACCGAAGTACGGTCTCTACTTCACAGAATCGATCGGATACTTAAAAGTCTAGTTTAATCCTCGTATATTCTCATGGATGACATGATGCATGAATGCGGGTCTGAACAGTAAGAGTTTCTGATGGGCAGGTTCCAACAACGGGCAAGCCCAGAGCGTACGCTCGAACTGACAGGTGCTTTATGCGAGATGATGCATGCTGTGTGCTTGAATATTCAAAGTGCTTATAGTGATATGTACGTGAATGCAGGTCTGAACAGTAAGAGTTTCTGATGGGCAGGTTCCAACAACGGGCAAGCCCAGAGCATACGCTCGAACTGACAGGTGCTTTATGCGAGATGCATGCGGTGTGTTTGAATAATCAAAGTGCTTGTAGTGAAGCAGGGGGGTTGGAAGAAAAGTAAATGTTGCACTTATGCTAGATGCAAATGAGATGATGCTGGAAAAGAGTAGCTGAGTGGACGGAGGTGTTGCAAGGGTTGGCTTCGAGTGGCTGGATCAAGACTTGGATGGCTTGGGAGGCTTGGACCAGTGGTCATGCTGGGCTGGACCAGGGCTAGGCTCTCCTCACTCGGGCTCTCCTTGGTGGAAAAATGGGCTAAAGGGTGGAGAGGTGGACTCAGAGCTCTCGGGCTGAAATGGACTTGGAGGGATGTTCAAATGAGAAGGGGAGGGGGGTATTTATAGCAGCGAGGAGTGGCAGCTCTCGTAATTTTGTCCGGGCGGCTTGCCATGGGCCGCCCGTACGGCCGCTCCTCGGTTTCCCGCGAGTACGGTCGCTCCCTCGGGGCTGCTGTTGGACTCACTGGTTGACTCAGTGAGTTGACTCAGCGGGTCGACTCGGTGGTTTGACTCGACGGGTTGACTCGACGGGTTGACTCAGCGGGTTAACTCAGCGGGTTAACTCAGCGAGTTGACTCAGTGAGTTTGACTTTTTAAGGATTTTTTTGACTGGCCTTTTTTATGGGGGGTTTTTCAGGGTGGTGTTTAGGACTGGGTTGACTGGGTTCAGGCTTGAACTGGGCTATGGAATGGGGCTTACAAGGGTGAGTTTGGCTGAGTTTGGACTTGAAATTTGGGGGTATGGTCCTCCATTCAACCAGCTATCTCTACCAACAGTGTAGCCGAAGGTGGGGTGTCTACACCCTGTCAATGCTCACTGGTCACTACGGTGAGGCACCACTCTAGCGTAGGCCGACAACTCAGACACGGTGTCCCATACCACCATCCATGGCTTATGAGACTTGGGGATCGAGTCGCAATACAGTTTTAAGTGGATTATTCACAATGAGAATGACAATATTTTAGATTCCATAAAGTGTGATTTAACATTCAAACATAAAAATGATTAACTCTGAATGGTACTTATTCAGTGGACACAAGTGGACGACGACAAACCAACAATGGCCACTATCGGTCTACCGTGTCCCGCTTGGTCGATCGAATAAGTCTGCGACTACCAACCCAGTGGCAGGTAGTTCACTCGATCAAACGGTTGTTAGAGCTTAATCCAAAGCAACACTTAACTTATAATAATAACAATTTAGGTTGTTAAATACCTAATCATAAAAATACTCAAGCACCTGGCCTGATCGATCTAATGGAGCTAGATGACACAGGGCGTCACATACATCCACAACATAGATATATTACAATATTGTAAATTCATATCATTCAGGCATTTCATCGAGTATGTTATACACACATTAACAATTAACATATAAACTCAAGCAATCCTTAACTAAGAGAAGAAGCTTGAGGGTAGATCTTCACCTTATAGTCGAAGTTCCTTGATTCAGAGGTGGCCCTATCGATTCGGATGTAGCCCTACTACCGAAAATTTGGAGAAAACCTCAAATACCTATGATTAAACACAAATCTAATGTCGTAAGTTAGAATTTTATGTTAATCAACTTCTAATTAGGGTTTAGGGTTTAGATACCTTGGATTTGGAAAAACCTCAAATTGATTCAACGAATTGGGGCCTGAATTCGACACACCGCTGGAATCCCAATGGAGTTGAGCTCGGTTACGGCTCCCGCAATAGCGTGCACCCCCTCCCCTCCCCCAAACGACCAATAAAGGTCCAAGACCTAGCATGAACAAACCCTAGGGCTAAGGTTTGCTGGAAATGACGGAAACAGAAGGGGATTCCCAACCCTAATGGCCCCAAGACGCAAGGAAGTTGGGGAAATTCCCTCAAACAAGGTTAGAGACTTCATACCTAGCCAAGGGTGAAGGATTCGACCCAAAATCGATAGATCTTGATCGGAGAAGTTGCGAGAATGAACGGAGGTCGGTGAAAACTCAGAAATATGAGATTCCATTGACTTGGAGGAGGATTTGAGGAAGAAAAGAGGTTGAGAGGATAGGAGGAGGGTTATAAGGGTTTATGAGGGTTTATGGTTGCCTATGGTAGAAAAGAGAAGAAAGAAATGAGAGAGAGAAGTTCGAATGGGTTTTAAAACCCCTTTTTTAAAAATAAAACTCGTCAGGTTCGGTGCGTCGAAGCCCAAAAACTTTGAAAAATCATGTTCGGACAGAGTACTTCGGCTCAGGCCGAAGGCCTCTGGACATACCTTCGGTGCACCGAAACCACTATTTCAAACCCCCACTTTGGTACGATCTCGCTGGTCAATTCGCGACCAAAGGGTCCCTTCGGTGCCACGAAGGTCACCTTCGGTGCGCCAAAGACTGATGTTCAGAAATTTTTCTATCTGCCCAGTTTTTTCTGAAATTGTACAGTTCCACTGACCCCCTGGATAGTGTCTGCTTATTTACATGAAATAACATTTAAAGTAAATGTCATGTTTATTTTTATATTTCTATTTACTTTAAGTTATTTAATGTAACTAAGGAAGCACCCCTCATTTGGAGTCAATAAAAAATACTAGAAAATAAAATTCCTAATAATAAAGATTTTGATTTTCCACTTCTAATACAAATCGCGACTTTTTGACATTTCCAAAAAGTAGTGCCTTTTAAAAGAGAGGGTTTTTACCAAATCTAAATCGTTCAAAAATTTTGAAATACCAACATTAGATTAAAATACTAAAGACCGGTAAAATATTCATAATGATTATGTCGATTTATGAGTAGATTAGTAATTCAGACTTTTACTTAGATTTTATAGACTTTACTAAGCTAATTCATTCCCCTCCTTGGGCAAAATCACACGTTTTGGTCCCAAATAAGCGTGAACTCACGTGCAGGCACACACTATATTTGACAATTCAAAGGTAACGTGCAAGGACTTTCGATTCCAAAGTCAGCAAAAATCTAAGGCGTTACAGAAGGGGAGAGAGTGTAGCCCAGGGATCATCGGGCGCTCGACTAGATTGGGTCGGGCGATCGAAACTACCCCAGATGAGGCAGTTGGTTGTTGGACTATTTCAGACCAGTTCGGGCGACCGACATATTGGTGATCAGGCGAAGAGGAGTTGGGGCAATTGTAACTTGGAAGCTTTTCTCAGTTTTCTCACTAGACGGTTTGGACCATTATCGGGCGCTCGACAATGTCATTGTCGGGCGACCAATGACCGCGCGGACTGCATTACACAGTTTCCTATTATGGCTCTAATTCTCTCATAGTGCTATATATGAACTTGCTAATCGGGATTAGGGTATGGCAATAGTGACTTCACGTCCAGAGAGAGAGAGAGAGAGAGAGAGAGGGGAAAGTCGAAGAGAGAAGAAGCCGGGCTCATAACGATTCATCCACAACGCCGGTGTGTTCCAAGCCCCTTCAAAGTCCTCAAATCGGTGAGATCTCTCCATCATCCATTCTCTTTAGTTGTAATCCGCATTAAGGTGAAGAAAACCAAATTCTATAAGTTCGTGATCATTGTGTAACATTCATTACATAGTGGATTGTTTGTCTGGACGAGGTCTCGTGGGTTTTACCTTTATTAGAGGGTTTTTTTTAATGTAAAAACTCTTGTGTGTCGTGTGATGATTGCTTGTATGTTTTTTCCGCATTATTATATCCCATAATTCAGTTTGGTTGGGGTATAATATCTTGAAGTTTATGCATCTACTCCAACACATTTAACATGTGTTATATTGGTGATATCCCAAAACAATCAAATTATTAGTTACATCACTACAATTATATCAATAGAATGATATGGAGAGTCCAAAGATTGGTCATGTAAATTGGCCATTAAAAAATGCTAGCGAGCCACCTTGTGATCTATGCTTATGGCCCACCATATCTATTTTAGCCAAAAGGGGCTTATTACAATCCTTCATTCAAATATCACAAATGTACACTAATTGGGTATATTAAAGTTTAGTAATCAAATTCAAATTCCTATAAATATGTTAGGGAATTTCATTCCATTGCTACTTTTGGATTCTAATTATAAGAATACAACTGAAGATTAGAATCACCTTGATTTGTGATTTAAAATCCAATGCATTCCAAATACAAGTACCAAAACGGGTCTTAAAAGATCATGGTATTGTTGCGAGAAGGATTCTTTCTTGACCACACATAATAATATTAGAAATGAGAAGAAAAAACATGCAAACCACAATATAGAAATTTATGTGTTTCCCTTTCAATACATTATTCACATTGACCCACCATGCTCAAAGGTAAAAAAAAAAGAAACAACTCTCAATATAATAATAACTCTCCCTCACTACAAATATATTACCCTAAATGAACCAGGGTTTATAGAAAACTCCATTTAAAATTACAAAATAACCTCCGGGCTGGGCCTACACCCTTGAAACCCCAACCCATGAATGAGCTCTGCCGAGCTCAACCTATGAAAGTGCTGGCTGGATTTGTAGTATGTATCTGATGATAAGGCTTTACATATTTTAAGAGGTTACACAAAAAATAAACCCATTATGGTTTCTTGCAACTTAGGGCCTGGACCACCCTTGTAGTGGGCCCAAAAAATATATTAGATGAAAGTAGCTATGGCCGTTGACTTCATCCGCCTCATCTACATATGATTAAATTAATTATATATGCAAAATAAACATGTTTAATGAATAAAATCTTACTCTAGCATACTACTGTCCTTCATACTACGTAGCATTAATCTTAAAAAAAGAGAACAATCTCTCAAGGGACACATGCCAGGTGGACATGCAAATCACGTACCCACATTCAGGACCCTACATGGATGGTTTTATCTGCTTCTTTTAAAATAATCCTATGCATCTGATATGTGGCCACTAAAGCAACGGTGTAAAATAAAAACAGTTAAAAAGTCAAGCCTTAGAGAGATGAACTGTATAAAAAGCAATGGATAGGATTATCTCAGTTTTAAAGCACAACCCACGTATGAGTAAAAAGCGGAAAGCCTACTGAGTACGCTATTGTGGACTGAGTAAACTCCGTGGGGCCCACCATGATGTTTTTGTTTTATCCACACCGTCCATCAGTTTTACCAGCTCATTTTCGTGCATGAAACAAAATTGAATGATATCCATAGCTCAAGTGGACCACACCATAGGAAAAGTTGTGAATTGCACGCTTACCGTTGAAAATTTCTTAGGGGCAATAGAAATTTTGAATCAAGCTGATATTTGTGTTTTCCCTTCATCCATGTCTGTGTGACCTTATGAACAGGTTGGATGACAAATAAACATCACTGTGAGCCCTAGGAGCGTTTCAATGGTGTACGTTTGTCCCCAATGTTTCCTGTGGTGTGGTCCAATTGAGCCTTGTATATGCTTCAATTTTGGGATCAGGCCTAAAAGGAGCTAGGAAAACGGATGAATGGTGTGGATAAGACACATACATCCACAGGGGGCCCACAGACTTTACTCAGGTACGAAATCCCCTTCCATATGAGTAGACCAGATGGATACAACACCCTGCTGTATAGTTATTCCAGCTCTACCGAATCGCCGGTCGTCAAACATGGTGGGCCCAAAAATTAATTAGTTGTTAGTTGGTTGACCAAACATAAATCAGTCAGGTGGGCTCGAAAATAATCTGGTGGGCCATTGCATATGAAGCGGAGCTGACCCAATGCTATGTTGGTTATGGACGCGGATTGCCTGCCAAAGGAATCTAGGTGGAGCCCACCGTAATTTTTGTGAGAAATCTACGCCGTCCAACCATTTTGTGAGATCATTTTAGGCGTTGAGACAAAAAATGAACGGGATCCAAGACTCAAGTGAGCCGCACGACAGGAAAACGTGGGTAGGTAAATGCCCTACCATTGAAACCTCCTTGGGCCCACCGTGATGTTTATATAGGATCCATACCGTTCATAGGGTCATTCCTACCTGGATGAACTGAAAACATAAAAATCATCCTGATCCAAAACTTCGGTAGCCCCACAAATGTTTCAACGGTGTACGTTCAATCCTATGTTGTGCAGCCCACTTGAGTTTTGGATTTACATAATTTTTGGGCGCCTAACATGATCTGGAAAAACGGATGGACGGGTTGGATTTCCCACAAACATCACGGTGGACCCCACCTAGCTTCCGGTTGCAGGAAGTTCCTGGGAAAGGCTTTCACAAGCAATCCGCGTCCCATCGAATGCAGTGGACCGTAGATGAACGGCCAGGATCCCGTACATCTGTTTCTGTGACGACAGCTCCCAATGGCCACTGAAAAAGGGCGAACCTGGACCTATCATCTTTAGCTTTGTTTCCTACCTAGAAATGGGAAGTTACTTTTCTCCTTTTGTCATGGGGGCGTGCTACAATGGTATACGGCTGATGTGGGCCCACGTGATTCAAACATGACATCTGTCCCGTCCATCTCACGGGGCAGGGCATGCTACCTCCGTTTTCCAATATTCATCCTGATTCATGAGTCAGGTGGGACACGCCATAGAAAACAATTTGATAGTAGACTCTTACCCTTGATTTACGTGGGGTCCCACTGTGTTGTTTGAATCCAGGCCATTCAGATCCTTCATCTATCATGGATGAAGCTGCAGACCAAAAACCCAGGTCAGTTCGCAATCTTGGATCGATCTGATTTTCAGTAAATCTGTGTAAGATGGTGTCACGCATCTGATGGACGGGTTGGATGTTCCAAATACGTCATCTGGACCCCACATCTTCTTAAAGAGAGCACTTCTTTGTTATTAACCATCCATTTTCAAGACCACTGATCATCAAACAATTACTGGCCCAACCATCCTATTTATTTCTACTTCCATAGTGGGGCCTACCAAATGGATGATCTGAATTCGTTAAAGGTGGGCCCCACAATGATCAAACAATCACTGCCCCCACAATCGATTTTAAGACTACTGATCAAACAATAACAGCCCCCAACCATCCCATTTCTTTCTACTTCCAGAGTAGGAGCCTGCGAAATGGATGATCAGGATTCGCCGACAGTGGGCCCCACATGACCAATCAGTTCAAGGGTATTTTGGCCATTTAACTGAAAAGAGGTAGTAAAGAAAAGAACACCTCATGATGCCTTGGGACACAATAAGGACCCTTTGTTTCTAAAGTTGTCATGAGCTATGTTTCTTCAGTCCTTTGTTTCACACCATTTTTCACCTTTCTCTCTCTCTCTCTCTCCCTCTCTCTCCAGTCCTTTGTTTCACACCAATTTCACCTCTCTCTCTCTCTCTCATGCTTTTATCTTTCCTTCTCAACCAACATCCATCTCTCTCTCTCTCTCTCTCTCTCTCTCTCTCATGCATGCTTTTATCTTTCCTTCTCAACCAACATCTCTCTCTCTCTCTCTCTCTCTCTCTCTCTCTCATGCTTTTATCTTTCCTTCTCAACCAAAACTAAAGAAACCAACTCCATCTCAATCTCAAAAACTGGGTTGAGAAACCCAAGAAAGAAAAAATGAAAGGAGAAATGGCCAAATGCTACTTCTCCAACACCACTCTCCTCCTCTATGATCTCCTCTCTTTGTTCTCCTTCATACTTTCTCAACCTCTCTACTTTGCTTACTTCCTCTTCTTCTTCCCTTACCTTCTCAAATTCCTCTCCTTTCTCTATCCTCTCCTCTTCTCCACCTCTCTCCTCCTCATCGCCCTCCTCACCGTCTCTCCCCATGCATACCCCTCCCATCTCTATACCCAAAATTCTCAATGTGGCTTCTTTATAATCTCTTTTCAAAAGGTTCTAGACGCTTTGCGGACAAGCCTCGATGGCGATCCAAACATCGACCTCATCGACACGTTGGCATTGTTGGTCCTAGAGCTTGAAGCGAGTGTGGGATCCCAAGAAGTCATTGAAGCCGCTATCGGAACGGTAGAAAATTCAAGTCATGGAGGCTTTGCGAGGGAAATTGAGCAGAAAAGCTTTGCATCTGAGGCATTAATTTTTAAGGAAGAAGCAAACACAGTCGAAGTATCTCAAGAAAATAAGTTCGAAGAATATGAGAGTTGGGAAATCACATGCTCGAGTCTAGGAGAAGCTAGTGCGAAGTCTCTAGTAAATGACCCAGAAGCATATGAGAGCCAAGATGTCACATCTTTGAGTTCTCGAAGCAATCCGATAACAGTCGGCACGGCATCCCAAGCACTAACTTACAAGGCTGGTGAAATCCACGAGGAAGTTGCTCTAGGAAATGATTCAAAAGCATATAAGAGTAGAGATGGGTGTGGGCTAGAAACCACTTGTATGGTGTCTCAAGCACTACCTTATGAGTTGGGAGAAAACGCCGCCAAAGTCCCTCTAGGAAATGACCCAAAAACACATGAAAGTCAAGATGTCATGTCTTTGAGTTCTGGAAGGTTGGGGTTTGATGTTGAAACAGTTGGCACCAAATCCCAAACACTAGCTTACAAGGTAGAAGAGAGCCTCGCAAAATTCTCTCTAGGAAATGACCCAGAACTGGGCCTTCGAAATTTTGGGTGTGGAGTCGAAGATACGAGTATGGTGTCTCAAGCACAACCATATGAAGTGGGAGAAAACCTCGCCGAAGTCCCTCCAGGAGATGACCCAGAAGCATATGAAAGTCAAGATGTCACGTCTTCTAGTTCTGAAAGCTTTGGGTTTGATCTCGAAACAGCTAGTTCGGTGTCTCAAGCACTATCTTATAAGGTAGGAGAAAGCCCTGTGGAAAATGACCCAGAAGAGTATCCTAGTCAAGCGGTCGCATCTTTAGGCCTTGGAAATTTTGGGTGTGCCCTCGAAACTATTAATATGATGTCTCAAGCACTACCTTATAGGGTGGGAGAAAAACCCGTGGAAGTCCCTCTAGGAAATGACCCAGAAGCATATGAAAGTCAAGATGTCACATCTTCAAGTCATGGAAGCTTTGATAGCGGGATCGAAATGGCTAGTCCAGTGTCTCAACCACTACCTTATAGGGTGGGAGAAAAACCAGTCGAAGTCCCTCTAGGAAATGACCCAGAAAGTCCAAATGTCACATCTTCAAGTCATGGAAGCTTTGGTAGCGGGCTCGAAACGGCTAGTTTGGCATCTCAAGCACTGCCTTATAGGGTGGGAGAAAAAACCGTCGAAGTCCCTCTAGAAAATGACCCAGAAGCATATGAAAGTCAAGATGTCATGTCTTCAGGTCGTGGAAGCTTTGGCAGCGGGTTCGAAACGGCTAGTCCGGGGTCTCAGGCGCAAATTTACAAGGTAGGAGAAAACATCGTTGGTGGAAATTATTATGAGACGGCCTTAAGAGGACCGATGAGCCCTGATTCGATGTGTTCGAGTCCAGGAGGATTTGGTTCGATGAGGAGAGAGAAGGAATGGAGGAGGACGCTGGCGTGCAAGCTTTATGAAGAGCGAATGACGGTCGATGGGATTGAAGGGATGGATTCACTTTGGGAGGCCTATGAGGCGGATTCCGGGAAGGCGAAGATGGTCAGTAAGAAGGAGAAGAAGGCGAAGAAGGTGGAAACAGAGCGACGCGAGGAGGAGGAGGAGGAGGAGGAAGACATGGACGACGGGCAATTGTGCTGCTTACAAGCATTGCGGTTTTCAACAGGTAAGATGAATTTGGGAATGAGGAGGCCTAGCTTGGTGAAGATTTCCAAGGCCTTCAAAGGGATGGGAATGTTTGTGAGGGGGAAAGGAAAATCTTTTAGGTAAGGAGGGGTTTTTTGGCAATATGTGTTTATTTGTTTTTTGAGAAATGTATGTTCTTCTATATGTATCTATACAAAATGATTCATAATCTATCTTCTTTCTTCTTCCTCTACAACACTTGATCTAAGCTCTGTTGGGATCACCATGTTTATCTGTCGATCCACACCATCCATCAGGTGATATCCTCAATGCTAGGCCCTTGGAACAGAAATCAGCCAGATGCATAACTCAGGTGGGCCACACTATAGAAAAAAATGGAAATGGGATGCTAACTATAGTTCTAATGTGGGGTTGCTATGGTGTTTATTTTTCATCAAACCCGTTCATCAGGTGTTTCCCAACAGGATTGAAGGGAAGATATAAAAATCAACCTGTTTTGAAACTCAGGTGGGCCATATCTTTATATTGTTCCCATTTGAGTGTCCCATATGAGTTCTTTTATTGGGCTGATATTTTGTATGTACGGTGAAATTGAGGTTTCTCACTTGATGGACGGAGTGGATTTTAAATTTACAACATGATGGCCCCCCGGGTGTTTTACGTCCTTGGTAAAACAGGGGTATACGGTTCTGCTTCTCTTCTTCCCTATCTCATTTTCGCTATGGTTTTAAGACTCGGACGACTCTGATGCAACTCGTCTGAGTCGACCCGGACTCAGTCAGACCTGATCTGGTTAGATGCCAGGAATCACACCAAATTCGGCGAGTGGGGCATATTCAGTCATGACCCGGGCGAGTCACGAGCCGATTCAGGCTGAACCAGTCAAGTTGAGCCGCCGAGTCTTTTATCCATGACCTGTTACCAATGGTTTAAATCAGGTTGGAAAGGTTTGTTCCAGGATAGCCTACAAAACGGTCTGGCCCCACCATGTCCCTGGATTTGACACCAATCCGCCTGGATCTGATGGGGATGTGGAACCGTTCAATCGGGTCAGATGATCCGATCCATCCGTGATTTGACCTTATTTTTTGTAGCCGTCCCTTTTCCAATCCACGGTTAGGATTTCCTAACAGATGTGATTCTTTGGAATCATAAACAATCCATAATTGGATCAAATTGTTTATTTGTGTAAACAATCTTGACCATCAATATTAAAAGGCCATTGATCAGATGGTTAACTTTTCAGATCGATGTGATGTTTGCATGGCAACCCATGAAATGTGAATTGGACCCAATGAACGGTCTAGATCAATGGATTAAGTGTGCTCTAAGAGCAATGTAAGTTTTGTTTTTAGTGTGGGCGTGAATTTGGATCCGAACTCAAGCATGAGTCTGAAGTACGTCAATGAATCTCGCTGCAGAAAATCTGATTTGTGAACATCTTGAACGCTTGTGGGCCCACCTAATAAACGTTGGCCTGATCTTTTGGTTCAGACAACTTCATTGAGGGGCCCCACCTGATGAACATTTCATATTGGTCTCTCCTACATTTGAGTTAGTCCTGTCCAGCTTCTGTCCGGACTTGCGTTGGAATATCTGGCCTGGGGGCCACACCTGACCTAACATTTAAACCCGGTTTATTAATCGGTCTGGCTCGGGTTGTGCCTAACAAACAGAGCACAGGTCTGTTTGTTTTGGCCCATCAGGATGTGGTCCTGGCTAAGACCCAGGTTTTACTTTACGGACCGGGTGACCCTGCAGCAGCCCAGGTCCATCTTACTTCGGGCTCGGTCTGAGACTTAACGAATGTTTAGCTTGGACATGATTTCCAAGGCCCGGCTAACCAAAGGGTCGTGCCTGGGTCTAGATATGCACAAAGGCCAGGCATTATTACCTAGCCCGACTCACGCTGGCAGGCTAGACCCAGCTTAGACCTTGATGCTGATGTGGATGGCGAGGATGAGCCTGGGCCCTGGTATCTAATTCATAGTCTGTGCTTAAAAAATGTTGAACCCAGGGGTTGGGCTAACACAAAAACAACTAGTCTATATTCATCCCACCCTTTTCTCTTCCATGGCCTTGCCGCCACCACCCCACCATTCTCCCCACATCACCACCCTTTGTCGCGGCCTCACCAATCACATCGCCAGGCTCTGTTTGCAGCTGGTGAATCCCATCAAGTTTGAACATCTCTCTTAGGCTTGGGTCCAGATCCAAATCGGCGCGCGCTACTCATCCCGCTGCGTCTCCTGGCCATTTTCTTTGGTGATGGGGTGTAGCAAGAAACACATCTAAACCGCTCAATTGCAATCCAGAACACCCAAATCATGGACCCCCTGGGCAGAGCATAGCTTGAAACTAACCTGATTGAACAATCCTAAACACTCAATTCGCAATGAGTGGTTTGAAACTTCCGATGGTTAGTTGCCCAAATTCAAGTGGAGAACTCGAATGGCTAGGATCATCATCGACTTTTTAAGGTGTTCCATCCACAACAAGGACCACAATTTGAACAGATATGGCACATGTACAGTGGTTGAGTCATCATCATTTAGAAAATGGTGTTGAAACACATTAACGCACACATTTTTCAGTAGAGATTATACAATCCTCAAACCTGGATCTACAATTAGTACAAGTGGGGCCCATGCTTCAATTATCTAGAACATTGATAGGCTCCAACATGGATGGGGAATGACAAAAAGCTCACCCCAAATCCCAACCCTTCAATTGGTGGACCCCACATGTGACATCCAGACAACCACATTGCGAATTTGCTAAAGAAGACGGCACCTCAAGCGATCTGGCTGAGCCCCCAAGCCTTTTCCATTCTTAGAATCTACAGCACCACATGCACTGTTCATGAATCTGATTTCCATTTCAATGCATTGTTTTCCCCAAAAAGCATCCTAGGCACCTCAAAATGCAGTCACGACGCCCGCAAACAATAGTTCAAGATGACATTACATTACAACCAGAAGTCCCCACAACATCCACCCACATGCAATACATACCCTCCTTTCATGCACACATGTACAAGCTCTAGGCGGTCTGCCTGAGAGCACCAAGATAAGTTTATGTGGCAACCAAAGATCTTAATTGGGCGAAGATCCTGGCTCAACCATGACAAAGCACATATCTATAGTCCTTTCTGGTCTTCAGGTTGTCCTTGTTTGGCCCACAATCATGATTTGGCTGCTTGGATGTGGAATCAAGGGCTGTGCAAAGATGTATCATTCCATACCCTCTCAGCTCTCTCATCTGTGGGACCTGGATCCTTCTCAACAAAGCACTCTTTTGCCGTGATAGCATCAATCGAATATCTCTTGGGCCTCAATTATGCTGTGTTGGCTGAAAAAATAAAGCATCTTGAGTCAGTCCGTTGTTACAAAATGCAGCAATTATGTGCCCTTCTCTCTCTCTCTCTCTCTCTCTCTCTCTCTCTCTCTGAGAAGGTGACAGTTCCATTATAAACTAGAAGCAACAATGGAAGGTGACCCCATCGTCACTTATAGAAATTACTTATTTATAATAAAAGAACCAAAAATGTAAATCCTTTTCGTCCATTGTGGGTTCGTGAGGCCAGAGGTATCCATTTCGGATTTGATGGTTTGGTCGAAAGAGGGGACCAGTAACTATTCGGTTAGATCCTTCTATAGCTTTTTGGAGGGAGGCAACTCTAGCAGTGGGACAAGTCTGACAGCTTTTGCTTGGCGCTATGGAGCGTCCTCTAAGGTGGCGGCTTTTGCTTGGCTTGTTGGGAATAGGAAGGTGCTTATTGTCGATAACCTCAGGAAAAAGGAAGAAGATTCTCCCTAATGTTTGTGTCATGTGCTATCAAGATGAGGAGACGGTGGATTGCCTTTTCATCCATTGTGGGTTCGCGAGGCAGTTGTGGCAAAAGTTCATCATCCTTTTTGGGGTTTTGTGGGTCTTGCCTATCTCTATCGGCCAGTTCTTTCTTGTGGCATGAAGGTTGGCATTGGAAGGTAGAACAAAAAGTTTGGCGCCTTGTGATGTTGGCCAGCCTTTGGTTCCTATGGAGGGAAAGGAATAACAGATGTTTCAGGAATCGTTTGGGGAATGTAGAGGAAGTCTTTTAGGCAGCAAAAAGGATCGTCTTTGATTGGGCAGGGGCCTCGAAGGCTGTAGTTTGTTTTCCAGAAAGTTGGGCCGTCTCACAAGGGTTTCCGGGTTGTTGTATAATTTTTCTTTTCATGTTTTCTCTGGCTTTGGCCTTTTTCCTTATTTAATTTTCCTCATCGTTCAAAAAAAAAAAAATGTAAATCCTTACGCTCAGCAGCTCGGGTCCTTTCTCTACTTGAATCATATCCTAAAACAACTGAATCCCATTCTCCTCTTACCAATGCAAGAGGGGATCCTAAGAGTTCAGGGAGCCCGATGGCCCACCCTAACACCATGAATACAACCGAGAAGGAGAGAGCCATATTTGAGACTGCTTTGTCCTCAAATATTCAGTTGTTTCTTTCCTTCCAAAGCCCCCATGTGATAGCATATGGTAAAGGTACCCATTTCGCCTTCTACGGTTCAAAAATGGGTTAGATGTCCAGCCTGCAACAACCTCAAAGAATCCATCCAGCACCTAATTAGCTCTTAGGGCTGCAATTTACATCCGGGTTGACTGACCCAACACGAGTTCAGTCGGGTTGGCAAGGTCCTTGGGTTGGGTTCAGGTTGAGAAACACCAACCTGATTTGAATTGGGATTGGATTCTGGTTGAGCAAATTTGAGCCGGTTGGGAATAATCACATCCTATTTGGGTCGGGGTTGGTTGGTTCGAGTATAGAGGATTTCAGATTGGAATTCTGTTGGTTCAGGTTGTGTCCTCTTGCAGTTGGGTTGGGTGCATGTTGATGGCTCAACCTGCCCAAGTTGCACCCGTATTCTGAATTGCTTGAAGAAGTGCTCCCAGATATTTCTAGCTACTTCGCAGTGCAAAAACAAATGGTCCACAGATTCCTCCCTCTGCTTACACATAACACATCAACTTGCCATCACCACTTCGCTTTTCTAGATTGTCCACTGTAAGAATTTTATTGGCAACGGCTATCCACACAAAAGCTTGGATCCCGAGGAATGGGTGTTCTCCGAACTTGGGCACATGGTAAGTTAGGGTGCTCTCCAAACCTTGTTAAGCACATGTTCCCACAGGAGGTAAGGGACTGCTTATCCAGGGTGATGGGAACCCACCATGAACTGGCCATGGTTAAAAAACTCAGGCCTGTCAGATGATCCTGATTGCTTGATTTGAGGAAAAACATGAGCACCGCCCAGTTTTGGCCCTGTTGTGTTGAGTGGTTAGGATCATTTGATCAGTCTGATTTCATGTCGTGGTCCATCATCGGTGGGGCAGTCAGACAAGCAGTCCCGAATCTTGTACACATTAGCTACGTGTTAGCATGGGAACTCATGTGCGATTAGCATTAAACTGAAGCAAAACATGAAAGAAAGAAAAGAAAATCAATGGGGCTTACTGTTCGTCCTTTGTGACACGATAATATTTCTCAGCATGCTGACGCTGACCGATCAGCTGAGCAAACCGCTCATCATGAGTAATGACTATCAATTGAAAATTCTCCTGTCCTTTTCTATCCTCCATTATTCTGCCATAAAATTAGTATTAGGGATAAGTCCTAAAGCTGATCCTAACACTTGTGAGAAGGCTATGATGTGATGATGATGATGTAAGGGTATAAGTTGTAACAAATAAGAGGAAAATACAAATGGATGTTAATGCTGAAAAAAAACAGAGTTACAGAAACCTCTGTAGAATCCTAGCCATCTGGTAATAGACCTTACATACAGATGGTTAAACACAATAAGGCTAATAGTCCATATGCAATAGTGAAAAGGCCCGCCAACCAGGATGGTTGGCATTGTTGATTTTTAGATCAATTGCCTGACCACGTGGAGCCCACTAGATGAACCAACTAGATAGTTGGAAGGTGAGCCTCATCTGCAAAATGTCATTGGTTTGAGCCAAGCATCTCATAACCTCACGGATCACATCCACGTTACAACATTTTTTATGGTCAAATTACAACATTGTAATCATAAATTTGCAACACACTGGGGTCCCTTAGCTAAATGGCGAGCAGAGCCCAGCTGACCTTATAGAGAGAAGAAGAGGAGGAAGAAAAAGAGAGAAAGAACTGCAAATGGAAAGTGTACCTTAGGAGGGCTGTCGCAAGGCTTTCAGCATTTGGACCGTCCAAGTTTGTGGTAGGTTCATCCAGTGCCAGTATTCCACAATTGAGGCAAAAAGTCTCTGCTAATGCCAATCGTATTATAAGTGAAGCAAGTACCTGATGATAATTTCAAGTCGGGTAAGAGTTGCATATTGTGACATATCAGTCCAACCATGAATTTCTCACTTATGCTGTAATAGATTGTACGACTTTCAACAGTTTTTAAGTTACGACCACAAACCTAAAATTGAATGGTAGATGTGATTTATTTCGATGGTAAGTGCACGAAAAACAACAGATTTTTTAGGTTTTCTCAGTTATGGATTGGAAAGTGAAAGTGTCAAGCAAATTCCATAAACTAAGACCCCAAACATGAAGCAAGGGAAATAGGGCTGACAATTGGCAGTCTTCATTTTTTTTTTTTCCTGAATAAGCCTACTCTGACAGGCTAGCCAAACCTGTTCAAAATCCGGACCCAGCCTAATCAACACCCTGCCCTTTGACACTCCTAAAGTCAAGGAACGAGATGAGAAACGCTAGGCAACTTGTGGGGAAACATATATATCCATATCCAGTCATACTATGTTTTCTTATCATCCATATCAAACTTCCATGGTTGCAACTGAGTGGGGCTTGCCAGGGCCAGGATAAAGGCCAGTCCACTGTGATATGGGTTTGGGCTTAGGCCTAGAGGCCCATGGTTGGGCCATGACCAATGATTAATATTTCCAACGGTGCATTGAGTCTGCTCAAAGGCCTGGTAAGTCTGTTAAGCCTGTTGACTTAACATTGTCGGGCATGTGTCTTATGGCTCAGACCAGACCAAGCCCAGAAAGCTCACAGGCTGCACTAGGATTGGGCTTGGGGCGATAGCACCTAGGTTGGGCCTGTACATGCATCAGTCCAGTTGAGTCTGGCCTAGTTGCAACCTTACATATTTCTGCGTTTGCACTCACGTGACGTCTACCCCCATAGCCCACTTGTGTTTCCGTTTCTGAGAAGAATAAACTGAAATCATCGATATTTGCACTTTGCGGGTGTTAATGACTATGGACGTAAGCCACACATTCATATGGCCCACCTGGATGACTGTAATACACCTAGTCCTAGTTTTGTCCATGTGCCCCTTTATTTATTTATTTTTATGTTCAGCATTTTTGCTTTCTTTGACTTAACATAGAGAGTAAGGACATACAACCTTAGTTTTCTCTCCATCCTTTTACGGCTTGTAACCACCATTAATGGCCCGTTACACCCACTGTAGAGGTCATAACAGCCCTGTAATGGTTTGTTACGAGGTAGATATAGGTTATTCGGATTTTTTTTCAACATTATGGGGCAGATGCAGGTTTTTTCTTTTAATAAAAAAAGAGACCGTAATGGCTGTTACGGGGGCCATAACGGCCGTTACAACCCATATCGTAAAGGTAATGGTGGTGGCCGTTACGGCCACCGTTACCGTTACGGAATACGTTGGTCTGCATTTGAGAATGTGAATGGTGTGATCTACTATATTATTCTCTCTTTAATTTCCTCTTTTAATGGAAATGAAGGCTAATCAAATATCTAGGTTTTTAAAACCCATCTGATTTTCTAGAGGTTCAAATAACCTCTAGAAAACTAAATGGGACAAATTATGTCCAGTTGTCTAAATCTGCTGAAGTTTTTTTACAACTAAAGGCAAATTCAAATATTTGATCACAGAGAAACTAGATGAAAGTGATAGGCTGATGGCATGTACAATTAGTAGATCCAAGAAAATGACCAAATCATGACGTGGTTGTAGAAGAGTATGGAAATATCTGTTAGTGCGAATGTTATGTTTCCAGATACTGCAGAGAAGGTGTAGGATTGATACCTGAGAGTCATTCATCCGATAAAAACATTTCTCGTACATATTAGTCATTTGAAGAAATTTTTGCACTCCAACAAGGGAGTAAGTTCCTTGGTGAATACCATTTGAAACTCAGAAGAATGTGGGGGGAGCTAAATGTGTATCAGCCACAAAATAATGATCTGGAGAAACAAAGTCAGCAATGTGAAGAGTTCCATGTGGCTAAATTCTTATCTGGCTTGAAATCAGAATATAAGCCAATGCATGCATAGATCTTGGGTGGTAAAGATGTTCCATCCTTAAGTGAAGTTTATGCTCACGCTCAACGCGTATTCATTCTGATATTTGGGGACCTGTTTGGGCCTCTAATGTGTTAGGGTATAAGTATTTTGTTACTTTTGTTGATGATTTTTCAAAAATGACTTGGCTTTCTTTAATGAAGGATAGATCTAAATTGTTGTCTATTTTTAAGATCTTTCATATGGATTTTTAAGATCTTTAATATGGAAGCAAATAATCAATTTCACTTCAAAATGTGTGTTTTATCAAAACAATGCTAAGGAGTATATATCCAATTCTCTTAGCTCCACTCCGCAACAAAATGGTGTTGCAAAATGGAAAAACCATCATTTACTTAGAGGTCAAATGTGATTTTTCTTTTCTTTTTTTTTCTTTGGACTGATGCAATTTGCATTGCATGTTATACGATCAATAGAATGGCCTCTACTATCTTGTTGAGTCAGTCACCTCATGCAGTTTTGTTTCCAGGTGACATTGTTCTTTTGCCCCCCCAACGTTTTTGGATGTGTATGCTTTGTTTATTGGTTGGAGTTGGTCCATGAAAAATTAGACCCTAAAGCAATTAAATGCATTTTCCTTTGGTATTTTAAAGTGTGAAGGGGTTATAGTCCTCGTCTTTGAAGACAATTTACTTATGTCGATGTTACCTTCTTTGAGCCCACTCCATTCTTCTCAAATAAGGGTAGACCTTTCAACTTGGAAGCATCACCATCTCAGCTCACAGTGCTTGTGCTTGTTCTTGTCGAAGAAGGAATTATCCAATCGCCTCCTTCCACTGGTTCGCCCTTTTCTACTGTTGAGACTACATTTAAAGTCTACTCAAGATAGAAACAGGAAGATATTGTTGTCCATTATGTGCCATCCACCTTATTTTCTTCCAAACCTGTTAATCCGGTTAGTTCACCCATATCTCCTGATTTGTCTGATCTCCCTATCACTCCAAGGAAAGGTAAGCATGCATATACTGATGCGGACACAAGCATTCAAGGTGTACCAACGAAGAATGCGCCAACCACAAGCACCATCCTTGTGGATAGGCGACTATTGAGGAGCTGAAGACCCTCCACATGTGATCAGACACATAGAAGACCCCATTCAAGGAAGACACATGTGAAGGAAGAAAGGAGAAAAGACCAAAGAACTGAAGCCGACCATAGCCTTCGAACTTTATCTACCGAGCGCCCGAACCTCTCTAGAGGTTTTTGGACGACTTCGGGCGGCAGCTCGGGCGCCCGACCGAGCGCCCGAACTTTCCCGCACTTTTGTTAGTTACGCGTTTTTGCTTAGTTTTAGAGGTATTTTAGTACTTTTCTGCCTTTATTTGTTTATTTAAGAGTGCTAAAGCCCTAAACTCGAGTTAACTTTTGAATATTGATTAATGAAAGCCTCTTGGTGCTTCTCTCCTTCTCTCTCATGATGATATTTCTTCTTCCTTGATCCCTCTGTCTTCTACTTGCTTCTTGTGCCCCTCCTATCCTTCTTCCAGGTAATTCTATCTATCCCTAATCTATCTGTTTTGCTAACCACAATCCCAAAATCTGACTTTTGATCCTAAACCCTAAGTTTTCAGATTTTCAAATCCCTAATCCAAAATCCCTTGATTTCCTGGATTGGAGATTCCTCTTAATTGATTGGGTTATAGCCATGCAAGATCGGGAGGTTCCATCCCTCGCTGGATCCAACCATAGTGATACTCGAATCTCATACTTCATGGTTGTGATGAATAGGCCCGTTCCATTGCATGTTCCTTGTGATCTTCTTAGTTCATGATGATTACTGCTAGATTTTATATTGTTATTGTCTTTCAATTCCGCTGATTTAATTGTGTTCATGAGCATGCATCATAATTAGGGCATCCTACATCATATACTAACCACCCCATCTCCAAATTTTTCTTTTAATTGTTAGTCTTTTGTTTTTCATAGGCAAATGGTTGTCAAGGCTAGGGAGGGAAGAAGGGAAGCATGTGGAGGAAAGTACTAAGCAAATATGGCATGTAAGATGGTGAATAGTGGATAAAATCATCTTCGCTAGGGTGCCCGGATTGTGGAAGGGAGTCTCATATGTGATAAACAAGTTTAAGCTGAGAGATCGATTCTCATGGGGTTATGGAAAAACAATTTGATTTTGGCAGAACTCATGGGTAGAGGAATGTGTGCTTGTAACAATCTTCTCATTATTAGCCAAGGTAGTTGCAGATTTGGAGGTGACAATTGATAGATGTGTTTGCGGCTTAGTCGTGTGGGCCCCTACATGTGGAAGAAATTTAACGAATGAGGAAGCGGAGGTGTACACTCAATTATTGGAACATTTTCAAAGCCTTTGGTGGTAGCTAAATGAGGACTCAATGGTATAGTCACGAGAAAGACTAGGACGATTTACAACATGCTCCTTCTATGACTTGCTAAATGACTTATCTCTGAATGAAGAAAGAGAGATTATCCTTTGCTTGGACGTGTGGTGCTTCTCCAGAAGTGGCGGCATTTATGTGGTTGGTTAGCAGAAATAGGATTCTTCTTTTCTTTTTTTTTAAATGATGATAGGGTGTCCCCGCCCCCCTTTGAGGTGAAACTATTCCCTACGGAATGAAATCACCCGTCAACCACGTGCATTGGGTAAATCTCGAGGAGGGGAATTGAACTCACATCTGTGGGGAGCAAACCCACGATGCTAGCCATTCACCCAAACCCCGGGCGGGTAGCAGAAATAGGATTCTTACCATCCACAATCTCCAAAACAGATCAGTAATTATTACTAATTGTTGCGTTATGTGCATGGGGTGAAAACAGTGGACCATCTATTTATCCATTGCCTGTTCGCACGGAAAGTACGATAGATTTATTGCTTTCTTTTGTACAGAATGGGTGATGATGGGCTCTATGGTCAATTTTCTGCTAGATTGGCTTGGTGGAGGCACAAGAAAAAAGGAGGTAAATCGGCGATAGTTAGTTACGATGGCGGTTATCTGGGCTATTTGGAGGACGAGAAATGATCCATGCTTCTAAAACAAAATTGTATCGAAGGCGATTATATATAAGATGACTAAAATGAATGTAATAGGATGGATCTCTTGTTCAAAGGATTTTGATCCAAATGATGGATCTTTGTTAGTAGGGATGGAAATTGTAATAAATAAATCGTTATCTTTCCAAAAAAAAAAAGTTGTCTTTGTCATCTCACTAAATCGTACCAAGAAACATTGTTATATAAGATGTGGAAGCAGGCTATGGAAGAAAGGATGGCTGCACTTCATCAAAATGACACTTGGGAGCTAACTAGTCTTTCAATCAATAAATATACTACTAGCTGTTGGTGGATGTATACCATTAAATTTCAGCCCGATGGCATAATTGAACGATTAAAAACTCGCTTAGTTGCTAAGGGATACACTCAAACTCTCGGCATTGACTATACGGAAACCTTCTCTCAAGTTGCCAAGCTTAATTCTACTCACATCATTCTTTTTGTTGTTGTTAATTATGAGTGGCCCATATTTCAACTCGATGTTAAAAATGTCTTCTTCATGACGATCTCATAGAAGAAGTCTATATGGACCAACCACCTAGGTTTGTTGCTCATGGGGAGTCAGGTAAGGCTTACAACCTAAGAAATGAAATTTAAAAGTTGAAACAATTACTGCGTCTGCGTGCATGGTTTGATAAATACAGTAAGTTTGTATTGCCTAGGGTTTTTTTAGAAGTCATGCTGATCATTCCATCTTCAAACAAAGAGATTTAGTTGTGTATGTGGACAACATTATGGTTACAGGGAATGATAGTAAAGGTACCGAGGATCTTAAGATGTATCTTCAACGTCACTTCCCAATAAAAGTTTTGGGTAATCTTCGATATTTCCTTGGATTAGAAGTTGCCATGTCAAAGGGAAATTGATGAGGACACAAGATCATTTCAAGTTTACCAACGAAGAAAGCTCCCACCACTAACACCTTCCTTGTGGTTAGGCAATGATTGAGGAGCATTGAAGACCCTACACACGTGATTTGACACAGAAGACACGTGTGTAGGATGGAAGAAGACCCGACTGAAAGAATAGAAAATTGCATTTCTAGAGGTGGTCGGGCGCCTAGCCAAATTTGTCACCGGACGACCGAAATTCAGCAAATTTTCAGTATTCTTGCTGGACAGTTTTTGTCTTAGCCGGGCGACCGGCCAAATTGGTCACCAGGCAATCGGCCAACGTACGAACTGTTTTTTTTAGTTGTTTTTTAGAGATGTTTTAGGGGTATTTTGGTACTTTTATGTTTTCTTCTTGCTTATTTAAGTGGGCTAAGCCCTAATAACGTAATTAGTTGATTGTTAATGAAAAGAAAACCTTTTTGGTGGCTTCTCTCTTCTCTCTCACTCATAGTGCTTCTTCTCTTTCCTTGATCTTCTTCTTCTAACTTCTTCTTGTGCCCCTCCAAATTCTTCAAGGTAATCATCTTCTTCGTTCTATTTTCCAGTTTTGCTAATCCTTCCTCGATCAAACCTTGAGAATCGATCTAAACCCTAAACCCCCAAATTCTCAAATCCCTAATCCGAGAAACTTCCTGATTCTTCGGACTAGTGATCTTCATTGATCGATTGGGTATGACCATGCAAGATCGGGAGGTCTCATTCCTCGCCGGATCCAACCTAAGTAATAATTGAATTCCCTACTCCATGGTTGTGATGATGGCCCGCTCCATTGCATGTTTCCTTTATGATTTTCTCAGTTATGATGATTAATGCTAGAAATTTAGATTATTATTGCCTTTTATTTCCGCTGAATAATTGTGTTTATAAACATGCATCATAATTAGGCCATCCTGCATCAGAAATCATCAATCTATCTCAAAGGAAATATGTTTTGGATGTGCTCATAGAAACAAATCTTCTTAGTACTAAACCAATTGACCAATGAATCCTACTAAAAAAATGGTTAGTGATCAAGGAGATGTGATTGAAGAGCCAAGAAGGTATAAAATATTAGCTGAAAAACTAATCTGCCTAACAATTATTAGGCCAAACGTATAATACAATGTGAGTGTGGTAAGCTGGTTTATGAGTTCTCTTAGGGTGCTTCACATGGATGCGCTTGTTTGGATTTTGTGATATCTTAAAGGAGCATCGGGCCAAGGAATTTCATATAAAGGGAACAATCATCTTTAAGTTACAGAGCATTTGAATACAAATTGGGCAAGTTCTCTAACTGATAGATGGTCTACTACCAGGTACTGCACATTTGTGGAAGGAATTCGGTCATATGGAAGAGTAAAAAGCAGTGTTGTAGCTCAATCAAGTGTTGAAGCAGAATAAAGGGCAATGGCTCATACCGCTTGTGAGTTCATATAGATTGAGAAACTGTTAAAGGAAATGGGTTTTGTAGTGAACCTACCAATGTAGTTATTTTGCGATAATCAAACAACCTCCCATATTGTAAATAATTTGTTTTGATTATGAGAAAACCAAGCATATTGAGGTCATTTGTCATTTCATACATGACAAGGTTTCTAGTGGTAACATTTCTACAGCGTATGTTCGATCTCAGGATCAACTTACTAATGTGTTCACCAAAGTTGTTGGCCACAATCAGTTTACACATTTATTCCAAGCTACGCATCAAGGACATCTATACTCCAGCTTATGGCGGAGTGCTAATGACCGTGTATGTGGGTTGTATGACTATACAACCCACCTGGATGACTATAATAAAGGGTTGTATGATTGTACAGCCCACCTAATCTTTAGCTTTATCCATCTATCCCTTTATTTAGTTTATTATGTGCAATGTTGTCAAAATCATATTCGTATCGCAAATTGTAGAAGGGGTTGAACCATATCTTATCGTAAATTGTAAGATTTTTTCTAATTTAAAGAAATATACATATAAAAAACAAATGAAAAGTATAAGTAAATTAGGAAAAATATTAAAAACTCATTAATCATGCATTTCCCATCAACATGTACCAAAAAAGTAATACATATCATGATATTATCAATTAAGAAAATGAACAAGGTATACATATCATGATATTAAAGGATTCTTGTCTTTTTCCTTTGTTTTCTTTTGTTGTCTTTTGAAAATTTACCTTAAAAAATATACAAGTGTCCTTTAATAATTTTGTTATTTTGTACCTTTTTTAAGTGTAGAATCATGTTAGAAAAAATGGCATTCAAATCCATGGTGAATAGTATCTTGATTTCTTTGTTTTGGGTTTTTTAATATCAAAATCCCTACATCTCCTCTCTCTCTCTCTCTCTCAAAGAAAAAGAAAAATGAGGATATATTTAATAGGGGAGGCCTTTTTCATGTTTTATGAGCAAAAGGGTACAAAGAAAGAAGAAAAAATTGAATAAAAAATTAATTTTTTTATTTTTTAGTAAGTTTTTGGCCCATTTATGTAATCTACGATTATCATACGACTCGATACGATTATCGTACAATTCAATATGATTCGTACGATTATCTTACGATTATTTGGGACTTGCAATTTGGGTGTATGATTCAAATCGTACACCCATACAATACGATATGAATCACATGATTCATATCGTGAATCGTACAATTTTTCTATGAATCGTACGATTTTGATAACACTCATTATGTGTGCTAAATATGCATCGTACGATTTTGATAACACTGATTATGTGTACTTAATGTGAGGGTGTGTTTGGCATTTTTGCTTTTTTATTTAATTAATATAAAACGGGAGAGAGTAGGGGCACACATCCCTATTTTTCTATCTCCATTCTTTTTTCCCTATCTCTTTTCTTCCCTCCAATTTCCTTTCACATTTACATTACTCTACAGCAAGAATGCACTTTTTGTTTATTTCCATGTTACCCTACAAATATGGCGCACCATTCAAAGATCTCCTCCGAAAGACTATCTACATAGATGCAGTTACCTTTCTCCACTTTTGCATTTTCTTTGTTTTCCTTTCCTTTCCTTTTGCTTGTATGCGGCTAATATCTAAGGGCACTATGGTGTGCCGCAATGGCTGTTATGGGGCCATATCGACTGTTACATAATGGTAACAGTGCCAACCATTGCGCATTACGGGGTCATAATGTAACAGCCGTTACGAAAAAAAAAAAAAAAGGGTCCCGTTATAGCCCACATAATGGTCCATTACGGGGCCGATATAGGTTTTTTCAGTTTTTTTTTTTTTTAAGGAGACCATAACGGCCATTACAGCCCATATCGTAATGGTAACTGTGGTGCCCATTATGGCCACCGTTACTGTTACGACGCGCCTTCAAGGGCACTAATACTGGCTCACCTTATGATAAGGGTGCAACTTGGGCAAGTTGGGTTGGGTGAAGGGTCAACCCGAGCGCAATCCAACCTCAAGAAGATTCAACCCGCAACCCCACCCAACTGGAATTCCTCAATGCTTGACCCAACACAAGCCAACCCAAAACCCCACCCAACCGGAATTCCTCAATGATTGACCCAACACAAGCCAACCATACCCAACTCGACCTAAACTTAACCGAATTTGCTCAACTAGAAGCCAACCCGAATTCAAATCGGGCTGGACTTTCCAACCCAAACCCAACCCGAGAACCTCGACAACCCGACCCAAACACAGGTTGGGTCAACCCGATTGAGCCGCACCCAAGTTGCCGCCTTACCTTCTGACCAGCACTACACCGTCCTCGCATTTCCAGCTCTGCATCACCGGTCTGCATGAGAACCTGTAAAAGGAAATTGCATGAGGAATACATCAAGATATGCCCGGAACATATGCATAGAGGGATTTTTCTCACTTACCCGGTAGCTATAGGATCGAGTACCAGCACCTTCGGAATCAGAATGAATGCTTATGTAATCTATATCCTGTCCCCTGTATGTTTGTTGCCACAATTCCCTTATAATCTTGTTTATTTCCTCCATCTTCATGGTGTGGAAACGCATGAGTGCTCTACAAATATATAAATATATAAATGTATAATTATTCTTACTCAAATAAAGCCAAGCAAGCATAAGAGTGAATCCAGTCCACCCAGGTAGACACTTTTCTTTCACCCAAGTTCTAAGTGGCATGCATGTGTGACGATCCAAATGATTGATTCATTGGGGACAACCACAAATGGGTCACAGACCAAACATCGTAGTCATCGAACAATCCTAACAATCTAAAAGTTTGCGTGCAACAAAAAAAAAAAAAAAGATCCGGTGAGTGATTTTTGCACATCATTGTTTACATGGTTAGGATTCTCTGGTCAATGTGATTTTCTTTTTTGAAAGGTGATTATCTGGCCAATGTGATTTTTGGTCTATGGTAAAGAAATGGAGCCTCGTGATGAATGAGCAGTTTGGATCGTTATATGTGCATGCCAAATGTACAGAAAAACTTGAGTGGATGAAATGTTTGTCCAAACGAAATAGATCTGATCCCCATAAAAGCAGAAATCTAACCAAAATGTGCCACACCAATTTCTATACCTGGTGGCGCTGTACTAGGGTTGGATGTGGCCGGTGGTCCATTACCCATACCATTTGTTAGGTTGGCATTCAAATTGGAGAAGTCGCACAGATGTCCATGATCAAGACCATTCATTAGGTGGGTTCCACTGTGGACAACCCACCGTATGCAACTCACACACATTGGGCGATCCTACCCATCTGATTGGGAGCGTATTCCCATTCAAATCTGACCATGTAAATGTTCTTTTCTACCATCCACTTGCAGGTTACTGATTGGATGGCTAAGATCATCACCATCATTATAAGTTTCATAACACGGTAGATCCACAGCAGAATCCATTCGATGAACAGTCTGAACCATGGATTGGGGCGACAAACCTCATATCCTTGTGGGAGTTCACAGTAAGGAGCACTAGTGCACAGTACACCAAATGTAGAGCTAAAGAGATGAGAAGCACAATTACAAAAACAACATCCAGCTACTGGTCTATACACCTTGTAATCTAGAAAGAACAAGGAAAATTACAAAATGCTTCTAAATTGCCATTACATTCTATATTTTTTTGTTTCAAATTATTATGAATTACTGGAATAGGAAACCTGGGCAGAACACCAAAGATAGAAATAAGCAGCATCTATTCAAATATTCACTTCTAGTTAGATTTCCTTCTCAAGTTATTGCATCATTCATATGTTAGAGAGGGATGTGATTAGGTGTAAGGTGGAGAAGTTGGATGAAAGAATGCATTTCCATCCTTCTTAGCGGCTCTCATAAAGGTTTTTTCAGTGGCCCAAGGGGATTGTAAGGAAAATTTGTGTGTGTGTGTGTGAGGGGGTGAGGAGTGTTGATTACTGGCTTCAAGGTGGGCGGGGTGAATTTCAAGGTCTCCCATTTGCAATTCATGGATGTCACATTTTATTTTGTGATGTAGAAAACAGGAAATGGCACGCTTGAAGATGATCTTGAGATGCTTTGAAGTGATGCGGGAGCAAAAATTGAATCTCTCCAAAAGCGAGATCCCTAGTGTCAAATTGGAAGACAGAAGGAAATGAAGAAGGTTGTGGGATGTAAAGTAGAGACACTTGCAAGCAGACTCCCTTTGTTTATAGGAAAATCATCTTAAGTGTTGGAACCCATGCTTGAAAGAGTCTGAAGGAGACTGTCTTCTTGGAAGAGTTAAGTACCTATCACTCACAGGAAGAATCATGCTTACCGATTTAGGTGATGTTGAGTATGCAATGTATTTCATGTTTCTTTTTCATGGCATGCACCAGTGGTTCTGTGGTGAGGAATGGAAGTGTGCAAATCAATTAAGAAAGGGAGCATGCATCAAGTCACTAAAATCCATGAATCAGGTCCTAGCTAAATGGTTGTGGACATTTGTGAACGAGGAGGGGGTTGTTGAAGGTGCTTGAATGTAAATATGGAGTGACGGAAAATGGGCAGTCCACTCACATGTCAGTGAAGTACCAAGGGTTGGGTGTGGAAAGTGACCATCAATGTTGAGCATGAGTTCACAACAGGAATCAAATTCAAACCCAGAGACATTTTAAGAACAAGATTTTGGGAAGATGGGTAGTGTACTGAAAGGCTGCTGTGTATGGAGTTTGAATGTTTGTACAACCTTGTTCTAACTAAAGTTACAAGATCCAATAAATGCATTAATTGGTAATGGGAGTAGAGGGTTTGCATGCCGATCTTTAGAAGAAAGCTGGAAGGCAGCAGGATTCAGGACCGTATCTTGCTAATGGATATCTACAAAATGAGACTTTCCAAGGGTTGGAAAGGGATAAGAGGGTATGGAAATGATATCAGGTTTCTTTTCAATTAGCTCATGCTATGATCAACTGAAGGTAGGAGAAAGGAGAATAAGACGTCAGTATGCATTTGGTCGTCTAAACATCCTTTTTTAGTCAGGTGGCAGGTTGGGGCAAGATTTAGATGGCCGGTCATCCAAGGAGAAGACATCATATATTAGTGAATGGTTGTATGGAAAAAAGGGGAATTGTGTGGATATTGTCGCTCTTAGCAGTTATTTGTTCCATTCGAAAGGAGAAGAATCATTGAATATTTTCAGAATATTCTTGTAATGTTAACCAGGTAATTGATAGGGTGAACAGAAAAGAAAGAGTGATCCCATGGGCATTGGCTCTTGAGGAGTTTGCTGGGGCAGGGGGACAAGATATATGTGCGGAATCGATTGGGTTCCCTTCCTATGAAGATTGTGGTTGTGGTGGTCCCCTCGGTTGTAGCATTTCCCTTGTTTTGTTTCAAATAAAACCTTTCCATCTATAAAAGGTTGCATTGATCAAACAATCATGACCATCCACTTGGTCGGCATCAAATGGATGGTTAAAAATAAAATGGGTAGACATTCAATTCAATGGGAAAATCAGATGGTTCAGATCAATCTATCAGTGTGATGTTTGGCCTATGCTCCATCTACAATAGCCGCATCATTTGCATGGTTAGGAATCCATACCAGGTGTACGGTGGATGAGTCATCATCATATTAAAAACAGCAGTGAACTATCACCATACTCTAGCCCCCTGAGGATGGATGTACAAGTAAGAAGCCAAAACCAAAAATGGCTGCCTGTATTTTGATCTCTTCATATTCTTGTGACTTTTTTACCAGACAAACTAAATTTAAAATTTAAAATCAATTGCACGAATGTTATCAGGTTAACTATTGATGCACAAATGTGATTTAGGTTAATTATAGGTGCACAAGTGTAGTTCTGGACTACAAATTTATGGCTCTAATTTTCTCATAAAAATACTGGCTCTTGATGAATTAGAATGGCATGGAAAATAAGTAGAACTTAAAAGGGTGCTCACTTGTCAAGTGCATTGTAATATCTGTCCAGATCCTTATTTGCCATTTCAGTCGTCTGTAACAAAGTACTTTGTTAAAGAACATAAGATGGTACGACAAACAAAAAGCTAAAAGCATTTGAGAACTAGAAATGAATAAACCTTTAGCTGGATCAGCTGATTAAAGTACCGCTTGTCAATATCATTGTATTGTGCCTGTTTAAGGTCAAGTTTATGCTTCGAAATATTACTCTGATAAACTGACAATGTGCCACGACACCTGTTGAGCTGTAAATATGAAGACAGAAGAAGTCAATTTCCATCTTTCACGCAACAAAGGATTCTTTGAAGAATGCATATTGTCAGGCTTCTGATTAGCATAGATGAATTTGATTATCCAATAACAAGAATCAAGATTTTGGCATGATGAAGCAAGAATGAGTTTTGACAGGTGATGTATCAAGGTGGGAATGGAAGAGAAGGTAAAAAGTAAGAGATTAAGTTAGGAATTTTTCCTCAGATATTATTGCCAGCTTAGAAAATGGTACAAACATCTCTATCCTGTTTACTGCAGACTCTCCTAATTTCCACAATGCAGTATTAAAAATATAACTTTCCCTCAAGAAAGTGGTAGAATCTGACAAAGTGTTTTGTTGAGTTGACTCAAAAACAACCTGACGAAAGTTCTATGTTTTGAATCTGGCAATACTACAAGTATGACAATGTAAAATAGCATCTATCGAGAGAAGGAAAAGTTCAAAAACATGTCAAGAGGACAAATTTTTTTTTTTTAAATGACGTCAGGGTGACACCCCCCCCCCCCCCCACCCACCCCCCCCCCCCCCCCCCTCTTTTTCTCTCGAAAGGTGATATCTTATTAAAAAGAAAAGACAGCTACAAGAGAAACAGAAAACAGAAAAACAAAAGAAAAAAGACAAAAAAAAGAAACAAACTAGGAAAAGCTAGAGACCTAGAAAAATTAAAGATACAACAACAGCCAGTGCCGCCACTGGATAGAAAACTCAGATGACTCAAGGAGCCCTGCCTCGGAAATACGCTTGTTGTGGAAACAACGATCGTTCCATTCTGCCCAGATCGACCAGAGCACTGCAAGCAACACTACACGCCACTTTTTCCTCCCGAATTTTCACCCCATCTTCGGCGTGCCAAACTAGAAACAGATCTTCCACAGAACGCAGCATGACCCATAGAACCGACGTGAGTGAAAACACCTCGTTCCAGATTTTGGAAGAAAAAGCACAGTGAAGGAACAGGTGATCTATAGACTCTGACTGCTTGAAACACATGAGGCGAACATTCGGGAGAGTCATTCCTCACTTTTGGAGATTATCGACAGTCATTCCGCCCCATTTTAAGGCGAGCCTATTCCCTGCGGATGCACGCAATCACCCCGCAAACCACATGCATTGGGTAATCCCGGGGAGGGGAATCAAACTCACATCTGTGGGAAGCACAGCCACGACTCTTGCCGTTCGCCCAAACCCCGTGCAGGTTTCAAAAGGGCAAAGTTAGCACCAGAATTGACATTCTTTTGATGAAAACTAAGAATAAGATAAAGTCGAAGTTGCATAAATACCTAAACTTGAAATGATAGAGATTGCCACAACCCTATTAGCTCAATGTATTTTATTTCATATGAACAAAAACGAAATAAAATATCAATTAAGACTTAAGGGTATGAGTAAAACACAAGAACTAAAAAAATTTGCTGTGATTCAAATTAAAGCAGTTTGTTAAGAAGAAAGAGCACATGTTGATGACTCATAATTACCTCAGAAAGAAGTCTTTCTTTTTCTTGCAAGTGTTTTTTAAGATCAGCTTCAAAGGCAGATACTCCACCAATCTTCAATATTTTCTCTTCCAATGTTTCTATCTCACGAGTAAGCTCATCTACTTCAGCCTTTGTTTTCCTGTAATTCAAATTATCATCTATATTTCTCTTTAATTGATCTTGATTTCGCAACAACTCTTTACTTTTATTCAACTCCACTGAAATTTCTTGTTTCCTGGTCTCGGATGTCTGCAGCTGAGACTCAAACAAAGATTGCTTTTCTTGTAGTTCCTTTAGCCTTTCTCCTTTCTTTGAATCAAGATAACTAGCAAGAGGTTTCAAAATCACTACCTGTGGTCAAAGTCAATGGCTACAAAAATAAAATAGAAAGGCTCTCGGTTCAAGAAACATACTCCTTAATCCTAGAAGCAAGTGTTAAAAGCATCTCAAACTCCTGTTGATAACATCTTTTAATTTCAGACTGCTCTTCATACTCCTGCTCAAGTTTTGATTTCAAATCCTTATGGTCATGTAGTAACTTCTCTTTCTCCTTGGACGATGGGACAAGAGCCTCTGCCAAATGCTGTGAAGTGACAGGAATTTATAACAAATATTCCAAAGAATTCCTTACATTTGATGAAATGGTACACTAATCTCCATGTTAATAAATACTAGGACAAGCATGATATAATGAAAATATATATGTTGTTTCTTTTTTTTCTTTTTTGGAAAGGTAAGATATAGATTTTATTCAATAAGTGGGAAGTACCAAAAGTGCAGAAAATACCATTAAAAAAAAAAAGGACAAAACAGAGGAAGCTAGTGGGAGTATCCATTTCAGTTGTCCTTCAGTAAAGTGAAATAAAGTGGTATTCACATGCAAGAATTCAAATATTATGCATTAGGCAAAGAAAGGGAAAAAAAACAAGAAGAAGAAGAAGAAAAGAAAAACTTAAAACATGCATGGATACACTACTGATGCCAATCATGGCCCATCTCGAATAAACTCTCTTTGAGTCAACCAGCATAATGAGTATAAGAATGTATGTAAATAAAGTAAAATAAATTTTCATAAATATTCAAGAGCATGGTACGTAGCAGACATTGTCTTGCGGTAGTACTTTCAACCTTAGTTGGAGGATTCTTCTAAGTAGGTGCTGCTCCCACTTCAAATCATACTTAAGACTTACGCTCCTGTTCTTGCTTCCTAGCTGTTTATACTTGATAACATTTTGCAACAGTGCTTCACTGCTACTAAGACCTGAATCCTTTGCTGCTTCGCTTCACGCTTTGTGCAACTATAGTTTGAGCTATGGTCCTACATGAACTTTTTTGCTACTACAATACTCAACTTCATTTATTTGAACCCCAATCGTAAGTCAGACTCTGAATAGTTTCTACAAACACTTCAACAGATGCCATAGATCTGGTATAGGAATGACATGGTCATTGAGGATCCACTGTATATAATAAAGATGTCTCTCCTTTCCTGACACGCATGCATGTATGCATTCCTCAGCTGCTTAATAATTGTCTAGTATGGTGGGTAGGTTCTTAGTTTCGATGATTGTGCAAGTACACAGCCTAGGTAGGTGCAAAAATGTACTACCCGGTGTTTTAAATAGAGAATAGCGTGTAGCATAGCATTCACTCCTCCAAAGCGTGAGGCGTAAGCTACATAGCGTGTCGCGTAAGCTGCACGTTACTTATAGATTTTTAATTAAGGTTGTTCTTGGTTGCACTAATTCCATGATATTCACCAAATTAGACTGATTAATAATGAAATTTAACAATTTTTCATGATATTTGGTGCAACCAACGCGACTTAAAGTGATAGAAAAGGGCAATCATTAAGTATAAAGGTAAAGAAAGAGCAAAAAAACTAATTTAATGCTATTAGTTATATTATTTTTACTAAAAGCATTAAATATTGAAAATAGAAAAATGTAACAAATCATCGAAAATATTATTTGATTTTAATGTTGTAATAAAAAATAACTTGTAATGTGAGGTACGCAGCATGTAGCCTAGTTGATGTAGCGCGTAACGTATGCAAATTATCATGTAGCGTAGGCTACACGTGACTTAAGCTATTTTCATGAGCTACGTAGTGTTAAGACTAAGCTACGCTACGTAGCGTAAGCTACACGCTACATAGCATAGCTATTTAAAACACTGAGCATAGCCTTCACCCCTCTGAAGCGTGAGGCGTAAGCTACACACTACTTAGATTTTTAATCAAGGTTGCACTTGGTTGCAGCAAATTAGATGATTAACAATAAAATGTAACAAAATTTCATGATATTTGGTGCAACCAAATGCAACCTAAAGTAATAGCAAGGGGTAATGATTAAATATAAAAGTGAAAAAAGAGCAACAAAAGTTATTTAAAACTTTTTCTCATATTATTTTACTAAAAGCATTGAACAGACTAATGAATTTTCATTGAAATAGAAAAATGTAACAAATCATTAAAAACTTATCGATTTTAATATTATAGTGAAAAATGACTTGTAATGTGAGCTATGTAGCGTGTAGTGTAGTCAATGAAGCATGTAGCGTATCCAAATTAATCATGTAGCATAGGCTACACACAACTTAAGCTATTTTCATGAGCTACATAGCGTTTAGGCTAAGCTACGCTACGTAGCGTAAGCTACATGCTACACAGCGTAGCGATTTAAAACACCACACGCTATTCACTATTTAAAACACTGGTTGAAACATTACTTCAACAAACCAAATTGCAGATGTTCCCACCAAATCCCTTTTTTAAGGACAAGCGCAAACTATATATTTTTCAACCTTTCAATTTATGGCACCATCATATCAAATTCAATTGGAATATTGGAAGAAATTTTATTATGGAAATAGTATTATGGGGGTAGTGGTGTTCATAACAGGACTGTATTGACCATTCTATTTTATTCACAACTCCAAGGAATATTTTGATAATGACACCTAAAGAGTTGAATCTTTAGTTTGGAATGGACGAACTAGGAGAGAATAATGAGAGAAGGGAATAGAGGAAGAGAAGGTGAAGATTGGGGCAAAAGTTGCGTATTGTCAATTGAAAACCTCAATGATGATATTTCGAAAAAAAGACCATTACGGTAATGCACATGATTACAAGAGAATAGGAAAAAAATAGACAAATGGTACATGCATGTTTATCTATACAGACCCCCTCATGGTGGAGCATAGATATCAGTCATCGCCCAATTTGTAATAGATTCGGTGAAGTTGATGACAACTAATGCCCTTGGTGAAAAAGTTAGCAAGTTGATTTTCAGATCGCTGATCTGACATGTAAACCACCTTACAAGCCACCTTTTCACAAAGTGACAATCAACCTCAATATCTTTTGTGCATTCATGGTAGACAGGACTGGAGGAGTTACAGATGGCAGTGAAATTATCACAATGGAGCATCATTGAAAGACAAATGGGAATATGTAGGTCGGTCAACAGTCTTCGACCAAAGTGCTCAAACACACCATAAGCTATAGTAAGGTACTCCAACGGTAGAGTGGGCCACCAATGGTTGCTTCTAACTCTTTTACGTAAACAGGTTTCCACCCACTAAAGTACAATAACCTGTACTAGCTTGTCTAACTCTATGGGATCTTGATCAGTACTCAGTAGTCATGAGCATATGCCTCAACATTAAGGTGTCCACATTGTGAGTATAAGAGACCTCAAAGCATAATACGAAGGTAAAAGGGAGTTACATGAGATGAAATTGGATCAGTACAAGAGCGTCTCCCTTTGCATAATGCAATGGGAAGATCACTCTGATCACAATCTGGAATAGATGAATCGTTCCTAATTCTGGCACATAGCACACCCTTACAACATGAACAGCCACCATTCACATCAACATCACCCAACTCCAAAAATAATAGAAAAATGTAAGTCCAGAAGCTTCTCAAATCAATAAATAGACAACAATACTGAGAAAAGAGGCAAAACATAGCACGATAGCAAGCAAAAGTAACAAAGAAAGATCTAGGTGACAAACACATCCCACTAAAATCTTCACGGATTCCTCCAATCTTAAGAAATTGGAAATTATCATACACACCAAATAGAAGCCTCAATTCTCCACAATAAGCTCCACAAAAGAAGAAACGAATCAGAAATCAGAATCATAATTTTTGTTAACAGCTGGGAGAAAAATTATAAAAAAATTTCCATAAAAACACCATAAATCTTCTAAAATCATGCTCTACGAAGCCATGCAGTTTTCTTTCTTTCTTTCTTTTTTCCTTCTTCTTCATAGGAACACATGGTTGTATGACGCTTATGTCATTTGTACAGCCCAATGCCATTAGCAGTGGGTCCCACAATCCTATGTTGTGATCAGTACTTTAAATCCCTCCCTGATACCTCTCTAGGTTAAAAACAAAAAAGATTAGGAGAAGGGAGAGAAGAATGAGAGACGGGAGAGAAAAAGAGAAAGAGAAACAGGTAAAAGTCGTGTGTATTGTTAATAGACAAGCACACTAATGATGCTAATAAAAAGAGACCATTATGGCACCCACATGACTACAGACAGAATAAGAACAAATAGACAAATATTACAGCATGACTACAGAAATCTCTCTATTCAAAAAGCCCCGACAGATGAAAGCCCCCACAGCTCTTTTTCAATGAAGTTGTTCCATGACTTTGTTTTCAGGGAAGGAATTCCAGGTAGATGAAGGCCCCCACAGCTCACATGTGGCCTTATCGAGGAGCCTAAAAGGTGATGGTTTTGCATGAAGAGTGGAAAGGACAAGAACCTAACCATAACACCAGAGTAAGAGATGGATGGCAATAACTAACAGCTTCCCTCATGTCTTAAGGAGGCTGAGTCCATAAACCATTATTTCATGTTTTGCGAGTATGCCTCATTCATGTGGAATGTGGATTCAATTGATGAGATCTTTTGGGTTGTCATGGGTCATGCCGGAATCTATAGCTTCTTATTTTGAAGCTTGGGAGGGAGTTGGTAAGGGGAGGAACAAGCAGGCTTTGTGTTGCCTCACGATGCTTGCAGGGTTATGGTCGATTTGGGAAGAATGAAACAATAGTATTTCACAATGTAGAATCTAAAAGGGAGGAAATGCGAAATGTGGCGCAGGAGAAACACATAGATTGGGCTCACGGAACTTCAGCATTTAAGGATTGATGCCGAGGAAAAATCCTCTCTTTTTTTTTCTTCTTCTTTTTAAGTTTTCCTTTCGATGTCTTGCTTTCACTCTCTTGGCTGTTAGTGAAAGAATCCATCTTTCACCCAAAAAAAAAAGCCCTGAAACAAATAACCCTACTCATGAAAGCATGGAACAATGACTACCTACCCTTCAACAAAGAGCAAGGACCAACATCCACCAATTTACACTATGGGCATCTAAAACACAACCTCATAATAACTTACAGAATACTTAGATAAAACAGAATAGAGAGAAAATGATAAAAAGCAAAGAACCACATCACTACCTTTTCATCTAGTTCAGCTTGAGCTATTTCCTCTGCCAGACGATCTAACTCCTCTTCTGCCTTTCTGACTTTATGTAATATGGCAGATGCTTTCAATTTCTCCTCCCTCAGAGTATGCCACCGCATCTGTATGTTTGATAAATCATTATTCATGTAGCTTTGGTCTTCCCTTAGCTTATCCAATTCCATAGTCAAGCTCTCCCTGGTTGGCAACAAAAGAATTGGAACAGGCAGATATATCAGAAACAGACTACAAAATGGAACAGATTCAGCTACGTAGCTCTCTGGAGTCTAGACTCCTGAATTACTACCAAAAGAGTAGAGCTAGAAAGGATAGGAATACTAAGGCTTCTATGTTGATCCATTTCTGTCCAGACAAGGGAATACAAGACAAACATTGAAGTCAACTCTATAAGAAGCACAGAGGTGATGTACTTTTGGTTCTGCAGAATATTTAGCTGGGACTGGATTTCCTCAACGGACTTGACACCTTGCCCACGAGCATCAAGCTTATACTCCAAATCCTCAACTTGCTCTTGCAAATTCAGCATCTCAAGCAAAAGTCTGTCAGCGGTTTCAACTGGTTGGAGTAAGGCCTCCACTGAATCCTTCTCAGCCTTAACATGGGCTAAAACACCTACAAGCTGTAGGCAAGTACATTGTATCAATGGTAATTTAAACCAGTAATCGTGACTAACTAAGATATGAGTCCCACAAAAAGTTGCTTCAGTAGATAGTCATCTAGTGCAGCATGTAGTAAATCTGCTGAAGTTTACTGAGAAGTAATAAGCAACCCAAGAAATGATAGAGAGTTTTCAGTTGACAAATTTAAGCTTAAAACAAACATGCAATAAACAGAAAAGTAACTTCCAAATCACAACTTTACATAGTTACAAATACCTTCAAAATTATGGTGAAAACAGCCAACAGTTAAATAAGTCAACTGTACACGAGGAAGACTGGAGATAATGAAGCCAGAAAGGAAACGTACATCATCAAATGCCTGAGACTTCTGATTCAAATCTTCTGTCAGTTCGTTCAAATTTTTCTCAGCTAAAGGAATAATTTCCTTTTTAAGTTTAACACATTCCTCATAAACCATACGAAGCTTGTCCAACTGCTGGAAATGTGTCTCAGCATTTGAAGAATCCACAGCTAAGACTTTCATATGCTCTGCAGAACTTGAACTTTTCACTCTTTGCTGTAATGCAGAAAAACATCTCAACCAGTGAAAAGATAACAATAAAAGGCAATCCTCAAATTGCTGTGGCATTAGTTCATTTCTTTTTATAATACTTGGGTTTTGGTTTCTGTAATAGGAGCTTTAATGGTTCGTGATAATGCAAAGGTTGAGTTTGGTGCAGAGTGTACACAGTCAGTGTATACCAAAATTCAATTTCAATTTTGAAATACATGTTGGATACGTGCCCACCATCTTTGGATGGTGGGATATGTGTCCATACTCCATTGGCTCTTAGTACACAGTGTTCATACAATCTTTTCAAATAAGCACAGTATCTGTGTTTCCTACGATGGCATAATGTATGGTAAACTAAATGCAAACTGAAATTATGGAGTGTTTGGATAAAAGTGGGAGAAGAAGTCGGAAGTATTATCTAGGAATCCGAAGATGTCCAACATGAGTGCTTCACCTGTTTAGACGAATCTGCTCAATATCTGAAGATAGCACATCTACTTCTAAGAGGTGAAAACAAGAAAATGAATACCTTTTTAACAAACTCATCCTCCTCTTCAGGAGAGAATGGACGCTCACAGCAGGGACAGATATGATGTGCTCGAGCAACCCTTTCAAAAGGATCAAACATTTGCCGCATGCCATCCGCAATGTTGTATTTGCTGCATTTGATATGTGGTAGATGAGCACAAGTATTAACAAATCCAAATGCAAAAACTGAAGAGGATCCAATGATAAATATGAAATGAACGTGGAATGAGAAACCTTTTTTGTACATCTCTTTTCTCCATAGCCTCACCCAAAACTCTAGGGAAAGAGTCAATATCAAAAGACAACTGAACCAACACTTGGAGTTTCGAGTCAATAAATCTCCGTTTTGCTGCAATATATCAAACGATTGTCATGGAGGAGGAGGAGAAGAAAACTGAAGCCAATGGATTAGATAGACTTTGACTCCACATCAAATTGCTTGTAAAAAAAGCATGGACGATTTGAAGGTCTTTATTGAATATAACCACAAGGAATGCTTTAGACCATTTCAATGTTCACTGTTACCAGTTGGTGCTTCATACCACGGTACTAGATACAAAGACAATCCCATAGTTAACAGAAGCAGGATAGGGTACCACTGAAGGTGCTAATGCCACTACCAGTACCAAAGGTGCCAAGGAGTTTCAGATGTTAATTAAAATTTAAAAGGTATTGTATTTGCAAAATATATACAAGCACACCCACATGCAGACACAGACACAGAAACACATGCACAAGTGCACACACAAGAATACATAATATTCTAAAACTCATGATGTTCACAGAACTATGAAAAACATAAAGTACAAAAAATGAGGAGACAACATGGTTTAACTAAAATTATGATAGTGTCTAGTGAAAGGACAAAATTAAATCAAATATCAGAAAAACTATTCATCGGCACTCCAGATAGAATCAAGCCCATTCAAGAGTATTGTTTACTCAAGTGAATGACTAGTGTAAAGTCAGATTATGTTGAAGCCTTCATGCATCTACCAAAATCGACCCAATTCCTCAGAGACAGAAACAGGCCTGTTGCCTCTATTATAGCTCTATACGTACGTGCGTAGAGAGAGAGAGAGAGAGAGAGAGAGAGAGAGAGAGAGAGAGTCTACATCTAACCATCAGAACCCATCCCAACCACTAATATTTTTATGTCACAGTGCAAAGCACCAAAATAACAGATTAAAAAAAAAAAAAAACATAGGCTCAACAATACGCAATGCACTGACTGCAGCTCCCTGTCCTCAATTTCAACCTCACAACACACCCTAATGCAACAAAATGGAACCAAACAACTAAAGAATCTATAAATGTCAAATAGCACAGATCTCTGTATCTTGAAGTAGATTAGCATCGCACTGATCTGCTTAAGCATCATATCTAAGAGCAGAAGAATCACTCCACAGGCCAAAGAATCTCTCCCAAGCATAAAGGAACCTCTAATTCTTCATTAAGCAATCATTTTTTATCATTAAAGGAGACCATTTACAAACATTAAATACTTCAATGTGACTAACGTAGCACTTAAATAAGTTCCAAATGCTATGCATGATTTCTTTAATGAACTAGTCTACAAACATGCAATACCAAATGCATCAATACTTTGTAATAAATGCAGCCACATGGATGCAAAGAACTGAGAAAAAATCCAATTTTCCATAACTAGTGGTCCAAGATGCCCTTCACTAGGAAGGACCCAAGAGAGAGTTGTTTCACTGAACCTGCAAAATCATGGCTTTTTTTTTTTACAATGACTAAACCATGCGATGTCAACAGACTCATCAGACTTGCCAGTTAAGAAGTTTAAAATAGTTATTCTTAGAAGAAAAATAAAGGAGAGCCCTTTATTGGCGACATAAGTGACCCAGGTGCCCTTAGTGTTGAACTTTAAACAGAAGAAGCAGAAGCATGTTATTCAAAGTTAGCTCGTCCCAATATCTATTAACAACAGTAATCTCAGCAGTCCTCTAAAAGCATATTAAGTCATTCAAGTTTTTTTAACAAAAAGGAAAGAGCCCATGACTGAAATCACAAGAACCATAAACATGGATGAGTAAGAAGCCAAATTGCCAATGGAGAAATGAATGCTACAGACAAAGCTAATTTGATATCTTTGTTGCTTCTTCACAAGAAACACCAGGGCACATATAACTATAGTTCCAACCAGGTTCCATATTGGGTCCAATTTCCACCCGTTCTTAAAATTACGACTAATTGCATCGCTCAATCTTAGATGGAACAATAAAGATTTACAGAAACAATAGCATCAACATCATAAAACAACTAGTTTTAGGACAATAACCATCAGCACTTATAAACTTATGCCAAATTCAAACAGAAAGGTTCAATGCACAAACCGAAACCACTCCGCCCACAGATTTTCATTGACTAGAGGATGCAGCTAGCCAACACTGCCACCAATAGATAATGTCTCACTACATATTCTTCAGAAGAAATATCCAAAAATTCATCCCTAGGCAAGCCATTGCTGAGTGTATGACATGTAACTAGGCACTGTCATATACATTGTTCAAAGTATCCCCGATATTATCCGTCTCTCCAGCTCGGCAATACCGATAACACTGGTAGTATCAGAAATTTCAAGTGCCAGCGATATCTCGCTGTTGTATCGATATCGCTAATATTTTCGACTATAAATTCCAAGTATCGCTTGCATTGCCAATGTATTGATATTGCCAATATTTTCTACCGTGTAAATTCCAAGTGTCATTTGTATCGTTGCGATATTTCGATAATATTGCCAATGTATCGGTATCACCAAAAATCTGTTTATTGAAAAAAATTCCATTTCAATTTTTTTTTTAATGGACACATGGTTTGTATGATGAAATGCATGTTTGTATGTGTGCCTATGTATGGATGGATGGATGGATGGATTGATGTATATATATTATGGGATGGTTGGATAGATGGATGAATGGAATGGTTGGATGGATGGATGGCCAGATAGGCATGTTTTTTAGTTCATTTACTTTTTCATATCTTAGTTATTGTATGGTACCTGCATTTGTATTATATAAACTCATTTTAGTTATTATTGGACTGATTTCTTACGACGACACTTGCTTTTAGGCCCCCATTAAATGTAAACTTATTACATACGCATTCTTTTTGCAATTTTTTGATTCCTAAATATGCAAATATGTGTATTTTCGAATCTCCTGAGGTTTCACTAAAAAATTTCACCGTTTTTCATATGTTTCCCCGCATTTCTAAGTATCGATGATATTGATATTGTTTCTGCATCCCCGGCCAACGAAACTTATAGTGATATCGATACTTCGAACACTAGTCATATACAGAAGTGTGCTAGCTCCAAAAACACCCTCCACATGCACCTTTACACACATAGCACACATTCAACCTGATATGTGTCTGGGACATTAAGCAGCACACAAAACGGCCTCCCCTGTGAAGATGAACATGCATGAAAATCAGACCAGTCCAACAGGTGGGTCCACCCCTATACATAAAGAAAGGATAGTCCAATAAAACTTGCCAATAATCCACATTCCAATGAATGTGTGGTGGCTAACCTGATTGTTGTTTGTGGTTATATCCACAAATGGGACCACATTAGTACCAATAAGATGTCCTAGACACTTGCAGGTTGGCAGATGTGCTGCGTGTAAAGGTGTGTGTTGAAGGGGTGCCAATGGGCTGGCAAAACTCCAGTACAACATAAATTACAAGATCCTTTCAAAAGGAACAGAAAACTCACCATCCATATCTTTCTGATACTTGGACAGGTTATTCTTTACATCTTGTATTTTCATCTCAACCAATTTCACCTCCTTTTCTGCTTCAACAGATTTGGAGTTCAAATCGTCATACTCTTTTCTAAGAGCCCTGTATTATAAACACTAATGTGAGAATGATATAACATAGGATGAAGAAATAAATTGGAACAACAAAGTGATCTTGGTTAAGTTTGACCAACATCTACACTCAGAAATAAACGTGATTTACTGAAGACCCTGGCCTGTGAGGAGGAATAGAGAAGCAACTAGAGGCCTTTATGTGGGTTAGGGAGAGATTTATCAAGGAAATCTGAAGCTAAAGGAGACAAAACTTGGAAAGTAATTCAGTGAAAGGTAACACCAGATGTGGAATCTAGAAATGGCAGAGAGCCACATGTAATAGGATATCTTTCACAACAATGAGAACGAGATGCAGGAGTTGCTCATCGCCCCCATCAATTTCAGAGGGCATGTAATTAAAATTGAGTTGAAGAAGTGTTATTTCTCTCTTTTCTAAAGAAAAAGAAAAGTAATAGACAATTAAAATCAGTAGATGACTTCGTGTGATAACTCAAGACATCCAGAACATCTCACAGTGCAGTGCAACTGAACTAGACATTCACGTCACTATTTCGTACGAAAATTTCAAAGGAAACAATCCTCAAAAGGAAGAAAGAAGAAACAGCCCAGTATCTTTTTATGGTTACTATTTAGACAGGGAACCCAAAAGGAACGTTCTTTGTATCACATCCCAACAACTACACCTAAAATTGCATGGAAAGTGAACTGATTCAGAAAAGATGATGAGTGAAATAAAAAAGATATCAGTAGAATGAATACCGAAGGTAGTTTTGAGAATGAACATCAAAGGTGGTTTTGAAGAACAGCTCTAGAGCAGGATTCAGGAATAGCATTTCTGAAGGCCATACATATGTTTCTCTGTTTCAAGAAACTGAAGGCATTTTTTTGCGGTCGTAGAGAAAGTATTGTTAGGATTAAATTCACAAGCCTTCTGTTGTGCACTATTGGGGAGGATATTTTTGACTGCTCGACATCTCATGACTCATTTTGTAAAAAAGTATCATAGTTGATACAAAAAGAATACAAGCACTGAAAAGAACTCTTTTTAACCAAGAAGCAAGTGATGAACTTCTGAAAGGCAGAAGCAAATGAATAGAAAGAAAGTATGACACTGTCATTCTAAGTCATAAAATTACAACTGTAGCATCTGGAGCTGCATTTAAGATTATTCGCTTAAGTAGCACTTTTGCAAGTACCCCAAGATAGACTTTTGGCTGAATTCATCAATCAGATGGCTCTATTATGCAACCAATCATTAGGGTGGTACCAAAAAGAAAAAGGAACCCAGATGGCAGGGTTATCAGCTTTCCCTTTCCACCCTCACAATCATATGCTATTCATTTCAGGTACTGCTTGAAATGAACAAAATATTATTTAAGGAATGCAATCCTCCCATCCCATTTCCATAGGCACTTCCAAATGTACCCTTTATGAAAAAAAAGAAGAAGATTAGAAGTAAGATATGGCACAACCCTACGACATGAGTCATCTCCTTCTTCATATCCTTGTCAGAAGGAAGCCTCCCTTTCAGCACACCTCTGATTTTATCCTTGGATTCATCCATTCTGCAAAATCAAAACCAAAGATTCCATTTTAAATATCAAGTCATTCTCATGTATGGAAGAAAAAACAATAGGCAAAATGACTTGCATCTTTTTATGTTTTCTCTTGTAGCTTTCCAGTTCCTCCTTCTTCAGATCCAGTTTCACTCTATCCTCAGAATCACTAGCCATGACATCTTTCTCTCTGTAAAGAGCTTTAATTTTTTGATCCAAGCTAAATATGTCAGTCCGCTTCTGAGTTATGATTGATTCAAAATCTCTTTCCCCAAGTTGGACAGTCTTCCTCTCAACTTCCATTTGCTACAAAAAAGTTCAGAAAGGTGGACATATTTAGATGTACTTTGTGAGAATATAAGATTGGTCAACTTTTGCAATATGTACTAAGCAGGCAATCACCAGGTTCTTTTCCCGTTCATCTATGTGTGTCAGGTTAAGGTTCGATAGTTCAAGTTCTGCTAGATCCCGCTCGTTCTCTTTCTCTTTCATTCGCTTAGAAACGCCGATCTGAAATGCAATCACAAGTAGCAAAATCTTGCTCAAAACAAATAGAAACTGATATTGGAAAGAGAATGCATTCACAAATGACAATTATCTGTAATTAGACAGACCTTTGTCTCTATCTTAGCCTGCTTCTGACCTTCAATCTCACTGCATTTAGCATTTACTGCCACATAGCGATCCCATAAAGCCTTGAGTTCCAATTCATTTGATTTCTGGAATTATAAACTTGTCAAATGCAGCACAGCACACATGGGCAAAGCTACTATGTAAATTCATCGGCCGTGAATCTCCAAATGAACACAACATGAGTACAGTATTTACTAGAGATTGCATTCCACCTTCTTATCCTGCAAATCTTTCTCAAGATCCATTAACCTTGATTTTACTCGATTAGTAAGGTTAACAGCCACTTCATTGCTGAAAGGGATACTTGGAAGAGACCCCAAATTATGCTTTCTAAAAAGTCTTTGGATGGTTGAATCCCGTTCAGCCCTCAAGGACATATGAGCCTGAGTTATTAAAAAATAATAATAATAATAAAAATAAAAATAAAAAAAAGAAAGAAAGAAAAAGAAAAAAGCATGAGTTCTTTCTGCCAAATGAGTAAAAATTGGAAAGACAATGTGTATAAACATGTTCATATTACATCAGCTTCAGCCTGTAGCTTGCCGATCTCCCGGACAGATTCATTAATTGTCTGCCTAAGAAACGAAGTCTTTGTCTCTGTATCACTCATCTCCCTCTCCAGCTTGTTAATTTTAGATTGTAACAGTGCAATCCTTTCTTCAAATTTGGTTTGCCATTCCTTCAACTCCTCATCAGTGTCTGAATGAAAGAAATAGTGAGAATAATAACTAAAGAAGTTAGAAAAAGGAACCATGTGGAGTGCAAGGACAGATACATAATAAACTGGCTGCTGCAATTGTATGCAGACATGCATACAGCATACATATCCAAACTTTCCCCCAACCACAGATGTGGTTGCAGGTGGACTGGACCAGCCAAGGTTTACACTGCATGTGTACACACATGCACGCAGCAGCAAGGTATTCTGTATCGGTAACAGTGGCCGTAACGGTCACCACCGTTAACAACACGGGTATCAGCCGTAACGGCCCATACAGGAGCGTAATGACCGTTACAACCCCTGTAGCAGTTGAAAATTTTATTTTGCCCGAAAAATTCTAGAAAAATATTTTAAAAATCCAGAATAATGTAAATATTCCAAATATGTATTGATTTTTGTTTTGAACATGTATATGGTAGCGTAACAGTCCACTCTTTGGTAAGAGTGTTGTACCTGATTGTCTAGGTGAATTTTTGAACATGGTTGTGTCTCTAATATTTACACATCACAATCAAGCATTAGAACTAGAAATCGGAAAAAAAAAGGCATAGATATTAGATACCACTTTTTCGATTGTTTGAAAAAGTGACCCTTGAGTTTCCATTCACCTAAATCGCTTCAATATACAGTTTTAATCCTAAAAGCTATAGCAAGAGTGGTCGAAATCTTTTGTAAAATAATTTAGGAAAGTTTTTGGAATGAGAAAAGTGAAGAAAAAAAATGAGGAGAAAAATGGATTTAAATAGGAAAAAAAAATGGTCGTTATTCAACCGTTACAGAGGTAACGGTTGTTATGTCCAGTAACAGCCTTCACAGCCTCCGTAACGGCCAATACGGACCAAAAAAAACCAATTGCCCCATTTCACCCCCATATTGCATAACTGTCATGGCTGTTACCTATACGTATCGGCCTTTACGGCTGTATTGTAACGGATATGGAACACCTTGCGCAGCAGGCACTTTTCCCCAACCCCAGATATAATTGCAAGTGAACTAGGCCAGCCTAGGGTTACACTGGCTGCTGCAAGCATATGAACACACATATGCAGCAGGCTCGCATCCAGGCTTTCACCCAACCACAGATATGATTGCATGTGGACTTGGCTACCCCTGGCCGGCCCAGCTTTGAGTTGACCTTGGACTGAGTCTATAGGTCCACAGGTCAGACCTGAGTCTTCTTCAGGCACAATAATTACTTGGGCTGTTCCCAGGCATCTGTCCATATGACACCCAGGCTGGACCAAGTAATTTAAGTACTGTCAGGCCAGTCCTTAGCCACCAGGCTGGGTGAGCAAGGAACGAGACCCTTAGCTACTGGGGTGGACCCAACCTGGGCCTGGACAAGCTAAGCACAACCCGGTCAAGTTACACCAGAAACCCCGTAAGTACGTGTGAAAACAAATGGTATGCAGTTCAAGCCATAGTTTGACCAACCTTCATTTTCCTCAGCAAGGGCAGCATACTGCGTCTGCTGAAGTTTAAATAAAGTGCTTCTTGTAGTATTATTGGTCGATATCTGGTCCTGTAGCTTTCGCAAATCCTTTAGAGTTGTTTCTGCATGCAGGATCTTATTCTCCACACTTTGAATGTTTCCTTCCAGCTCCTGTATCTGAGCATTTAGAGACTCAGTTTTCTCTTGATCCTGAGTGATGCTTTCACGGAGCTGTAAGAAAAGACAATCCGGAACAAGTGAAAAAGTATTCTTTAAAGACAGCTACGTTGATATTACAAAAATGTGTATTATGCGTTCCATTTCTAGAAGTTCACAGGAACAACCATGAAGATTTATTATACCAACCAAAGAAATTGCAGCAACATGGATAGCATACTGCTCAGCTGAGGTGCAGCCAACATGCACATGCATATGAAATGAATAATTGCAGACAGGAATAAAAAGATCAAAGAAGGTATATCCAAGGTTTAGAATATCGGTATAGCAGGCCACATCGGTTGCCCCAAAAGCTATACAAATTAGTGTGAATTGGATGTACTGGTGAAAGACTGCCTGTCTGGGCTGAACCTGGTGTGAATTCATATGGGAAAAAAGAAGAGGAAGAAGAAGAAGAAGAAGAAAGAAGAAAGAAAAAAAAACGAAAAGAGGTTTCATATAGATAGAGAAAAAATGGAAAATGCATATTTTTATGTTTACAAACTAAGGTGAAATGAAAGCAACAAAATTGAGCATTATTAATATTATTAAAAGAAAAGAACAGATACAACAAAAGAAGAGGTATGATGAGAGATTGTCGCCCTCAGAAGCCTACAAATCAACTTCCCCAAACTTCCTAGATTTGATCCTGAGTAATGAGAACGAACTTTGAAAATATGGGACCCCCTGCCCTACTAAGCATTCTCCCTCTACCTTTTTGAATAGACAAGTCAGCCACTTCTTCTATGTTGCAAAAAGTCCTATTATTTCTCTCCTTCCGCATCGATCACAGGCCTGCGAGGAGCGCCCGACACCAAAGAGATATTCTCCTTTTCTACCCCGTGCTTCCTGAGCCAATGACATGCCTGAAAGAAGGCCTGAATCGTTCCCGCAATCACCCAGTCTATCCCAACTAAGGAAAAGAATCTACTCCCAGAGATAACCACAATACGGGAATTACAGTTACTTCATTGTGAAAGCAGGCAATACATATATTTGTAATGGGCATATTTCACCTCTGCAGATTATTGATTGTGAGTACTTTATCCTTTCCCACAGGCCAATCAAATGCAAGCACCCTAAGGGGGCCTGATAACGCCAGATGTGAGCGATCAGGGGTATCACAAAGTACATGGGTATCACTAAAAACCATACCATGCTTATCAAACCCCCACTTCCACTCCCTGAAGTGCAGGTTAAGCCTCTTCACTAGAGAGATGAATTCCTCGATTTCCATGTCATTGAAGTTCCTGTGGAAGATAGGTTTCCACACCACCTTGTGAACCACAAGCTCGAAATGTTGGGGTCTCTACCTCTTCATCTGGCACTACATAGAATAGGTAAGGAAACATTTGATCAAGAGATCTTTCATCACACCAAACATCTTTCCAAAATCCTGTCCAAGATCCATCCCCAACTGCATCAGTGATACCTTAGCAGACAGTTTCTTCCACCCTCCCCACTGCTCTCAACAAACTTGGCGCCCTAAACTGAGACAAGTCTTTGGTCAACCAAATCCCAGCACGGAGACCATGTTTGCTCATGTTCAAATACACGATGGATGTAGGCAGAAGGAGAATGGGTATGGAAGAGAGGAAGAAAATGAGAAACGAGATAGAGAGGGGAGGGGGGGATCAGTTCTCTCTTAAGCTCTTTCATTTATGTTGCCATTAGCCTTAAACACTAAGAACATGATAAAGATGCCCTTAGTATGCTTTACCCCAGCTGTACACAATAAAATTAAATGAAATACTAAAACTATATTCTCTACACTCCCCCTCATGCTGGAGCATAGATATCACACATGCGGAGCTTGCCCAAATCACCAGGAAGATGAGAAAGATTGGATGCCTTAGTGATACAGTATCAGCTCCACACCACCACACCAACGCTCTCATCTCCACACCAAGACTGCAACCCAGACACCACCCAAACATCATCGAGAAGCACCTCTCACATTATGACTCAGATGGCATCCATAAGTATTTATACGTCAACTTGCTTCCAAAGGTGTTTTCAACCCCAAATCTCCAAAACAACCTACCAATTAAAGCCATGTTCATAGCTTTTAAAGATTAATTCCAAGACCCCTTGGCTAACAAACCTCCCCCCACTTAACCAAATGAAATTTGTGCTTCTCTTCCCCACCCTGCCACTGAATTATTTCCAACCTTTAAACCATGCTTGAATGGCATTGGAGAAAAAGAAATATAGTGCATCGGCATGTTTAATGACTTATTTGATGAGAACGATATTTTCCCCAAATGATAGGTACCAACGCTTCCATCCAGACAAGCACCACATTCTATCACCATATTCCATAGATGTTTCGGCAGTTTTCCAATGCATAACAGAAGCCCAACATAGGATGATTGAGCTTGCTTACCATACACCTGAATTGCCCCCCTAAACTTTCCATGCCCTCTTCCTCAAGCGAACCCTTGGCAATTTGTTTTTTTTTTTTTTGGGACTGATCTTCAAAACTGGCTCTGCTTCGAAACACCACAGAACTTCTCTCAGGCTTTCCATCTTTGGACACTCAGAATTGCAAATGATAACCATGTTGTCAGAAATTAGAAATGTAAGCCATCAATAAGACCCTTGTCATGAGTGTTATCCACCATCCTGTTCAAAGCTTCAACCACAACTTCATAGAGAAATGGGAAAAATGGATCCCCTTGGCACAAGCTCCTCAACCGTCTGAATAATCCTCTTGACGATTTATTAACCAAGACGGTAAAAAATGCCAAAACCCATGCATCCTTCATCCACTCCATCTAACCCGAACCCATCCTTCTCCACAGATAGAGCAAGAAAAGGTGTAAATTCCATTCAAAATTGCAGATATTGATTACAATATAGTAAAAGTGTGCCCCCCAATGTAACCATGTTTCTGCCAATTAGGCGATGAACCAGAGGTGGCACAAAGAGTGTGTCCATGCAAGGAGGTTAATCAGCATGGTTCAAGGATTGGAAGGGTCAGGTTGGGAGTGAGGAAGGTCTTTGAGAGTGGAATCGGGATTAGGGTCAGGTTGGGAGATGAGGTTTTGGGAGGATTCATAGTTACAGGATTAAAATCTAGCATTGAAATATCCCAGGTTGTATGGGATGGTAGCAAGAAATGCCTTGTTAGTGCTTTGAGGTGCTTGGAGAAAGGTTGGTTTGGATTATTGTTTACGTAAACATTCTGAGAGATGATGGGATTGCATTGTGTGTGGATTTATTGAGGGAACCAAGTGTATGTCTCTAGTAGCAATGAAAATAGGAGGATATGGAAGTGAGATGCTTTGTCTCTAGTACCCAAGGTCATTATGTCTTCTAAATTGTTCTTTCTTGCCTTGTCTTTGTTTGGAGATGTCTTCTAGATTATTCTTTCTTGCTATGACTATTTGGAAGAAAAAAAAACGGATCATGTAAGGTTGAGGGATTGTGCAATATGGCTAGAGCCGTAAAATCCTCACCCCAGATCATTTGCAACATATAGAACAAACTTTCTAACATTTGTTTTATATGCAAGTGACAAATCACTGGATTATCTTTTTGCCCACAGAGAAATCACAAAGAAATCTTGGAGTTCTTCAATTTGTTCTAGATTTCAAGGGTGATGCAAGAGAAGTTGGCCAATGTCATCCAAACTTGGCCAAAATCTTCAAGGGATGCTTACATTTTGCTATCTTTTGGGGACATAAGAAGGAAAGGAATATTTGAATTTTTTATAATGTTGTGGCTCAGTGGAATATGCTCATATTAGTCATTAAAGGTTACATCATCAAATCAGCTCACATTAGGCAACAATACCAAGGGGATCTAGCATCGGATTTATTAGAGGATTGGAAATTAATTATGAGTAGGGATGTAAGAAGATAAAAAGAGTGAGATGGAAGCTACCGCATTCCAGGTGTTGGAAATTGATTTTTTTTTTTTTCTTTTTTCTTTTTTTCGTTTTTTGAAAGGTAACGGCAGTTTTATCAAAAGAGTGCTGAGAAAGCGCCCAAAAAAAAAAGGCTACAAAAAAAGATTACATCCCAAGAAGAAAAGAAATTACAACCCTCCAACAAATTCATAGAAGATGCCCTCTCGACTACAAGAATCTTTGCCTTGTTAGCCACCTCTTTCGCAAATAACCTCGAATGCCAGAAACATCTACCATTTCTTTCTCCCCACATGGCCCAAAGGCCTACCAACCAAGCCAATCTCCAACACACCTTTCTATCCTTCCCAAGCTAGAATCTGTACCACACCAAGAGGAATTCCCCGATCGAAGCCAGCATTACCCAAGAAATGTTAAAAAGACAAAAGAAGCTTCTCCATGTTCCCTGAGCAAAAGGCCAATGTAAGAAGGGGCGGTTGACTGATTCTACATCCGCCAAACACATTGTGCATGCATTGGGAATTACCAAAGACCTTTTCTAGAGGTTTTCGATTGTCAACACCCTCTTTCTCCCAACTAGCCAACCAAAGGCTGCCCTACTACCTTTGGGGGAGCCCCGAATGACCAAACTGATGTAGGACTGGCCTAAACTTTCATGCATGTATGAGACATATATAATCCAGCGGAATAACAAAACAATAACAGTAAAAATTCAGCATCTATCATCATAATCTACGAGAATCAGAAAAGAAACATGCAATAATATGGGCCATCATCACAATCACACGGTGTGGGATTCAATTACTGCGTGGAATTGATCCGGCGAGGGATGGAACCTCCCAATCTTGCATGGTCATAGCCCAATCACCTAATGGGATTCACTAGTCCGAGAGATCAAAGGATTTCTCGGATTAGGGAATCGAAAATCTGAGAAATTAGGGTTTGGATCAAATCTCATATTTAGGGTTGTGGGAATTAACAAAATTTAGGTTTAAAATAAAGAGCAGAGATATGAAGTTACCTTGAAGAAAGTTGGAGGGGAAAGGAAGAAGAAAGAAGAAGAGGATTGGAGAAGAAAAGATGAAGTCCACAGAGAGAGAGAGAGAGAGAGAGAGAGAGAGAGAGAGAGAGGCAACCAAAAAGCTTTCATTCAATATTCAACAACTAAATTCGTAATTAGGGCTAAACCCTCTTAAATAAACACTAAGAAAAGAAAAGACTAAAATACCCATAAACTTAAGTAAAATAAACGAACTAAAAAAAATAATTCGCACGGTGGTCGGGCGTGACTTCGGGCGCCCGATTGGTCGCCCGAAGACAGTGAAAACTATCCAGCAAGCCAGTCCAGTTTTCCAGTCGGGTCTTCTTCATCCTACACATGTGTCTTCCCAATGTGGGGTCTTCTACATGTCAAATCACATGCGTAGGGCCTTTAATGCTCCTCATGTCGTCACGAATGATCCAAGCACTTCATCGGGCCAAAGAAATGCATGCATCGCTCGCCTCTTACGCTGATAAACCCTAAAGCAATTGATGTCCGCATCACAAACATAGGGCTTAAAGACTCGACTCTCTCCGACTACCGAAGTCCTAAGCATAATGTAGAAGGACCGAACCAAGAAGCACCCCGACTCATCCGCCTTCCACGCCATTCTATCCCTCTCCCAGCATTGGGATACAATTTTGAAGGAGCCACTATAGCTTCACAAAATCCTTTATTTCCTCATCAAGCATATTCCTACAGCTAGTGTTTGAAATATCGATATCGCGTTATGTATGACATCTCGGGATACATATACGTATCGGTTATCGCACAGGATATATCGTCTGTATCGGGTAACGTATCGCGTTTTTTGGGAAACATAGGAAAACATTGGGAAAATGGCTGAATTTTTCAATGAAATTTCAAGGATTGTTAAAAAAAAAACCTTAATACACACTTTTAAATCATAACATCTCAAAAAAGAAGTGCACATAATAGGTTTCCTTTGCATAAGATCCTAAGCTAAGCGTTGTTTGACTGAACTAATACAACTATATTCAAATTGAACGCATAGCATTTAGAGTGTATGTGATGATCATTTCATCAAACACTCCTAAATACTTCGAAATTAGTCTCAATTGACAGGTGGTTGAAGGGAAATTTTGAAAAAAATAATAATAATTTTTAATTAAAATTATTTTTATTTTCCAAACATTGACAAGACTTAACAAATCAGTAGATCAGCCCTCATACATGCTTCATTTCATGTTTGGAGTGCAACATTGCAAGCAATTTGGGAAAATTTCGGGAAATTTTGAATTTTCCCCAATTTTCTCCGAATTGGACCACTTATACTCAAATTTAGAAATTAGAGTATATATGATGATCATTTCATCAAATACTCCTAAACAATTTGAAATTTGTCTCAGTTGACAATTGGTTGAAGGAAAATTTCGACAAAAAAAAAAAACACATGAAGAACCAATGGATATCGAAATCAAAATTTCAACTCCATGATTTTTCATGCAAAACATAAAGAACCAATGGATTTGTAACCATTTGATACTGATTTAACATAATGCAAGATATATCGTGGGATATATCGGCCGATATCATCGATATTTAAAACATTGCCTACAACATGGAGGAGCCCAAGTGACAGCGCCACTAGTGATGGAGAAATACCGGGAAATGAGGACATTTCTTTCCAGCGAAAAATTCACACATGACCTAGAGTGGCTCCTCCCCTAACCACATCCTCCCAAAACCGGATCTTCTCGCCATTGCCAATAGTAGTATAGCATATCTGCTTACTAAACTTGCCCTTCAAGCTAGAGATCGACTTCCATATGAATGACACCTTGTATAAAGATGAATTCCTAACCCACCACCCTCCATTTTGGCATCCACACTTGCAATAACCTTCCTCCACAAAGATTCTTCTTTGACCCCAAATCTCTACAACCATTGTCCCAATAAAGCATGATCGCCATTTCCAAATCCCCCCGCATAAAATCTTGTTGTGGAAGGTTATTTGAGCAACATCATGTAAGAAAAATTCGACAATGCTAGTGTTCATCAGGCTTTAGCAGAAAATGATGCCAGCTTATTGACAAACAAAAAAGATCTTGTTGAGGTTACAATGGCTCAAACCACTACCAAATGATCAAGCAGGAAGGTCAATAGTTCTTCATAACTTGAGCAAGCTACATAACAGGTGATATGTCAAAAACACTTCCTCATAAAAAACATGAATGCTACAGGGTTTGTACGCAAGTGAACCTCCAGGGACATGGAACTTGATTAAAAAGATTTAAAAACTAAACAGGTGAAACTTGAATTAAAAAATTAACAATCATGCAGTATACATCTCAAGCAAACCATCTATACAACAACAAAGCCCCCCACAGTGCAGATCGCTCATCACTCGTCTTAGAAACCCGGCAACAAGATAACCACAGCTTAAAGTATTGAGGAAAATGTTCATGTGAAGTAGTGTGACTTAGGGTTAATTATGTTCATAAGGTCAGACATGGTGGTAGAAAACCTTATATGCTGCATCTTTCAAGGTTTGAAGATTCTCCAGCTTCAGCTTATATGTCTTTATCTCCTGAGCCTGATCCTTGTGAAGCTTTTTTATGACCTCCAAAGCTTTTGTGTATCTGATTGAGAAAAATACATCTGTATAAGTACTCAGAACTAATGACAAATGTTGACTCAAAATCATGCAGGCAAAATATAACCAAAGTAAGCACTAATACCACTGGAAAGATGGAAATTGGAATAGACAAGCAAAAGTCCCACTATTCACAACAAATTGAAAATGCATACCGGAAATATTTCGAAGTACTTATTATGCATGGATACACCCATTCCAAAGAGGGATCATGATACCCAATATAATTAGTCAGGCAAATGCGCAGAACACTCCCACAAGACTGAACAAAACAACCCCTATAAATACAAAGAGTAAGAAGCTATTCAATCCCATGCATGAAAACAGATTCCCAATGAGAGAGAGAAAAAAAAAAAAAAAAACCTATGCTATGCAAGCTTGGAACTTCTTCCTAGCCAAATTCAATGTTGCCCGGCCTCCACAATCTTCACCGGAGAGACATTTCCTCAGTTGGAGCAGCAATCCGATCTCTGGGAAAGGAAAGGATCTCTAGGGTCTGGTTCCTTTTGCTATTTGTTGGGAGATTTGGAAAGAGAGGAATGCCAGAATTTTCAAGGGCCAGAAGATATCGTTACAAGCTCTGTTGGAGAAGATGAAGGGGTCGTCGTTGAATGGACATCGGCTCATTGTAGTTTTGTGAATTTATCAGTGTCAGAGATTGGAAACGAATGGGTTAATCTCTGTGGGAATTAGTGAGGCAGCCAAGTTAAACACTTCGTTCAGCCTGTTTCGCCATCCTTCTGTTTTTTTGTTTTTCATTCTGTTTTCATTGTAACTTGTAGTTCCGAGAGCTTTCTCTCGCATTTTTTGTCTTTATCCTTTTCTTGCATAGAAAGCTCAGTTATTTGCTCTGAAAAAAAAAAAATTTACTAGGAATCAAGTTTATGTTCATCTAAAAACAGAAAAGAGTAAGATGTGAAATGAAGTTGATGTAATCATGCCACTCACAATAAACTTTCTTGAACAATCAAAGCAGGATAATCTGAATGGATCATGCATAAAAGAAATTTCTACCTGTTAGGAAGATTTTTTTTTTTTTTTTTTTTTTTTGAAAGGCAATGACGTAGATATAAAAGAAAAAAGCCGAAAGGCTACAAAAGGCAGATGAAACCGCTGAGATAGCGGCCCAACTACAAAGCGAGAAACATAAAATTACAATCCTTGAGCTTATCGCCAATGGCATCCCATTCTAAGATTAGCATCCTCGCCCAATGAGATACCACTTCAACCCCTTTACTTTCACCCCGGAAAATCTTCTGTTCCTCTCCTCCCAAACAGCCCACCATACCGCCAGAATACTCATTCTCCATAAAATAGACTTCTGCTTGTCCAACTTCAATCCATGCCAAGCCCTCAACAGATCACCCACAGAGGAAGGAAAAGACCACGCCACTTGAAAGCAAGACGGGATGTCGACCCAAATCCATCCAATAAAATTGCAATGGACGAAAAGGTGATCCACCAACTCCTGATTAGCCATACAACATAAGCAGATATTAGGGATTATCATGCCCCTCTTTCGCAAGTTATCAATTGTTAGAACTTTCCTGTTACCCACAAGCCATCCGAACGCTACAATCTTTGGCGGAGCTTGGTAGCGCCAGACATGCTTCCTCATACATTATGGTCTCGAGGAGTCACCTCTCTTGAGCAGGTCGTAGAAAGACCGTGAATGCACCCGATTTGTGATGCCTACAAGTAAGACTATCTGCACATGCAAGATCTGGACGATAAAGATGGATACAGTTGAGAAGTGCGACGAATTCTTCTACCTCCTCGTCTCGAAGATAATCACTACAGAGAGGTTCCCACACCACTTCTCTCCCAACAAATGAGACGCACTCAGCTATTGAGGTGTGAAGCCAAACACACCATCAGATTTGCTAGCTTGCGGTGGTCGGGTGCCCGGACAGTCAGTGACCGGGCGTCCGAAATTCACCCAGAGAGACAAAGTCTCTAGACTGTTTCTGACACAGTCAGGCGCCCGGTGGTATGTTGACCGGGCGCCCGGTGCCCAGGGCAGGCGCCCGACCGAAATTAGGCAGTTTCTCTCGATAACTCTCTGGACAGATTTTGTATCTGTAGGGCGCCCGACCTTGCGCGAACTGTTTATGCGCAGTTTCTTATTTTGTCTCCGATTTACATTTCATACTATATAAAGGGCTGTAATTCGGGATTAGGGTAGGTTAATAGGGTTTACATACGTCCAAGGAGAGAAAGGGAGAAGAGGTTAGCAAAAAGGGCCATCTCTGGGCATGGGAGCATAGGAGAAGGTGAGTTTATCATTGTAACTTCGTTTTTGCTTATAGTGGAGATTGCATCCGTGGTTTTTTTACTCTTGTTGGGGTTTTTCCACGTAAAATTTTGTCTTGTGGTTGTTGGTTTGATTGGATTCTGCTTCTAGTTATTATTTCTTCATTTTTATCGTTTGTGGGTGATATCGGAGATTCGATCTCGGTTCACTGGCGTTGTTGGCTTGTTGCGCAACATCAGCTACCAGTATGGACTAGTTTGTGGCAATGCGAAAGATACTTGGAAAATCGACCTGAAGCGGAACATCACCCGCCCAAATGTCCTCCCAAAGCGAATTCTCTCACCATTCCCTAAAGCAAAGAACACTCCTTTCAAGACTTCCGACTTAGTGGAGAGCACCCCTTTACAAATTGTAGAGGCTCTATAGGCTGAAGATTCTCTAGTCCACCAACTTCCCTCCGCCTCCCCATATTTCCTTATTACGATCTTATTCCAAAGCGCACCACCCTCCATCCCAATCCTCCAAATCCACTTGCCTAGTAAAGCCTGATTCATACATTTAAGATCTTTGATGTCGGCCCCTCCCTCTTTAAAATGTTTGCACACCATCTTCCAGGCCAAATGAAATTTCTTTTTTTCTTCCATCCCTTGCCAGAGGAAATCGCACCTTAGCTTCTCTAGGATGCCCAATACCGACGCCAGATATTTAAAAATCGACATGAAGTGTAAGGGAAGGTTCGAAAGCACTGCCATGATAAGAGTGATACGACCACCAAAGGACAGATATCTGCACTTCCATCTCGACAAATATTTTCCAAATCTTTCTATCACATTGTCCCACATCCACAACGGAGGCTTTCCAATGCAGAGCGGAAGCCCAACAAAAGTTGTCGGAAGAGAACCTTTAGCACAAGCAAATAATTATGCCAGCTCCCTTAATTCATATTCCTCCAAGTTAACCCCGAACATCTTCCTCTTGTCCAAGTTCACTTTCAGGCCCGAAACCGCTTTGAAACATCGAATAATAGTGCACAAATTGTTCACCTTCCCCAAATCCGCCTCGCAAAATAGCAGTGTCATCCGCAAACTGAATATGGGAGATGTGATTCTCCAAGCCTTTCATCTTAAAACCACAGAACAGACCTTCTTCCTAGCCCTTAGACAACATCCTGGACAGGGCTTCCCCCACCATAACGAAGAGAAAAGGAGAGATCGGGTCCCCTTGACGCAAGCCCCTGGAGCTTTTGAAAAAACCTTTAGGGGCACCATTCAACAGAATGGAAAAGTGTGCCGAACCCACACATTCCCCTATCCACCTTTTCCATCTCTCACCGAACCCAAACCAACACAGCATGTATTGAAGAAAACCTCAATCAACACGATCATAAGCCTTTTCAAGATCCAACTTACATACTACACCTTTATCCTTCGCTTTATGAATCAATTCCAAGCATTCGTGAGCAATGAGGGCACTATCGATCATTTGTCTTGCCGGAATGAAAGCACTTTGATTATCCGAAATGATCCTACCCATAACCCCCTTCGGACGGGCTGCTAGCACCTTAGCTAAAATCTTGTACGGGCCACCAATAAGACTTATCAGTCTGAAGTCCTTTAGGGATTCAGCTCCTTGGATCTTCGAAATCAGAGCGACGAAGGAGGCTCCAAGATCTTTAGAGAGCCAACCCCTTCTATGGAATTCATTCATGAAATCCATCACGTCTGGTTTTAGAACTTCCCAAAAGACCTGAAAAAACTTCAGCAGGAAACTGTCCAGCCCTAGAGCTCTATCTCCTCCTAGATCATCCACAACCCATTTAACTTCTACAATGGAGAAGGGATACTCCAGGGATGAAGCTTCCTCATGGGAAAGCCTCTCAGACTAAAACAAATCCAGATTGGGTCTATTCCATTCTTCCCCCTACAGCAGGTTGGAGAAGAACCAGATAACTCCGTCCGTGATGCTTTGTTTGTCTTATATTCTGCTATAGTCAACCACTAGACTACTAATCTTGTTGATCGTAGCCTACGCACTAGCCAAACTGTGGAAGAACTTGGTGTTTCTGTCTCCTTCTTTGATCCATCGACTTCTCGCTCTCTGCCTCCATTTATCTTCATCCTCCAGCACCCTGTTCGAGTAATTATGCAACAGCTGAACACTCCTGGTCATCTCTTTTGACAAAACGATGCCCCATTCCACTTTGGTGTCAATCGAAGCCATCTTTGAAAGCATCGAGCTCATTTCACGCTCTCTATTTTCCAGAGAGGTTTCCTTCCACTGTTTGATTTTCTTTTTGAGGAGTCTCAATTTACAACCCAACCTAAAGCCAGCAAAATCATCAACCTCTAATCTTGTCCACCACTCCTATAGCAGGTGAGAAAAACCATCGATCTTCAACCAGGAGGTTTCAAATCTAAAGGGTTTTGGGCCCCAATTATCTTCGTCCATCGCCAGCAGCACCGGAGTATGGTCAGACGTTGGTTTAGCAAGAACCGACTGCGACAGGAGAGGAAAAACTTCTACCTGCTCAGTCGAGACCAGAAACCTGTCCAATCGAGACAGACTATTTACACATGTAATTTTGTAAGGATATTTCTTTTTTTAAGGATAACCGGATCTTTATTAATAAACGGCCTTTATAATAGCCAAGCTGAAAAAATACAGCCCTAAAAGAATTATAGTAAGTGTAAGGCTATTACTGTCATGATAGAATTATAGTATTGTAGCAGCCTACTCATTCTAGCTACCCAGATTTCACACACAAAAGCTGGAATACAACAGATATTCATTGCCTATTTATTTCAATGTATCAAAGATATAGCATCTAATTGTGTGCCTCCTGACCAATGCTGTCAAAGTCGTATCATAAATCGTATTAAGGGTTAAATCATATCGAATTGTAAATCATAAGATTTTTTATGTTTTTCTTAAAAGTTAGAGAAAATCTGGAAATATAAATGAATCAGGAAAAAAAAAAATCATCAGCCATCCATTTCCCATCCATATGCACCATTATACCTCCATATCATGATAGTGTTAGATGATTCTTGTCTTTCTTCTAATTTTTGTCATTCAAGAAATTTACTATAAAAACACATACAAGAATCCTTTAATAATTTATGTTCTTTTTACCTCTCTTCAACGTAGAATCACATTGGAAAAGTGGCATTCGGTTATGTAGACCAAAGAAAAAAGATATTTTGATTTTTAACCATCATTACCACAATATATATATATAGGTCAACATGATCAAAACCATTTATAAAAACATTCCAGATAAGCCATACATTAATTTGGTGTTTTGATCAATTAAGAAGTAAGAAATCATAAGAAAATGCGAAACAGTTTAACGTTGACAAGAATATCCATCATGTAATCTCTTATAAAGAACAAACATAATAATAATTGACCTTTTCTAAATTATTCTTAAAGCCCCCACCAATTTAAAAATGTTAAATGAAAGCCAAGTACAGCTTAAAACAAATGAGAAAAACTACAATTTGAATCGTAAATCAGGATTTGAATCATAATGCATATGATTCAAAACATAGAATCGTCAGATCCATCTAAAAAGGGATTCACATCATTTTGTTTAAGATTCGTCTCAAATCGTAAATCATAAATCCTGGGATTTTGACAGCATTGCTCCTGCCCACAAAAGGTATGTAACAAAATACAGATCTCCAAAATTCTTACCACCTTGTCTTCATGGTATTCAAAAATGGTCACGTAATGGTAACAGTGGCAACCGTTATGCACTACAGGGCTGGACCCATAATGGCTGTTATGGCCTTTAAGGAAAAAGAAAAAAAGGCCCCGTAAAGGTCCGTTAGGGGGCTGAAACAGGGTTTTTTTTTTTTTTTTAAGGCTGTAACGGCCTTTACAGCCTGTAATCATTATGGAATACCTTGCTTATCTTTTCCTCTTCTCTTACTATTTTCTTTTTTTGTTCGTGTTCTCCATGTTATCACTTATCCCATTCATCTTAAACTCTAATTTCATCCCTTCTGTCCATCCAATCCATCCTGGTTCCCAACAAATCCAACTCACTCATTCAACCCAAGGTAGATCTGGTTCATAAACATAGGTTTCAATGTCCGAACCTCAATCCCACAAAAATAGATCTAAATTTCCCAACCCTAAATTTACATCCCACAACAGAAAATATTGGCTGATTCCATGTGTGCAATTTTAAAAAACCATTTCTTTTAGATATACCAACCCAAATTAGTCAGGTTCAGGCTTAGAGGAGGAGGATGATGATATCTTTTGGACATAGAATGGTTGATCTCAAATTCTAGCCTGATAAATAATCACCCAAATCCCTGATCTATGATCCTAACCGACCTTTTACAAACTGCATTAAGGGCACATGTATGAAGAATGCTAAAAAGGATTGTAACAGTCTTTTGCCGCCAATAGGGACTGACAATGGCTACACATCAGCACCCCTACTGCCATTCATGCAAATGAGCTCAGCAATTGCAATGAATTTCTTTTCTATAGGGCACCAAAACAAAATACATAAAACGACCTTATTTCCATAAGCTGGCTTGATGGATGCTGACATGGATCCCTTGCCAGTCCTTGTTGGCTAAAAAAGAAAGACAATTCCAGGCCCCTTGGGGCTTTTTTTTTTTTTTTTTTTTTTGGGGGGGGGGGGGGGGTACACAGAGATAGAATAGCATGTGAAACAGTTGATACAGAACTAATCAGTTGCAATCCCCAATAGATCTGCTAAGAGAATAATGGAGAACTTCCCCAAAAATATTACAATTTGTCAGGCTTGAACACAAAATCCATCAGTCAATACAAAGTTCCTACACCTACAGTTAATTTCCAGCACTTAGATATGAATTCTCCAACAATTAGGAACGGAATTCCAACCACTAGTACTGATTTCCAGTAAGTATAAAAAAAAATTCCTACACCTACAGTAAATTTCCAGCACTTAGATATGATTCTCCAACAAATAGGAATGGAATTCCAACCACTAGTACTGATTTCCAGAAAGTATAAAAATAAAAAAAAATAGAAAAAAAAAAAATCAATTCCAGCAACCCAAACAGAAATTCCAGCAGTCAATGTTCTGTTTCTCACATACCAGATTCATGTGTGCAAGTGGTCAGAAGAAAGGTGCTTAACTAGAGACAAATAGGGATTGACACCTGAAATTTCCAAAAGTTAAAAACAAAAAAGAAACGAACAGGAATCATATCCTCCCCACTCTGCATCACACGGCTGAGCCACCCTATATAAACTCTCCACTAAACCTAAACCCTACTTTAAATCTCAGCCCTTGTTCAGATTAAATCTGAGTCACTAATTCTTGCTATACTCCACAAACTGTTCGTTCAGCTCCAAAGAAATAGGCACTATAGCCCATACACTACCTGCAATTGGACTCTTTGGTCAAACAAAACCACCACAAGCAGTTCACGTATGTACATCCAATCATAGAAAGCGTCCCTTTGTCATGAGGATGCTGGTAACATCATGATGATGTCAGCCACTGATTAGCCCTCCAAAATGATATCACAGTCTTCTCTTTCCGGCAACTGGAGGGGTAGAAGCGAGCTTTGTCTTGCCCAGTTTCCTTCCTGCCGAGCGCGGCGAGCAGGCCTTTCCTGGGACGTTTGTATTGGAGCAGACATCCTGGCCGAATATGCAAGTTGGATATCGAAAAGGCATATGACCATGTCGACTAGGATTTTCTTCTGTATATGCTGGGTCTGAATTGTTTCCGCATGCATAATCTCACCCTATTTTGTTGTTGCTGTTGGGCCATCTATTGGGCCCCATATGGGACTTATTTGGGCCCACATCAGGTCCTAATATCATCCCAGATCGCCACCTCTCCTGTGTCCATGTTGGCCTTCATCTTAGATCTCCCGCTTGCATCGCAATGATTCCATAGAGTAATCAAAAGATCAGGGAAGTGACCGGCAAACTCAGTAATTAGACTAAACCAAGTGAAGACTTGTTCGAGTTTTAAGTGGAATCAACTCCACACAAACCTTTTGCAAGTCCGTTGTTCTTATGATTTTGCTTGAGCGAAAAGTTCGGCCAGAACTTGAAAATCAATTACTAGTTTTTCTTGACTTTGATGACCTTACAAAGTATACCAGAGGAGGAGATCAGCTTAAGTTTCACTTTGGCTTGGTGACCACTACATGCGCCCAAGTGGGCCATATTGAAGACCCCACATGTATGATCGTGCATCTTCAAAGACCCTGCACTAGGAAGATGCATGTCGGTTGCTTATTGAGGAGTTTGGACAGCTGGATTGCGAGGGCATGTTGATTGGACGGTTGAATCATTGTGATCTTAGATCACATTGATCGTAGACTTTAGGATGTTTTAGATTTATTTATTTTATTTAGTTGCTTATTCATGTTAGATTTATTTTGATATTTTGTTGAGATTACGGAGTTAGGAACAAATTTTATTTCATTGAGCGTTTTTATGTGAGGATTTTCATCTTAGAGTGTCTTTTTGTAAAATGTCCCTCTTGACTCTTGAGACTATAAAAGGCTTGGATGTCCAGCCCTAGCCTGTTATTGAACATTTTGAATAAAACTCTCTCTCTCTCTCTCTCTCTCTCTCTCTCTCTCTCTGAAATAGAAAATCTCTTGTGAATGGAGATTGATATTGTGATGCCAAAGTGTGAAGCCTAATCTATCCTCTCTTACTTATCTTTAAAAGGTATTTCTCTCTTTTTCTTTCTCAAATTTCTCTTTTCTTCTAATTTTCTTCTCTAAACCTAAACCCAATGCCCCAAACCCATCTTCGCTTATCCCTCTCTCCACCTAAACCCAACCCATCCCATCTCCATCTAGCCTCACACATACGAACTGTCTATCCGTACAAGTCAGCCTGTACGGCTCTCTTCAATCCTTTTCATATCCCTTAAACCCTATCCTAAAACCCTAATTCCTATTCACCTATAAACCCTATTTTGTAATTTTCCCCAAGTCCTAATCCCCAATCCCCTATTTCCTATAAAATCCTAAATTCTTAAATCCTTCCAAAACCCTAATTCCTTTCAAATCCCTAACCTTACATACTCAAACCCAAACCCTAACCCTAGATTCTCATTTTCTTAACCCTAGAGAGACCAAATCAACCCCTTTAAATTAGGCCTAAGCTATGCTACAGTAAGAGTTCTACCTTCCATTGATCCTTTGAAATTCATGTTTTATATGGTTTAGTTTATTGTGGGGTTGTGATTGAGCTTGAAATCTGAATTTTATTGTCTATTTGATTTCTTAGATTTGTGGTAGGTTAGTATATTATATACTTTGAATTGCTCTTTAATCCGTTTGTAATTTCTTTACATCATATTTAGCCTAGATCACGCATCCTGCATCAAACTTCTTGAATCTCCTCGGTCAAGAAGGGGGCCAGTTCCTCTTTTAGGATGAAGACACCAAATCTCTTGATATTCGACTTATGCTGCAGAATTGTATACAATAGTGCAATTCATTTTCCATCAAATCATGAAGCCTTGAGCATTTCGATGTCATAAAAGAGTTTAGATTGACTCTCCCAATTCTTGTGGGCTTCGGAGATATGAAAGAAGCAAAGGTAGAGATCCAATTGAAGGATTAAGCATCTTCTTCTAATTCTTTACCAAGAAGATTAATAGTGGAGGGTCACTCAAGCAATGTAATCATGTGGGAGTTGCTCAAATGGTTATATATCTTCCTTAACGTTAAATAAAACTTTGGTAATTATAAAATATAATATAATTGGTGTCGGCTACATGTATCTTTCCGCCAATCTACTCTATCAAGGGACATAGCTTCAGTTAAACCATACGTCATCATCTTTTCTTATTCCCTCGACCCACGTCCTTTGGGCCTTCCCCTTTCCCTTTTAAAGCCTTCAACCTGTACCAACTCACTCCCAATTAGCGCAGTTCTTGGTCTCCTTACACATGACCAAACCATCTAAGTCTATTGTCCCTTATCTTGTTACCCATTGGTGCTACTCCTAAATCCCTTGAATGCATTCATTTCTAATTCTACCCCTCCTTGTCTTGCACTCGTCCATCTCAACATCTCCATTTCATCTAGATTCATCCTATAGACATGTTGTTTCTTAGTTGCCCAACATTTTGTCCCACGAACCATGGCCGGTCTTATAGCCATCCTATAAAATTTCCCTTTCAGTTTTTGTGGTACACAATGATCACATAAAACTCCAACAGCACATCTCCATGTCTTCCACCCACTTGAATTCTAGGGGCAACATCCTTCTCAATCTCTCCAGATGAATTATCAACCCAAGATATTGGAAGTGGTCATTTTGGGAAACTACTTGGTCAGCAATATTTACTAATTCCTCGTTCTCACTCCTATTGTTACTAAAATTGCATTCCATATACTCTATTTTAGTCCAACTAATTTTTAAATCCTTTAGATTCTAAAGCACTTCCCCATAAATCTAGCTTTGTGTTTATGCCCTCCCTCGTCTTGTCAATCAAAACTATGCCATCTGCAAACAACATACACTATGGGATCTCTTCGTGCAAATGCCTCGTTAACTCATCCATAATCAATAAAAAAAAGGTACGAGCTCAATGCTGCCCCATGGTGCAAGCCCACAATAATTGGGAACTCACTTGTCTCTCCACTAGTGGTCCTCACATTTGTTATTGCTCCCTTGTGCATTTCCTTAATCATGTTAATATATCCTCTTGAAACTCATCTCTCCCAACGCCCACCAGATTAACTCTCTAGGGAATAGGATCCTATCATAAGCTTTCTCTAAGTCCATAGAGGCCATGTGGGATCCTACTCCTTTCTCTATATTTCTCCAAAATTCTCTAAGTAGGAAAGTAGCTTCAATGGTAGACCTCCCTGGCATGAAACAAAACTGACTTTCTCATACATTCATCTTATGCCTTAATCTTTTCTCCCAATCACTCTTTCACAAAGCTTCATAGTATGGCTCATAAGTTTAATCCATGATAGTTAATGCAGCTCTGTCTCCTTTCTTCTTATAAATAGGTACCACGGTACTTTTCCGTCATTCGTCTGGCATTTTTCGATCTTAGAATCTTCTTGAACAATTTTGTCAACCAAAATAACCTAGTATCTCCCATACACTTCCAAACCTTCATTGGTGCCACACACACCTAATTGTGACAATAAATTATCAAGGGCATCAAGAGTATCGACAATAGAAGAATGCTAATTTGCATTGCAGCTCGCTTCATAGAAGTACAATGCAACTTCCTCCATAGCACATTTGGGGAAAATGTAATATGATTGTGAACTATCAATACGGTGGGCCACCATGTGGATGAATTCTCAGTCAAAAATTGCAGTGATTTTTTTTTTGGAAAGGTTTTTTTTTCTTGAAAAGGTATTATTTACCTTTCCAAAAAAAGAAATTGCAGCGATTGGAGAACTCTGATCATCCAGTTGTCATGAGTTTTCCTGGTTGAGTGTGGGAAGTATGCTCTGTTGTAGCCAACCATTCCTTTTCAGGCAACTAATGGATGGGTAACACGGTCAGATTTCCTTGCCTTTTGGATAGCACCTAGCCAAATGGTGCCCCGCCAGATCAACAGTCCTTGTACTTTGGATATTTGCCATCTGTTCTTTGAGGAGGTAGTTGCATAGTTCTCCTTTGAGGTGAATCGCATATTAAGGTTCTTGACAACATGCATAAAGTGGATATAACGCCATTAAGTATCTCTGTGCATCAAAACTGTGTGCTTTCCCCCTTAATTTTGAAGAGACAATTTATAGGTTTCAAGGATTTCGCAATATACCGGGTGGCAGAGAAAATATCATCAAACTTCTTTTTCAATGTTGAAGGATCTTGCAGTGGCCAATTGGCATCATCTTGGTGGACAAATATCACATTTTCCAAAACAGCTTTTGAGACACCCATTAGGGCAGGAATTTCCCTGTCCATGTCAGCACATCTGTAGCTGAGACAAACTTTCTGCATATTGCCAACAGAGAAACAAAGAGAACTAAATCGAAGTGAATGGCATATTTATCCCAATGTACAGTTGTAGCATAATGTAATTTTGTCTCAAAAGCTTATATGATAAAGTCAAAAGACATTCAACAACATAATAAACTAGCAGAAATGAGTCATTGTGAAGGCTAAATGAGCATAAATAAGTCATTGCGCAGGCTAAATATACGTGTTCAAAGTGACATTTGTATTTTCCATAGCGTTATTAATTCCTCCTTTGATTTATTGTACACTTAAGGATTAATTATTGAGTTGTCTATTCATGGACATTGCATACATCATGATCACGGCGTGCTTGAATTGAACTAATGACTGCATTACAAATGCTTGAAAATAGTCATTATCATCATGGAATTCATACCATTACTTTATTTGGAATTACTTTTGATTGGATGACACATCGGTGTGTATGGTTGATTAACTCATCGGCGTGCATGGTTAATTTGTCGCCCCTCTAGACCGATTAGGTGAGCATGGTTGATTTGCGATAGATTCCTACGAGCCATGCAAGATCTTGTCACTCCATTGGAATATTGAGCATGGTTGATTTGTTCGGTTAGATTGGTGAGCAGGTTGAGATCTTGGTTCCTAATTTTAGAGTCGTACGAGATCCTAGTTAACGTACACGACTGGCTAGACCGATTTCGTGAGCATAGTTGATTTGCGACAAGTTCCTAATGTCAGAGCCATGCGAGTTTGGGGACATCTAGTTCATTGAATATACTAATGCATTCACTATTGCACTCGTTACATCATGACAACATAGTTCATTCATGACATCCCTGTATGAATTTCATCCATGATGTTATTCTGTTAATATCTTGTTCAGTTCTATCTATCATTGAATTGGTTTGTATCCTATATTTATTGAAATTCAACTGTGGTGGATATGATCTCACTGGGCTTATAGCTCACCCATATTTGGTAAGTCTTATAAGTTTTCAGAATGAGAGGAATAGAAAATGAAGAATACCTAGATGGTGACTTTCATTAGATTTTAGTGCTTTAATTTTTTTTTTTTGAGAATTTGTAACGACTTTAAAGTAGAGAGATATGAGAGGATTTAGTAGTAGCAAAGGATTTGGATTTTGAATTCTTAATGTTTAATTTAATGTTTTAAATATTATGGTTTGAATGATCCAAATAATTATTTGGTTTGGATGTATGATGAATTGAACATGAATGTAATGAATGAACGCATGGAATATTAATTCACACTCAGAACTTGGGATCAAGGTCATCGTACTCGAGTTCCAAATTTTGGGGCTTGATAGATGCACCTGATTTATGGGTTAGATGCCTGCCATGCACACACCATGGTTGGCCCCAGTTCCAGTCTAGGTGTTTTCTATGGTGAGCATCCCTCCCCATGTCCTATTGTAGCCCATATGATCTTCAGATCAGCCTAATTTTCGCCATCCGATAAATTCCTACGACAAGGAGACCACATTATAGATCTGCCACATGTCAAAAACAACCATCGACAAGGACGAAGGGATCCAAAGCCAGACTAGCTATTCTAGGAAAAAGCTCCCGAAGAGCATGATCCCCGCACCCAATATCCACCTAGAAATAGATGCATAGGCTCTTAGCAGGATGTTGGAGAAAGCAGGGATAGTGAGGTTGATTCAAGGTTTTGAGGCGGAAAATGCCAATTTCCATTAGGGCTGTAAATGGGTTAGCAGACCCGATGGGGTACCCGGACCCAACCCATTGAGACCCGACTCATTTGTTTAATGGTACGGGTCTGGGTCCAAGAACAGACCCAGTAGCTAAACGGGTCTGGGTCTGGTTTCCTTTATATTAGGCCCGACTCAACCCGACCCGAACCCATTTAGGTCTATGTTTCAAGGGACCCATCCAGCCCAGACCCGACCAAACCCGGTTTTAAGCCTTGTAAAATGCTTGCATACTTGATCCAGACCCGAATCCATTAGACCCGACCCATTTATAAATGGGTCCGGGTGGATCTCCCTCTACCAGACCCGGACCCATTTATAAATAGGTCTGATGGGTTCACTCGGACCCGACCCGGACCCGCCCATTTAGTAAAAGGGTCTGGGTCTAAAATTTGGACCCAGACCCGTTTAGTAAATGGGCAGGTCTGGTTTTGGCTAAACCCGCCTCGAACCCGACCATTTACAGCCCTAATTTCCATATTTCCCACCTTAAGTTCTTTGCTACTTTGAGGTGGTTTCAAGCTTGAAAATCAATACCCATATGACTGAGATTTATGAGTTCTAGTTGAATCCTAGGGAGGTGGAGAGATTTGCTGGGGTATTTGGATAAAAGGCAGCTAGCCTTCATCTTACTTAGGTCTTCCTCTATGTATTGGCAAACCAATAGCTTGTCAAACAAGGTAGATAGAATCAAAAGAAAGTTTGGATTTGGAAGTGCAGGTACCTGTCACTAGGTGGTATAATAATTCTCACCAAGGTAGTAATGTTCAATATGCCTTTGTATTTCATGTCATTATCCCAATGTCCCTCAAGTGCACCCCTAAAAGTTGTACCGAGAACCCAAAAATCAGGCTCATCTAATTATTAGGTAGGCTGCAAATTAAAGTGGTGAGGCCCACATGATGGTTAAACTGACCAAATTATGGGATAACCAATCATCATATTCAAGGTGGGATGCACCTGATGCATGGGTTGGATGCCATGGTGGACCCCGGTGCCAATCTAGGTGTTTTCTATGGTGGGCATCCCTCCCCATGTCCTATTGTAGCCCACATAATGATCGGATTGGCCTAATTGTAGCCCACGTGATGATTGGATCAGCCTAATTGTAGCCCCATGTCCTGTTGCAGCCACCATATTGTAACCACTATGCATCAGAAGTAGACAAGATCCAAACCTTTCACATAGTGAGCCGAAATACGGATATGTCATAGACCAAAAACCACATTCTAATCAGAAAATTTTACTTGTCTAACCAGTGGCATAGAGATATTACTTGTCAGTGGCATAGAGATATTACTTGTGCACATCAGAAGAAATTTAAAAATACTTTTTATAGCTAGCTGCAATCAATCCTTACCTCTCCTGTATGAGGATTGATTGTTTGCAAGACACTCTCGATTGCTTTATACTCCATCTTGGATGCCTTCTGCGTCAGCTGAAACGATCTTATGCACACCACATCCTTGCCAGCTGCCGTCTTGAATCGCAGCTTTATTTGCCCCTTCGTTTCCGTTTCCCCAGCAACCTGCAACAACCACAACAAACAAAACTAAAACATAACAGAAATGCAACAGCAACTCACAGTGAGTAGCCATCCAAAATCCACTCTCCCTACATGCCCCATTGTGACAGCATGCATGCAAACCAGAGGTCATTCATCCAGCAGTCCCCACCATGTACATAGCACGGCCCAAAAATCAAGCCAGTCCAGTCATCAGGTGGTCCACACAATTATATAAACAACAAACAGTTATGATGAACTGAACAGCAACCCACATTCAACATACACATGCGGTCCACTTGATGACCAAACCACAAACCAAACCAAGTGGGACCCGCATGATAATCAACTGAGACCTCAGACACATATGTAAAGCCACCACCTGTGGGGAGAGTAGGATTTGGGTGACCAACCCTGCAAGCAGACATACTACTTTTCAAATTGAGGCTGCATTGGGATGAAAGAACCGATTGAATTGCAAACATTCAGTCTAATCATGAGAAAAATGACCGAAAAATCAGTAATTCCTTCTATAAAAAGAATGCAATTAGCCATCAAACTATAATTCAAACAAACACAACTGTAATTTGGACCCCTAAACACTCAATACAAACGCTACAGAAGAAAACCACCATTGGGTCATTTCCACTCCTTTCTAGTAACAATCCCAATTCAATTCAATACCATATCCAAACGCGCCCTTTTTTTTCTAAGATTGCATCCAAACGCACCCATATAGAGATAGATAGAGAAAGAGAGATGGTAACAGCGAGAAATCAGACCTTGGGATCGTGTACGAAACTGTGGCCGGATCTGGCGTTGGGAGGCAACTCTCCAGTGCAAGCGTGCTTCAGGCATTCAATGATCGTCTACAAATGGCGGAATCGGAAAATGAAAAAAAAAAAAAAAAAAAATCAGAGCGACGCAGAGAGAGAGAGAGAGAGAGAGAGAGAGAGAGAGAGATGAAAGAAATTACGGTTTTGCCAGCGCCGTTGGGACCGACGATGAGGGTGAGGGGTCTGAAGAAGGTGATGACGTGTTTGTTTTCTGGGTCGAAGCTACGGATGCCCTTTATCAGCATCTTATCAACGGTGCTCATCTTCTCTTTTCTCTGATTGATATCTCAGAGAGAGAGAGACCCTACAAGCAACGAAAGAGGAGAAAAATGGCGGGGAGGGTTTTGTGCTGTGCATGAGAAACCCTTGTGCTAGTTTAACACCGTTTAAAAAATGGTGGTGGCTCTTTAACCGTACACATGGCCTAATTTTATGGCAATCCATACCGTCCAAATTGGTTTACCAATCGTGGATGGATCATAACTCAGAAATTATATTTTTAAAAAAATCCTTTGGATTTGGGTTAATTGTTTTTTTTTTTTATAGCTGTAATTTGAGTGGTCAGGATTACTCTGTCCGTACGATTTTATATTGCTATACCAACGATGTGCCCACAATTTGAACGGTCTCAGCTCTACATGTATGTCACAAGCGAAGAGGAAGAGTCAGCACCGTTTTCGAAATGGTGGTGAACCGCATCCTACCCATTGCCAGGTACGGACGCGAATTTTGTAGTGAGGAGCTCACTACGCGATACCGTTGTGTGGATACTCTGTGGGGTCCACCGTGATGTGTGTGCTTTATCTACACCGTCCATACGTTTTTACAGATCATTTTAGGTAATTATACCAAATTTTTAATTATATTGAAAGTTCAAACAAACCACGACCCAGAAAACAATGATGATAATGACTTCCACCGTCGAAATTTTCCTAGGACCCACGGTGATTTTTATTTCTCATCCAACTTGTTTATAAGGTCACAAAGATCTGGATGAAGGGAAAATACAAGTATCATCTGATCGAAAACTTCTGTGGGCCCAGGAATGTTTCAACGGTGGACGTCATTATCTCTACTGTTTTCTGTGGTGTGGCCCATTTGAAATTTGGATATGCTTAAATTTTAGGATTATTCCCTAAAATGAGCTGGAAAAATGTATGGACGGCGTAGATAAAGCACATACATCACGGTGGACCCCACAGAACATCCACACCACGCTTCATAGTTGTGCCTGGTGAGCTCCTCTCTATACAATCCGCGTACAGTTAGTAAGTAGGCGTATAATACACGTATTATAATACTGTTTGGGACGTATAAGACGCAATTTATACTTGTCGGTATAATACGTTGCTGTTATAAAATTTTTTAAAAAATGAAATAAGACGTACTATTTCGTAAATCCCAATCCTAATAAGAAATCTTAACCACTAATTTGGGACCCTTCTTTAAATTGGACCATTGGATTTATTTATCACCGTTCAAAAACTGTCCTCCAATGCTATTGGTAGATAGTCAAATAAGCACAAAGATATGTTAAATGACAAATCTAAATTGGAATCAATAATTTAGAGCGATTAATTTAAATTAATTATAGGTAACATATGCAATTTTCATATGCTTGTGTATGATGTTTCATACTCTACCAGAGTATGGAAGTTTTTCTCAAAGCAAAATGCTGCAATAGATTTTCAATTATGGTTGTCAATGGAGCGGGCTAGCCCAAGGGGCTTCCGGTCCTGGCTCGCATTGAGCCAAGCTTGGGCCGGAGATTTAGGCCTGAGGGCCAGGGTCGGACCTGTACAAGCCCATTTCTCAATCAAGCCTAATTTCGACTTAGCTGTCCAAAAGCCTATAAGCCCACCTGCATAATATCATTTCTCGCGCTCTTTTTCAAAATTTAAAAAAAATCCTTTCAAAAATCTCTCACCTGTCCTCTTTAATGCAAATCTCTCTCTCTCTCTCTCTCCACCCGCGCGTGGGAAATGGAGGAGAAAATAAAAAGGTAAAAGGTGCTATTTGGTCCTGTATTTACTAAGATCATGCCTTGTTGTCTTTCACGACAAGAAAAATGATGACCGGATTGGGGAGGGAAGACCAGGAGTGGCTGGTGGATGGATGACTTATGGGACAATTGAATTTAAACCGTTGATTCCTTGCCACTGTTTGGATTTATTTTCCCTTTCTCTTTTGGAATGAATGGGCTCGGACTTGGGTTAGACTACTTTGGCCAGGCCAGATTTAAAAATATGTTGAAGAAGATGGGCCGGGTTTAAAACAGAGCTTGAACCGGGCTTAACCTGGACGGTTGACACCCCTATTTTTAATAGAAGAAGGTCTTAAGTCCATCCAGTTGGACCACCGTTTACTCCACTTTGTGGGTAACTTTGAACCTATTAAATGTATGAACACCCACACCTTTGGGACAGTGGTAGATTGAGTGAAGATAACTTTGTCTCAACATTGAGGTTAAGGTATCGAATCCCAACGTGGGGGGTGGCTAACATTGGAGGCTGACTAACAAGTAACAATGTGGGTGTGTGTACAAAGTGGGATGTGTGAACAAACCACTTAGTCATGGTATCGATTCCCATAATGGGGGTGGCTAACATTGTGATATGACTAACACAGGAGGGTGGGTGTATTAACAATGGGGTGTGGGAACTAACCCAAAAAAAAAAAAAAAAAAAAAAGTGCATGAGAAATCCAATATATTCAATGGATTGGCCGCCCCACCACGTGGGACTATGTGAAAAAATCACCTATATCCACTCATCAAGTGAACCATGCTTTTATTTTACTATTTATTAATGGCTATATGCTCTGTTCTATGGTGTTGCATATAGAGTTCCTCATTGCAGGCCAATCTACCGAACAAATTGGATTTCCCATGCACTTAATAGGTTGGAAGTTATCCACTGGGTGAACCATAGCATGTGGTCCAACCGGTTAGACCTGAGGCCGTCTCTTTTAAATAGCATGTATTAGCTCATTTCAACAACTTAAATTGTAGAACTCAATAATATTCTAAATAACAGTGCTAAAATGAGAAATTTTCATAAATCATAACCATTGATTTATAGACCACTTGTCAGTTAAAACAGGAGCATTTCCTGAAAACTTGCTTGTTGAAACAGGATAACTGATAGTCAAATGATACTTTCTACTATGAACTGTCTAACAAATGTCTACCAAACTGATAGCTAAATTAGGCCCGGCAAAATTCCACACGACCTGTTAACCCGCACGAAACCCACATGAAAAAACCAGTGTTCAGGTCCAGCCTTATCGTGTCAGGTTACTAACGGGTTGACCCGTTAACATAATGGGTCGAGCCAGTGTTTCACCCGCAAACCCATTTAACCCATTAACATAATGGTCTAGATCACCAAACCATGACCCACCTATGAACTTGGCACTCCATCATATGCAATATTGCAATGTACATGTGATTCTTCCTTATCTCACGAGTGAATCATATTGTTTCTGGTGATAGAATGGGCCCACTAGGTGGACCACCACTGTATGTTGGGTCAGACTATCAGTTGTCCTCATCAACGATGTAGCCATCTTATGAGAGACTGGCCTAACGGGTTAAACAGGTCAGGTTATGGGTAACCCGTTAAATTAACGAATGGTTTGGGTTTCTATACTTCGACCCGTTAGTTAATGGGCTGATTTTGGGTGAGCAATTTTTTGACACGACACGACACTAACACGGTTCAACACGACCCATTGCCAGGCCTAAGCTAAATGATCAAATAAGTTTTTTTTTTTATAATATATCTAAACTTGGAAACATAATTGGACGGCTTAATTTGACTTATATGCTAGGTGTGTAATTTCTAACTGCAGGTGTATCATTGACCAGACACTACCAGAGTAAGTGGCCCACCCAAATCAGAAACTCCCCCTTTTTTTATCATGGTCCTAACATGATGTGACAAATCTAATGGATTCAAGAACAAGTCACCTGGGTTGGCCTGGTTGGTGTGCAGTGACATCTCCAACTACACTGCTTGCAGGTTATCACCCATGCACATGTGAATTTTTCATCCCCAATTTTTCAAGTAAAACTATATTAAATGCCAAACAAATATGTAATCTCCCAATATTTTTGCAGAAAGTTCTTAGTAGTAAGATTTTCAAAAGCTCGAAAGTTTTAAATTTATTCACAAATTTATGATGAAATTGTCAAAATTTTATCGAAATAAATGTTTTAGAAATCACTAGTTTTTTAATCCATATTTTACATTTTAAAATTTATTTGGTGATGTATAATAAATACCTTTTAAATATTTTTTTAGGGAGATTTTCCTGATAATATCATGAGAAAACATTAGAATCTATAAATCTCCCAAAAAAAATCCCATACCAAGAAATTGGCTGAGAATAAGATTTTTCACCATGGTGAATTGTAGAGGAGTCTTGTTGCTTGATAGGAGAATGGGGATTTCTAGTTACAATGAGTGGGGTCACGATTCAGTAATCTAGAGGTCTATTTCGCCTTGCCATGGGATGGAGTGGTTATCAGAAAATCTTCTACTAGGGCTAAAAGTCGGGCAGGTTGGTGCTCAACCCTAACCTAACCCAAGGTTCCTATACCTCAACCCTAACCTAAGCAGGCTCGATCAGGTTGATACATGCTAATATTTTCATTATTACATTAGTCTATCATGTTTCAACACACACATTTTTTTTTTTTTTGTACCTATGACTTTATTAATTATATATGTAGTTATTTATGATAAAGAATTTCACTTTTTTTAAATGAACAAGCTAAAGATAGGATAACTGCTCATTTAACACTCAAGCATATCAAATTTCAAACATTATAAGTTTACTTACTAAAGTAATATAAACTAGTAAGTTTACTTAACTAAAGTATAATAAATTTATAAGGAACTTCTATATAGATCGAGTTTGGGTTGGGTCGGGCAACCCGAGACCTCAACCCAAGCCCGACGCAAGCTTTATCGGGTTGGTGTTTGCATAGCCCAAGCTTGAGATCAGATCCGATACTTCCTGCCCAAGCCCAACCCAATATTGGGTCGGTCACAGGTTGCTCGGGTTGAACCCGCCCGACTTTCAGCCCCATCTTCTACATTCTAACAACCTGATCACACATGTCTTGTTTTTTTAAGTTTAATACGGACCGTTGCTCGATGCTACATAAATTCATAATGGGTCAAGCTTGGGCTAAAATTATGACCAGTTTAATTAAATGGATAATGCTTAGGTTGAAGCTAGCTAGCCTGACCGATCTTGCCCATATAAGTTGACAATGGGTTGTAAGATGTGACCCAACCCATGAGGTGAATTTTACACACACACACACCTCTCTCTCTCTCTCTCTCTCTCTCTCTCTCTCTCTCTCTCTCCCCACACACACAAACACTAACTGAGCTAGGTTGTGCAAGGCCTTGGCTTCATATTTCATTCTTAACACATGAGTTGGGTTGTTACTGGTTGGGTTGGGCCAATCAAGCTCGACCCATTTACAATCAAATAAGTCGGCTTAGTTAGTAGAACTTGATTAATTTTTAAGTGGGTTAGGCCAGGTGAGATGTATTTATAGATACTTCAAAATAAGAACTGAGTTTTTGACAAATTTTTATTTTGCCCTATATTGGTTAGGAAAGATGATTTTAGACCATATGAGAACTTTTCGCACAAGAATCGAACCCCTTTTAGAGATTATGATTGAGGTGTGTGCACATATGTCATTTTTCACATAGGCACACCACCATGGTCATGTACTGAAATCTAAGAAATTTAGGCTTCATACATGTATATGTACACATTTATTAAGAGATCCAAACTTACTTGCATGCTGCTTCTAACTAGGAGCTGCCTCGCTTTATCCCATAGGAATCACACTCCCACTCCCACTTCTATTAGCTCCTTGTCCCGCACTGGACTTTTGCCATTTTACTTCATGCTTTATGCAACTATAATCCAAACATCGATCTGACAAAGGTGCATAGTTGATGAATGCGACCTTGAAAATCGACCACATTGGAAGATCCCAAGCACCCAATCAATGATCCGCAAAAATACAATTATGGAGATTATAGCGGCATGATCCATTCAAGATGGGACACATGGCTTAAAAATGATTATGGCATATTACAGGTCGTATTGCCCTGCTTTGAGCTAGTACAAATTGTTGCAACAACATTGTTCATGGACAAACCAACCATCGTTTTAAAACGTAGACAAGTTCCATCCAACTTGTCCATATTGACTGGGACACGGTCCCAACCTAACCTCAAGAGGAGTTGGCCTAAGGCCCAACTAAAACCAAGGCATTTATTTCTCCCTAACCATAATTCAGGTCGGCTCAATTAGATCGGGTTAATAGCTCCAACAAGTAACATGTAATCATCAAAGGACAACAATAGATGGAGGTAAATGAGTGGAATTGGGAGTAAATGGAGGTAAACGAAGTTTAGGGTGTGTTTGGATGAAAGTAAATATATGTAAATGAAATAGGAGTAAATGGGTATGTAAATGAAATCCTCTCTATAAGAGAGGATTTGAAAGTAAATGTGGTGAAATACATTTTTGAGCTCCCTTAGGGAGTTGCACGCGTAAACAAAGGTGTCACTATGCACATGTCCGCCATACATGTGTCCATGCTAGTGATACTCCCCAATAGTCCAAAAAATCGGCTACATTACTAAAATCACACCAAAAGAATGATCCAAACTATCCAAAGGATGCCCATCTAAATGGACAGCTAAAAATGTTCGCTAATTGCTTGTTTGTTATCTTTACGTTTGTGGCCTACCTAAGGCTCAAAATTTTCTCATTTTTTTGCTGAAGTATATATTTCAATGGACTTATTACAATCATTTTATCAAATATCGCATATTAAAACTGATTTGAGATATCACATGTATCTTTGTGAATATATTAAAAAATTCAAATGCATTCCAATTCCTTCCATATACACTCATCCAAACATAATATTTTGATTTCAAATACATTTCATTTACTCACATCCAAACATAACTATGTAAAGTCATTTACTCCCATCCAAACATAACTATATAAAGTCATTTACTTCTAATTCATTTACCTCCAAATTCATTTCCCAATTACTTTCATTCACAAGCTCCCAAACAAGCCCTAAATTAATGCATGCAATTAACAAAATAAAGTTTACAATCAACACTCACGAGCCAAAAAAAAAAAATCAAGTGAATGTCACAGGAATGACACGGTGGACCTCATGGAACTTGGGTGTTGTGTCAACTGTGTGAAAAATAGGTCATAGATGATTCTAACATTTCTAACAAAAAAGCCATGACTCTCGGGGGAACATGTGTGAGAGCATCCTATGGACAGCACATGTGAGAGATCCATATCATTCATTAAGTAGTGCCTAAGGTGAACATGCTACATAGACAAAAAATAGAAGTGGTCCATTAATCATATTGTAAGAATTATGGGCCACACATGGCAATATTTATGTGAGCACTGGATTAGATGGATTAGATCATTCAAATGGGTGCTAGGTGGAGCTCACAAAAGTGTGGTGTGTATAACATTTCATATACACTCTATAGTACAACGCCTACGTGGTTAAAAGAAATGCTAAGGGGTGTTGGGGTCCCAAATAGTGGACATTCTTAAAATAAGTCAAATAACCATATAACTCTGAGGGAATCACGCGAAGAACGCCATCCGGTGCACGCAAAACGGAAGCGTACGCGACTTCCCTAGACTTAGCCAAATTTCCTAGTGGGCCCCGCCGATCACCATGTTCGGAACCGCCCGGAAATGGACCCGCAACTCCGTCACTATTTATGATGAACAGTGCAAGTGATTGCGCAATGAAACGGGCCCCGCAAACCCTCCGAAAATCAAAACCCAATCGGTGGAGCCCACATTTACGTGTCCAACGCACCCTGAAATCCGAGCACCCCACGCATCCAACGCACCCTTAAAAACTACACGTTGGCCCGCCATTTGCGAAGGCCTACGCACTCAACGCACCTTGAAAACCGATCAACGCACCCCTAAAATCGTCTTGAAAACGACATTGAATTGACAAGGTGCGTGGAGCCTCACGCACCCGGCAATTAAACCCCACGCACCCGTATGATTTTCGGACACTTGCAATCAAATAAACAGGTGCGTTGCGGGCATTTGACGGATGCGTGATACGTGGCAGCTTCCTATTGGCCGAGTTCACCTATAAATACCCCTCGTCCCGCTCATTTACAGACGACAGAAAAAGAGAGAGAGAGCCGCCGCTGCCGGAAACCCAAAAAAACCCGCGGAATCCTCGCCGGAACACCTTTCCGTTCACCGGAATCCTATTTCCAGGCGCAGACGCTACTACAGGTCTAAATTTCATGTACTTAATAACGCATCTGTAAAAGGGACCTCACGCATCCAAAAATACCCCACGCATCCGTCAATTCAGCCCCACGCGTCTGTAAATTCAGCAAGAATCGAATTTGGCAAAAACGGACCCACGCATCCTGAATATACATCAACGCACCCCTAAATTCGTCTTAAATTGACATTGAATTGACAGGTGCGTGGAGCCTCACGCACCCGTAAATCAAGTCTCAGGCACCCAAAAAATCATCAAATTACAGAACGTGTCAGCAGGTGCACCAGGCTCAATTTTGAGTATTTTCAAGGTCCGTCGAGGCCTGTCTTTGGTATTTCGAGCATTCCGGACGCAATGGAACGGCCAAACGAACGTTTCGAGAACTCTAAATGAGCAGGAGTCGAGCATCTTCGAGGCTTAACCCGGTTCGACGCGATGAACGAAGTAACTTCCCGGAAAGGAGTCGTCCAACATCCAAAGCCATGCAAATATGCTGACATTTACGTTCACTGTAAAGGCATGATCCGATTTGTGCCAAAAGTTAGACCAGCAGGGCCTTGATTACCACAATAAACCATGACCAAAGAACTTCGATTCTCTACAAACCAGTTACTCAACTGCCATAACACAACAGTCGATGCCCTACCCATCTAGACAATATCCGCCGGTTGGACTGCGCAGGTACACACAACTGTAGAATAGACTTCCCGAGGTCACCTGTCCCTACATTGACAGGCGCGGGCCCAGAGTCGTCCATCTCAGTAATAAGCCCTGACAGTTTCAACCCGGGTATCCTGTTAAAATATGGGACATAGACATCCGACTAATACAAAGGTGGTTTAGTACGAAACACAACAAATACAGGTCTCTACGGCCACACAAAATATAGGTCTCTACGACCATGAACTCTAAGGCCATAGTCCCTGCTGGCTAGTCTTTTGCCTTCTAATCAAGGGTCATCGATCATTCGATGTAATTAAGGGCCCGTGCCAGACCACGGCCTGGAATGTACAAGATCTCGGAATCTCTGGAATAAAATTCGCCTTGCGATATCTCTTCTTTTGTGTACTTTGTGAATGCTTGTGATTGTCTATGAATGTTTTTTTATTACTCAGAGCCCCCCAGAGCAGCAGAACACCACATTTCAGGAAAATGTCCCTTGTGTTCATTTTCTAGTCCCAACAAGGGGGCGTTTGGCAAATCTATTAATAAGAGCTTATTTGCTTATTCTAAAAAAATAAGCTCTTATTATGCAAGTAGATCGTTTGGTAAAGCATTCATTTTAGAGCTTACTTTTTTTTTTTAAAACTAGCAAAAAAAGCTCTTAAATAATAAGTGATAGTCTTGCCCTCTTCTCTTCTTTAGAATATCTCTAAGGTGGGCCCACATGATGAACAACCCATATTGAATGTGGGTTTCCACATCAAGGTGGGCCCACATAATGCATGGTCACATCAAAGGTGGGCCCCACATGATGAACACCTACATTAAAGGTGGGACCTACATGATGGATGGGGGACATTGAAGGTGGGATCACATGATGGGAGGTTGACATCAAAGGTAGGCCCACATGATGAACAACCAATATTGAAGGTTAGGCCCCACATGATTGACGGTGAACACCAAAAGTGGGTCCCACATGATAGATGACCCGCATTAAAATGTGGCCCCGCATGATTGATGGACTATCCACATCAAGTGGGCCCCATATGATGGACGGTTCATAGCAAAGGTGAGACCCACATGATGGATGCTGGACATTGAATGTGGGACCACATGATGGAAGATTGACATTAAATGTGGGACCACATGATGAATGACCCATATTGAAGGTTGGGCCCCACATGATGGATGGTCCATAACAAAGGTGGGACATACATGATGGATGGTGGACATCAAAGGTGGGTCCCACATGATGGACTATTCACATCAAATGGGCCCCACATGATTGATGTTCCATACCAAAGGTGGGACCCACATGATGGATGGTCCACATCAAAGGTAGGATCTAAGTGATGGATGGTGGATATTAAATGTGGGACCACATGATGGAAGGTTGACATTAAAGGTGGGCCTACATGATGAATGATCCATGTTGAAGGTTTGACCCCACATGATGGGACAGTCCACAGCCAAGGTGGGACCTACATGATGGATGGTGGACATCAAATGGGTCCCACATGATGGACTACCTACTTGATGTGGGCCCCACATGATAGTGGTCCACAACAAAGGTAGGACCCACATGATGGATGGTGGATATCAAAGATGGGCCTCTTATAATGAATGACTCGTATTGAAGTGGGGCCCCACATCAAGGTGGGCCCACGTAATGAAAGGTTCACATCAAAGGTAGGCCCCACACGATAGATGGCCCACATCAAATTGTGGCCCAACATGACGGAACATGCACATCAAGTAGGTCCCATTTAAATCGCAGTCCACGTCAAAGGTGGGATCCACATGATGGATGATGGTCATTGAAGGTGGGCCTACATGATGGTCAGTTGATATCAAAGATGGGCTCACATGATGAACCGTCCATAATGAAGGTGGGGCCCCACATAAAGAATGGTCCACATCAAGGTGGGCCCACATAATGGATGGAGTGGGCTTCACATGATGAATGACTCATATAAAAGTGTGGCCCCTCATAATGGACAGTTGACATCAAGTGGGCCCCACCTAATGGACGATCCACATCCAAGGTCTCTCATGATGGACGACCCATATCCAAAGTGACCGTATGATGGATGATCCATATAGAAGGTGCACCTCACAAGATGAATAGTATATAAAAAAATGGGCCCCACATGATGAACAATACACTTCAAAGGTAGGGCCCACAATATGGACACATCAAATATGGAGTCCACGTGATGGTGATGGGTAGTGGACATTGAGAGGCCCCACATAAAGGACAATTAGCATTGGTGTTGGGCCCCACTTGATGGACGGTCCACCCAAACTACCATTTGGATTGCTCTTATATTTAAGTTGTTGCAATTGTTAAAAATGACATCAACTACCCTTAAAAAATATCTTATTTGAAAGTTTTACCAAATGTGCTTATTTTAAATAAGAGTTTTTTTTTAGATTTTGCCAAACAGGCCTATTTAAAACAAGAGCTAGAACAAAAAGAGTTTATTGAAATAGCTCTTATTCAAAAAGCCCTTATTGAATTGGAGTAGAGATGTCAAACGCCCCCTAAGATTTCTCCCTCTTATGTATGAGAGAGGCATGGTGGGGAGGGAGTTGGTGGCAAGTCTGACGATGGGTAAGACTCGATTGCTAACCTACACAAGCATAAAAAGGATACTCGATCCCGATTCCTCTTACATGCAATGTGAAGAAGAGTAGGAAGTGTTGGGAATAAAGACACCAACAGCGGAAGCGAAAGCCGAACAACACACAGAGCAAAATATGCGATCAAACGAGCAACACCATGCAATCACACCATACAAGCATTCAACCACATAGAGATAATTCGATTTTACGTAGAAAAACCCCACAACGGGTAAAAAACCACGGCACAAAGTGATCCACTATGATTCTAGAAGATTATAAAGATTGACAGCTCACAAGTAAGGAAAAACAAAGAAAAACCCAAGCTCTCTCTCTCTCTCTCTCTTTCTGTCAAAACACCCTCCCATTTTCCTACCACACTTAGGAAGCCTTGGACACATTAGGATTGCATCTAAGTTCAGATTCATGTCATATATATAGCAAGAATCTCAAAAATAGAAACATCTTACGCACAACCGCGTAACAATATAAGAAAACGCGTGTGTAGTCGACTGGTCGGAGCTAACACCAAAAATGTCCAGAGGAAAAAAAATACAGATTTTGCTCGCTGCCTCACCACTGATCGGTTGGAGCTCCCATGCAGATCGACTGCCCGATCGGTCTAGGGTACACGAAAATAGTTCGGTGCCTTGCTGTGCATCTGGGCTAAACACAGTCAGACTAGTCGCCCGACCGATCCGACCACCCAAACAGCTCACAATTTGAAGGCTACTCCAACAATCTCCACCGAGGCTTCAAATATCGAATCAAACCATCCTTGCTATCTTCGTCATCTCATCTTCATCATAGCTCCACTGCTTCTTGTGCCTCCATCAACCCTAACCTTGCACTTTCACGCCCTTTTTTCGCTCTTCTCATGTGACCCTTGGGCACTTACCACATACGAGCAATCGTGAATCTCGCTGTCAATTCCGCAGCTTCATCGTGAATTGTGCTTCCGATCAACTTGTAAAGATGGCCACACCTCTGTGCCTTCATCCACACGAGTACCCCATTCATCACTTTACAACAAAAATTGCGACCGATGAACACGTACCCTTTCGCATTGAGTGCACCAAGAGAGATTACATTTATCTTCATCTTGGAGACATACTTTACATCTTCTAGGACTCGTTCGATCCCGTCGAACATCTTGATGCGCATCGTACCAATACTCACCACCTTGTGAGCATAGCCATCTCCCACAAACACCGATTCACCACCATACTCTCTGTATGTTGTGAATGAACTCCGATCAGGACAAACGTGACATGAAACCCTTGAATCCAGGATCCACTCTCTACCATGAGATCCCTTGCCGGATACAGTTAGAACTTCACAAAAACCGCCATCGTCCTCTACGGTATTAGCTCCTTCTCCAGATGAGTTTCCATACTTTTCTTGCTTCAACTTGGGATTCTGACAATCCCCTCTCATGTGGCTTTCCTGACCACAATTCTAGCACCGCACATTGGCTTTCCCTTTGCCATTGACTTTAAATCCTGATTTAGAATATCCCCCATAATGCTTAAAATTTCTTCCTCTCATAATCAGTGCCTTGAGGAAGAACGAGAACCCATGTCACCGCTTTTATTTCTCATCGCCTTCGACTAGAGGGCTGAGATAACGGTCTCAACGTTTATGACCCCCCTCCCTGCACACACAGAGTCTCTGAATGACTCATAATCTAGAAGAGAATTCAACAAGATGCATGCTAATATTCATCCTTCATTGACTCATCTATCTCCACCAACTTGCAAACTAGCCCATTGAACATGCTTAAGTGGTCCTCCACACCTGTCTCATCCGCCATCGTTGTCTTCTACTTTGTGACGTGATAGAGGACATCATCCGTAAGGCATAACAGGATCGAGGTTCTAGCCTTCTTGTCGAGCTTCGTCCACTCATCATCTTTCATAACCTCAGGTCACTTTCCAAGAGCTTCATCAAGCCCTTGCTGAAGTAGGAGGGATTTAACCTTCACCTTCCATAGTTCAAAGTTATTTTAGTCGGAGAACTTCTTTATGCCAAACCGTGTATTTGATCTCATCTTCTTATCTTGGATCTGAATTCTACTCCATCCCAACTTTAACTCTGATACCACTTGTTATAAATAATGACATCGATAGCGGAAGCGAAAGCCGAACAACATACACAACAGAATATGTGATCAAACTAGTAACACCATGCAATTACACCACACAAGCATTCAACCACACAGAGACAATCCGATTTTACGTGAAAAAACCCCTTAATGGATAAAAAACAATGATACAAAGCGATCCACTATGATTCCAAAAGATTACAGAGATTGACAGCCCACGAGCAAGGAAAAACAGAGAAAACTTAAGCTCTTTCTCTCTCTCAAAACACTCTCCCCTCTTCCTAACACACTTAGGAAACCTTGGACACCTTAGGATTGCATCTAAGTTCAGATGCATGCCATATATATAGCAAGAATCCTAAAAATAGAAACATCTTACGCACAATCGCGTAACAATGTAAGAACACGCGGGTGCAGCCAACCGGTCGGAGCTAACACAAAAAATGTCCAGAGGAAAAAAATATAGATTCTGCACGCTGCCTCACCACTGACCGGACGGAGCTCCCTGCAGACCGATCGCCCTAACCAATCTAGGGTATACGAAAATAGTCCAATGCCTTTCTATGCATCAGGGCCAAAACAGTCAGACCGGCCGTCCGACCCGTAAATGCACAATTTGAAGGCTACTCCAATAGTAAGCTCCAACATCCTAATTCTCCACCTTCGACGAGCTCAACTGCCAGACTCAATGTCAAGTAGCTCAACTATATTATACATCTCGATCCTCTTCGAATTCGAGGCTTAGATTTTTGGATTTGGATATTTAACATTTGGTATTATAGCCAGACATGAGTTAGTGATCTGGATGAGTTTTTGAGATTCATGAATTGGAATGAATGGCTATGATTGTGTCTCACATAAATGGGTTTTTAATGAATCTCACATCAATTGGAATGAATGGCTATGATTGTGTCTCACATAAATGGGTTTTTGGATAGCCGTTTTGAAATAATAATGGGCCTATTAGTGGGCTTGTGCTATGAATGACTGGCTATGATTGTGTTTCACATAAATGGGTTTTTGGATAGCTGTGTTGAAATAACAATGGGCCTATTAGTGGGCTTATAATATGAATGAATGGCTATGATTGTGTCTCACATAAATGGGTTTTTGGATAGCTGTGTTGAAATAATAATGGGCCTAGTGGCCTGTGCAATTACATTAGGGGCCTTGGTTTTTTAGCCAATTTGATGAATTCCAAGCCCAATTTATCATTACCCTAATTGCTCCGGCCGTGGACCCCAAGTACAAGGCCTATGGATGGCACAACAATGATCACAACCGTCCAATAGACCTTAAAAGTGAACTTGGCCAATATATGAAAGTTAAGCCCAACCAACAAACCCTATTCCTGGGACCCACCTATGTTAATGGCTAGAATGCATGGGTGTGTTTGGTTTATAGGAACTAAATCAATAGCCTATTGCTACTGTAAGCTGGTAACTCTTCTTATATATAATAAACGGCTTGTAATTATTTATAGACCCCCCCCCCCCCCCCCCCCCCCCCCACAAAAAAGAAAAGGGTTGATCGGACGGATGAGATTGGACCGCAACTTAGAACTAAAAGCCAATCCCGGAATCGAGGGCCAGAAACCCTAGTGATTTCCCATGTGAGAAAAAGGAGGAAGTTCCCATCAGTGGGTCCCACCATGTGAACGGTTTGGATCAGCCGACATAGGATACACGCATTGGGTACATTCACTCCCAATTCCGGTCACCTTCGCCTCTTGATTCAAATGATTTCGTTGCTTGTCCTTATATCATGTGCGTATTAATATCCCAACTCCCACCGATCGCTTATCCTTTCGTACAGTCGTGCTCCTTGGACGGTACGGATTACACCGACATCACCATCCAATGTGGATCCTACGGTCTCGATCAAGCTCTTGAGTATCCTAGGGGTGGGCCTTTTCCTTAATGACGTCGCGTCAAGCACGTGCTTTGTCGGCGTACAACCCCTCGTGGGAGGGAATCTTCTTTTTCAAGCTTAATACTTGAAGTAGCCCTGCCCCTGCATGATCTAGACCGGTCATCTGGTGGGCCCGGTATGTCGCTCTCCCCCAAAAGTCTTCCCATCGAAAAATCACAGCCACACATTCCGTGGATTTTTTTTTTCCCCAAAAGGTGGGCCACGATCTGTGGGTAGTGATGAACGGTACGGATAAACGATCACAAGCATCCATAGCATGCTAAACTTGCCAGGTGGCACCATTTTTCCAACGAGATCAATGAACGGTGGATTGACAATCTGGTCCAATGTACAGGTGTTGCTCACCTGATGAGTTGATGGGCCTAGTTTTCACCGCAGGTGATCCTCATGATGGGTCCCAACTTTTGTACCGCTCAGATGTCATGCATGTGTGATGCGTTGGACGGAAAATCGGTGCAGCATGGTAAGCTTAGCATGTGGATGTGATAGTCCGCGCGACAATCTTTCAGAAGGCAATCATCACCGTTGAATAATGTCAGAAGCTTGTGATTTAACGAGAACTTCTGGCAGAGATCGCGGCCAAATTGATACGATGGAATTGAATAAAAACTTCCAGGTTGGAAGATCCTAACTGTTCACTGAGAAATGCAATAGCATCCCACGGAAAAAATAAAACAGTCTAACAATCAAAGGGCTAGGATGATCCGATCCAGGTGGTTTTAGACGAATCCTCCACCTGCAGTATGTCCCATCAGATAAACGGTTTGGATCACCGGGCCATTGTCCCAAATATACAAAATCCTGAGCTTTAGGTTTTCTGACCGTCCATTTCCAACCCGCGGATTGTATGGTTAGGAGCAAATGTCAAAAATATTCTTTCAAAACCTACCAATTCCTAGATGGAGCCCACCAAATCGACGGTTCAAAATAGTTGATTAGAGCTACTTTCTATAAAGGAAATCTTGGCCATCTGTGTTGAAGGCACCAAACGGATGGCTAAGGTTCATGCAACCGGTGTGATTTTTGTTCAGGCGCTGGACTGAAGGAGCAGTCCAACTCGATTGATTGATCGGATTGTTCACGTGTTCCTATCCAATTCGCAACGTAGTTACTAAGGAACTGATCCAATGCTTGTGGGGCCCCATATCCTCCACCGTACACGTGTCAAATGCTTATAATTATCCCAGCCATGCATCATACACTAATAGTGATCTGAAAAAATCGATAGACGGCGTGGATAAAATATATATATCATGGTGGGACCCACAGAGCACCGACCAGTAGCCGTTCTCTACTGGCTACCCACATATGTTCTCCATACACGCAGATGCACTGAAATATGAAGAAATGTTCACATACCACGTTGTATCTGAATTTTCACGTATGTTTCTGCCAGTATGTCACTTGTGTAGAACATCCTATCCGTTGAATAGGTGGACCACACCATAAAGACATCCTGAGGCAAAAACCAAGAGGGTACTCCACTCATCAGGACAACAACCCCAATGGATACCAGGGGTGGCCCACCCGGAGTGGACTGGACCGATTTTCCACCAGGCGATTATTATGGTGGGGTCCACCTAATGCACGGATAGGATGATTTACATAAATGAAACGTGCCCAATAAAGCCTTGCATGTGAAACTTCAGCTCTAACGTTGTATGTGAACTCGATATATGAATGGACTGACAGTCAGGGACTCAGGTGTAAAAGCAAGGGATGGGCAGTCCATGTTCCCCCCAGCCCCGGGCAAAATTCATTAAGCCACCGGTGCAACGCACAGAGCCCCATTTGTTGCAGATCCAGCATAACAATTGGTTGTTTGGTCGGTAGATCCATACCGTCCAATCGCAGGGCCCTTCTGTGTATGAGACATGGGATGATCCTAGTCAGCCAAAGTCATGGCCTTCAGCGGCATTGAAATAAGAAAAAAAAATATCAATCCTATGATTAGTGCTCTGAAACTGAAGCTACTCCCATGTCTGGTGGGCGACTATGATAGCATCCAAGAAATGGACCTGTCAGGATTTACTATTCATTATCAGTAAAGCCTATGATTTGATTTGCGATGTATGGACACTATTTCTTTGAGAGCGACGAAACTGAAAGAGCATGTGAGGTTTCTGTACTGTATTTGTAGTTTCCTCATCATACACCGCATCTGAAGGGCATTAGGTGGGCCACGTGAGAATCCAGACACTCCATATCTGTCATCGTGCCTGCTTTTAATAGGAATGGATGTGAACTCCAGATTTTAAACTTTCTCAGCACACTCGAGAATACAAAATCTCAACCGTTCACGAGGTTATCTCCACTTGTTGGATGGCTTGTATTGAAAATCAGAGACTCGGGTCGTCGGGTCGGCTACACACGTACACGTGCGACCATCAGAAGATCACGTAGATCTAATTCTAGGGCCAAGATCGGTGGGATCCACCGGACGAACGGCTTGGATTCTGTACACCTCTGTCAAAACTCCATGCGTGACATACCGTACCGTTGTGTGTTGACGTTACCAAGTTATGCGGGCCCCACCATGATTTATGTATTATATCCAAACCGTCCATCAGTTTTATGAAATCATTTTAGGGAATGATCCCAGAGATGAGGCAGATATGAAGCTCAAGTGGACCATACTACAGAAAGCAGTGGGGATTGAAGCGTCTACCATTGAAAACTTCTTGGGGGACCACAGAAGTTTGGGATGAATCTGATATTTGTTTTTTTTTCCTACCTTTCATCCAGGTCTCTTTGACCTAATGAACAGGATGGTTGACAAATAAACATCATAGTGGGCACTAGGAAGGTTTCATCGGTGGAAATCATTGTCCTCACTTCTTTCTATGGTGTGGTTCAATTGAGCTGTGGATCTGGCTAATTTTTTGGGTCATGATCTAAAATGTTGTCTATAAATGGATGGACGGTGATGATATACTACATATATCATGGTGGGTCCCACAGAACTTGGTGAGGTCAACACATCACAAAAATCCGCAATCCACTTCCCACGCGGTTAGTCTGGGTTCGGGTACTATAGAATCCGACCCGAACCCCACCCATCCCAGCCGTTCACGTCAACAACGACCTAAAAAATGACAAATACACACACTCATGATTAAAGATACCGACAGGTCGACCTAATGGGAAGGTTCCCATGAGGTTGAGCCCTGTGGGCCCCAGTGTGATGTGTGATGGACATCCGTCTCATTAATTAGATAGACCCTTTCATGGTGAGCCATGGGTCCATGACTTAGGTGGGCCACACTATGGATAACAGTTGAGAGTGAATGCCCGCCCATTGAAACCTTCTTGATTGGAGAGGGCCATGTGAGATGTGGTCTTGACATTCAACCCATCCATTATGTGGGTCTCACTCGGATGAAGAGTCACACCCAATCTTAGGCCATTCCAAAACTCAAGTGGGCCCCACCAAATGCTTTTAATATTTTAAGCTGATTTTCCATAGTCTGTGCGGCCCACAGTACAGTTGATTTTGGGCACATCTCATAACTTAATGGGCACTTAATGTACTTATGCAGATATACATCACACGTCATGGTGGGGCCTATAGGGCTCGACCTCATGGGAAGCCCATGAGGCCGACCTCTTAGTACTATGTCCCTTTTAACGACATTATTAGACTTGGAAGTACTATCCCCCTTTAACCCCATCATTAGAGTTGTACGTGATCCGTGATCAGAACTGAATTGAGCCGGGCTTAGCTCAGCTTGACTCGACCCGTAGATAACCTTACCTTGAGCTCGGCTCAGCCTTTGCGCTGGACTGTCATGTTTGGCTTAGTTCGATTGAGATTTCAAGCTGAGTTCGAGCCTAAAAAATCTAAATTTTAAATAATGAGGCTTAAAACACTTCACATTCTAAGGCCCCAAAAGTAGCTTAAGGCCCATTGACACCCCACTTGTTTTTATATAGCCATTGACACCTCACTTACTTTTATAAAGAGTTTTATCTATCAATTCATGTAAAAGTAAACAATATCTATTTTCATATAGTCAAATTTGAGCCGAGTCAACACAAACCAAGTTTCGAGTCGAGCCGAATCGAGCCAAGGTCAGCTCGAGCTCCACTCAGAAAACTTCGAGCTGAAAAATATTGGCTCGACTCAGTTCGAACCCAGTGTCCGAATCGAGCTAGCTCGAACCAAGTCGAGCGAGCCAACCGAGCTAACTCGACTAGTGTACAACTCTAATTATACTAATAAAATGGTTGGTAGAGAGACGTGCGCGCTTGATTTTTATAGGGCTTACCATGATTATTATATTAAGTTCACTCCAACCAATGGATACCACACTAAAATATAATCTTGAGCCTAAACAATTAGGATCATTAGTGATTCAAGTGGGCCACACTAAGAGAGAAAAAAAAATTGGAAAGCAAGTAAAGATTACTCTCTTATTACTAACCCAGGGCAAATGCCTAAAAAATACAAGTAGGGTGAACCCCTAAGAAAGAAGAAGCAATCCACACCCCGGGCGCAAGGGAGAAAAAGGAAGAAAAGAAGAAAAAAAATGAGAGAGGAGAGTTGCCACAAGAGACTAAGCAAAAAGCAACCTAGGCTTGGCAATCAAGGCAGACCAGCAAAATCAATCTCTATGATGAAACGGAAGAGCGAGTTCATGGGAATAGTAGCCAGCTTTAAGAGCATCATACAAAAGCGCTTCAAAGCAATACTAACGTGGCTACTAGATGTAATAATATAAGAGTCACACCACGAACGAAGAGGTGCATCTCCCAAGAGGAGGAGTGGGGATCCGTGATAGCTACGTGACTCAAACTATTATGCACCAGGATAGTTGCACCTACAATAATAGAGCCAAACTTAACAATGCCTTAATATAACGCTCAAATACATTTGTCCGATGGCCCTTGCGTGCTAGTATCAGAAACAATTTTCCAAAGAAGATGAGCTAAAGGAGTAAAGCAAAGGAGACCAACTTTAGAGGTAGATAACTTAGTACAAGCTAGAGTCCAAGTTGAGGTATTTCTGTACATATGAGTTGCTGTGGTAGTAGCGGTGCGCACAATGGAGTAAGTCGTGGGCAAGTTCTAGGTCGCCATGGGCAAGTTCCAGGCCGCAGATATTGCACTAGAAGCCATGGTTGCAATAGCAGGCCCAAAGAGGAACATGACTCTAGCTCTCATATCCGAGATAATATTACTAAAGATGATTTCCTTTGGGAGAGACTTGGAATTGAAGATACAGTTGTTTCTTTCTCTCCAAATATGCCATGTAAGGGCAGGGAAAGAGAGTCCAGCAAGCGAAACATAAAGATGATCATTAACATTATCCACTATATAAGAAACAGATTGGATGATTGTTAGATGAGGAATCCAAGGGATAAGAAGCTTAGAGTGAATTTTTTCTCAAATCCAACAGATTTACCTACAAGAAAGGAGTAAGTGATTAATAGACTTAATGTCATTAAAAAAAGCACAAGATATATCCTCTATAATCCTTAGGTCATTGAGTAAATCTTTAGTTTTTAATCTCCCTAGGAAGACCATCCAAGTAATAACGAAGTGCATTGGAATGAAGCTAGTAAACTAAAGAAGGTCATCCCAAGGAGGGCTTGGTTGAACAGTTCTGCATGCTTTACAGCAGAGGCAAAGTGAAACTATCATTTAGGAAGAGAGTCCAAACAATCTCGTCATCAACAAGAATAATTTGGTACCTTCTAATCTCCTGAAAGAGTTGGGCAAGCGCGAGAGAATTAGGATAGAAAAATTGTTATTAAATGTCATGGATTAGAGTATTGACACAAATGTTAGTACCTAAGCCAAGGTCATGAATGACTCTAGTTCCCAAGCGGTCAAAAAGAGATAAATCTTCAAGTCAATGGTCATACCAAAAACTTGTACGATGGCCCTTGCCCACCGAAAATTTTATATGGTGTTTAGGAATGTCTCTAACACTAAGGATGCTTGCCATGCCCAAGAGGCATTTGCAGGGATTTGGATGTTCCATATGGATTGAACACCAATATATTTTTCCTGGACCCATTTTCCCCAAAGGTTTTCATCTTTATAAACAATTTTTCATAGTTTCTTGAGAAGACAAGCTTTGGCAGAAATATCTAAAGGAGTAATGCCTAAGCCACTTTCTTCTTTAGGTCTGCAGATTTAGTCTCAATTAATGGTATGGAAGGGAGAGAAGCCCCAAAGAAAATTTCTGATATGCCTTTCAATAATGTTATAACATGTCTTGAGGGGGTAAGAAGGCATGAGACAAAAAAATATGGAGGTTAGAGAGGGTCGGTTTAATTAGGTCTAGCCTGCCTGCAAAGGAGGGGAGAGAGGCCTTCCAACCACTAAGCTTCTTATTTAAACTGCCAAGCAAAAGTTGACAGTAAAAAATGAGAAGCCTGGTAGAGAAAAGGGGGATTCCAAGATATCTAATGGGGAGCTTTCCTTCCTTCATGCCAAGGATACTCTTAATTTCATTTTTACAGGGGCGGGAGCTAGAGATAAGTAAAACACTCTTATTAGGGTTAACTTGCAACCCTAAATTCTTAGCAAAATTATTTAAAAAATTTCTTAGGTCATAAGCAGACAACGGGTTAGCACTAGCGAAAATCATCAGGTCATCTGCAAAGAGGAGATGAGATATGGAGATACTTTCGGCTTTAAAGGGATTGCTTATTAATCCATTTCGATAACATTTTTTCAACAGAGCCGAGAACATCTCCATAACAATGGTGAAGAGGAAAGGAGATAGAGGGTTTCCTTGCCTAAAGCCCCTACCGAGCTTCACCATTGATAATAATTGAGAAAGAAGGAGAGGAGATAGCCTCATAGATCCAGTTATCCGGAAAATGAAGAGCTCAGAGGGCCTTGATAAGGAAGTCACATCTTAAAGAATCAAAAGACTGTTTTAGGCCAATTTTAGCGCACATCTTAGGGGGCCCTCCCTCCAAGTGGATACCACGGATGAGATCATGACTGAGTAGGATATTGTTAGAGATATTACGACCAAGAATAAAAGCAAATTGAGTGTGTCTAATAATAAAAGGCATCACTGCTTTCATTCTGTTGACCATAATTTTGGATCTAATGTTGTAAATTTCATTGGTCAAAGAAATTGGGCGGAAGTACTCATTGAGATTCTTACAAGTATCTGCTTTTGGAATCAACGCAATTAGAGTGTTGTTGAGCTTTTTAAGCATTTTGGATGAATTAAAGAAACTAATCACAACAATACATATGTCTTTTCCTATAATCGACCAACAAACTTTATAAAAATGGGCATTAAAGCGATCAGGTCCAGGCGCCTTACTCAGGTTAGCATGCTTAATGGCAACCTCAATCTCAGGGATGATAATTGGTTTAACGAGATCCTCCCCCTAGGCTTGAGACAATTTAAATATGTTATCAATAAGTCCCAAATCTATTTTCGGCAAATTCCTATGAGCGAAATTGAGGGCACATTGAAAATGGTCAACAAATATGGCCTTTATCTCATCACAATTTTCAGTACAAGTCCCCTTTTTATCTTTAATTTTTCAGATCTTAGAGGAGGCTTGCTTATTCTTAATAGAAGCATAAAAGAATTTGGAATTAGTATCATTTAAATTCATCTTGATTTCCCTAGCCTTTTGCCTTAAAGAGGAAAACTCCATGGATTGAATTTGAGTGAGGTTTTCCTTCGTAATACGTTCAACTTCAATATTGGCAAGAGATGAATTAAATTGAATGAGGGTTTGAATAGTCAATAGAGCATCTTTAGCACTAATAAGTGTTGAGCTTCTAATTTATACATATTCCAGTCCATTACATCGCATTATATGCATGATTTGCATGCTTAAAAGACCCATCTAATGAATGTTTTGTTGATGTAGGAATGAGAGAGAGACTTCACCCAATTGATGGCCAAAAGTATACAGTTAGGAGCCATTGGATGAAGACCAAGGTGGGCCAAAGAAGGAAGAAGAAAGAATGAGAGAAGAGAAGAAAGAAAGAAAAAAAATAGAAAAAAAAGAGTCATGACCAATCATGACCGATCGGCCAAACAGGCCACGACCGGTCTTGACCGGCTAGCCATTAGGACGGCCACCCTCTGCACTCTTTAGACGTCTAATTGGGCAGGTCCGAACGGTCTGCCAGCAAGCTTGATCGGTCAAGACCGGTCGGCCAACAGGTCGTCAGTGTATTTCTGCTGATTTTCAGCAGCTTTTTCAGCAAGCTTCGGAAATCCATGTGCGGTGCGTAAGTGTTGCGCAATTTTGGAAGTTTCAGAGTCAATGGGACTCTAAGTCTATAAAAGGACTCCTATGGATTGGAGCTAAGGCATCATAGAAGATCAGGAATTTCGTGGGAGGTGAAGAGGGTCGTCGTGGAGCGTCTACAACTCTCCCAAATTCAGTTTTTTATGCTTTTTAGTCTGTTTTTCATTGTTTATAGTTAAAATATGATAATGCTCGGCTAGAACTTCTTAGCTAAGAGGTGAAGCTTGTGGGTAGTAATCATGTTGAATTCGTTTTAATTCGAGTACTTTACTTTAAGTTGGATTTTAAGTTCTAGTTTGAATAAAAATTGATATTTTTGGATGTTTTATGAGAGTTTATATGCTTCGGACATGGGTTCCTTGCAAATTTTCTGAGATTATCATGTTTGGATTATTTAGATTAGAATTGTAGTAACCTCTGAGTGTACCATAGTCCATTGGCATGGTTGTTACTTCGAATGCTACATATTCAACTTTTACGTGCTTCATTAGAACTAGAAGCTTATTCTTTAACTTGAGTGGGGATTGTTTGTGTTTGAATGCTATATCTTCCAATTAGAAGAGAGATAGAACTTCAATTCTAGTTGTGTTATGCTTGGATGAATGAATTCACATGGGGGCTCCCACAAGTGGATCCTTAAGGCCTTTGTTCCGTTAATTACAGATTTTTATAACTTTACTGTTTTTATCTAGTTTATGAATTTGAACTTCTTAATTAATTGAATTTGAAATTGTTGGAATAATTAGAATTGATTTACTTAGTTCCCTGTGGATCGACCTTGGTCTTACCGAGAATTACCACTACATCGCAGCTTTGCATTTGAGGCGAGCGAACAATAAGCTGGTCACTCAAATTTTGCTTGGTTGAAAGCCAGCTTTTCAGGGCTAATTTTAGCCTCTTAAGCTTAGTTGCTACAATAAACATGGGCGTGCCTACAACGTGCACATCCTAGGAGTTTCCAACAATGTCAAAAAATTCCTCCATCTTGCACCAATGATTAAAGAAACAGAAAAGTGATGTATAGTTGGCAATAGTAAAATTAAGGTCCAAGAGCATAGGGGCACAATCAAATAGCCCATGAGTCAAATAAGAAGCCTTATAGTGCCCAAAGGGCGTGATGAAGGATGGATTAGTAAGTAGGCTATCCAATCTACATTCTGTTCTTTGGGGCACAGCAAAACTATTAGACCAAGTGAAAATATTATTGATGGGGTTTCCTCCTTTGACAGGAGGAGAGATGTACCACCTGGGTGTGGTCGGACGCTCGGACCAAACAGGGTCGCGTGATTGAAATTCTCCCAGAAGGGCATTTAGTCGCTGGACTGTTTTTACAACAGTTGGGCGCCTGGCGGTCTGTTGACCAGGCGCCCGAAATTCGGGATTTTCTCTCAAAAGGCCGCTGGACAGTTTTTTTGGCTTGGGCGGGCGCCCGACTGTCCTTTGACCGGGCGCCCGACCGTGTGCAGGACTGCTTATGAGCAGTTTCCTCTTTGGGTTCTAATGACTCCGGTTCTCTATTTAAGAGGTTCCAAAACGTGATTAGGGCATCCACTTAAGGTGTTTTCACGTCCAAAGTGAGAGAGAGAGAAAAAGAGGAAGAGAGAAAGAGAAAAGAGAGAGAGGAAGCTTGTTGGTAGAGAAGGCTTTGCTCGCAAATGTGATTCACGGTGCAACGGTGTCTCAGCTCTTCAACGTCCTCGTGCTCGGGTGAGATCTCTCCGTTTTCATTGTTCTCTTATTGTTTATCCACTCCTACGCGAGTGAAGAAGGTTTGATCCAAGTGGTGTGTACTTGTGATCGGTTGTAACGTTCTACTTCATGGTAGATTGTTTGTCTGGACTAGGTCCCGAGGTTTTTACCTCTTTCGAGGGTTTTCCACGTAAAAACTCCTTGTGTTGTGTGGTTGATGCTTTACTTTTGATTATTGCATTATCATAGCCCATAATTTTAGTGTATTGGGGGTGAGATCCTAAGGTTTGTGTGAAACGCATACAACAATTACCTGATAAAGTGAGGTCTTCTAGGTTTGCAGAAGCAATGCAATTGTTAAATTCTTCTATATGCTTCAAGTTCTGATAAGCACTGCCTGGCTTTTCATTGATGAATTTGATACAATTGAAGTCGCCAGCAAGGATCCAAGGACCGACTAACCGAGGGGCAAGCCAGGAAATATAATTCCATAAGAGCTCTCTTTAACTTAGGCAGCTGGCAGCATAGATACCTGTAAAGTATACGGTGCTTGGAATTTCTTTAGAGGATAGTTGACAATGAGTAAGCTGGTCAATTTTGTAGGAAGTGTTAATTTGGACCAAAGGATTCCCAGCAGAAGAATTTTGCAGTTTGATGAATAGCTCAAGAGAGAAAATTTAGAGAGTTAAGCTTTCCCATGTATATTATTTCTAGTTGTGTGGTCCACTTCAATCACAAATAAGGCTGATTTTTGTGTCGTGGGCCTAAAATGGGGTGATGCATGTGATGGTTAGCGTAGATTTCACAACAACACCACAGTGGGGTCCACCCAAGCTAGGAACCTGGTTAACAGTAATTAGTGGCAAGTTTCAATGCTGGTCTTTAGGGTATAGTCCAACACTACATATCGTAATATGGTTGAGCATCCTTCCAATGGTCCATGTGGCATGCTGATAAGCTCATCATGACCGTACATTTAGATGAAATTTATGTTTGATGAGTATACTTAAAAATGTATGGTTAGCATTCATGCTGCAAAAGTTATAGGATTGTCGTATTAATTTAGCTGGTAAGATATGGGCCATCCAATCATGTCCCGTAAGTTGGACGATCCTGATTCACCATCTTGTCACATGTACAATGTAAGATGGTCATTTCCTGCTATCATAATGCCAAAAAGGCCGGGTCCACGGCTATGAAGCCATGGCGATCAAAATGCGATGCGATGTGTGGTTCCACCATGATGTGCATGAAATCCAATCCGTCAGCACATCTAAATCTCAGGTGGACCACACCATAGGAAGCAGTAGTGATTAACCATTAAAAATTTCTTGTGGGCCACAATAGTTTTGGATGGCTAATAAACAACATTCTGATGGCCCCCAAGAAGTTTTTAATGGTGGGTGTACGTTCTCCACTATTTCCTCTGGTGTGGCCCACCTGAGATTTATATCTGCAGAATTTTTTGGATGATGGCCTGAAATTAGCTGAAGAAACGGATCAACGGAGTGGATATAATAAAAATATATCAAAGTGGGCCCCACAATCAGGGATCCACCGAAGCCGCGTCGGTTTTAAGGCTTTGTAGTGGACCCTGTGGCCTAGATTTCAAACTTTGTGATACGTGGAAGAGTATGGGATCGATACACGTGCAGTCAGCTAGTAGACGTTGTATGCAGGTGAATCCCCACCGTCCAAATAGTGAGCTTCGTCCTGGATGGAGCAAACCCTCAAGTTATAGATTGACTAGATGATCCTACCTCTGATTGTTGTTTTATTTGGACCATTAACTACTTCTCATTTCCACCGTCCATTAGATGCCCAATAATCAATCCATTGTAATTTTTGGGTTATAACTTATAATCCATGAGACCCACCTGTTTTCACGTGGGACCCACATACAGCTTTCATCGTCCCATCCAGCACTCATTTTCTATCAATTGAGATTAATTAAAAGCATTGAATGCATTAGCAAATCCAAACCAATCACGTGAAAGCTTTGAGCAAGTTGAGAGCGGCCGTATCTTACTTGAGTACCTTTCAAGGTTCGTCAGGCAATCCACCGGTCGTACCCAGCACGGTCGTACAACAGCTGTGAATCCTGTCTGTTCATGTGGTGGGCCACACTGGATATTTTGGCGATGCAGACCGCATGATGACAATAATACCACAAGCTGTTGGGATGTGGCGGGATTTTATAAAGGGGCGGCGCACAGGGCGGATTAGGTGAGACCCCGGCCTCACCCAAGTCGGTCCTTACGGTGTGATTAATGTGGGGCCCACCTTGATATATGTATTATGTATCCATGCCGTCCATCCGTTTTTTCCATATCATTTTAGGTCATTATCCCAAAATTGAAGCAGATCCAATTATCACCATACCATAAGAAACAGTGGTGATTGACTGTCCTACTATTAAAAACTTCTTACCATCCAACCTGTTGATAAGGTAAAATAAGTCTGGATGAAGGTAAAAACAGATATCAGCTTCAAACAAAACTTTTGTAGCCCATTAATGGTCAATCAACACTGTTTCCTATGGTATGGTCCACCTGATAATGGGATCTTTTTAATTTTTTGTATATTGTCATAAACTTATCTGGAAAAATGATTGGATGGTGTGGATACATAATACATACATCAAGGTGGGCCCCACGGTAAGGGGACGCACTGTCTTGTGTGGGTAGGGCTCTCAATGGGTTGGATTTAGATTGGATCTCGTTGGATCGCCTCCAAGTCCAAATATCTACAGACCGATTTGGATCCAACTCAGATCCAGAAGGTGTTATCCATATACCATCCATTTATAATAGTTAGATTCATTTCCGATCCAAAATCCATATCACTATTGAATCGGGTTGAATCTAGGTTCGAATCTACTCCATTACAAATCTAAAAAATATATAATATAATATATTTAATTTAGTAGTAAAATAATATAAATCCCACTGTTTATTGTGACATGTTCAACCTAAGAGTGGCAAAGAGTGGCATGTCTCAATTTTGAGACATGGCTTAAAATAATCTAGAAAATGAATGGTCAACACTAGTATAACATATACAGTAAGGTGACAATGAGTCGGATTTGGATTGAACTTGGATGCATTTTTGTAAATCCAAATCCGGCCCATTTAAGTAATTAGACCTATTTTAAGATCCAAATCTGATCCATTTAAATAATCAGACCTATTTTAAGATCCCAATTCCACATTATATGGATCTGGATCTCACCCGCTCGATTAAGAGCCCTATGTGTGAGGCAGGGGTCTCACCTCTCTGCAGTGCAGTACATGTTTGAGAGTTGAGTAGGTACTCGATCGACCCGTGGTTGCTTACAGCCCCAATCAAATCCCACCACATCCCCACCCCACCCACCGAGTAGAAACAAGGCTACATTATAAGGGCGGTTGAGTCAGAAGGTCAAAAGTAAAGTAGTTGACAGCCACAAGGGGCATCCCTCAATAGTATTTCTGCAAAACATTGTCCGTACAAGGGGCCATGTGACTGAAATCGTTCATCAGTGGGACCCATCTGGATTGGCTTCTTCTATCACGACATAATCTCATTAGTACATCGTTTAGACATGGACGTGGATTGTGTAGTGATCCGACGATTTGTGAGGCCAACTGTGATGTATGTGTTTTATGCCATTGATATATTTTTTTCAGCACATTTTAGGTCATGATTCCATGATTGAAGCACTACCGAAGCTCAAGTGGACCACACAGTAGAAAACAGTGTGAATATTCCTAAGCCGTGGCCTAGTCAAATTTTAGATATATTTTAAACTCGTGCATGAAAATAAGCCACTAAAGTGGATCAAACACATACTTTACTACATAATCCACATCCATAGAGATGAAAGGACCGGTGGTCACATCCTGATGGAAAAAAATGGGTCGCGGATTTCCTGCGAAAGCCTTGCACATGAAGTTCCTACGCTGGGAACCAAGGCGGGACCCACAGTGATGTTTTTTGATGAATCCACCCCGTCCATCCGTTTTGGGAGCTCATTCTAGGACACTAAAACGAAAATGAACCGGATCCAAAACTAAAGTGGGCCTCACTAAAGGAAAAGGTGGGTAGGTAAATTAGTACCGTTGAAACCTCCCTGGGGTCCACAGTGATGTTTATATGACATCCATACCGTTAATAACGTCACTACTACTGGGATGAACTGGAAACACAAATATTATCTTGATTCAAAACTCTTGTGGCCCCACAAATATTTCAACTGTGGAAGTTTAATCCTCACGTTTTAGGCTCACTTGAGTCTTGGATCCGGTTCATTTTTGTTCTCATGTCCTAAAATGAGCTCCCAAAACGGATGGACGGGGTGGATTCATCAAAAACATCACTCTGGGCCCAGTTCCCTGTGCAGGAACTTCCTGCCCAACGCTTTCGCAGGAAATCCGCGCCCGAAAAAATCACTCATAGTTTTAATTGATTTACGGTTGAGCCACTACGATGGTCATTGCGCACCGCACATCCAAGCGCCCAACTGCACACCCACGTGCCAGGCCCACATGTGAGGAATGCACACTTGCAAGATGGGAAATGTGGGGCCCATATTGTTGGCCACCTATATATGTTGAATGTGGACCATTGGTTTTTTTTTTTTTTAACACACACCTTCCTGGACACTCAATCCCTGGTCTCAATGCTGATTCTCCTTTAAATCTACCATTGAGCGATGAATGGAGATCCAAACATTTGTTAAACAGTTGTTTATACATATTTAGCTAATCCAATGGATGTGGCAGCCTAACTTATGATCTTAGCCATACTCATCAATTGAGCCACAAATGTACAAATGTGAGCTATTTGATCAGCCTACCAGTTTATTATTTAACCATATATTGTATGTTCACAAGTGTAAACTACTTGATGAGTGGTCCAGATCATTGGCATGTGTGTCATATATTAATTCAAATTACATTGACTAAACCTTGACACCTATTATTGCCGAGTTATAGTTTAGAAAATGAGCAAAGATGTGAAACAAGGTGATAATTGTTTAATAAAATTATTATATATTATTTATTAGGGGGGTCCATTATTCAGTGCGGTTGCAGCCGTGCTCTACTTTTTTAGGCCAAAATTGAGGATGCTACAAAATGATGTTGGGCCCACCATAATATATGTGGCCAATCCATGCCGTCCATCTATTATGCTAGCTGAATTTAGGGCATGAGCCAAAAAAGTGGTAGATCCAAAGCTCAAGTGGACCACACCATAGGAAATAGTGGGAATCGATCACCTACTTTAGGACCTAGAAGTTATGGATCAAGCTGATATTTATGATTTCCCCCTATCTATGTAGATGCAACCTTATGGGTAACTTGAATGACAAATAAACATTAATGTGGGAAGAAAGCAACTTTCAACAGGGATGTAATAAAGCACCTGTTTCCTTTTGGTGTGGGCTGGGCCACTTGATTGTTGGATCTATCTCACTTTCCGGCTCATGTCCCAAGATATCACATGTAAAAAAGGATGGACAGTAAGGATATATTCCATATATGCAATGGACCCCCACAAATTTACGTTAATCCTTTTCAACTTGCTTTCAAAGCAAAAATATAATTGTCCAACATGGCCAAAAGGAGTCTAGATCCTTTGCTTATTCAAGCAGAGAACCTTTGATTTTCAACTCTCTCATTAGTCGTCAGGATGATGTGGATCAATGAGAGAGGCAGCAGCCAAAGTTCTCTGCTTGGTTCGAGCATAGGACCCGAACTCGGTCAAAAGCAATAATTATTTATTTAAAGTATTTGCAAAGAAAATGAAAATTCAATTAGACCCTGAATATTATTAATTAAATTCTAATTTAAATGCTCATACTTGAATCAAAACAAGGAGAAAGATCTAAGCTGTCAACACTCAAGATATCGAGACGGAGAGAGACTATCAGATAAAGAGAGATGAGAGACAGAGAGAGGTGGTCAAATTCCAGGCAGTGAATATCGTACGCATTTTTGGAGTGATCACACGAGCTTATCTTCACATCATGGTCCTTGCTAAAATACGCCCCCTCCTAAAGAAGAAAAAAAATCTTGATTACTTTCCTAATCTAATCTTCTTTCCACTAAAATAAGATAATCATACTCTTCTCACATGCATGTGCCCATCTGGCACTTGTATGCGAGATCCATGCCGTCCATCAGGTAGGCCCCACTATTTATTCACTGCGAGCTCAAAATCAGTCCAATCTTGTCATTGAGTGGAACACACGAATATGTTGAATGTGGATTGATGGTGAGTTTCAATCTCAACCATTTATTCAATGTTGGTGGATCTCCATCTTTGGAATGGCCTCGATGATGAACGGTCCAGATTCAAGCCATCTGAATTGTAGCCATGAAATAAATGAATAAACACTAAAATCCAAACTGTATGGGAAAGTCTATTATTCTTGAGGCGAGATTCTCCAGATTGGTGTGGATTTTGTCCACTTAAATATCTGTAGTGTGGTCCACCACATGTTGGGGCGGCTGGTAGATTGTGGAGAAAATGGAATTGGTGGGTCCCGTGGTCTCCTAGCTAACTCTGGCCGAGGCTTGGATTGAGAAAGTGGTTTTACGTGCTGACGGGTCACAAAAGTTTTGGGTCGACTTGATTTTTGGATCTAAGTCTTGAACATCTTGGTGAACCCCACAAATCACATCACATCGCCTATCCATGAATGCTATCCATATATTTTTGCTCTCCACCGTTTTTTCATGGCCAGCAATCGGATGGATATTATTTCTGTTCTACGAAGTATTTTAGGCATACTTCATTAAGACTCAATTAATCTATTTGTACGGTCATGATCGACTTATCAGCATGCCACGTGGATGGTTGGAAGGATGCTCTACCATATTACGGTACATCACGGATGTATTTATCATATATTATTTTTGCGGAAACGGAGCCGAGGTTACATTGTCGTGGGAGCGGATTGCCTGTGACTAGAGGTGGGCACAAACCATGGTAGCTCGAAAGCTTGGCTCCGATTGGTTTGAAAAAGCTCGCCTTGAATTGGTTGGAATGTAAATTCAAACCAAACCAAGCCTCCGAGTCAAGCTCGTTTGAAAAAACAAACCAAACTCAAACTAGGGTATTTCCGGCTCAGCTCGGCTCAAAGCTCGATTTGATTCAGCTCGATTTGATTTGGCTCATAGATTATAAGCACACTGTTTCTTGTGGTGTGATCCACTTGAGCTTTGGATATGATTCTATTTTGGGATCATGTCCTAAAATGATATGTAAAACAGATGGATGACATGGATAATACATAATACATAATACATATACATGATGGCATGGATAATACATCATACATATACATAAATGCACACTGTTTCCTTGCACTTGTAAAATTATGTTTGGGTACTTTTGTTTGGAAAATATTCTTACATGTCTATTTTGAAGGTGCACTCTTTTAGAGGATGTTAAACATCATATATTAAGATATGTTTGTACTTTTTTTTTTTCTGACTTTTTAAATTCTTTTCTATTTAAGTGAATAAGGAAAAAAGAGAGCCACCATCTATTTGAACTCGGCCCGGCTCGGTTCGAAATTTTCAACCAAGCCGATCCCGGCTCGAACCAGATTTTGTTGGAACAAACCAAACTCGGGCCGCATGGGTCGGCCCGAAACCCTAAACCAAACCGATCCACAAACTGCGGTGGTTCAGAAACAAACCAAACCAAACTAGGGCTAACTCGGCTCGGCCCGATCGTTGCCCACCTCTACCTTTGACTCCGGGCACATAGATATCTCTGTTGCCGGGGCTGTATGGGGTCCACAGAGATGTTCGTGACAAATCCACTACGTGCATCTGTTTTTAAAGATAAAAATAGGGCAGGAATGAAAAAAATCGTGGGCCACACCAACAGAACAGTGGAAACACCAACGTCCACCATTGAAACCTTTCTGAGCTTACCATGATGTTTATATACCATCCAAACCGTTCAAAGAATTATTAACACTCAGATAAACGGTAATAAAAAAATTATACTGATACAAAACTTTCGTAACTGTTAAGTGTTCAATACCCACTCTTTCGTGTGGTATGGCCCACATGAGTTTTGGATATTCATTATTTTTATAATACTATCTTACAGTGTTCCTTAAAAACAGATGGACAGAGTGGATTTGTCACTGACATTTCTATGGGTCCCACACAGCTACGGGCACAGAGCGAGGTCACAGGCAATCCGCTCCCTTACATTGTGTAGGAGCGGAGTAAGTGAGATCCCGGTTCCACCGAGGTGGATGGGACCCCTGACTGTGGGGCTCACAGTAATGTATTTGTCTTAAATCCACACCGTCCAACCATTTTGAAAGCTCATTTTAGGGCATGATACACAAAATTAAGCTGATTCAAATCTTAGGAGGATCACACCACAAAAACACTCGTGATTGAATCTCTACCATTGAAAACTTCATAGATTTTCAATGGATTCCACTGGAATGTTTATTTTCCATCCAACCTGTTGATAAGGTCAACAACACCTAGATGAAAAGACCACATAAATATTATCATGATCCAAAGCTTTTGTGGCCCACAGGAAGCTTTTAATGGTCAATCACCACTGTTTCCTGTACTGTGGCCCATCATCTAAAAATGCTTCATTTTTTTGATAATGCACTAAAATGACCTTTCAATGCGGATGTATGGCGAGGATTTAGTCACATTCATTGTCGCGGCTCTTTCAGCCAGAAAGTCGAAAGTAATGTAGTTCACAGCCACGAGAGCATCCGTCAGCAGTAATAAAAACGTTGTCCGTACGGGGGAGCAAGTGATGTGAACCGTTTATCAGTGGGACCCAAATCGGATGGCTTCGTTTACGACCGGCACGGATCAGATGTTGTTGCCCCCCTGCGGTGGCGTGGTGATGTGTTGGGCACTGTGGGGCCCACCTTGATGTATGTGTTTCATGTCCACAGCGCCCAACACGTCGCCACATGCACCACACTTCAGTAGGCAACGGTGATTAAACACCCACCGTTGAAAACTTTCTGGGGCCACAAAAGTTTTGGATCAAGCTGATATATATATCAACGGTGATCTAATCAACGGGTTGGATGGTAAATAAATATTACAGTGGTCATTAGGAAGGTTTCAACTGTCGTTGGTTGTCATCTTCCTAACTTTTTTCTTTGGGGTGGTCCACTTCATCTTCGGTTTTTTTGCATTTTTGGGCTCATGCGCTAAAATGAGTTGGCAAAATAGGCAAACCACATGCATATAAAGCACATACCTAATAGTTGATCCCACCGTTCCCAACACAGCACCACACCATAGGGGGGGTCTCACCTTGGATGAAAATGGAAGGACCAGTGGTCACATCCAGCTGGCAAAAACCGACTCAAGTATCAACTGAATTACCATTGGGCCACTGTAATAATCAATTAGTCATCGTGTCCCGCACAAACAAGCAGCCGCCGACTGGCATTCGGTAGTGGCTGCTACAGTACTCAGTACTTGTGGGTGCTGTTAGTCCAGCTCATTTTAGGGCGCGGATTTCCTAAGAAAGCCTTGCGCAGGAAGTTCCTGCACTGGGAACCAAGGTGGGGCCCACAGTGATTTTTTTGATAAATCCATCCCATCCATCCGTTTTTGGAACTCATTTTAGAACATGAAAACAGAAACGAACCGGATCCAAGACTCAAGTGGGCCTCACTAAAGGAGAAGGTGGGTAGGTAAATTACTACCGTTGAAACGTCCTTGGGTCCACAGCGATGTTTATATGACATCCATACCGTTCATAACGTCACAACTACTGGGATGAACTGGAAACACAAATATTATCCTGATTCGAAACTCCCATGGCTCCACAAATATTTCAACTGTGGACGTTCAATCCTAACGATTTCAGCCCACTTGAGTCTTCGGTCCGGTTCATTTTTGTTCTATGTCCCAAAATGAGCTCCCAAAACGGATGGACAGGTGGATTTATAAAAAAAAAATCACTTTGGGCCCCACCTTGGTTTCCTGCGCAGGAACTTCTCACGCAAGGCTTTCGATGGAAATTCGCGGCCCTCATTTTAAGGCATGAATCTAAAAGTAAGATAGATTTTAATACCAGGAGGACCATACTACAAAAAATAATAGTGATTGAACACGCACGTTTGAAAACTTGATACATCCCCACAAAATGATGTAGAGCGTGCTACATATGCATTCTTTGTACAACTGTACAAAAATAAACTTGAACGAAAGCAGATGTAGTTCATCAAATCTAAGCCCAATCCTACGTAGGCATGATGTAACTAGCCTAGATGTGTTTTGATTGAAGAAATTTACTCTAGATAGAGAGAAATTGTCATTCAAAGTTTGGACCATAAAACAGGCGTTAACTTTTATTACGGAACTGTAGACACCCCACCTTTGGCTACAAAGCTGGTCGAGATGGCTGAATGAATGGAGGTCCATACCTCCAATCTTTATATCCAAACCCAGTCATACTCACTCTTGCAAGCCCTAGTCTATAGCCCAACTCAAGCCTAAACCCAGTCAACTCACCTCTAAACATTAGCCAGAAAAACTATCCATAGAAAAAAAAAAAAAACTAGTACAAAATTTCTAAAAAAGTTAAACTTGATGAGTCAACCTGCTAAGTTAAATCACCGAGTCGACTCACTGGGTCAGCCCAGTCCTTGCACCCAATTGACTCACTTTGTCAAACCCATCTTTCAAACACATTTGACTCACCTAGTTCCGAGCCGCAACTTCGGAATAACTCCGAACCTCAAACTTGAGGCTTTCTTGCTTCAGGTTCGGAGGCTGTGCGCTCCGAAGTTGGAGCAAAGTGGCCGTATGGGGCCGCCCGCACCTATTTACGAGAGCTACAACTTCTCGCCACTATAAATACCCCCTCCCCTTTTCATTTCCAACATCCACTTTCCCTCTCTTCAGCACGAGAGTTTCGAGTCCGTTCCCACTCTCTTAGCCCATTCATCTACCGAGGAGAGCCCGAGTGAGTGAAGAGTTTAGCCCCGGTCTAGCCCAGCCTGAGTTGGTTCAAGACTCATAAGTCCAAATCTTAGCCACTTGAAGCTAATCCTTGCGATACCTTCGTTCATCCAACTACTCTTATACCAGCATCATCTCATTTGCATCTAGCATAAGTGCAACATTTATTATTCTTCCAACCCCTATGTTTATCATTCCATTACAAACACTTGATCAGGTCTTAGTGTATGATTTAAGGTTCGTCAGTTTGCCCGGAACTTGCCTATCAGAAACTCTGACCAATCAAACACACATCATGCATCTCGCATAAATCACCTGTCAGTTTGAGCATATGCTATGGGCTTGGCTTGCCTATCTGATAGGATCTTGTCCATCAGAAACTCTTACTGTTCAAACCTACATTCATGCATCATATCATTCATGAGAATGTACGAGGATTAAATTAGACTTTCAAGTATTAGTTCGATTCTGTGAAGTAAAGATCGTACTTCGATATGGGCAGAGTGGGTGCCTAACACCTTCCCACCCTGTAACCGTGATCTCTTACTTTAAATCTCTGACCGCAGATAAAAAAGAGTCATTTTAGAGGAATTAATCTTTAGATTCTCTTCTCTAACGTTTCTACGGGGTCTAGCCGACTGTAGATTCGAAGTAACTGGCTAGTGGCGACTCTGGTCTTATACAAATGCATCCAAACATATTCAATTTAACCCAAAAATAACATGACAACCAAACAGCCCTCGAGAAAGAGGTGAGTCGATGGCAATGATGATTCGTGCACGTTCGAAAGAGGATGGAAGCGCGGAAAGGCGAGCATCCACAGGAACGTATGAACAATCAACCTGCATCTTACAAGTCGCATCAATAAGTTTTGCAAGAAAATACTTCTTTCAAATTCAAAAATAACATTTTAAGAAAAACATAATATTTTTAGTAATTTCTAATTTTAATGCATCTCTTTCGTTTTAGAGTTTTAGTATTTATAATAATTTTTATAATTGCTTCTAATCATAATAAAAATAATCTGGCACGATTAATTTAAAAAAATTCTATTTTTGGTAAATTATATTTTAGGTGAATTATGACTATAATTAAGATTTTGCTTTTTCTATGATGTGGTCCACTTGAGATTTGGTTCTTCTTCATTTTTAAGATTATGCTGTAAAATGAGTTGTCAAAACAGATGGATGGCCTGGATGTAATGAAGATACATCATTGTGGGCCCCACAATCAGGGATCCACCGTAGCTGTAGGAAACGCGAGTTTGGCTGGCGATCCCAACACCAGCCTCTATGGGCCCCACCATGATGTATGTGTTTTATCCAATTCGTCCGTCCATTTAACTAGCTCACTAACTAAATAGTAAAACACAAGTAGAGGACGCTGGATGTCGATGTGGCTGATTATTCCACAAGGCAATCAACGTGATGTGGTCAACCTATTTGACAGGTTGAATATTGAGCCCACATGAAGTGTTAGAAGTTATCCGCTGGATTGACGATGATTTGTGATCTAATTGGTTGAAATCTAGATCTTCTATTATTTTTTAACCATCCCAGTTCCATTATAGACGCGTGTTGACCGTTGAATTTTTTATTTGAGAAAATGACAGTCAAACACATGTTTTATAATATAATTATAATTATCTACTTGTTAGAATACCACATAAAACACACAAGTCTATGGGGCTCATAATATTTTTTAAGTGTAAGGTCTACACCATTCATTACATTCTATATTCGATGTTAGGTCTTGAGGTAAAAAATTAGTTAAATCCACATCTTAGACGGGCCATGCCACATGAAATACGATGGATGAGATGGTGATCGTAAGTTTGTGTGTGGGCCACTATGTGATGAATCTTTTCATCAAACCTATCAGTTAAGCCTAATTCATTAAGATGGAGAAGATACAAAAATCAGCCTTTAAGAAACTCAAGTGAGCTACACTGCATGAAGCTGACGGTTTTGAGAGCAATTTTACATTGTTCTGGTTGTTGTGATTTATATGAGTATTTTATTGGGTTACATTATGAAAAGAATGGAATTCTACATACATGACATGATGGAGCCATAGAGCATTGCATAATCTTTTCTTCCTGTTAGCTAGCTGCGGAGAAGAGAAATTGTAAGCAGTTATTGTATGATGACGTAGTGGATTTTCCAAATCTATTCTGTTTTAATTTAGCGGATTGATAGTTTTACAATGCGTACTTTGATTGACCATTCTATTAGTTGTTGAAGAATACCGTTGTACATAGGTCTTTCCCTTCTATCACGCGGTTGCACGTAGGTTAGTCATATCCCAGCATAATTCTTTCATGAGTTGTCTACTGCACTCCATACGCAATAAATGTGACCACCCATTAATGTGGGTCCCACCTTGAAGGTCATAAAAACTGATCCAAATTGATCATTGCATTGCTAGATGGAATCATGCCATGTATGGCCTATAATCTCGACAATTATTTGTAGTAAAGTTATTTGCAGGTGAAATCTTAACCATATATTGTTAATCACATGCATTTCTAAATTTTCTAAATATTTATAATTATATTTAAAATGTCCTTTTCATATGCCTTAAACACACAAGGTTATTTGTGGTTGGAAATTAATTACAACTGCAAAAAGTCCCCTTGTAAAGGTAATATTTATACAATATAGATTATTTATCTAATTATACATATACTTTAGTTGTAACACTTTCTTTTCTTACACTTGGGTTATGTAGTCTACAAAAGTCCTCATTTATATGACTAAAATTACTTTAAACCCTTAATTACCCCACCAAGTTTTTCTTTCTCATAAGCCTCATCTTCATAGGGTCATCATGTGGTATATTTGACACCCAATATGGTCACCAACCAATAATCCTTATGTTCACTATTTATTTAAAAAATCATCCTGATAGAAAATGGGCCACACCACTGAGATGATGTAACGCCTCGAAATCGGCACTCGAGTACAGAGACTCCGATCTTGAGTTATCAGGTATTAAGTTAGTAAAATGCTTGTTTAGGAATGCCACACGTGAAAAATTCTCCCACTTGTGTCCCCAATCAAATGTACATTTATTCAATATATCAATAAACCAGAGTAATGCATTTCAACAAGCGGATCAAAAGAAAACGGAGATAAATAAATCCAGAAATATACGGTTAACACCCAAAATGTAAATTCAAAATTAGTATCAATTCATATGAGAGTTATATAAATCACAATAAATGCAATAGGAAGGAAAAATATAACTACTAAAGGAATAAAACTATAAGACTACTAGGACGCCCAGAGCACACCACTATCTGATCCTATTTCTGAGTTATCTGCATATGTTAAATGGAAGGCGTCAAACGCCAACATAGTGAGAAAATAACCCCAAGATTATACTCGAGATATTTTAATTATAAACATGTTTATGATAAAAAAATATGTATATATATATATTTATATTTGTATGTTACTACACCCAAGCATGTTAACTCTAACACACAAATGCTAAGCAAGTTACACATATTGTTCACTCAAGAATGCACATGCAATAATAGCATAACAAAGCAATTAATTTTTTAAACTAGTTAATTAATGCAGGGAATGTATGAGATGCAAATAAAAAAAAAATGATGCGCTAGTCTTTCTAATAGTCGACCAGCCACCCCACAAGTGTATGCATGTCCCTGGGAAAATCACAATAAATGGTGATATGATCTTTCTAACAGTCGATCAACCACCCACAAATGCAAGGTCGTTCTTCAGTATACTGGCATTTTTAATAGTCGGACAGTCACTTGGAAGGCTAATGTCGTGTATGCATGATTAGCTCAACCTTTATTGATCATTTTTTCACACAGCAAGATTGATGAAGCTAGAATACTGCCATTATATCATAAGTCTAACTGGGACCATCTGGCTCTCTATGATGCGTCGCTAATCATTGCCGTAACCCCTTAATCCAAAGTTGAGTTATCCTCCCATGAAAGCATGGTATGGCCGTGACTCATCAGCCACACCCAAATAAAGTGAAATGGCTTGTCACCCAAATATCAAATACAATTAATTAATTCAAATGTGCGGGTTTATCACTCAAAACTAAACTAATACACGTCTGTGTCGTTCGAACGGTACTTACTCACACAACCATCAACCGGGTAAAAAATTACGAGAATCGTTCGAACAATACTTTGTCACCCCAGTCAATGCTCACTGGTCTCTACGGGGAGGTTCGTTATATCAGCGTAGGCCAACAGATTAAACACGGTGTCCCATCCCACCATGCCTGACTCATGAGACTTGGTTGATCGTGTCGCAATACGATTTGAAGTGGATTGTTTATAATGAAAATGATGGTATTCCACATTCCATAAAGTGTTATTCAATTAGTCAAACAAAAGAATGATTGTGGACAATGACAAACTGACAGTGGCCACTATTAGTTGACCGTTCCCATCTAGGTCGATTAAATAAGCTAGTGTCGGCCAATCAAATGGTAGGTAGTACACTAGTTAAACGGTTGTCAAAATTTAATCCAATCCAAATTTAATACCACATTATGGCACATCAACCACACAAATGTCTGAAATATTACTACACAAGTGTTTAAAACATTACCATACAACTGTTTAAAGCACCTTACCCGACCGACCAGATGGCACAGTCCGAATGACACAGGGTGTCACATACATCCATAAACATATACGAATTTCAATATTATACATCCATAACATTCAAACATTTCATCGAGCATGTTGTCGACTCAACAATCATTGACATATATATATATATATATATATATATATATATATATATATATATATATATATATATATATATATATATATATATAATATTAAAGTGATTCTATCATTTATAATATAAGTAAATTTAACAAATTCAAGCAATGATTAACTAAAATTTATCGAGACGAAGTTTGAGTGTAGATCTTCACCTTAGGGCTAAAAGTCCTCGATTTGGATGTGACTGTCACGCTGAAAATTCAGGTAAAATGCTCAAAACCTAAATTGAAGTACAGACCTACCATTAATTATTTAGATTTAGTCATAATTAAACATTAGGCAATAGGTTGGGGCTTTCCTAATTCTATTAGAATGATACCTCAACTTGATTCAATGAATTGGAGCTCGAAATCGGCGCATCACCGAAGTTCCAATGGAGCCAAGCTTGGTTACAACTCCCGCAAGAGTATAGGCCACCACAAATTGCTTATGGGGGCCACCAATCCTAACATGAATGAATTGTAGCATTTAAACCCTAAAATTCAGATGAGAGAGATGGGTTTTTCAACCAAAATCCCTATAACATGCTAGAAATATGAGAAATATACACATACACCAAGGAAAGACCCCATACCTCATTAATCGATGGATTCTACAGCCGAAGAAGGCATGGAACGGTAAACATAAATCAAAATTGGCAAAGAATAACTTGGTGCGACACCCCATACCCGAACTAGAGCCCCCACATGAGCTTACGCACCCCCTCTCTCTTGTTCTCCTTCTCTTCCTTTATTTCTCTCATTTTCTTTCTTTCTTTCTTGCCTAAACCCTAGCAACATTTAGATTTGGGGGAAAGGCTACCAAATGAGCCCAATTTATAGTGTCAGATGTGATACAAATGAGATTTGGGGGAAGGGCTACCAAATGAGCCCAATTTATAGTGTCAGATGTGATACAAATGGCCCAAGAGGCTTGGGTCATGGCTATATAACCATATGGGAGGTTGTTTCTAGCATTTGGGGCCCATCGGGGTCCACACAGGTCTATCTAATTCATGGGATAATTGCTACAAGTGTAGATTCACCTAAGGATAAGATTATCAGTATTTCGGAAGCGACAATCAACGGTTACAATGTAATGTTCGTTTAATGATTACCGATCACGATCAGGACTGCCGCTTTAGGGATACATATATGAAAATGTTTGAGACTAGGATCCTAAGTTTCATTAGAATCTAACAACTCAAAATCCACAACTTCGCGTAAATTTGAGTGGACAGAATTAATTTAAATTCTAAAAAATTCAAAACAGATTCACATATCATATGTGCCACACTTTCAGCTTCGAGATGAGCGATTCGGTGTGTTGTCTTGGCTCAACGTCTCATAAGGGTTGTCAAGCCCACTAAGACAGACGATTTTCCTTAGTTTCGGGTTTAATGGCTCACCAACGAGTGGTCAAAGGATTGTTTGGATATTCTGGACATTTTTGGGTTGAACTAGGTGACGAGATTGCTTGTGCACAATAAATAGGGTTTGGATTAACTAAGTTCACAATGTAAGCTATTCACAATTAGTGAAAATGGTAATTCAGTCCTAATCACCATAATCAAGAGTCATAATTCAACTAAACTATAAACTGTCTGGAATAATATAATGTATAATTAAATAAATAAAATATAAAAATCTAAATTAATTACATAGGATGAATCCTAACACGATTAGAAGCATTTCCTAAGAAGACATCGAATACTAAAAGTCAAAAATAAAAAAGACAGGACCGGTCCTATGACAACTTTTCGTTGTCAAAATTTTCAGTTTCAACAGGCCAGTTGTGTGTAATGTTTTTAGTATTTTTAGTTATCAAATTATTTTAATACTTTTTATGGTGATTACTTATCAATCTATTCTCATTCTACAAAATTTTATATCATTCTAAGCTCTAGAAAATTATTAAAATTCCATAAGTATACATTGCCTGAAACTAATAATTTTCTGGATAGTTTTAGAAATTTTGTTGTTATAGTAAAAAATAGCAGTGATCGTATATCATCACGATGTCTTGATCCTGCGAGCAGCTTTGTTCGACTCTCGAGATCATCTGTTCGCGTCTCGCATATTAGATAAATACGGCGCACAGTTACCGAGTCTTCGAGCCTTCATGGTCAATAGTCGGATATTACAAAGGCGAAAAATATCTTTCTTGACTTGCGAGCAGTCCTCGCAAGTTGTTTAAAGGCGTCACATCTCAATATGCGAGCGCTGGTCTCGCGAGCATCTTTCGACGTGCGAGCAGTCCTTCTCGCAAGTCGTTAAAAGGCGTCACATCTCAATATGCTAGCGCCTGGTCTCGCGAGCATCTTCCGACGTGCGAGCAGCTTTTACTGATGATCAGCGATGACATCCCTTAGCCTCTAGTGCCAACAGCCCGTATAGGGCGATTTTGGGCTTATCTTCGTCAATGGCTCCGCGTCTCAAGGGATCGTTATCAAGGAACGTAATTGATTTGGTGAGTAATTGGATTAGATTATTCCTTTATCTGAGGATAAGAAGGATAAACACCTTATCCCATGAAATCAGTAGATGATCTCGGTACCTTACGTATCAGAGTGGGACATTCGGATCTATATAAATAGATGGTTCTCATCAATAAAGCAGGTACACAATACTCAATCCCTAATCCCCGTCGTTGATTTGTTCTCTTTCCTTACCCTATCTAACTTAGGCATCGGAGGGCCAACGGCTGGACGCCGGCCACCCTTAGTTATTTTATGTCTCCTTTCAGGTCCAAGGAGGAAATCGCTTGGAGGGAAGGTGAACCTTCCGGAGGATCCTGTTACAAAATTCGACGTAAATATTTGTAAAATCAATATAATTAAAATATTTAATTATTTTTCTATAAACTAGACTCATGAAGCTTCAATCTGGCTTTTAAATCACCTCAATCTGAGTTATAACGAAGAAGACCCATGTGACCGCAGTAATCTGTCTAGCATGTGGCAGTGACACTGCATGAATCTGTCAAAGAAACCCACCTTTTTTTGTTAGGTAGTTTTGGTGGTCCCCAAATCACCCCCTCTTAACCCAAACATATGCGAATAGCTGTACAAACATGCACTTAACTCTAGAACTCAAAGGTGACAAAGGACATCCATTTTCCAAGTTAGCGAAAATTTGGGGCGTTATAGATGATGTTATTAAAATTAAAAAATGTGCAAGACAGTTTTCTTGTGTTTTATTGTTCTGGAGTTCTAAGTAATAAAGACATTCATAGACAATCACAAGCATTTACAAAGTATACACGAGAAGAGATATCGCAAGGCGAATTTCATTCAAGAGATTTTAAGATCTTTTACATTCCAGGCTATGATACTGGTCATGAGCCCTTAATTACATCAATTGTTGATCACCATTGATTAAAAGGCAAAAGTAAATATATGCATGCATCATAGATAAATTAAATAAAGCATCAAGAGAGCATAAACATAAGTAATGAGCACCACAGATAATACGAGAGATTTTTACGTGGAAACCCTTACAGGAGAAAACCATGGCACAAAGCGACAAGATTCCACTATGAATATATGTTGTACAATAGATGAAATATGCGAAAAGAGGCCCGGATAGGTCGAGCAGGTGACTAAGTCATCAGGGACTATGGTCTTTGGGTTCACGGTCGTAGAGACTAAGTTTTGAGTTTCTTATGGACTAAGGCATCGTTTAGACAAGTTAAATATCTGTCCCATGTTCTTTCAGGCGTTCCTAGTTGAAAAACAGCCAGGGCTTTAACTGAGTCATATAACACAGTACCAGTGATCGTCGCTATGGACGGATGACCGCAAGAAGACATGCCACGATTACCAAGTAGTGCAACACAGTTCCAGTGACCATTGCTGTGACAGGTGACTGCGGGAAGGCACGCTATGGTTGCCATGCTCAACACAGTGTTAGTGACCGTCGTTGTGGATGGGTGACCGTAGGAACGCATATTACAGGCTATCAAATGGTATGACACAGTGTCAGTGACCGTCGGTGTGGACGGGTGATCGCGAGAAGACACATTATGGCTGCCGAATGGTATGACATGGTGTCAGTGACTGTTGCTGTGGATGGGTGACCCCGGGAAGACACATTATAGCTATTGGGTGGTGCAACACAGTGCTAATGACCGTTGTAGTTGGATAAGTGACCACAGGAAGACACACCATGACTACTTGAGTTGCTCAACTGACAGATCCCGCTTTGTATGGGTAGTACATCAATTGGTTTAGCGATAGGAGTTCATAACAAAGCGTTTTAGGCGTTTTGAAACTTTTTTATTGCAATTTTCGATGATAACCATAGTCCCTTTAGTTTAGTCTCATAACTTGATCAAGGATGAATAAAGTTCATACAACGGATATGAGGAGTACATAATAAATATGCTGTATTGCATGCTCGAGAGAGAATTGCATCGTGTTTGATGTTTAGTGCATCGGTTGAATTATGCATCTGATTTGGTTAACCCACTTTATGCGTATCTTTAACTTGGCCACATTATTATTAATTATCGATATTTTGAGAGATTGGATCAATCAGATGAGCTATGTCGAGCCATATTTCTTTGAGAAGTTCAAGCTCGATGAGTTAGATTATGCATCTTGGAGCCAGAAAATGGCTAAGTACCGGGGCCGATGTACGCCCGTTTATGCTGATAACTGATAAATGGTGGGGATTAATGTCCCACAAGTGCTTGATTTAGTTGTCTTATGATAAGGGGATGTGAAATCCAGCTTGGGGTCAGTGAGATCGCGTCTAATTTTACTTAGCGCCAGTCAATCTTTGGGGGCTGTCAGGGCACTTTCCAAGGTCGAAAATGACTAAGTACTGGGTCTGTTTACTACTTAATCGTGATGTTTAGTGATTTATAATGATGATTATCTTTGAATACTGCTGAATTATGCTCATTAAGGTCGTAATGATGTTAAATCCGACTTGGCGGAGATCGCATCCGATTCCACTTAGTGTCAGTCAATCTTTGGGCCGGCAGGACACTTCCCAGGGCTGAAAATGGCTAAGTACTAGGCCTGTTTACCGCTTAATCATTGTATTTTGAGATTAAGATAGTGATTAATGTCGATGTAATGCATAATTACTTTACTTTGGACCATGGAGATGCTAAGTCTCACTTGGTGTCGGTCAGATTCCGCTTAGTTTTATCGTGCGTTGGTCGCTTTATGCTCTTACAAAGGAGTTTTTAGGGTTGTAAAATTGACTAAGTATTGGTCATTTTGGACTAAATCACTGATTAAAGGCTTTTAACATCGACCGTTAGAAAATTTGATCCGGAGGATGGAAAGAGAACGTCGATGTGTGTCCAGGAGGCATACTGTATTGGAGAGGCGGGCCACACCATAGAGTCCCTGACATAGCCAGGGACATCTGGGCGCAGGTCCAGGGGGGTGTGTGCACATGTGCCTAAGGAGTGGGCGCATGTGTCCCCTCCCGAGCACATGTGTTCTCTCGGGCGCATATGAAGGTTGGTGGGCGCGTGTCTCATTGGGACTTAGTTAATTCGCCCACCCTCATGTCCCCATGCCTTGGCCATTTTTCTCAAATTTTCTCCACTCTCTCTCTCTGCACTTTGGTCCGGTGGGAGAAATACTTTTTCGGCGAGGCATTCTAGCGACGAAAAGCCTTTCCGGCGAAGGATTCCGACGAGCGAATTAAGAGCGGGCGCATGTTACCTTGCGTCGCGCTAATGTCTCTCTGTAGATGAATCTTCTCTCTTGGTCATCAGGTGGGTCGCGCTATTTATAGTATACTAATCAGGGTCGGGTCCAAGCAAATGGAAAATGGCGAGCACATATGTTTATGAGAGGGTTTTCGGGTGACCGTCATTAGAGAGTGGGCGCATGGCCCCTGGTGTGGGTGCATGTGCCCATATTTAGAAATTTTGATATTTGGTAAATGGAGAGAAGACTTCCCGGGCGCATGTCTCCTCTCTTGTTCGCACGTTCTCCATGCAGTGTACGCATGTGGCTTTCGCCTGTTCTCAAACTTAGAAAAATTATCAGTTTTCAGGCTCGGATTGTCTCCTTCAAAGGACAGGTACCTTTTTGGATGCCTAAGTCACTGATGCAAAAGCACTTTAAGCCTCTCATCAGGCTGTTGAATGAATGAGTCAAGATACGGATGCTCAACTGTTATAAATTTTGGTAGTTCCTTACCAATTTGGACCCTTCCAGTCGGTTCCAGACGGGCAAAACGCTCTTCGGGGTGTGTAGGTAAAAGTATTTCTTTTATAACTTCTAAGTTGACCCGACCCGTGCCAACTCTATAGGTGTTATACCCTCGGTGGGTATTCTACATAAGGCTTAAAGGAATATCGTAGGCTATTTCAATCTCCCTTAGAAATAAAATGAACTGACACTTACATCACTAGGGATTGTTAGAGTTAGCATCCTTGCAATAAACTGAGCACGTGCATGGGATCCACACCATCTATCATGTTTGCTCCTCATTTTCACTTTGGAAATAAAAAATTAGTTGAACTAAAAACTCAGATAGCCCACACCATAAGGAAAAGCTAGGATGTGATGCTTACATTTAGTTGTGTATGTGCGTAACGCCTCGAATTTCAAGGGTCGAGTCCAATCTCGATCCTCGAGATTTCAGGTGTCACTTATGCTTGATGGAAGCGTGATTAATGCATTTATAGTTTAACAGTATCAATGTGCAAGGTTAAAACCAATAAGCAGTAAGTAAAGTTAAAAGCTAAGATATACCTTATTACATACCTATGATTTGTCCATCCAAAATGTGGGGCCCACGCACAATGGGCGTCCCCACCCATTCCCAAACATAAAATATACAATGAAAAAGAGTACCCAAATGTCATTGAGCCCACGAACCCAAAACCGTAAAACTAATGCTTTGTCATCCCTGGCTAGGCCCGATCAACTAAGAACTGGAAGTTGGAGAACTCTCCCGTAAAGTCCTCGAACTCATCTTGTAAGGCGTACTCCTCCAAGGTACCTACATCTATCATAATATAATTTGCCTGGTGTTTTAAAACACCATCCCAGGAGTGGGAGTGAGTGATCAACTCAAGGAGAATTATAATTCGAAGTTTAACATATTATTAAACAAAGCAGGATTAAGCACTGATCACAAGCAAAAAATTCAAGTTCTTATACTAGTTCCTTAGTGCATGAATGACATGGGTTCGCACACCATGCATGTTCCAGATATCACATGAGGAACACGAGGTGGCACTGGCGTTACATCAAGCAACCAAGCACCTCCAGAACCTCCAAAATGCATATAGGTGAATCATCATTCGGCATCCTGGCCTTTCAAACAGTCAGACAGTTGCCTAGGGGATCCATGGCATGTATGCATGCTTAACTTTAGTTTTATTAGGTTGATTCTCAGCCATCATATTGATGAAGCCAGGGCACAATTGTCCAATCACTGGTCCTAACCTGGACCATCTGGCTCCAAACGGTGCATCACAAATCATTGCCAGTAACCCGCGATTCCCTATTTCTTTCACACCCAGTGATATAGTTCCCATCATCCTAATATACATGAGGTACGCCATCCGTCTCGGTCATACTGTTAGGGTTGGCCACCCTCCAAATCACTCCACTGGCTCTACGGGGAGGCAAATCATCCTAGCGTCAAGCCGACGACTAGGACACGGTGTCTCATACCACCATGCCCAGCCCAAGAGGCTTGTGGGGATCGTATTGTACATATGATTACCACTGGATTCATCACTTCCTTGGGTCTGGGTACTCCGTATTCAGGGGACCGTGTTACCCAATCATCATTCATTCACGATGTCATGCGTCAGACGGATCCGATCGATATAGGAGTTTCCGTTTGGACTGGCATGGGTGCAAGCGACCCTCGTAGTCTAACTACGACTGACCATCCATTTTTTCCGGACCAACCGGATTCATCTCGGGTAACTATCGTATTCGGGTTATCCACCTTAGAGGGATTAGGCCGGATATCCCATATCACATTTCACCATGAACATACTCACATTTCATATATTTTTAAACTTAGAAAGAAAAATACTTAAGAAGCCACTATGCATCGTAATATCGTTATGTTCACACACATATACATCCATAACGTAATAAATTAGGAATTGCATCACAACAATGGTACTTTATCTCACTCAAAAATTTCATCAAACACCTTAGCTACAAAAATCCAACATATCATCATATTACAATTAACATAATAATAAATAATTAACAACCATAAATCTTATCCTAACAACCAAATCAATCCCAAAACCGTCTAGGGTTGATAAATGCAAACATAGAAGCATAATTCCACACCTTAGGGTTAGGATTTTGCACGCTCAAAGCACACCTAGGGTTAATGTTTTCAAATTCAAGCACTTGAAAGCATAATAACACTGTGTTATGGTTCATAGTACTAGTCTCAACGATTTAGGCGAAAGAGATACGGAGTTTCTAACTTACCTACAATCTCAACGACGGGTTGAGATGATCACTAGTAATAACGTCTATGCTATCGACCAAGGCAAGAGCTAGGATCACAAGCTCCTACCCTTGCTCAACACAACACTCCAATTCTCACCTCTCTCCTCTCAAGTCCTCCCAAGCTTAATTCTCTCTCTCAAGTGTAAAAAGGGGTTAAAATAGTGTTGGGGTGGAATGCCCCAACCCATCTTTATTTATGGGCCTAGAATGACCTATTCGGCCCTAATTTCCAATTCATCATGAAACTAGCCTTCGGAAAGACTATTTCGACTAGTAGGGACCTGTCGGGTCCCACTCGAGCTCATCAAGACCAGTCATTAGACCTGTCATCGTGCGATCGACCATGGGTCGAACTATCTCGCACATCTAGCGCGACAATCAACCGCAATCATATGATACACATTCAACGGTCTTCGGACTTCGATCGGGGCAACAACTTTAGGGGATTATTCGTCAATATAATTAAGGGTCGAGCCCTAAATCCCACCGTGTTTCATTGGTTCAGATTTAACAACTTGGAGTTGCCAAGTTGACATACTTATTAATTAAAATGGGGAGAATCCCAATGGACTCACACCACCCATGTGCCCCCACCAAAAGCCCGAGATGAGCAATTCAAGCGCACTCTTAATCCAATGACCAGCAAGGGTCGTCAAGCCCACCAATGGAGATAACCTCACTTAGCCCCACACTTATCGGGTTACTGATGGATATCCTACGGACAAAACGGAGAATCAGGGCACACTCGGGACTAATTGGATACCGGTATTGAATAGGTAGGTTGGTAACAACCTAGTCGTGCAAACCCCAACGTTTGATGTCTAGGTTGTTAGTGGAAAGACCACTTATGGGTTTAGAAGGGGACTAAGCTAAGCGGGGTTCGATCTATCTACGTCTGAAGTTTGACTGATTTAAAGTTAACAGAACAACGTTTTGGCCTAACTCGCTCTCATCTGTTGATTTGTAAGTTAGACGGAAAGTTGATTAAGTTGGGTTATAAGCATAATCTAAGTGGTGATTAGTATTGTTCTCGTTATATGTTCATTATGCATCGGTTAGGTCATTTTATCAATAGCTAGGTCTACTAGATCTTAACCTTACATTTATAGATTGCATGATTAAGCTCAAGCTTTCGATGATTGGGCGAAACGTTATCTCTTTAAAAATGTTTAATCAAATTTGTATAGTTCTTTGTTGGTAATACTAGTATGTTTGTTAGAATCGAGCATTAAAGATTACTAAATGATAAACTAAACTAATAGTAGTGAAAAAATTTCAAAGGGTCTTTGAAATTCAAATTGGTGAAAATCTAGGGCGTTACAATGTGCCCACTATAGTTTATAAATATTATCTAATCCATTCACATGACTCTTCTCATGAAAATGAACTACTCTCTAAAAATCACTCTATTGTTAAAACTTAGGTGGAGAACATCGCATGAATTTAAAGGTTTTTAGTAGATTTTATACTATGTCCAATAGAGATGCCTACTTCAATTTTGGATTAGTGTAATACTCAAGATCAAAGCCTAACATTGGGTGGCCCACCCATTCCATGTTAATGGATAATCTGACCTTGCAACTAAAGGGAGTAACACAATTATTTTCACAACTTAGGTTTAATTTTTAAAGGATGTTTTGGCATTTTACACAAAGTTCCTTTCTTGATGATTGACAAAGTGTATAAATGTAATTAGATGATCAATGAAGATAATTGTAATTATATCGTGAATATAAGTATTTGACAATAATTTTTTCTTTTTCTTTTTTTAATTTGTATTGTAATTATATATAAGTGTTTCACTATATTTTTTTCTTTTTTATTTGAAGTAAATGCTGATTATATAATTGTAATTTTTAGTTTGGGTTACATTTAAAAAGATCATTTTGATTGAATGATCCTAGCCATATGTGGAATCCTGTTTGGCGAGGGGGAGTCGTTATTCCCCTCCACTCCATTGTCTGGTTCATATGAATATTGGTAGATTTGGATTGACTCTCGAATGATAAATTGATTATTTTTTGAGTCACTAGTACTAGCTAGATGAGGTTGGAATTTATGGTTGACTATAAACCGTAGAATCACTTACGGAATGAAAGATTCGATGATCTCTCAATTTGAGTGACTCTTGCGATTGGTATGCAACTGGAGATCCTAAGGGCAGGCCTCCACTGTGATTAGTTTAGGTACATTTTTTCGACCGCACAAAGTACGATCTCTACTTTACAGTATTTTTTTTTTTTTTGAGATTTGAAAAGTTGTAAAGATGATTACATCCAAAGATAAAGTGACAAACGTTAAAATAAAAGGCAAAGTGTGAAGAATGAGAGAAAAGTGTGTGGATGGTATGTGTGGGAATATTGGCGCAAACTTGGAGGAGGTGTGAGGAAAAAAGAGGGAAACCATGACACCCTGATTCATAGCTCAAGTGGTAGACTGAGTGAAGATAACCCCGTTTCAACACTGAGGTCTTGGTATCAATTCCCAAGTGCAGGTGGCTAACATTGCAGTGTGACTAATAATTGGGGTGTGTGTACTAACCTAAAAAAAAGAAGAGGGAAACCATGCACTCATAAATGAAAAGAAATAATTGGGCATTCCTAATTCTAACTCTACTTAAAAGCTGATGTACTTCTTTAAAAACAGGTGGCCTTTTGGCGATGAAGATTCCTCCTACGGACCCTCCGAAGCAAATGATTATCTCTCCTAACAGGCCTTCCACTCTCACTCCTTACTTCTCCTGAGTGTATCCAAGCACTCTGTTAGCATCTAAGGGGCAAGAGGGCATAGTTAGGTTGTTTTTGTGTGTTATTGTAAATGAGAGGAATGGAGCAAAATTTATAGACCAGCCCGATGGTGTTGACGTGGCATGATTTTATAATTATTGGGGCCTGACAAGTAATAAGGACTCTCTCGGACAACCTCTCTTATAATCTCAAGGCATTTTTTCCATCTCATCAGGCTTGCGGTCCACCTGCTAGATTCTAGTGGCCCAAGGTAACCGACGGCTCCCTTAACAAGATCAGAATCATCAGATCTCTCCAAGAGGGCATAAGTCGGGGATCTTCTCTGTTCAATCCATTTTAACGTTGTGGTGCTTCCCGAGTTGATTAAAAGCTAGTATTTGATGTTACACTGCATTCCTGCGAAGCATCTTAGGTGATTCATCTCAACTCATCTAGATTTTTAGTCGGTCAATTGAGAAACGCATTGAGTAAGATTCTATAATAACTTGATAAGACTTATCAAGTTAGTTCGACAACTTAGTTGATTTGAGATGACTTGATGAGATTTGAACAAGTCACTTATTGAGTAAATGACAATTTAAAGAAATAAATGCGAGGGGCATATTTTCAAAGGCTGGACGTTATGAGCAAGTCGCACATGTCACTGCAACTTAGCAATGTGCTTTTCTATTTAAATCAAACCATTTTTACTAATAATATTCCATATATTATTAATCTAAAAACTTCTTATAATTATTAAATCATTGACTTGATTTGTGATATAGAGTGGGTCACAGATACATTATTAGCACGGTTGGACTAAAAAAAACCTGAATTGAAGTGGAAATAGTCTTTAGATCCGAGCCTATGTAGAGAATGATGTAACTGTGCCCCAGTCACATTTGGTTCGAAGAAATTCATTGTTGATAGGGAGGGTTTGTCGTTAAAAGTGTGAATTGTAAATCAGTCATAACTTTTGATCCCGGCATCATCATAAAACGCCCGACGTATCAATCTTTATGTTACGATGCTCCCGTTGCCAATTAACTTGCTTTGCCAGCTAATTTCATTCGTTTCACCATAAAATGCACGCTTTCGATTCAACACTACTATTTTAGATTTTTTTTTTATTTTTCATTTTCGTCGTATCTCCTTATTCTTGTGGTTTAGGATTTTTGTCGTTTTTAAAAATTGCTTGTAATAATGTCGGGAATGCTCTAGTAAGGTTTATTTTGATGTTTTTTATTTTTAGCAAATTACGCTTTGAGAATGATTTGCTATTTTGGATAATTTTCAGATAAATTACATTTTGGGTTTTCATATAAGTGATGTTTTTAAGTAATCTTATATGCTATACGATGAAATTATTTAAATTTTCTATTTTACATCTTGTAGACTCAAGAACTCGCCTTGTGGATTCAAGGCCTAGAATACTCAAGCAAGTGGTGATCACCTTCATTTTTATTTCGTGCTCTGCAAGGTGTCAAATCTTTACGAGCTTAAATGAATATTTAATTAAGTTTTTGGGTTTTTCTAGCTATAATCATAAAAGTGTAAATTTTGCCATGTTTGACTGCCTATTCCTTTCGTAAGCCTGGAAGAAAGGAAGAAGAGACTAATGAAATTAACACTTAATTAAAAAAAAAAAAAAGGGGGGGCAGAAGAAGAAGAAAAAATCCCATAGTTTTAACCTTTTAACTAGAAATAATGTCGATGTAGTTGAATTTTTCTGAAGAATATATATCCTCGTGATAGGGCCAACCTTTTAGACGGGTTGGATGTTGGACATAGATCACAGGTTAGAAGTTATCCCCCGTGTGGACCGTAATTTATAGTCCAACTGCTTGGTACTTGAGAGCTGCCGACACTAGTGCCCGGAGGTCAAATTCCAGTCAACGCAGATCCTACGCGTTATTTGGAGTGTTCACACGCGCTTATCTTCACACCATGGTCCTTGCTAAAATACGCACGCAGTGTAGGATATGAAACCATTTTACCGGCTCTCTAGGTTGCCTACCCAATCATATATCCAACGAAGAGGCCCACCATTTCCCACAGTAATGTGCTTCTTTCCTAATCTAATCTCGTTTCCATTCAAATAAGATAATTCTACTCCGTGCACATGGCCCATCTGGAACTTGCATGAGAGATCCATGCCGTCCATCAAGTGGGCCCCGCTGTTTATTCGCTGTGATCTCAATATCAGCTGGATCTCGTTGTTGAGTGGAGCACACGCATGTGTTGAATGTGGATTGATGGTGAGATTCAATCTTAACCATTCATTCTAGGTTAGTGGATATTCATCTTTCGAATGGACCGGATGAACGGCCCTGATTTCACACATGCATCATAGATAAGCACGCATGCCAGGCCAAACTCCCGCGTGTTAGATATTGCGTGCCACTATGGTAATAGCTTGTCACTGTCGGATTGCATGTGATTTACAGACCGACGTTTCGTCTAGCGACTGAAAGGTCTGTGGTGGTTTGATAAACTCACACGCGCGTGTGCATGCCACCCATGTGCCAGCATGGCATATCAGCATGAGATCCAGTCCATTTATCAGAAGTGGGTTATTGCTAAGGTGATGTTATCTCTCAAAATTCAGATCAATCCACTAATCAGGCGGTCCATAGTTTACAAAACAAATGTACGGCTGAAAATACTTGGGTGATTTATTTTTTTTCTAATCGTTCCTGCTGTTTCCAACGTCCTTACCGACCTTCTGAATGGACCGGATTAGTTTTTGGGAGAGGATATCTGCACCGTCAAGCCCAACTGATAGACAGCTTGGATGGCGTGTAGAGAACTATATCATACACGCGAGTCAGGCTAGTCAATATGTGTCAGAAACAGATGGAAAAAGACACGGTGGAGATGTCATCATATCCACAATAATATTCGAAAATATCTCGACATCGAAAGCCAATGAAATCTCGGCCTTTCTTCCTTTTCCTTTCTAAATCTGTGATCAGACATATGTGGGCCTACCTATAATCAGATGGACTACTGGATAACAAGGATCCACCGTTGATGGCATATGGCTTTAAGGGGGTGTTCGGCTCATGGAGTTAGATGGGATTAAGGGGGATGGAATTGCACGTGAAAATCCTATATTGCATTTGGAGAGGATCAGATTAGGCCGGATGGAATTGCATTTGGTCCCACATGAATCCCGCCACTTGCAGCATTGTTTCCTGCTCACACGTTTGAAAATTTTGAAAATATAAGCTAATGTCGGCATGGTACTGTGGGTCCCACCATGATGCATGGACTATATCCACACCGTCCATCCATTTTTTAAGATCATTTTAGGGCAAGGGCCCAAAAATCAAGCAGATCCATAGCTCAAGTGGACCCACCACAGAAAGTAGCTGGGATTGAACGCCTGCTGTTGAAATTTTTTTTGTGTTGTGGTCCATTGCATTTTCTGCTTCTTTTTTGAGCCCATGCTATAAAATTATGTTACAAAATAGATGGACGGTGCGGATATATAACACATACATCATGGGATCAATAATTCCAAATGCTGGTGTAGAGTTTGTTCATCCATGTGTGTCCCACGGTAACGAGTGCAAATACCATCCAGTGAATCCCACCGGATGCCAAACACGGTATTAAGTTTCTTCATCCCATGGTTTCCAACCGCATTAAGAGACAATCCTATGACACCAACAATAATGATATTTTTCTAATCCCATCTTATACCATCTGCCAAACACACCCTAAAATATCGGATGCGATTGTATAGTTAGGCCTTCACCACCATTTACTGTGGTGTGAAGACTATGTGGGGCCCACCTTGATGTTTGGGTTTTATCCATGCCGTCTATCCGTTTTTCCATATCATTTTAAGTTCATGACACTGAAATTAAAGCATATCCAAAGCACAAGTGGATCACACCATAGAAAACATTGGGATGAACGCCTAGTATTGAAAACTTCTTGGGGGCCACATAAGTTTTGGATCATCCAGGTCCGTGTGGCCTTATGAATAAGTTGGATGACAAATAAACATCACTATGGGCCCTACGAAGGTTCAACGATGGATGTCTTTATCCCCACTATTTTTATGTGGTGGGGTCCTCTTGAGCTTTTGGATATGCTTGAGCTGGTAAAACGGATGAACGGCATGGATGAAACACATAGATCATGGTAAACACCCATGGAGGTGGTGTAAGGAGTTAGGCCAGGCAAAATTCCACACGACTCGTTAACCTGCACAAAACCTGTACAAAAAAAAAATTAGTGTTCGGGTCTGGCCTCATTGTGTTGGGTCACTAATGGGTTGACCCATTAAGACTCGTTAATATAATAGGTCGGGTGAGTGTTTCACCTGCGAACCCGTTAACATAATGGTCTAGATCACCAAACCATGGCTCACCTATGAACTTGTGACTCCATCATATGCATTATACAATGTATAGGTGATTCCTCCTCGTTTCACATGTGAATTCTATTGTTTCCGGTGATAGAATGGGCTCACTAGGTGGGCTACTGTTGTATGTTGGGTCAAACTCAGTTGTCCTCATCAATGATGTGGCCATTTGATGAGTAGATTGGACTGGCTCTGGGTGAGCAAATTTTTGACACCACACGAACACGATTTGGGATTCTAGATTTTGACCGGTTAGTTAATGCGCTGGGTTTGGGTGAGCAAATTTTTGACACCACACAAACACCACCCATTTGCCTATTTGGAGTCGTGGGCCCACAGTGATGGATGTGTTTTATCCGATCCAACTGTCTTCGTTGATAAGAAGTGGGAAGAACGGGTACTCTATCTTATCACACGGCCTTGTACGATAGACAGCTTGCGTACTTGTAAATCATTCTAGACCGCTGAAATAGCGTGTCCCACCAAACATGTGGTGTGGCCAACATCCTCAAAAGGTGGGACATCCGTTGTTGGCATAACATAAGATCTCCTCATTTATGCAATGGGCTTTTAAAATGAAGATAGTCAATGGCTCAAATTTAATGGACGACATTCATTCATATGACTTTGGGGCCCATGGCTATGTACGGTCTAGATTCAGGTACATGCTCCAATTGCACACATGACGAAGGCATGCGTATGAATTTCCGTACTCTGCCATTTATCAAATACTTTCTCTTCTATCTCTTTCCTGTGGAGAAACACTTTGATACTCTGGCAGCGTGATGGATCATACGCAGGCACTACTTTAAGAAATTGCAAACATGGAGCATATGAAGTATTAAAAGACCCTCCAAATTATGTAAATCAATTAAAAATTATGCTTATTTTAATTTCTGGATATCTGATTGTTGGATATTTATTGGACGGTTAGTAATGAAGAAATCCAACGGTCCTATTTCCACAAACAAATCTAGGTGAATCATAATTTAGGATTATTTAAAAAATACGATCTGGATCTTGTAAATTGTATAAAGTCTTTTTTTCACAATATAGTCGGTTTTATTCTAGTTAATATATACCACGTGTACTATTTCTAAGCGCCTGTGTATCAAGCGTAATTCGCAGCCCGAGTATCATATAACTCCTCGGAATCCATTCCTTCATTTCCGTGTTTCACTGTTTCTTTTTGACAATACAAATGCTCTCTCTTTGTTATAAAACTACCAAAATACCCTCCCCACGTCGACGTTTTCAAGGCATATCCACGGCCTTGATTTCCGTGTCCACATCTGCAATCAAAGGTGCGTACACGTGGCAGCTCCACCTTTACCCCTTGACGAAGAGTCCTGATCTAATAGCTGCTGCCACGTGTATGATCAGGGGCACGTACTTTGGGTCAGTGGGCCAACAGACATTCCTTCTTATTCATAAAGTCAAAACCCGAGGAGACTGAAAATATACTCGGGTTTTCAGCTCGTGCTGGTGGGAACTTTTTTTCAGTGATCAGAACCATTGATCTGTTGGGTCCCAAAATGTATGGACCATATCCGCTAATCTTGAGCCTTTGTTTCAGTTAAAAGTGGAACCTTGCTTTCTTCCTCGTGTTAAACGTTTATCTGCAGTCCACAAATTCAAAGGTCAGGATTCACGTGGGAAACTGTCTATCCTTGTGGGGTCCAAAAAAACCAGCGGTCTGGATTAACCCCACTAACTTTACAAAGTTAAAGTTACGACCGTTAAAATAACCTCAGTCGGCTTATGCATGCTTTTTCATTAGCTTTGTCGCCCAAAGATGTGACAAAACGGTTTGGTAGGTAGCCGGACTCCCGGAATTGGTGGTCTGCCTCTCCCTATGGCTTGTATATTCCATTGTACTCATCACGTGGGCCCCACTTACAAATGGACCACAGCTACAGTGACCCTTGATGTAACCGCGGTAGCTGTCCAATTAGTGGTCCACCGAAAGCCACGTGGTGCCCACTGAGATGCCTGTGAGAAATCCACCGTCCATCAGTTTCTCCGACTCATGTTAGGGCATGATCCCAAAAAAAAAAAAAACCCAGGTAAAAAACTGGGGTGGACAACACTATAGGAAACAGTGGGGATGGAACGTCCACCGTCAAAACCTATATTTGAACAAAGAAGTTTTGGGTCAAGCTAATATTTGTTTTTTCAGTTGATCCTAGTTAGAGTGACCTTATGAACGGTTTAGATGGTATATAAATATCATGGTAGGCCCCTGGACAGTTTTAATGGTGGCAGCATTTCCATCATTGTTTCCTCTAATGTGGTCCACTTAAGTTTTGGATCTGGCTTATTTTTCGGATCATGTTATAACATGAGCTAGAGAAACTGATGGACCGGGTAGATTTCTCATGGACATCTCTGTGGGCCCCACCCAGCCTCCTAAGAATGGATATCATAGAGTGTAATTTCGTAGGTCGATGGATTGAACAATTGCATCTTTGCACTGTGGGTCTTCAAGAGTTGAGGCCCATGGTTTTACTAATCTTAGCCATTGCTCGGATGGGGCCCACATTTGATGAAATCCAGCTAGATTGGAAACCTATCGACCATTAAACAAGGTTGGTGGTCGTATTTCTAATCTCAACCGTCTGTCTGTATGGGATGAATCAAAAGGTTAAGATTTTTTCCCATCAAGAATTTATTTTTCATCCATCGTACGTCGATGAGTGGATACAACCGAACTATGGTTCACAATCATCGGAATTGAAAGCCCGCCTATATTTATCCGAGAAATGTACGGTGAAGATGTAGCTGGACCACCAATTCAACTGGTCCCCCGATTTACTTGTCTAATAACCCCACGTGATGTAGTTACATTTCTTTTTCCAAGACTCGTCCATCCACTATCAGTCTCTCACTGTCTCATTCATCCTGTTAAGTGGAGTCGCGCGAGTGCGTTTTGCAAGACGATTGCATGCTCACACGTGCTAATGTGGCACGAGCGTTCCAGATTCAGCCGCTCATAAAAGTGGACCCACTGTGAAGATGCTGGTGACGAAAATAACCGTTCCAATTATCGTGTGGGCCATGTAAGTGTGCGTCACTTTTAATTGCCATTTCTTCGAAGATGTGGGGCCATCTGATCATAGAACCAGCCTGAAATTTTGATCAGCTGTCCAAAAGTTGGGACCCACAAGATAAGCGGCTGGGATCTCGCATACATCGGAAATCGATTGGAAGGTCATGACGCTGTGATCAATGGCCAGCATGCCATGGGTGGGATAAGTACAAAGACATCAACGGTCGTAATTCAACATGAACAGTACCAAGACCGGACGCGGATGAAGTTCCTACGCTGGGAATCTAGGTGGGGCCCACCGTATTTTTTGTGAGAAATCCACGCCGTCCAACCGTTTTGTGAGCTCATTCCAGAACATGTAACAAAAAAATGAACCGGATCAAAGACTCAAGTGGGCTGCACTAAAGGAAAAGGTGGGTGGGGAAATTCCTACCGTGGAAACCTCCCTGGAGACCACAGTGATGTTTATACGCCATCCGCCATCCATACCGTTCATAATTTCATTCCTACTGGGATGAACTGAAAAAACAAATATTAGCCTGATTCAAAACTTCTGAGGCCCCACGAATATTTCAATCCTACCGTGGACGTTCAATCCTCACTTTTTCCGCCCACTTTAGTTTTGGATCCGGCTCTTTGTTTTTCCTTTCATCGTAAAATGAGCTCACAAAGCGGATGAACGGGGTGGATTTCGCACAAACATCAAGGTGGGCCCCACCTAGTTTCCCAGGCAGGAACTTCCCGAGTTCATTGTGCGTCCATCGCGAAGGACTGAGGATCTCATCATGAGTCACTCTATTGGGGCGAACACTGTTGTAAGATGATCGGAACGGTTGATCCAAACTATGACTGTGTGCTGCAACGGCTCTTATTCAATTACGAAAATCGAAGTTCTAGATCTTCGCCGACGTTTGATTTTTAGATCATATATTATTAATAATGGCACGTGGACACATGGACGGTTGGAATCATCTGACCGTCTCAAGCTGTGGGCCCCAATGAGGCCACATGCTGGAGATCCTATGTCGGTGAAATGGGCAAAACAAACTACGGAAGATCAAAAGTCATATGATTGGATTGGCCCAACGTTCGCCGCCTGTTTGACATGCTGGTTCTGTACTAAGGCGCTCACCACCATTTAACGTGGTGTTAAGATTCTGTGGGGCCCACCGTAAAGTATGTGTTTTATCCAAGCCGTCCATCCGTTGTTCCATCTCTTATTAGAGCATTGTGAAAAAATGGAAGCATATCCAAAGATCAAGTGGACCACACCACAGAAAACAGTGGGGATAATGATATCTACCGTTGAAACTTTTTTAGGGCCAACAGTGATGTTTATTTGTCATCTAATCCTTCATAAGGTCAAATAGATCTGGATTAAGGGAAAAAAAAAAAACAAAATGAGCTGAAAAAACGGATGGACGGTGTGGATAAGACACATACATCACAGTGGGCCCTATGGAGTGTTCACACCAGCGGTAAGGGGTGGTGAGCGCCTCACTGTACAATCCGCGTCGGTTGGATGTCATACAGATAGAAGATGGGCCCCACAAGCATCTCGACGACCTGCAAGGTTTAAACACACGGTGACTCGGACTGACTCGTCATATCTTGAGTCGAGTCGTGCTGGATGACTAGGCTGAGTTGGGCCCAGCACAATCCAACCACCCATATTATTTCAGTTGATCACTGACCACACAAGATTATTTGGACCGTACGTAGCTCATCCACTGAAATCCATAGCATGCCCATGGTTTGGATTCCAAATCATGAGCCCACTTTCCAAAGTAAAAAACCCATATACACTGTACAAATTCTTAGCTGATGATAAGTCACAAGGCCTGACTCGGCCAAATCATCCAAGCCTATATCTGACTCGTCCGAGTCAGGCTGAGTCACCACTGTTTTAAGACTAGGATGACTATAAGTGGTATTCTCAGCATCTGACCCGCTAAGATCTGATATCCAGATCTGATTTTCTCAGATCGGACAAGAGAATTCACACAGATAGATGGAATTTGGATCCTATCCGTTCATTTGGTGGCCATTAGATGGAGACTAGAATTTTTCTATGAATGAGATTTCATGATTTCATCCAACTAATCAGGGATATGTGGATATGATCCATTGCCATCCCTATTTAAAACTCGTGGTGTCGAATGGACGCGGATTGCACACTGACAGATACAAGTCTCAAGTGGACCACACCACAACGAAAAGTAGTGATTGAACATCCACCGTTAAAAACTTCTTGAGGGTCATAAAAGCTTTGGATCCATTTGATACTTATATTTATCCCTTCATCAAGGTCTGTGTGAGTTGATCAACAGGTCGGATGGAAAATAAACATTACAGTAGACCTTAGGAACTTTTTTAACGGTGGGCGTTCAATCAACAGTGTTTTCCTGTGGTGTGGTCCACCTGAGATTTAGATCTACCTTTTCTTTTTTTTTGTCTCAAGCCCTAAAATAATGATACAAAATAAAACAACCAGGTGTCAGTATGCAATCCGCGTACGTGTAGAGTCGACTCAGAGTATGATAACACGATGCCCTCCAAAAAGATAAGAAAAATAATACCAGTTTTGTAATTTACTCCAAAAACCAACCTCATTTCCAAAAAAAATAAAAAATCACTGTCCCACTAGCCAAACACCCTCAAAGAGGAGAGTCAACGAAAAATACAACCAGTGCAATCCAACTCACAACATGGCCCACCTTCATCTCTCCCTCTCTCCTTCACACTCCTTTATATCTCCTCTCCTCTACTCTCCTCTCTCCCAGCCACTCCAATTCCCCCCTCCTTCCAAATTCCCAAACTACCCCTCCCTCCTCTCCTCTCCCCCCACCACCCCAATTCCCTTCCCCCCCCTCCCTCCTTCCCCTCCACACCCAAAATTCCCAAACTACCCCTCCATCCTCTCTCATGGCCTCCCCTCCAGACACCAGCAAAACCACCAAGCTCGAGCGCTACAACAGCTACCTCCGCCGTGTAAATTCCACAAAACTCCTGGCCGCCTCTTCCAAACTCCTCTTCCGAGCAACCCTCCTCCTCGCCCTCCTTCTCGTCCTCTTCTTCACCATGTCCTCCCCTCCTCTCTCCTCCTCCCATGACCACCCCCACCACCACCTCCACCTCCTCTCCTCCGCCTTCTACGGCGCCACCGGCCCCTCCTGGGAAAAACAAGTCCGACATTCCTCCACTCCACGCCGCCCCAACGGTTTCACCGTCCTCGTAACCGGCGCCGCCGGCTTCGTCGGCACCCACTGCTCTCTCGCCTTAAAAAAACGAGGCGACGGCGTCGTCGGTCTCGACAACTTCAATTCCTACTACGACCCAACTCTCAAACGCTCCCGCCAATCCCTCCTCACCAAACACAGCATCTTCATCGTCGAAGCCGATCTCAACGACACTCCAATCCTCTCCAAGCTCTTCGACATCGTCCCCTTCACCCACATCCTCCACCTCGCCGCCCAAGCCGGCGTCCGCTACGCCATGCAAAACCCACAATCCTACGTAAATTCCAACATCGCCGGCTTCATCAACTTACTAGAAATCGCCAAATCAACAGACCCACAACCATCGATCGTCTGGGCTTCATCAAGCTCCGTCTACGGTCTCAACACCCAAAACCCATTCTCCGAATCGCACCGCACCGATCAGCCAGCGAGCCTCTACGCAGCGACAAAGAAAGCCGGAGAAGAGATAGCTCACACCTACAATCACATCTACGGTCTATCAATCACCGGCCTACGTTTCTTCACCGTCTACGGCCCGTGGGGCAGACCAGACATGGCCTACTTCTTCTTCACAAAGGACATTCTTCAAGGAAAACCCATCTCAATCTTCCAAACGCAGGATATGAAGGAAGTAGCCAGAGATTTCACTTACATAGATGATGTTGTTAAAGGGTGCCTGGGTGCGCTGGATACCGCTGAGAAGAGTACGGGCAGTGGGGGGCGTAAGAAAGCACCGGCGCAGCTTAGAATCTACAACCTGGGGAATACAGCCCCAGTTACAGTTGGGAAATTAGTTGGGATTTTAGAAGGGTTGTTGGGAATGAAAGCTAAGAAGCATATGGTGAAGATGCCTCGTAATGGAGATGTGCCGTTCACGCATGCTAACGTGAGCCAGGCGTGGAGGGATTTCGGGTACAAGCCGTCGACGGATCTGGCTACCGGGTTGAGGAAGTTCGTTAAGTGGTATGTTGGGTATTATGGGATTAAGACGAGGGTAAATAAGGAAACTGAAAATGGGGAGAAGCCTTCCTAAATACTGAGGTTGGTTTTTTCCTCTTTTTTTTTTTTAATTTTTATTATTTTTTTATATGGTATTATAGGGATTGTACTGTCCTGAGGCATCAGATCGTGAATGATACTCATATGTGGCAGCGTCGCAGATAGATGACAGATCCAATCCGTCCATCAGAGATGCCCTGGCCCGATAGAGAACGGTTTGTGAAAGAAATGTACGGGTGAGAAAAACTTGGATGAAGTATCTTAACCCGTCCATCTGTTTCAAATATATGGGCCCACGTGATGAACGGACCGGATTTGTTTTTGGGGGCAAGAGTATCTACTGGATCAGGATACCTTTATGTATGGCTGGGATTTCGCGCCTATAACACATGGGTGCGAGATCTAATCCATCCAACAGCGGTTTACTGTTTTCTGTCCGGTCTAAAAGGTTGGCCAACTGATGGATGGCTGGGATTTTGCAGCTATCTGCTATACTGGCACATTTGGGAACGTGTATATGATCTGTCTTGAATAAATAAGCGGTTTGGAATAAGCGATATGCATCGTATTGAATGGTTGAGGTAATATCAACGGTCTGGATCATCGAATCACGTGCCTACTTGGACAGAATGGATGTATCTGTTCCCGTTCGGATGCATCAGGACCTTGTTATTGTTGTAATATCAGGGGAAAAAGGGAGGGTAAAATAGGAAAAGAAATATTGCAAAGCATAAGTGGGTTGATAGAGAGATAGATCTGTGAATAATGATGAGTGTGGCCCACTAAAATGTGGAGAAAAGGGTTAATGAGTTGTATTGTAATGTGATGTGTGGTCGAGGGGTCGAGTTCTGCAGCGAAGGGTGTGGATTCGACTTGAGTGGGCCACGATGGGTTTCGTGATTGATGAAAGATGATGTCACGATTCCTCTTGCCTTTTTTTTTTTTTTTTTTTTTAAATTGCTTTTTCGGTGGTGGGATGTAAATCCGTACACTGTAATGCTAGTGATTATGATTTCTTATAAAAAGATTATATGTTTCGGTAGATTCTTAATGATTGAGGCAGCTGTCCTTTTCTTGCATGTGAGATCATTGATAAGTGTTGGTTGCTTTGTATGGTGGGGCCCAGTAAATGAACGGTTTAGATTACAGGAAGGTCGGACCTGACCCTACTACCACTGATGGGTTAGACAAAAAAAATGGGTTTTTGATAAATAACAGTTGGGATTGATTGGGTGATCCGAACCTTTGATCAGATGGGCTATTTCTTTCAGATTTAAATTTATATAGCACTTTGATTAATAGCTTGCTAAAATAGTGGTTAAGATAAAACACGGCAATGGCTCATTTGAACGGAATTAGAGGAAAGATCAAAGGTTAGGATCATTTCAATCTGGGAGATTTTGTGGGCTTGTTCAACGGCTTGGATTTGTGATTTTTTTTATTCTTTTATGTTTTTTAATATGAAAAGAACCATCTATATCTGATCTAGACGCCCTGTTTACTAGAACTTGTTCAAATCAACTTGCCACCGACACTCACGAGAAAGACCTTTTTGTCTCTGTCGCGACTCAGGATCCAGTGTGTGTTACCAACCTCTGAGTTCCTAAGTCCACATTTTCCTCTGATTTTAACCGTACATATTTTTTTTAATACTATAACAAGCTATTTCTTCATAAATAAGCTTCAGCGATCATCCGAACCTTTGATTTTGAATAATGAATGTGAACCATTGAAAAATCTCTTTTCATTATTGTTAGTCCATCTACAGGTAGTGATGACCACAACATTCCAATCGTTATTCCTGGTTTTTTTTTTGAACGGTTCCTATCATCATGAGCATGGAATGTTGGCCCAGTAAGAAGTGACACACGCTAAATCCTGAGTCCATTGCCCAGTAAAATCGCGTCCTGCTTCGCCTCGACGGAAACGGTCCAGGCAGGGGCTCTGTGGGGCCCCACTGTGACAGGAGAGAGAGAAAAAAAAGAATTCAAATCGTCAGCTCGGATTCAACGGAAGCGGATTGCGTAGTGAGTAATTCAAGCACGCTAAGCGTGCGGAGTAAACTCTGTGGGGCCACCGTGATTTAAGTATTTTATCCACTCTGTACATCCATCTTAACAGATAATTTTAGGTATGGTGCCAAAAAATGAAGCATATCAAAATCTAAAGTGGACCACACCACAGGAAAAGTGTGAAATGAATGTCTACCATTAAAAAATTCTTATAAACATGTTGGATGACAAATAAACATCACTGTGAGGCTGGGAAGGTTTTAAACGGTGGAAATCATTATTCCCACTGGTTCACGTGGCATGGTCCACTTGAGATTTGGATATGCTCCAATTTTGGGCTCAACCCTTACAATGAGCTGGAAAAACATACGGAGGGGAATAGATAAAGCACATACATTCTAGGTGGGCCCAACAAGGTTTACTCTTCAAGATAAGCGTGCAGAGTACTTCCGGATTCATCGGGATTTTTCTGTTTGCCTAAGCCTGATTGATCCAGCATATGTCATCACTGTTGGCATTAAATGCTGTAGTGCTGACAATATCATTGCTTAGCTGACGAATCACAAGGTCAGCAAATAAAAAAATTTACAATCCGAGCTCAAAAATAAGGTAGAGCCAAAGCCCAAGTGGACCACACAATGGAGATTGAACTCTTACCGTTGAAAACTTCTTGTGAAGTGGAAGGTTTCAGCGGTGGGATGTATGGAAAAATAACATTACTGTTGACCCTAGGAAGGTTTCAATGGTGGGATTCATTATCACCACTTCTTCCCATGGAGTGGTCCACTTGAGAATTGGATTGGCCTCATTTTGTGGTTCCTATGCGAAAATGATAGGTAAAACTGTATTAACAGCATAGATTAAACCCATACATCACTTTGGGTCCCACAGATGTGCTAATGGTCTGGTAGTAGACATGGAACACGGACTACAAGGTACAGCCTAGGGCTTTCAATGGGTCGGACCTGGACCGGATCTAGTTGGATATAGATACATTTCTTTATATAGCTGATTACAAATCTAAAAATATATATAACCATTGGATTCAGGTAGGATATAAGTCCGGATCAACTTTTATTACAAATCTAAAAATATATATAATATAACATATACAATATAATATATTTAATTTGGTAGAAAAATGAAGCAAATCCCACTACTTACTGTAGTATGGTTAACCTAAGCAGCATGAATATAACATGGTAAGGTGACAGTAAAGTGAATTCGGATGGGATATGTCACTGTGAATCCAAATTCAATTCATTTAGATAATCAGGCCTATCTAAAATCCAGATTCGGTCCATTTAACTAACAAGACATCCAAATCCGCATTATACGGATTCGGAGCGAATCAGATCTGAGATGAACCTTAATATGGTAGAGACATCTATTCAAGGCACATGTGGCAGTGTGATTCATCAATCAAAACGGACCTTATTTTTGTACACATCAGGAATGACTTATTTCTGAAAAAGTACACGTGTCAGACAATCTTGTCCGTCACTTTTCTTCACTTCGCACACTCAAGCTTAGCCGTTAACTATTTTTGCTTGCTGCCGTATATTTGAAGGCTAGTGTACGATGGATAAAATCATCCGATGGGTGTTCGTTTTGAAGTTTCTTCCATCTGGAGCAAGATAAACTAGATAGACGGTCCAGATTGATACTTTGCCTTGCCAAAGTGCCACGTGTGCTTTCGAGAGTTGCCTTTGCCATATTCCCCGGATGGTGAGGTGATGATAAAGAAAGGCACGTGTGAATCCGTCCAAAAGCCGCGCCATGAGCCTAAAATCACGGAAAATGATTTACATCAGATCCATAAAATAAAAAAAATAAAAAAAACCTCATGTGGGCCACACCATGTGAAGAATGTAAAATCACGACTAAATCCATAAAATGCTTATGTGAGACGAACCTGATGAACGGATTGGATGGACTTTACACACTATTGTGCGACCCATACACAGCCTACGGTTGGGATTTCTGTTGTTCCCATTGGTGTGGCCCACCTCAGTTCTGGGTCAGGTTGTATTTTTCTTGAGATCATAACAGATCGTCCCTCTGTTATATGGCATGTTCACATGTACACTACCTAATGAATGTCCCAGATCGATCACACGTGTGCCATCAGATGATTGGGACCATCGGATGCAGTTCAAAGGACTCTAGCCCGTTCAATGGGCCACCAATCAGATGGCTACAGTCATTCAATCATAGATTTATGGAATCTGACCCGTGGTTTGTAGATATTGTATACATCGCAAGCGTTTCCCTCTCACAAGAGCTAGATCGATGAACGTTAATCCAGATTATGGAATGAGTTTTATGCCGTCGATCATAGATGGACCTTATCTTGGAGGGCCTACGTTGCAGAAGTCCAATATTCATTTGGTGGGCCACCATGTGGCCACAAATCCATCTTTTGGATGTGTGCGATCATCTAAACCTTTTCCTAGGGTTGCACACAATTCAATTTATCATCAATTTATTGGTTGAATCGAATCAATCAAATTGATTTGAATCCAATCGTTCCCAATATCAATTCAATTCAAAATTTTCTTTTTCTTTTTTTTTTTCGGTAATTTTTAATTTCAATTAATCAAATCGAATGGAAAATCAAATTGATCCTTACCGAATTGAATTGAATTGAAAACACACACATACATCTTGCATGTGTAAATGAAAATTTCCCACATCTATAAAGTCCCCCGTGCCGATTAGATGATGTAAATGAAAATTTCCATATTATATTTACAAGCCAACCATTGGTTAGTCACAATATATAAACATAATACAGCGCTTAATCTGTGGTGATCCTATGATCTCTCTACAAATAGAATATGGTAGAGTCATCTCTCTTTAATACACTTTGCAAGGTTATACACAATCAGGACCCTCAATCTAGAGGAATATATTACCAGTGACCTATTTATAAAAAATTACTTCTTTCATATAAATACAATCTTAGCCATCGATTTTCTTTAATTTACCTCACCTGTTAAGACTTATTTTTCTCTTCTACTATCCCTTTGAAGGACACTAATTGAATGGCTAGGATCATATGATCTATGTTTATTTTAAGCCATTTGTCATCTATATTAGTTGATACATCATCTTGTCACATGTACATTAAAGGGGTTTTACAAAGCTCACAAGGCCTGTGTAATAAATCTCATGCAAGCGCCATTCATGTGCCAGTATGGCACAATGAGCCTGAGGTCCAATCCAGCTATTAGACAAGCACTAGTTTATTGCTACCCTAGCCTAAGAATCAATTCAATCCACTAGTAAGGAATGCCACATTTTGCAAAACAAATGTATAGCTCTGAATTAGGGCCCACATGCTGAGTGGACTAAATTTACATTTGAAATTTGGATAAGGAGATTGGAGATCGAGATTCGACGTACATCTGAAATTTCTACAAAGTATGCGACATCTTTTCAACATAACGGTAAGTTGGGTTAAATTTTTACTCTAAGACCATGTATGGACTAGTTATTATGCATATCTTTTCAAAAGGATTTCAATTTGCAATGTATGAAAAATCGAATCGAATCGAAAAATTCATCAATTCAATCTTATATTAATTTCAAAAAAATTGAGATCAATTCAATTTCAATTCAAAATTTTAAAATTAATACCAATTCAATTTCAATTTTAATTTCAAAAATTTAGAATCGATTCAATTTCAATTTCATTTAAAATCAAATTGATCGAATCAATGTACAGCCCTAATACTAACTAATTAAGGTAGGCACGTGAATTCCTTTCCTTTTTTGCCATTCTATAGTGAGTGAGGCTTCATGAATTAAAAGTCAGTAGATTTGTTTTGTTTTGTTTTTTTTTTTTTTTTTGAACTTTAGTTTACTTTAAAAGCATCATTGTAAATGTAACTCAATGGAAATTACTTATCTTAAAAGTTTCTTATTTTTATTTTTTACAACTTTTTAACATTTTACTTTTCTATTTCTCTTTCACTCTCATCTCTCCCTGTGATTGATATCCCAATCAAAGGAAGCCCCACATGATGGCATGTCCACATCAAGGTGGGCCCCACACGATGGACAATCCATATTAAAGGTTAACCCACTTGATGGATGACCACATTAAGGTGAGCCCCATATAATGTATGGTTCAAATCAAAGGCTGGCCCCTAATGAAGAATGGCCCATGTCTAAGGCAACCATCGCATGATGGACAACCTCCATCATCTGTGGGGCCCACAAAAAGGACAGTCGACATCAAAGGTGAGTTCTATGTGATAGGTGGGGGATATCGAAGATGGGCCAACATGATGGACACTAACATTGATGGTGGGCCCCATATGATGGATGATCCATATTAAGGTGGGCCTCACACGAGGACAGTTTACCTTGAAGGTTGGCCTGCTAATGATGAATGACCTGCATCTAAGGTAAGCCCAGCATAATGGACAACTCACTTCGAAGTTGGACCTGGCGTGGACAGACCACATCCAATGTCCGACATAATGATGGCCCACATCTAAGGTGGCCCCACATGATGGATAGACCACATCAAAGGTGGGCCTCGCAAGGTGGATGGACCCCACATGATGGACTGATCCCATTGAGGATTGGGCAAAGTTTGGATCATAAGTTACGTAAGATAAGCTACTTATACCTTAAGTAACTTATCTTGATTTCTATTTATTAAGTTGAAGTGATTAGGTAATTTTAAGAAAAAAAAACTACTTATAATTGAGCATAAACCAAACTTATCTCAAATAAGTTGCTTGTCTGCTACTGTAAGTAGACAAAAAGCAGAAGAAGAAGAAGAAGAAGAAGAAGAAATAGCTTATTTGGTGGCAGACTGGGTGAAGATAACCTCGTTTCAACACTGAGGTCATGGTATCGATTCCCATAGTGGGGTGGCTAACATTGTGATGTGATTAACAGGGGTGGGCAGGTGTACTAACAATGGGGTATGTGAACTAACCCATTAAAATATATATATATATATATATATATATATATATATATATATATATATATATATAGAGAGAGAGAGAGAGAGAGAGAGAGAGAGAGAGAAAATAACTTAAATGAGTAATCTGACAACTATTTATGGGGCCCACCATGATGTATGTGGCGTATCCACACCGTCCATCCTTTATGTTAGCTGAATTTATGGAATGAACAAAACAATGAGTGCAATCCAATGCTCAAGTGGACCACACCACAGAAATTGGTGGGAATTAAGCGCCTACCGTTAACAGCTTGTTGGGAGCTCCAAAAGTTGTGGATCAAGCTGATATTTGTGTATTCCACTTGTCCATGTCTTATGTGACCTCGTAAACTGATTAGATGACAAATAAACATTAATGTGGGCCTCATGAAGGAAACAACTTTAGACTGTGGACGTATTGTGACCACTGATTTTGTCGATGTGGTCCACTTGAGTGTTGAATTTGCTTCATTTTTTGGCTCATCCACCAAAATATTTTGGTAAAACAGATGGACAGTGCGGATATCTCATATACATCAAGATGGGACCCACAAAATTAAGCCACTAATTTTAGATCGATTTTTCGAAGCAGAAATTCTCTTGTATTTTCAAATGGCCTGAAAAAATAATAATTACTTTTTTACAGGAGTTTACCTGTAATGTGGAAAATCAAACAGGCTACAAGCAGCTTATGTAAAGTAACTTATCATCCAAATGTGCCTTAAGTGTTTCTTACTACTTTGGCTCTCTTACTTTTAAGCCTGTCTCTTTCTTTCTTAGCCTTTAAGCCTTTAAGAGTGGTCATTGAATTGATGCTAGTTACATAAGAATCATTCATCTGATCGTGCCAATGTACCAATGGCTCTAGTCACCAGTTGTGTCACGGATGCAAATTGGATGTCAAAGCTTGTGGTTAAATGACATGGTGGAAATTTGATTGGCCAGGTTGTGGGTTGTTAAAGACAGACCTAATTGCCTACTCAACCCATCTCTCACAGCGTAAGATACCACCAATTAAATCCCATTATGTCATTTCACTCTTTCAAGGGACATGGATTGCCTAAGACAACCTATCTTAAAAAGTTCTTGCACTAAGAAGCTAGGTGGGACCATTATGATGTTTACGAGAAATCAATCTTATCCATCCATTTAACGGATCATGTTAGGACATGAGTCATTTCCTTGATAAATCGTATCATGATCATGGCGAAAAAATGAGATAGATCCAAAGCTAAGTGGGTCATATGACAGGAAAGAGAGAGGAGACTGAATTTCTCACGAACATCAAGGTCAGTCCACCTAATTTCAGATAACCGAAGCTTCTTACAACACACTGGTGTGGACGATCCACGTGGCAATGTGGGCGATGAGCTACCCACCGCCCAATCAGTGTCCATGTGAATCCATCTTTAGTGGAGATGCTTGTACAATGATTCGGTGGGAGATTATATCACAGAGCCAGTAGAGCCCAAAAAATAGGTAGAGCCAACTCACCACAGTAAAAGTGGCAAGGTAATGAACCAATCAAGTCCGTCCATCTAGTTGCCCCTACTTTGGATGGACAGTATTTCCAAATCCACAAATATCTGATCATCCAAACCACCTGAGAGAATTCCATCAAAGCAACGGTGGGAGATGGGAAAACTAACGACCCAACATTCATCAAGAGAAATCGGAGAAATCTGATGCATAGGATTGTCCAATTGGTGTGATTTTTTAAACAAGAATAATCTATGATAGAGCTCACTGGATGGACGGTCCTGATTAGATCTTCCTGCTATGCGTACGGAAGAAGAGATGGCTCTACCACATCATTCCCATAATGAATGTTGGGTTACCTCAACTGACGAATCAAATTACTATTTAGCCACTGAAGGCAAGTAAGTGGACCACACTTGTTAGCTTCTTTTCTAGGGTTATTTTCGTCTTTTGGTAAGATTCGAGTTTTCCATTAATGGTTGAAAAACGAGTATGGCTGTCTGTACGGTTAGTAGGATGATAGTTCACCACCCCTTTTAAAAGATGATTCTCACCTATTGCAATCCAGACCGTCCAGATAGATTGCATCTTTGTGGATGGAGCATAGTCCAAAAACACTAATTGTGACGTGATGTCAACCATATGATTTCACACATTGAACTTGGACTAGCTGGACCATATTATTTTCAACCATACATTGATGGCTGAGTGATTGAATGGTTAAGATCATTTCAACAAAGTTGTTATGGGACATGGTCCATCTAGAATCGAGTACCCCTTTGTTTTTGGACGATCTGGATTGATTTAAATGGTGCGAGGTATGCTGTCAATGAGTCATGATCTCTTTAAAATGATGAAAAACTACATGATCGGTTAACAGTCTTGCACATGCAAGTGTGGCCTTGGATCCATGAAGGCCGTTGATATGATAGACCCGACTGTAGCCGGGCCACCAATCAAACATCCTGAAAATGAGAGATCATAGCCCTCATGTGGTGGCCTTTTTACCTTTTTTTAGTCGTTATATATCCGTCCAATATGAGATTACGAAATTATGGTAGAGTGAAAATCATAGAGTTCAAATAACACTTCTTTTTTTTTTTTTTAATGGAGACCCACTGCAATGCACCCACCCACACGGTTAGTCACAAGATGCACCCACCCATGGGTGGAGTTAGTGGGTCTCTGTAGCATTTCGAACCTTAGACCTGCTGTTGAAACGCCTAGGTCTTCTAGCTGGGCTAGTAGGCAAGACACACTTCGTTGCTGTGAAAAGTAAGCAAGGGTTTCTATCTCAATTTGGACCCATGTGAGTAAAAAAGGTAGCACAAGAAAATAAAAAATTTCTTGCTATGCATGAGATAGGAATATAAACGGGCACGAGATTGAAATCCCACTGTAGTGAGATATAGACAAAGTTGGCTAGGAATCATGTCCTTAAAAATGACGTCCCAGTAACACTTTATTTTCCTGAGAAGTGGGCAAAGATTTTTATGTCATTTTCAGCCATGCAAGTAAAAAATACTAGTTTAAAAAACAAAATTTAGAGATATTGATAAAGATGGCCCCAATATGGTCATTGTATGTGTTAAGTCCCTCCTTTTCATTTATTTTTCATTTAGCCTCCTGACTACTTTTTAATTTATTTTTATGGATGAAATTGCTCTTTCATCGAGCTGCGTGCCCTTACGATGATTGAGTGTTGGAGAAGTTACAAGGCCCCATTGGATGTATGATGTGGGCCCATCAAGTGTTGATTGATCCGACTTGAGAAGAGATCCAATCCATTCATTCTCTTTATAGCCCACAATGTTAGCGGAAAAATACTAATTTCAACTTAATCCAAGCTCTTTGTGATCCAAAATAATTAGTAATGGTGATTGTTTAATCATAACTCTTTCTTATGGTGTGGTCCACTATTTTTGTGGATGTTCCTCATTCTTTGCCCTCATGCCCTTAAATTAAAATCTGAATCCAATGGAGAAGGTGGAATTTTATTTTTTTTATTTGTTAGTCATGCAATGCACCCACCCACACGATTAGTCTATACAATGACCATAACTATTAATTACTACTTGTGAACTTTAACCTTTACTACCTGTCAACCACGATCCTTGTTACATGACAACCACAACTCTTTGTACATGACAACCATGTCGCTTACTATTTTAATTACTTTTATTTTTAATTTGTGCTATTAATTTTTAAAATGTTAATACTTTCTCTTTCACACATTGGAGATTTGAAGAAATCAAGAATGACTGGTACCAGCATGGATTATGAGAATGCAGTAGTATTGCCTAAGTGCTCTGTTCAATTTATAAAAGACCTGAAAGATGATTTTGGCAAGTGTCCTATTTGGGGAAAGATGTTGAAGAATTCATGGTCTGAGTTTCTATTGAATTTCGATGTCTCATAATGATGAGCCCTCAATCAACTACTCCGCTATTTCATGTAGAGGCACATTGGTGACCTGAGATTTAATATATAGGGAAAAGTCCTTTGGAGAAAATAACACGAAAGAATGAAATGCATGAGAAAAGTCCATCGAAAAATAAAACATAGGAGCATGGCGGTGGATTTTGTTGGTGAAGCTTCAGAGAAGAATGGTTTCAAAATAACAAAATTGTCAGAAAAATAGTGCTGAAAAATGTGACGCTTGAGATTAGAGTGGGTTGGAGAGTGATTGTCGGCCGCAAAGGAAGCTTCGAAGGAAGAAAAATCTCTCTGAAAAAATTATAAAAGATTGGAACAAGGACTTTCAACAGACCTGTCCTACTAAATGTCTTCAGACACTGTTTGTGGGGATCACCATGAGGTATGTATCAAATCCACTCCATCCATTTGATTCGATTTTCTATGTAAGAGCATGGGCGCTATTAAAGAAAAAAAAAAAAAAGTGTCAAGAGGCTAAAAACATAAACATTTAAAAACACAAAGGAAATATAACTCTATAATTTATCTTGGTACATATAATATAGAAATATGAATGTTAACGCAGTTTGATAGAATGGAACAGAATTCATAAAGTCGAGGGGATGTTTGGTTGGTTTTACAGGGAATGTTTTCTGTCCAAGGTAGTACACATACGATCAATGTTCTGATCAACGGTCTGGATTATGAAACCGTGCCGCTACTTGTACAAAATGAGGACCCAACGATAATTACACAGAGTAGGCGCGTGTATAATAGCTCAAATACTCTCCACACACGTGCCAATGTGGTATGCCTGTGTGAGATCCAGACCTTTTATCAGGCCCAACAGCCTTTGTATGTGTTGCGTGTCAAAATCAGGCTGGTTGGGTCATAAGATGTGGCACTCGTGTACATCCAATCTGGACCGTTGGTTAATTTCTTTTAACCATTCATTTTTTTATACATCTCCAGATAGATAAAAGACGTGGGACATATAGAAGAGGGCCCACAAGATGATCAAGGTGGATGGATATCATTCACACGCGCCTGCCCGAGTGTATGATTAGAATCACTACTCTCGCGAGTAGCCATGGCATTTCTAAAAGAATAATAAAAGTGAAGGTCTCAAATCCAACCGGTTGGACCATTGAATTATGGACCACCCAGTGGATAGCTTATGACCTATTAAGTAAATGAGAAATCTAGCCTTTCCAATAGGTTTCTCCCACTGTTCTGTACGTTTATTAAATTTTTTTCTCCGTATCCTCATTATCTGGGCCACACCATTAGAAAACAATCTGTAACCACTGGTAAATAAAAATACAAATGTTGTATACTCAATGACTGAATTTCTCTGATATTTATAATGGAATAAGAAAATTCTAGTCCCAACCTATTAGACGGATTGGATTTTTTATGTAATAAAATTTTTGAAGTTATTTTCTGGGTGGACCGTAACTTATGGTTCAACTGATTGTACTTGCTTCTCATAATAACAATACATCACCGCGTTAAAAAGCAGATCATACACACACGGTTTTTCACGTACAGCTGCACCGCTCCCTTTTTTAGCTTTTGACAGAGAAGAACGCTGAAGTGTACTCAAGTCCTCCAGATACAGCAGGTGGGACCCACCACTCAATGAAAACAAGCTGTTCCAATCACCAGCAAGGCTACAAAGCGTACATCTAACGCCAGCCGTCCATCTCCCCTTCATACTGTCCATTTTCCAGCGTGAGCCAACCTGACCTTTCGTCCGACCCACGATCAAAGCGCCCCGTTACCCGATGAACGGACCGGATCTCTCGTACGTGTGCCAAGCTGGCACGTGTGTTTCTTAGGCCATTAATATCAACTTTCCTCTTTAAGGCAATAGATGGACCGATACTTTCTACCCTACAACCATCAATGATGTGCCTTTTCTAGTGTTGTTTCGATCAAATGGCCAGGTGGGCCCCACACCAATGTCTTCTTTCCATCTGTTCGTTTCGTGGGGTTGCATGATAAAAGCAGACGAAGGTTCCTGCGACCTTCTGTTCTTATTCGGTAGACGAAATGTCTCGTCTTTGAAATCACATACACTTGTGCATGCTTTTATTATTGCTTTTTTCACGTAAAAGCCGCGGATAAAAAAAATAGCCCGAGGACCCTTGTCTTGCTCCTCTTTTTTCAGATGTGTGTGTCCTACGCAAGTTTTTAATTGGAGAGATTCTCAGGTGGGGCCCACTGTTAGGTCATCAGAACCGTCAAACTGATTATTTTCCCGCAGTGGATTGCGGACGCCACCTCACTGTTCCAGATTAGATGACGTGTCCAAGTTGGGTGGGATTCCGGACTGTGGGACCCATTGTGATGTATGCTTCTTATATCCACGCCGACCATCCGTTTTGAAAACTCATTTTAGGTTATGGTTTAAAAAAATTCAGGTGGACCATAATACAGGAAACAGTGGTAGTCGACTATTAAAAACTTCTCGTGGGCCACAAAAGTTTTGGATCAAGCTAATATGTGTAGTCTCTTCATTCAGATCATTGTGACCTTATCAACAGGTTGGATGGCAAATATACATTCCGATGGCCTGCATGAAGTTTTTAAGGGTGGGGATTCAATCACTATTGTTTTTTGTGGTATGGTCCACCTAAGATTTGGATCTGCCTCATTTTTTTGGGGTGCAGTCCCTAAAATGAGCTTTCAAAATGGACGGACGGTGTGGATGTGAGCCCCAGAGTTAGGGATCCACCCAAACCGCGCTCATCCAAGTTGGAAAGCTTGCATCACATCAATGGTTTGGATCGAATAGACAGGTGGGCCCCATTTGCAGTAGCTATCACGTGCACGAAATCGGATTGCGTCTCCGCTCTTATCGTGCGGAGTAAACTCTGTTGGGCCCACCTAGAATGTATGTGCTTCATCTATTCCGTCCATATGTTTTTACAGCTCATTTTAGGGGTTGAGCCCAAAATTTAAGCATATCCAAATCTCAAGTGGACCATGCCACAGGAAACAGTGGGAATAATGATTTCCACAGTTGAAACCTTTCCAGGCCCCACAGTGATGTTTATTTGTCATCCAATCTTTTCATAAGATCACATGTACATGGATGAAGGGAAAACAGGAATATCAGCTTGATCCAAAACTTCTGTGTCCTCCAAAGAATTTTTCAATGGCAGACATTCAGTTCACACTTTTCCGGTGGTGTGGTCCACTTTAGAACTATATATGCTTCATTTTTTTTTTGTACCATATCTAAAATTATCTGCTAAGATGGATGGACGGAGTGGATAAAATAAGTAAATCACGGTGGGCCCCATAGAGTTTACTCCGCACGCTTACTCACTACGCAATCCGCTTCCCACGTGCACACTATCGAGCGAGTTGGGACCCACGTGGGTCAATTTTTCATTAGTATTGGTGCTTACGTGGAGTGCCATGCAATGCGGGTGAGTTATGTAGAATAGAACGACCTCACACCTAACTATGAAGAAAAAGAGGGTGTGAACGCTAATTAAAACGGCTGCAATCATGTATTGACTATGGACGGCTTGGATCTTTCACTTTCTGTCTGGAGTGTCGGCAGCCCTGGATTTTTCAACTTATACGATCCTCGGCAGGGAGCTTTTTGGACCGTGTACTCGGGTTTTCAGTTTTGACAAGTGGACCCGATGATCAAGATCAAGCGTCTATTTGGGTCCACAGAAGAAGAATGATGTGCCAAGAATCTCCACATTGGAAAAGGTGGACCATTGTAGCCCTGTAGCATTCTATTCTAAACCGTTCCTTTCTAGGACAAAAGGCTACATCGAACGGCTATGATTGTCCTTTAGAAGTGAGTCTTTGGGCATGGTCCATTCACAATGGGACACAATAGACCAACGGTGCGGATTCGCAAACCCTGGGCCCTGCTTGTTAGAAATGAAAACCTGGCTACACTGTATCTCGGGTCTTTGCATCCGGTTATTTTTATTCGGGTTTTAAGTTTGTATGCTGACGCTGGCAGTGGCGACTCGCTACTGGACGGTGCTCTGTGGGCCCCACCATAATGTATGTATTTTATCCACGCCGTCCATCAATTGTTACAGCTCATTTTACGGCATTGGACAAAAAATGAGGCAGATTCAAACATCCGGTACGCCACACTATACGAAACAGTGGTGATTGAACGTCCACCATAAAAAGTTCTTCGGGGCCATGAAAGTTTTGGATCAAGCTGATATTTTTGTTTTCCCTTGATCCAGGCCGTGGGATCTAATCGTGGTAAATAAACATTACAGTGGGCCCAATCAGCACTGTTTTTCTGGGGTGTGGTCCACCTGAGATTTGGGTCTGCCTCATTTTTATACTTATACCTTAAAATGATGATCCAAAATGTATAGACGGCGTGGATAAAATACATACATCATGGTGGGGCCCACAGAGCATTATGCAATCCGCGTCCATGAGTGGGGGATCCTGACGGTTGATCTGATGTGAACCGCCATAGATGGAGCGTGCCCTAACAACCTACCGTATTAGAATATCCAGGTGGCGTTTCTAGTCCTTTTTTTTCAGCAGAATGTGGTCTGATGTTGTATTTCCATTCCTGGAATTCTATTTGCAGGCAACAACGTGTACGGTTGGGATTGTCCCATCAATGGGAATTTTGGGAGCTGTCTTAACAGGGGGATCCAACTCAGCAATGATTCCGATCATCGAATTTTGGGCCCCACTTATACTAACATAAAACGGACGCGGATTGCGTCCTGCCCCTGCCCGTACGGATTATCCACTCCGTCCATCCATTTTATAAGATTACCGTCCGACAGACCTGTGGAGGGGCCCATCGTGATGCATCCGTATATCCACTCCGTCCATCCATTTTATAAGATTATTTTAAAGTATTACCCTAAAAACGAGGTATATCCAACGCTCAGGTGGACCACAGCATGTCGTTCGGAATTCTTTGAGTTTCGGTGAGTCCGTTCATCCAGGTGCGGCTCACACGATGAATGGGTTGGATGATATATACACAGCACAGTCGACCCATATTTAGGTGATCAAAACCATTCATCTGAACAGTCGACCCATGTTTTGGCTCTGTCGCGACTCAGGAACTAACATGCGTCAGCACTCACTGGGGCCCACATCATGCTATAGTATGACGGAACCGTTCATATTCAATAAAATCTACTTTCCAACGATATAGTTGATCTAATATTTTATTTTCAAAGTCGAAAGACAGCCTTTGAAAATTTTCTTTTTATTGTTCTTAATTCATCTATAGATTGTGATGGTCACAATCATCATAATAGAATAATTTTATTTAAGTTACTGTTATAGCATAGATTCTAAAGCATGAACGGCTAGATCATCATATCAGTAGGCAAGTGGACCGTAATGGACGGAAGCATAACTGATTCTAAAATGATCTCGGCCCTACCAAATCTCAGCTTTCACGTGAAGCTTTTCAGAAAGTAAGTAACTGTGAATTTGCGGCGTTTCGGCTACGACGCGGTTTTTCATGAAAGTGGGACCCACATTTCAAAAGGAGATTTGATACAGAATCTCTTCGATCCCCACCGTCGATGGGTATACCCAAAAATAAAAAATAAAAAATATCGGAATGGAATATATATTAACCGTTTGATCATTTAAATTTTGTGGGCCGTCGATCTAAAATTTAGGATCTGCCCATCTTGATGAACGTGGAGGCAGCCAGCATTAGCTATTTGTCCCGTCAGATCAACGGTTTGGATCACCAAAAACGACTGCGGATAAGCTCATTTGGTGGGCCACAAACGTAACCATCCATCTCTTTGTTAACCGTTTGTTTTTTTGCCATCTATTGAAGGCCAAGTATTTTTCCAATCTCGTGGATTTTTGCTGCATGGACCGCTCACAGTTGAGCTCCTAACCTCAATGGTTTGGATCATTTGAACGAGGGCTCACTTGTTCACATTGAAGGAGTCCGATCATGCACTGACATTGCCTTTACATCCACGAGGAGATGTAGGGTCCTACGGACTAGTAGATGCGATTGTTCATTGATCCAGACCATCAATCTGCTGGACCCCAATCCAGGGAGTTTGGCCAGATGGTACATCTGTGGCGTGAGAAACAGACCAACGGTCTGGATCACTGATCCTTGGGCCCCACTTGTCAAACTAAAAACCCAAGCACACTGTCAGAGATTCGGGTCCGAGGAGCTAATTTACGTAGGAGTCTTGATTCTCACATGGCCTACGCAATGCCGTTGAGATGATAGGCTAAGATGATAGTTCACCACGGTTTCCAAAATCGTGTTGAAACATCATCCACACACATGGCACATCCCAACCGTCAATTTGTAGGTCCCTATCTCCAATCGATCGTGTCCTGCAAAATCAAACTGATCAAAGGATCTTAACCATCTGATAAACTCAGGTGCTGAAAATTTTAGTTTCAACGGTCAAAGTTTTATCCACTAAAAGATCACCATCAATCAATCAGTCCATAATCGATCTACAGCTTGCCTTGAAATTTTAGACGGTCCAGATCTCTGCTACACATCCAACATGAAGGTTGGAGGGTCACCAGCATTTAAGAAACCGGATAAGGGTCATCAATCACCATGACCATCTCAAATAAAACCGAAGGAGAGTGACCTCACATGCACGCCTTGATTGGAAGAAAGAGACGTTTTATTTGTGCAGTGCGTGGGTGGGCCCCACAAGGCACATGGGCCTTACATCTTCCTTTCCATCACTACCCGCCGGTACATAGCTAGGAACGGACAGGAGCTCTAAGGGGCCACCGTGATGCATGGGTTCTATCCACACCGTCCATCTATTTTTCCGTATTATTTTAAGGTATATATAAAAAAATGAGCCAAATCCAATGCTCATATGGACCACACCAGAGGAATCCGAGGTCATAATGACACCACCGTTCAAACGTTTCTAGGGCCCATCGTGATGGTTAATTACCATCCAACCTGTTAATAAGGTCACATAGACCTAGATGAAGGGAAAATACAAACATAGCTTGATTCAAAACTACTGTCGCCCCTAAAAAGTGTTCAATTATAGGTATTTAATTCCCACTGTGTGGTCCACTTGAGCATTGGAACTGCCTCATTTTTTGCACTTTTACCCTGAAATGATATGGCAAAATAGATGGACGGTGTGGATAAAACCCATACACGGTGGGCCCTCAGAGCCCCTGTCCGTTAGGGGGTAGCGTGCCCAATCCGCCTATGTTCCCAACTTCCAATTACATGCATGCATCATAGTGTGCAATCCAAGCGAGTCAATCCATGACTCAGTCGGGTCAACAGAGACACTAGCTCAGGAAAACCAGTATGCACAGGACTCGGGCCTGATTTCCAGAGTCAAAGCAAAGCATGACTCAGTTGGACTCGGCCAGTCTCTAAGGACATATTGGTAATTTAATTTAAATTTTTTTTTTTAAGACCTGGAATTCACGTACTGTACGGTGAGGACATAGGGGGTGGATTAAGTGAGGCCCTGACCGTGGGGCCCACCTTGATGTACTTACTGTATATCCATGCCGTCTATCCATTTTTCTAGCTCATTTTCGGACATGAACCAAAAAATGAAACCGATCCAAATCTCAAGTGGCCCATACCGTAGGAAACAATGGTGATTGAAATCCCACCACTAAAAACTTCCTAGGGCCCACCGTAATGTTTATTTGCCACCTGTTGATAAGGTCACAGAGACCTGATGAAGGGAAGGAAAAAAAAAAACCAAACAAAACAAAACAAAACAAACAAAACAAATATCGGCTTGATCCAAAATTTATGTGGCCCACAAGAAATTTGTGTTAGTCAATCACCACTATTTCCCGTGGTGTGGTCCACTTGAGATTCAGATCTTCTTCATTTTTGGGCCCGCGCCCTAAGATGATTTGGAAAAACAGATGGACGGCATGGATATACACTATATACATCAAGGTGGGCCCCACAATCAGGGCCACACCGTGCTGGGTGGGGCCGCGCCACATCTAATCCAAAGCATCCACTTCCAATTGGGCCATCGTATAGAATAAGGAGATTTGAGAGAAAAGAAAGTCACTCGTATACGAACCATGAAAGAAACAGCTATTCTTTGCACGTTTAGAAGATCCACTGAACTTTAAAATCTAATGAGCCAAACCCCAAGGTGTGGGCCAGATCTAGGTCGTCAAGCATATGTAATGGCTCAAAAATCAGGCTCATCCAATCAACGGTGGGTGTGAGTAATGTATGAAAAAAAATTTTGAACCGTCCAAAATAGGACCGACGGTCCACAATGAATGTGAGCCTTTCCCTTTGTGGGGTCCACCATATATATATATATATATATATATATATATATATATATATATATATATATATATATATATATATATATATATATATATATATATATATATATTGTCCATCCATTTTTCAATCTCATTTTAGGGCATGAGCCTAAAAATGAGGCAGATCCAAATATCAGGTGGACCACACCATATGAAAACAATGGTAATAGAACACGTATGGTTAGAAACTTACTAGGGGCATAGAAGTTTTAGATGAAGCTGATATTTGTGTTTTCCCTTCGTCCAAGTGGGCCCTGGGAGGTTTTTAATGGTGGGTGTTCAACCACCCCTATTTCCTGCGGTGGGGCCATGGAGCACCGACCAGTATTGACGTATGCACTAGGGAAGTGGATTGCATTCGACCCAGGTCAGACCTTTAACCGTCCGACCATATTTGTGTGGGTTCCAACCTTGGTGTATCTTTTTATCCATGCGGTTCATTCCTTTTCTAAAATCATGCTAGGATATGGACCAAAAGCTGAGGCATATCCAAGGCTCTACTGGTCCCCACCAAATAGTAAGCTTGGTTGCATTAAATGCAAGAATCTTCTCTAGTGTGATCCACTAGAGTGTTGGATCGGCCTCATTTTTGGAGCCCGTCCTTAGCATGATCTTAGAAAAGGGATGGACGGCATGGATAAACAGATAAATTACCGCGGGTCCCCTCACAAGAGATGGATGCTTTGGAAATTACAATCCATGTGTAAATTCCAAAGTTAGTTGAGCACGAAAAGCGTGAGTCACGTGTGTTACTGGGGTACATCTTTCCAAACCATACAAATTGTGGGTCCCATTGTGGATGTAGCATAACTGTAAAATCACACTGATGAAGCAATCTTATCCAATTAATATTGTAGGGGTGCACACGGCTCGGTTTGATCCAGTTCCGGAGTGAAATTCGAATCAAATCGTTACCAACGGTTCATCAAAACTAGAACTGGAACTATACCATAAAAATTCTGAAGTTCTGGCTTTTTTATAATCCAACTCAATTGCATGGTTTGTTTTTATAATTCAATCTAATTACATTTTTTATAATTCAGTCCATCCATACCTCAGGGCCCACAATGGGCATACCTTGACATGTTCGTTAGATCTATACTGTCCATCCTCATTGTTAGGCAATGTTTAGGTGAGCCACATTAAAAATAATTAGATAGATCCAAATTTTAAGTCAACTACTTGACATAAAACATTGAGGGTTGAAAGGGTAGGGTTCGATTCCACAGTTTGTGGCGTGGTTCCATTAACCAGTTCTTTGATTTTCAGAATTGAAATCGGTGCACTTCATAACCAGATCAAATGAAACCAAACTAACCACTTTCGGTCCAATTTACCAGTTCCACCGGTTTCATGTGCACCCCTAAGTAATTGCTATCATATGAACGTTTGAAAGAAAACAAATGAGGGGTCCAAATTCGAACGCTTATCTTCTCCACATAATTTTCGTATATGCTCCCTCAAAAGCTGGGCCAGCAAATTAGATGGTTTAGACATTTGTGATTTGTATTTACCATACAAGTTTTTGCAAAAAAAAAAAAAGTGCTTATTTTTAATACCCAGACTTTTTTTTAGACAAATTAATAAAAGTCTTAAATTTCCGAATTTTTGGACATGAATGCCCCCAAAGCCGGAGAATCAGCAACTTCACATGGTGGTGGACCATCGCAAGATTCTTGCCCCCACCGCTGCATCTGTCATCCACTTATTTGCATTAGGACAGGTTGGCATCCATTTGGTGTCCATTCCACCTCTTCATGGGCAATCTTGAAAAAATCTCATTGATGGGGTCATCCAATCCATCCATATTCTGTAGAATGCAAGATCAATGGACAAGATCGTTCCTAGAAGATGTCCAATCAAGAATCTATGGGATCACTCACGGTTCAGATAAGTGATATGTATGCCAAAAAGTTCCTGGGCTCTGAATAGTTTAGACAAGTTGGGTGACTCATTCTCCTCACATGGGCCACTTATGCACTGCTATCCAGATCATCCAAATTGTGGGTCCCACTGTGGATGGAGCATATCTCTAAAATCAGATTGATGAAGTAATTATAACCATCCAATTAATGGCTATTACATGAAAGGTTAACATTAAAACAGTGAGTCGTCAATTTCTAATGGTTATCTCGACCGTGCAATTTCTTTTAATTTCTATCCATCCACCGTTGGGTTGCATTTTGGACGGTCTGGATTTCCATGCAACTATCCATCCACTTTTTTTCAAAACGAAGTATCATCATTTTGTTATTGTAGCTATTATTATTACTACTACTATTATTGTTGTGGTTGTCCTCATTGTAGTTCCTGTTATTGTTGTTATTATGGGGTGTTCATATTATTATTATTATTAGTAAAATTTACAAATAGTACCTCAGTAATATGATATTTACATCTTGCACCTTTTTAAATGAAATTTTAATTGAAATGCCTCATTAGTCAAGTTATCGTCAAAGAGAGTACTTAAGTCAATTTAAAATATGATTTTTCCAAAAATGACAATAACACCTACTAATCAATGAGGTTGCTTAAGAAAAATTAAATCGGTAACCAGTAAATATTATTAAGGAGTTGTTATTATAAAATGATATTTATTTCTAGGTACCTATTTAATTTTTCCTAAGCCAGATTGATCGGTGGGCATTTTTGTCATTTTAAGAAACATCATACTTTAAATTGATGTTAGTTAGAGAAACCTGGCCGAACCCCTTCACAATAATTTTATTAATGAGGAAGCTTAACAAAAATTTAAAATAAAAAAAACTTATAGGGATGTCAATACCCATAATAATGAGGCACTATTTTGTAAAATTCCTTTTTATTTTTAAGTCCTATTTGTGACGAGTCTACACGTGTGGGTATCGTGGTTGGTTAATCTAAGCCATTGCCCAAACTTCATCGTGGATGGGCCATGTCCAAAAAAATCTCCTCTGTTGATAAACTCCAATGCATGCGATGTATGGGAGTAGGGGCCCTCCTCCAAGCTATTTCCCCTTGTGTGGACCACCTTAACCACTGATTGGCCAGAGATTAGACGACGAGGTTTAAGATAAGATGATACATCTGATGGTCGTATTGGATGTCAACAAAACATTATGGTGGGGCCCATACTAAGAAGAATTACTTTACTAATAAATGTTACATCGCTTTAAATAAGCTTAATTAATTGATTAAATTCATTAAATTGCAATATTCTGTTTGAAGGTCCATTATCTAGACCCACAAAAGCCTACTCATCTAAATTCAACAATCTCAGCATGATGCATGACCAGTGGGCCAGATCAATCTTCCAGACTTGCACCCGACCTTTAGCTATTGGCCCATTTGACAATGATGGGCCCTGACCACTTACAGCACTAAGCGACAGTTTGGATTTCTCACGGACATCTCGGTGGGGCCCACGTAGCTTCAGACCGCACGAACTTGCTGTGGGCAGGGGGCGCCAGGAAATCTCGTTCCTATTCTAGTGGGAAAAAAAAAAAAGGTAGGAATGGGGGCATCTATCAAAAGCAGGGGTGTAGGATTTTTTATTTTTATTTTTCATGACAACAGGCGGAAGTGAAGAATATCGTAATTAAAAAAAACTCTTGTTGGCTATAGAACACTAATACTTTTTATTGTTTCACGTCACAGTGCATCGCGATGTAATAAGGTTGCAAAACTATCTGGACCAATGAAAAGGCTACAAAGAGGAAGTTCCTGCGCTGGGAACCAAGGGGGGGCCACAGTGACGTTTTTTGATAAATCCACCCCGTCCATCCATTTTGGGAGCTCATTTCAGGACATGAGAACAAAAATGAACCGGATCCAAGACTCAAGTGAGCTGAAAACGTGAGGATTGAACGTCCACAGTTGAAATATTTGTGGACCCACAGGAGTTTCGAATCAGGATAATATTTGTGTTTCCAGTTCATCCCAGTAGTAGTGACGTTTTTAACGGTATGGATGTCATAAACATCACTGTGGACCCCAGGGAGGTTTCAACGGTAGTAATTTACCTACCCACCTTTTCCTTTAGTTTGTTGCCATGTCCTAAAATGAGCTCCCAAAACGGATGGACGGGGTGGATTTATCAAAAAAAGTCACTGTGGGCCCCACCTTGGTTCCCAGCAGGAAATCCGCGCCCAATTCGTTGCTTGCAACCAACAGAGCAACCAGACCTTTTTAATGATCCAAACCATTTATTCGGGGAGTAGATTAGGTGTTACCTGTTGTGTTACAATTAACTCGGGCCTACTTTGATGATTTTTCGTACATCCACTACTTCCATATGTTTTTCCAGCCCATTTTAAGATGTGGTCCCAAAAATTAAGCAGATCCAAATCATAGGTGGACCGCACCACATGCAACATTTGTGATTGAACGCCCACCATTAAAACCTTCCTAGGTCCCACCAAAATGTTTATTTCCCATCCAACCCGTTGATAAGGTCAACCAAACCTAGATGGATTGAAATTACAAAGATAAGCTTGATCAAAAAAATTCGTGGCTCTAAAAAAGTTTTTAATGGTCATTCACCACTGTTTCCAGTGTTGCGCATTTCAGATTTGGATTTTCTTTATTTTTGGGATCACTCACTAAAATCAGCTGAAAAATCGGATGGACGGTGTGAATATACAACAAATTCATCAAAGCGGGCCCCACACAGTAAGTATACTACCCACTAAGGTGTTACCCGGGTAACACATAATCCGCTGGCGTTAATTTGATAGAGATGACATGTTTACGGGTGTATACTAGTCTTAGGAATGGCCCAAATATCTCTGACAAGCATCCTATCCAATGGTCCAACCAGGATGGTCTGGATAGCCGATTGGACGCCCTTAGATTTGGACGCCATTAAAATCCCCTCTCAGAATGCATGTTCCAGGATCACCGTCGCTCCAACTCTTGTATACAAAGAACCTAAATCACCTGATCTTCTATAAGAGGATGCTTGCTTCTCAGGTGTGGCAACCTTTCGGTCGCCTTTTCAATGTGCATTTAGTTCCAAATCAGTCATCCAGCATCGGATCTCCCTATGATCATGCAAAAAGCTTCACTCTCATCAAAATTATTATTATTATTTTTATTTTTTTTGGATTGATTTTGTGTTTTGTTGTCTTGGAACTGCGACTGGGGTGAAATGCCATGAAATATGAAGATAAGAAAGTTATGTTGATGATGTAATAGAGAGTTTATAGATGGCTCAAGAAAGTGGGTTTCTGCATTTAGGATGGTGGAATTACCTTGCTTAGTGATCAGAATCACCCGGAGCATCCTGGCCTCCTCTCTAGCCTCAGTGAAAAAGAATTTGGTTGAGGTAATTAAATGGCTGATGCCTAATGCGGGTTGGCTTAAGTTAAAATGTAGATGGGTCCTCCCGTGGCAGTGGGTACAGATGGTTCGGTCAAACTTATGTCGATGGTCTGGATAGCCGTACGACTAATGGCACATGTGATGAAGATTACTAAATTGTGTTAGGCTACTTGCCGTCCATTTATCTCATAAATTGTGTTGTGCCTGGCCAGAGGCTCAGTTGGGCCCACCATAATGTATGGGTATTATCCATACCGTTCACCAAATTTTTTTTTTCCATAGATCATTTCTGTGTATGAGCCCAAAAAACAAACTGAGACAAGATCCAAGGGCTCTAGTGAACCACATGGTGGGGATTGATCGTCCACAATTAAAAAGTTCTGGATGAAGCTGACATTTGTGTTTTAGCTTCATCCAAGTCCGGTGGGCCCTAGTAGGAAGGTTTCAATGCCAGCTTCCCGTGGTTTGTTCAAATTCTCATTTTCGAAGATCATACCTTAAAATAATCCGGACACCTAGTGGTCCAATTATCAGGACCGTACATGTCATGGACACCTAATGCTTAAAACAAGAGGATTGTGACCCATTTAATCCGTACAACTATTTTGAACGGTGAAAAGAAACTTTTAAAACGTATCATATAACCCCCCAAGAATCAAACATGAAAATCACTAATAAAGTAAGAATATGGGGCCATGAAGAAAATTTGAAAAAATCACACCGATCATCACATGTGGGCCCCAGTGGGCGGCATCCACGCTGGGATACATTTACAGGTAGGCACCAAACCAAAACATCTCTTATTTTGCACATAGGAAGTGCATGCATCCTATCAAGGCGTTTGACATTGTGGGCGACTTGGCTGCACCTCAAATGTATATCCAAGCCGTCCATTGGTTTTGCAAGCTTATGGTAGGGCATGGCCCTAAAAATGCAGCAGATAAAAATTTCAGGTGGACCGTGGACACCACGGCAAAAACAGTCATTGAACGCCCACCATTAAAAACTTCCTTGGAACTTCGTAGGGTCCATCGTATCCAAACGAGCCCTTATTGACCATCCAAAACAAACATTATCTTGGTCCAAAAACTTGTGGCCCACAAAAGGTTTTTTAATGGTCAATAACCACTGTTCACTGTGATGTGGTCCACCTGATATTTTTACCTGCTTCATTTTGGGACCATGACCTAATATAAGCTGGCAAAACCAATGGACAGCGTGGATATACAATGAATACATCGAGGTGTGCCCTAGGTAAGGATCGGGCCCAAGTCGGCTCTTTCACACCACCAAAAACAATTTCGAACTTGCTGATGCCTTATATAGAAGAGTCAAATGACCAGTTGGGTCCCATGTGTACAGTGAATGTAGGCCGTCCAGCCAATATCTCAAGTTATTTTGTACGTGTATCACCTGTGATCAGATCAATCTGATTCTCGAGGAAAGCGATCTAAACAGTGGGCCACATCTAATACAGGGCTTGGATGTGGCATAGCCCAATTGAGGTGGATGACTGCATTCCACTACATTTAGATGCACCAAGCATAATGAAACTTCATGACATATAATCACTCTAATTTGGTGGAAAATATCCCAAAAATCTATGGTTTTTGGTGCAGCCAAAACCACCCTTTCACATGCAACTGTACGTCGCTGTTAGCTGTTTCCAAAAAAATTAAGAAGGATATATTGCGAACAAAACACAAGAAATCAATATCTTGCAGGACTATCTTATAATCTTCAGCACTACATAAAAACTAGAACAGGTCTTTAACCATCTAGACAGATTGTCCAACACTCAAAAACCATGAAAGCAAGCATCACTAGAAATCTAATGAAGTGATTCCAGAGAGCATTTGGCTGTCCAAACATAGAATACTGGTCAAAAACGCATACCTTTGGCTGCCCCGCGCATGTTTAGTAGCCCCCTCCACCATAACCGCCGCCGCCGCCGCCGCCATAACCGCCCCTGCTAGGTCTCTCGTTAGCTATGCTAACACGAATGTTCCGTCCATTGAGTTCCTGAAAATAAACAGACTCAGTGCAATGCCAACCGTGTTCTATGCATCTCTACATGTATGGGTGCATTTGGCCCCACCACATATATTCATTTAATGATATTTTGCACAAAGATAGACCGATAAGTAATGAATATTGTGAAATTTCATGATAATTGGTCAGCGACCAAACATGGCCTATTACTGAAGATCAGCTGGAGCAATCCACTAATCATTAGGCCAGACAAACATGTATCCTGAGAAAGATCATCGGCAGCTATCCACTGATTTCAACGGTTTAGCCCGGCTGATGAACGGATCCTGCTTTTCACCCAGGGTGATCTTTATGATGCATCCTGCCATTGGCAGAGCTAGGCTGTTGTTATGCAAATTTTAAAAAAAAAAGGTGACCCAGAAGGCTGGAAAGGAAACTGTCAAGTCCCCATGCAACATTAAAAAATCCAATAATCTCCTTTATTTTTGTAAATCATGACAAAACTACCCTATAAATCCACTATTTTGGCATCACTTTTTAGGCTAACATAAGTGCTGCATAAATAATATCCATTTTCGTACACAGGGCCCCTGTATACATGGCTCACATGTATCTCAATCAAAACCGTCCAGATCGTGGCCCAATGTGGATGTCAACAACCAAATAATTAAATAGTCTGACCGATCGGGAGCAAATGGATGGTTAAAATGAAAATAATGAAGGGCCAAATTCAGCAAACAAATACCCATTGATACAGGGCAAGGATTTTCTAATTAATCTGACTTTGGAAAAAAAAATTACAAATACAACAAAAACAGTCTTAACTTGTATTTAGCTATGTATCAGACCATTCTTTGATAGGAATGTTGTTCTCCATGTAACCTGTTCAGCCAATTATGCCATAATTGAACATAAAGCTAGCATGATTCAGTGGATCATGGCCTACTTCATAGAAATACAACAAAACGGAGATAGAAATATGAAGGTAAAAGAAATGGTTTACTCCTTTTCCCATTTTCACCAGAATAGTCCATTCCATTGATTCATCCATTCCCACACAGTCTTGCACTTTGATTCCCAAAATATGTCTAGAACTAGTCTAAACTGGGTTTCTGAAGGTGAAGAGTTCGTTATAGCTGTATCAGCCAATTCGGCTCTTTTTTTCTCAGTCGGCCAATACAAGTGTAACGCTGAACTGACCAATATGGTTAAGACAACCAAATGATAACCATTTTTTAAACCATGGTTAATGGGGTTTCATCATGAGGTATAGGTTGGAAGGCTAGTAAGAAAGTTTGGATCTCCCATCAACATACCTCGATCTTCCCTCACCCTCAGTCCAATCATCATCTTCAAATATCTATTCAATAGGTCCCACATTTAAAGACTGTCCAACTATCTCAGTGAGGTTTAGCACGCTAATTATGGTGTACATGTTACCAATGGATGGCCATGAGTGGATCATTGAACTGCATGGGCAACGGACAGCCAAGAGTGGATTGTTGGATTGTGTGGGATCTCCATCCCTCCCCACCCCCAGTCCAAAAATAATCTTCAAACATCTATTCATTAGATACCACAGGGATTGCTTTATAGTTCTGAAGAAGCATTTTGGTTTCATGTGGCTAACCAGCTGATCCATGACTTCTAAAAATTGGATCGTTGTAACAAAATGGCCCACAATGCCGAACCATGACATTAAAAAAATGGATGGTTGTAACAAAATGGCTTTCCCACATTCAAGAGTTAGGGTATCAGATCAGTGTTGTTTTTCCACTGTCTTTCCCAGTCGGTATGGAACAATGAACAGACAGATTGATAACCGGGTGTGCCACATGCCGCGACTTCAAATTTTGAGGATATCAAGTGATGAGTGGTATGACCAATGGACAATTTGAACGGTCCATTCAATCATATAATTGGGGGCAAGCCATGTTGAATAATTACACCGATAGGATGATCCTAGCTGTATGTACAGTCAAAGATCGAGTTGTGAAACAAAATAGGTTCAATCTTCATTTTTCAACATCTATTTAATAGAACATACCATAGATTGACTATGATTCCAAAGAAGCACCTTGGTTTCATGACGCAACTATACCCTCTTAATGGCTTATAAAAACACACAGCTGAAATAAAATGCCACACATTTAGAGGGCTCGTAATCATCCCATTAGTGTGATTTTTGCAGCATGGTTTTCCCCCAATTAGATGAATAAATGCACCATCCAGATCGAAAATTGGCCATGGCACATGTCGCTTGAGCATGGTCGATGACATTGCTTGCATCCCAAAAGGTTGGGATGCTAGCATTTCCTTGTGTGTGTGCACATGTGCATGGATGTTTGTGTTAGAATATCATTTCACCACAATAGTGGAAAAAATAACCTCACCAGGGCACTTGGACTGTCCAATCAATCGACCTTAAGAGGGTCTACTAGGTCAAGAACACATTTTGAAAATTCTAGACATCGGATCCAAAAAGATAAAATGGAGGATCATCATCATTTATTGGAAGATAACAATTTGAGCCATTAATTTGTTGGGGCTCATCACGGATCACGTATGTTTTCTAGAAAAACAATTCCATTAGACGACCTTAACCATCCCATCCGCGGCTTGGAAAATGGATGGCTTAAAAAAAAAAAAAGGGCACCATGGTAGTGGAACAAATCATCCAATGTGTGATTTCACATCATGCTAGCAGAATAAATCATCTAATCTGTGTGAATTTTGCATGGTCACCCATTGTGTTCTTGATTTAATAGACAGAATTGATTGGTTGGACTGTCCAAGCATCCCAATGGACTCGTTTACACCGTATAAATGGCACCAGCTGATCATTTCCACGCACACATAGTATAGAGAGAGAGAGAGAGAGCGAGAGAGAGAGAGAGAGAGAGAGAGAGAGAGAGAGAACATAGAGAAATGCTCACATACAAGTGGTTTGACCACAGTCCAATTAGTTCAACGTGTGCACCTCATGTATATATAGGTACACGGCAATGTAACAATTTGGGCCAAGTAACCTAGGCTACCGATCTGCTGGGTTACTTCATGGGATGGCCATGCTAGCATCTTCCCTAGCAGATGCTCCTCTTCTTCCACTGCAAATGGAAACTTGCAAGTTGCAACCACTGGCTAGAATATGGGATCATCTGATAAGGAAGATCTTTGTGATGGGCATCTCCCATCCATTGGATCACCAAAAGGTGTCCCCTGCACAGTTCAATGGCCCAAGCAAATGCTCAATTCTACTGAACATTGTATAATTGCTTCAGAGAAAAACAAACTCACCTGGCCATCCATGCTAGACAAGGCACTATTGGCACACTCATCACTGGCGAAATTCACAAACCCAAATCCCCTCGACCTCCCAGTGTCCCTGTCGGTGATAACCTTTGCTGCATCACAACAAACGACAACCAGATACAAAGTTCATATGCATGCAGAATGCCTTGTTCTCATTAGGATGTGATCAATATGCAAGGCTTCCAAGCTTCCAGCAGACCCATCAGCCGTACAGAAGAAGGTGTGGATTAATTCTCTACCTTTATTTCTTAATAAAACAATAAACCGCAGCCAGCATTGCGTTTTTTTTTTTTTTTAAGTTTGCTCTCATGTATATTGCTCTTCCATTTTCTACAGACGTTAATTTATGGGGAACTGTCCTCTGACCCTCAACCAGAGGACTCGGGCACGAGTGTATGACTGAGGCCCATGTATCAGTGATCAATACCATTGATCTAATGGACCCACTTCCAAAAAATGCCCCAATAAACTCCCTGATAATACAATCCTAACCTGTCAATCCATGGCCCCATAATAGACGGTAAAAAAGGTACAGCGATGGTCCACATTAAATAAACGGTGGGACCTATCAGAGCATTCCATTGTGCGAGAAATTTCTATCATGACCCTTTTTGAGGTTTAATGAAACTGTCAATTTACACACACAAAAATGCTGTCTTGACCCGTCCACAGTTGCTTGCCAGTCATTGAATTTCTTCCATGCAATCATCAATCTGACCCAAATTGCTGGGACACGGCTATGTTCGCAGTGGGGCTCAGCAGATCAGGGTTCCAGATCACTGACCAACAGGCAAACCTCATGTAGACTTGGACTCAAGACTCGAGGATATTATGCTGACCATCAAGATGAGGATCATATGCTCTTAATTTATTTGCTATCCACAAAATGCTTCAAAAGCACCAATATAAACCATCCAACTCACCTTCAACCACTTCCCCGAAGCTGGTAAAAGCGTCTCTAAGAGATTGGTCATCGGTCTCATATGAGAGGCCTAAAACAAAATTTTCACAAATAAGTCCAGTGAGAAGGACAGCATGGTTGAAACAAACAAGAGGGGAGAAAACAGCACTGCTCTAATATATTAATAGCACCACAAGAAACAGATAGCTTACCTCCGATAAAAAGCTTTGAAGACATACAGCGAACGGCATTAAGCATAGACATCACCGGGGTTGGTCCATTTGCTATACCATTTCCAGATATGCTCTGCCTGACAAGGCTTCCAATTCGACTGCAGAATGCCATGATGGCGTGCTTGAATGCCTTACAATATTTCCAACCCTGTACAAGAAAACATCCTTTGCACGTCAGTTCAAATTTCACTAAAATGTGAAGACGATGAGAAGTCGAGAATTCCCCTGATAGAGAAGTGCGACAATAGGGTTGTTTCTGATTGCTCAGCACACGTGCAAATCAAGAAAGCCAACTATGCACAATTTACTGCTTCAATGCCATGTCGTCTAAGGGGATCAAATTGCAAATTGGTTGCCTGAAGACGGTGAAAATTTGGTATTTTCCAACACCAAGAGAAACAAGAGGGTCATGTTACTTTTATCTGATTACTCAGCACATGCAAACCTAGAAAGCCAATTAGGGCATGAGGTGGAACCAACTTGCTCCACACAAAACCACAAAGGTAACATGAAGGCCTAATACAACTTCCAAATGTGTATATCTCCCCATTTGAGACATTTAATGCCTGCTTCGATCTCAATAGTAAGCTCAGAATTCCTTGATTTCATCATCTTTCAAGTTTAACACTGGCCAAATTTTCCTGCTTAGATCAATGAAAATGTTCTCCTGGAAAACCAGAAAGCCATCTTATGGAGACGGGTAAATGCACTCACTTGACTTTTATCCCCAAGCATATGTCCTCGCAAAATTAGGCGTCGCTACTACCCTTCTGAAGCAGGGAGCTGATTACTTTAAGCAACACGGAACATCATCTGGAAACTGGCTAGAACTGCTGCTAATTGACAGTCTCTCTCCCAAACTGACTTGAACTTTATTTGGGAAATAATTAGAAGAAGTTTAGAACTACTTCTGATTGACAGCTTTCTAAATTTACTGTTGACTCAAACCTGTGGAACATGTTTCGATCTTCTTCATCTTTTTTCTGTTTTTCTTTTTCTTTTTTGAAGGATTAAATAAGTTTCTACCTATGCAGCTAACTTTTTGAAATTGTTCAACCTCTGAACTCTTAGGGCCCAAATACTGATCAGACCACTCTCTAGGGAGCCATATATCAGATTTGGTAGATTATGGAACTGATGAAATCAATTGCAAGGGCCAAGTGGGATCCACAAAATCTGTTCAGATGGATTATGGAACCCATATCGGTGATGAAACTGAATTAAGGTCATCACTTGTATATGCGATGTGGTGGGCCTGATTGCATCAGAAAGCTTCGCAACCAAGATTCTCAGTACATTTCTCGTAGGCAAACCTTTTCGATGCGATATCAACTTGAGAGTGATCATTGCATAGCTTGCAGAATGGTCGCTTGGGTGCACCTCTACAGCCTGGGAAGTCAACTAGGAATTACAAGGAACCATCTTGGGCAGTCGTGTCACTTTCTTTATTTTAAAATGTGTATAAGTATCTGGGAATTACAACAAGAAATTCTCATACTCTAGAATGGGCGAGCACACATGCGGCACTTCTCTTCTGAAACTTGAAGTTTTGTAGTGATATGTCATTGTTCCATTCACAAATCACAGCAGTCACAAGACTCAAAGAGGCAAGTTTATTAGTGCAGTTATAATTGAAGCCCAGCAATCAACCAACCAAACTAGTTTAAGCTAAAAAGAAAATGGTGAAAAGGAGGTGTTTCCAGACTCAAGTGGTGACTCAATCAAGGCACACAAGTCAGTTCATGACATGGCCTTATTCTTGGTCATCCCATTGACTCACATCAGAATACCCACGGAGTCAGGTTGAGATGTGGAATTGTGAGCTATACTCCTCATGGAGAAAGTTTGGGTAAGCCTCAAGCAAAAGCACACACTTACGGTACTTTCAGAAACATCACAACAAGTATAATAACTGGTACAAGCATTTCTATCCTTTTTTTTTCCTTTTTCTTTTTCTTTTTTTCTTTTTGGAAAGGTTAGGGGATTTTATTAGAAGAAAGCAGCTGAGATAGCGCAAAAAATTAGAGCCCAAGGAAAAAAGATTTACAATCCTCCATTGTTTTTATGCTGGACACCCATTCTATTACGAAAAGCTTAGCCTTGTTGTAAACCTCCCCCACAGTACCCAACAAGTACTTCTACCTCATTGATCAGATAAAATGGCGCTTCTAGTTTTGTTTCTAAAGCACAATACAACATTTTAGGAGTCAAAACTGTTTGAAATGCTCATGAGAAGAAACAAGGGCAGCAAGGAGCTAGACCCTAATCAGATCATGATGAGCGATGACACTCGACATTACTGGCAAAAACCAGCTGACATATTGTGGCTGCATCCAGCAAAAGAACCTCCCATTTCATCAGAAAGCCTATCCAACATGACACTCAACATTCAACTCAAGAAATCATAGTGGTCACTGAGACAAAATGCAGCCATAGTATTTCAATATGACACTGAAATGGGTTTTTTTTTTAGACACCAAAGCATTGATGAAAAAGAAAAATAGCAGTACAACTATCCATTAAAAATTGAGCATAAGATGGGGCCAACACAGCATTATATTGATAACCAACCATCAAAATGCACATCAGGCCTAGAACAAGCCCATCCAAGGGCCCTGATCAAAGATCTGCAAGATCTAACCACCCAGATCCAGACCATCCAACCACTCAAACTGTAGATATGGGCCAGATCAGAAGTCCAAAAAGCAGCTTGAGTGATAATATGGGACATACCTAAGGTCCAACCACAGATCCAGGTTAGACCAACGCTCAGACTGGGCTATGGGACCAACATGTTCAATCAGACCATCCACGTGTTCAATTGATGCTGAGATTGACCACATATGTCAACCAGTTGTTTGCAGTCCTACAGTTGTGCTAGATGTTAGTTTAGAAGGCTTTGCGTATACAACTCATGCCGGTTCCCCAGTCCATACAATAGCACGTAGAGCTGAACCAAATCATATGAGACATCCAGAGTGAAGTAGACGCTCAGACATAGTTTCCAGATTTTCTTTTGTTCACTTTGAGTAGTATATATAGCCATATGGTTGTGTTCCATACACAGGATTCTGGTGTGGTTTTGGCAGTGTGGAGACAGTCTCCAGATTTTCTTTTGCTTACTTTTGAGTAGCATATATAGCCATATGGTTGTGTTCCATACACAGGATTCTAGTGTGTGTTTTTGGCAGTGCAAAGACGGGTCTTTGAATCTACGTTGCAAGTTGAGTCCAGACAAATGACAGCATTTACATGGTCGGGCCCACCAAATGGATGATTTAGATCGCACACACATGCACCCTGCCGATACATGCATGGTGTGAAAACAAACTCTCTATATTATTAACCAGGTCCATTAATAGACACACCCGAACCCAACCGATTTTAACCGGGTCCAAGCTGATGGACCCGACTAGACCTGATTTTTAACCAGGTCCATTAATAGACCCAAACCCAACTGACCTGATTTTAACCAGGTCTATTAACAGACCCAAACCCAACTGACATGATTTTAACTGGGTCCATAAAAGTGAGACCCAAACCCAACCCACTTTACCAACAGGTCCCAAGAAGGGGACCCAGACCTTTTAAAATCAGGTCAGGTCCATCGAGTACCCCCAGGTCCAGGTGCCCATTGACAGCCCTAGTGCATTTTACGATCAGGTTCCACACCCAAACTTTGTTTGGGCCCCACATAGAGGAGTTTCCTGCTAGTGAATAAAGGAAACAGTTCCAGCATCTGTTACTTCATTCAGTAGAAAAAGAGGTGTTGTGTGCATGTGAATACTAGTTACAACACTAGTATGCTGTTGAATATTTATCCATACTCCATTATTTTGAATTGCTGCTGCATCTACATCTTTTAGTGAGATTTTTTATCAAAATCTGAGAAATATAGTTTCAGATTTCACTGCTCCAGATTAGGGCTGCATCTGCACATGATTTTCTTGAACATTTGGCTCCAAGTGTGAATGCACGTGTCCAAATCCAAATCTGTTGCACAGCAATATCCAATCTCTACAGCTTGGTTACATTGATTTGACATCCAAGTTCAGACCGTCAATTGGAGTTTCTGGAGCTTCCGATACAGATACGGCTAGCAGAGCTACGTACCTGAGTTCAGGCCCAGTCCTAAATGCTGGCTCGGGGCGGACAAGGCCATCAAAACTCAGCATGACAATGTTAAATACACAGGGCCAAGAAGGGCCTTATCGTTGGAACTTACTCAAGCATGGGTCTTACAATGCTTACCCAATAATCTTTGGGCCAAAAACAATCGCCTGAAGTCCTGTGATCCACGGGAGACTCGGGCAGGGCTCGGCCCAGCCCATTTATCATCCTATTCATGTCAAACGGGCCTTGCAAAAGAGTGAGCCTACAAATTATGGAACTAGAGACATGCTAACTGCACCCACTTCACCAACTGAAAAGAGGCACCCTGTATGATATTAGAGCTACTGCCTGCTCATCAAGTGAGCTCCACAGCCTCCACTATCCAAGCGCCATGCCTAAAAAACCAGGCTGATCTATCATCAGGTGGGCATTGGAGCCAAAACTCTGTACAATCTGAAGCTTTGGTGGACCCTGTTGTAAGAAAAAATGGGGACAGACAAGGACACACACCAAGGAAATATTCCAGATGCTGTAGCTTAGGTTTGATTTGATGTTGTTCTATGGGGTGCCCATCTTAGTTTTGGATCGAGCTGATGCTTTGAATGTGTGGTGAACATGGGAGTATTCAACTAATGGACCACAGAGCTCGGCTGATCGAGGATTTTGTAGCACATCTCAAAATAAAAAAGAGAAAAGAGAAAATGGAAAGACACAACGAGAGCATATAGGTTGCCGTGTCCAAAAATCATTTTTTTAGTATGTAACCAGCAAGGAACCACACTACACACAAGTGCAAAACACATGGGGCGGTTGAATTGTGTAAGATCCAAGTCCTTCAACATGTGAACCCCACTCTTAACATGCACTCGCCCAGAAACCAAAGAACGCTTGACATTGCAGTGGGCATTGATCTCACACATGTATAGTGTCCAAGTATATGCCTACCTGGTTAGACTACCATTTTTTTGTAACCCATTAAGTTATTGAAACTCCAAGTGTCATTATTCACACGTCCTTAAGAAAAAACCTGGTCACAGCGTCCTTTCAAAAAAAGAAAAAGAAAAAACTGGTTACTAAAACGACGAGAGAATCAAAAACTTCAGAAAGAGTTGGGAGAGGGCAACCCTTTGTCCAATAGTCCCCTAACCTTGATTAGATGTCACATAATTTCAGTCCGTAAGTGGTCCATGTACGGTCCGAGTCTCAATCCCTTTGAATTCAAAGCATCCTCAAACTTTTCCCTAAAACCCCAAGCCTTTGTACCACGTTTACATGGATTCTCAATGGGTATAAAATATCTTCAAGTACTAAAATAATATTCATACTAGGTGTGTCAAAATTGCAATGTTTTTTTATTTGTATCTAGTACAGCAAGTTTTAGGTCAGGGCTTGGGAGTCACCAGCTTGTGATGAGTATTCACATATTTCAGAGACGTGAATGACAGGCATCAAGGATCGGTGACAGTGTGGTGATTCAGAATGAAGGACATCGAGAATCAACAGTCAAATTGCCTAATAAATCCACAGGTAGATTGATTAAGAAAACCAAAATGTAGGATTACCTATTGCACGTGCAGAAAACTCAGACAACGAAATGACAGATGAATCAGATTATGAGATGAAAGAGAAAGTTGAGATGATTGCTCTAGTAAGATCCCAATGACAATAAAAGAATTGTTTTAACTAGAAGAACAGTACAACAAAATCAGAAAAAAATCTGGAAGCTTCTCAAGAGCGATGGCAGGAGTTATGCTGGACAATCCAATCTCCAAAACCAACAAGTTCACTATTGTAGAAGAAGTGGAAATCAGAGCCAATAACATGGAGAGCCGTGAAGAAGTGAAAGTATTCCAACTTTGCACCTCACTTCCATGGTGTTCAATTTTCCGCCACATCCTTGAAGATTTCCCAGCTATTACAATAGATTCAAGATATAGCAATACAAGGCTTTATGAACCCCTCGTGCAATAGCACCTTATGATGCAATTCTTGAATCCAACCCTTTAATGAAGACATCAGCTCCAGCCCCCAACAAAAAGTAGTCAGAACTCTTCAAGACATAAGATTCACACTGACAGAACAATAAATAAAAAAAAACCCCACCCTACCGACTGGAAAATAAAAATCATTACACAACCACCGCCCATGACCAGTTTAGGCAGTTCCAACTTTCAAATAACTTATTTAATACATTAAATACATAAATGAAGACATTATATGAAAACTATTGTAAAGCATTCTCTGTTCCAGACTTCCAGTTTTTTCGCCATCTAATCATACAAATTTTGTAACAGCAAACATCAAATCAATACAAACAGGATGCACTTCATCTAATGACAAAAAATTTATCAATGCAATTGCTACAAAACAGGAACAAGAGAAACAAATTTTAAAAAAAAAAAAAAAGAGTAACAAGAACCTATTGAAGTTGGAAAGGCTGATGTAACGTCTGCCTCAGCAATAATAACCCATGAAACCAAAATAAAACACTAAATAACTATATTGATATTAGGCCATCACAGGGCCAGATCCTGAACCAGGCCCAGATCACCCAGAGCCCATAACATTGATTTGCTGGACCAGGCCGGAGACTGGATGTGGTCAGCTAGGCCCTTACGGCCCAACAAACTGGCCAAGCTCATCCACAGCCCTACCCATTGAGGGTAGAAAGAAAGATGACCATTCCTGCGCATGGGTTTCTTCCTTCTGCCTGCAGTCCACATGAGGCCCACGTGCAGAGGTGGTAGGATGGTCAAAAAGTCCCATCTTTCAGGTACGATCCCGAGTGGCCCATACCAACAACCCACTGAGAGCATGAACCCCGACCTTTGATTCATTGCTTTGACTACAACCGTTGAAAACATCCTTCCAACTGTCCCATGTTTACCCACATCGATGGTCGGATTCAACAGGGTAAAATGATTTCTGGGCGGTAGCCCATTCGCACTGGCACCCAGAAGAGAGACGGTTCCGATCATCAGATCATCTCTGCATGTGAGTCCCACGAGGCGATGAACGCTAGATGAGCATTAGGCCACTCACAACAACTCTACGTGGGTTAGTCCTGTGACTAATCCCCGTGGAGCTCACATGCAAGGAAGGTGCGATGATCAGAACCATCCATCTTCCAGGTCATGCTGAGAGGATAACCCCCAACCAGCGACTCGGTAGATTTAACTGCGAACCGTCGAAAGAACCCTCCAACGGTCCCGCCGTACCGACGGTCGGATTCAACGGGTGAGAATGAGAATTGAACAGTGTCCCATCCACGGTAAAAACCACAAGAAAGACGGTTCCGATCATCAGTTCGTCTCTTCATATAAGCCCCGTGGGCCGATACAAGCTGGATGAGCATGAGTAGCCACATACAACACCCATTCTGGTGGGTTTAGAAAAAACAGAGCTACATGTTTGAAGAAATGACTGAAAGATAGACGCGATCGAAGAGCCAAGATTAGGGTTTAGATGAGAATCTTACCTCCGAAATTCAAAGCCAGAGAGAGAGAGGAGGGAAGGAGATATTAGGGTTTTAGAGGGGAAGGTAGATAAATGGGGGCGCCTAGGGTTTAAGCCTCCGTCGCCAGGTCAGCATGAAAATATCTCACTCTTTATAGCAGTGGAAAAGACTCTCTGTGAGTTCTGAACCATTTAAGGAAAAAAAAGGGACTTACATGTACGGGGCTCAACCCAAAAATGAGAAATCCACTCCGTCCATCCGTTTTTCAAGATCATTACGAGAAATCCATTCCGTCCATCCGTTTTTCCAGATCATTTTACGATATAAACCCAAAACTGAAGCAGATTCAAAACTTAAGTTAACTACACAAAGTAAAAAGTGGTAGGGAAATGCCCACCGTTGAAACCTCCCTGGGTCGGCCGTGATGTTTATATCCCATCCAAACCGTTAGTAGGGTCATTCCTGCTGGGATGAACTAAAAACACAAAAATAATGGCTCAATTTAAAACTTCTGTGGCCCACAAATGCTTCATCAGTGGACGTTAAATCCTCACTGTTAATTGTCACCTGGCTTTGGATTTGGATCCGTTCCTAACATAACCCAAAAAAAATGGATGAACGGAGTGGATTTCTCACAAACATTACGGAGGGCACATGAACTTGTCTGCTACATCCTCACACGTGGCACTGATTTATAGCTATCAAGACTGTGGACCCCATTGAAGATCCAAACAAATGGACGGTTAAAAGTTCATTTAGTGGTCCAGTGAAATTGATCATCTTCTTTTCACGGGAAGGGTGCAGAATTTTGGGAGCGGATTAGTGTGGGACCTTGACTGTGTGGCCCACTGTGGTGTATGTGATTACATCCATGCCGTCCATCCGTATTGAAATCTCATTTTAGGGCATGATTAAAAAAATGAAGCAGTTGCAAATCCCAGACGTACCATAATACAATAAACAGTGGTGATCGGCTATTAAAAACTTCTTCTAGGCAACAAAAGCTTTGGATCAAAATGTTATTTATGTGGTCTCTTTATCTAGGTGTTTGTGACCTTTTCAACAGGTTGGATGGAAAATAAACATTCCGATGGAATCCATGAAGTTTTTAATGGTGGGATTCAATCAGGACTATTTCCTGTGGTGTGGTCCAAATGATCTTTCAAATGGGTTGGACTGGGTGGATTTAAGGGATTCGGTATTACCCGGTAACAGCTTAGTTGGTGTTACCGTTACCGTAGGGCCCACCTTGATCATATGTTATATATCCCCTCCGTCCGTAGTTTTTTACAGCCCTATCTAAACTTTATGTGGATCACACCACAAGAAATAGTGATGATTGAATGCTCACTGTTAAATTCTTTCGAAGCCCATTGTAAGAAGATCTATAATGTTTATTTACCATTGAACCCGTTGATAAGGTCAAATAGTACTGAATGAAGGTAAAATAAAAAAATTAGGTTGATCCAAAACTTTTGTGGTCTGTAAAAAGCTTTTAATGACCATTCGCTACTTTTTCCAATGGTGTGGTCCAAAAGAAATTTAAACCTAAATAATTTTTTAATAACATCCTAGAATGAGCTGAAAAAACAGATGGACGGCGTGGATATGAAACACAATAATCAAGGTGGCCCCACACGGTGAGGGTAACACCAAGCTGTTATCAGGTAACAGCTAATCCGCTCCCAATTTTCACACTCAAACTAGTCAAACGTGTCATTTTCATGCATACGTTGAAAATGAAACATTTTTCTCAAGTGGGCCACCTTGATATGTGGGGCCCGTACAGTGGGGTCCACCTTTACATGTGCATTCTATGTTCATGCCATCCATGCATTTTTGCTAGGTCATTTAAGGCACGAGTCCAAACCCAAAATGTAACAAAACCAAATCTGATGGACCATATCATAGGAAACAATGGTGATTGAATGCCCTGCTATTAAATACTTCCTGGGACCCACCATAATGTTTCTATGATGTTTATTTGCCATCCAATCCATTGATAAGGTCACAAAAGCCATAGGAAGGAAATAACTAAAAAACGGTTATCAACTTGATCCAAACACATTTGTGGCCCACGAGAAGTATTTAACGGTCAATGGCCTATGTTTCCTATGGTATGGTCCACCTAAGATTCAGATATCTTTGTTTTGGGCTCCCTATAATGATCCGGCAAAATGGAAAGATGTCGTAGATATGGAACACATACATCAAGGTGGGCCCCGCAATAAAGGCTAATTCATGTGAGTCGTTCAAGAACGAGGCCCATCGATATCAAAAGTCACTTTAATGGGATGATCCCCTCCATTCAATCATTGGAATTGAAATTTGGGCAATTCATATTTATTGTGCTAATCATATTTACTATACTGAAATTTATGAACATTGATCTAGACCATCCATTGCATGGGGCCAAATTTTTATTGTTGATTTTTCTCAAATACATTATAATAATCCAAAAATCCTATTCAACTCATTAGTTTTTAGAATTGTATGATCCATATTCATCAGACAATAAAAGGGACATTATCCATCATGTGGGGCCCACCTTTTATTGTTTACGGCTTAGAACAAATATTCTTAACCATGCAATCAGTGGATGAGGAAATAGATAACCCACGAAACTACTATATTGAAGAGCTATGGATCATTATCCATCATGTTGGACAAAGGTTGCCCACTCATCTCAAAATCACTTTGATTAGGATGATGCTAATCGTCTATGCAATGTCTTCAAAGAAAAATGGTTTGTATTAATTATAATGGAAAAATGGTATAGAATTTGAACCTTGTATCACGTGGCCTCCACCTTTTATCACCCATCTCTTTAAACGACTTTGATCCAGTGATTATAATTATCATATTGTTGATTGAGCGCCTTTAATCATTCTATCTTCTTATTATGGTGGACTTATCGTCGCTTTGTGCTGTGATTTTTTTTTTTCATGTAAAATCTTATGTACGTGTTATTTGTATTTGTTTGAATTTTTCATTCTTTATTGTTGGGAAAACCGGTAGTGAAAGCAGAAGCTGAAACGTGCGGAGCAATGCGAGATCAAATGAGAAGCAATATGCAATCAAGCTACACACAAGCATTCACCACAAGAGATAATCCGATTTTACGTGGAAAAATCCCTCAATGGGTAAAAAACCACGGTACAAAGTGATCCACTATGATTAACAAAAGATTACAGAGATTGATAGCCCACAAGCAAAGAAAACAGAGAAAACTCAAGCTCTCTCCCTCTCAAAATTCTCTCCCCTCTTCCAAACACGATTTGGAAACCTTGGACACCTTATGATTCATTTTAAGTCCAGATTACAACTACTTAAATAAGTAAAACACTGAAATTAGAAACACCTTACGCAGTATTGTAAGCTACTCAAGAAAGCCGGGCGCACAACCGACCGGTCGGCCAAGGCACAAAACAGTCCAGAGGAAAATACTCCATCGCCGCCTCACTGTCGACTGGTCCCCCAACCGGTCGGAGCCCTTCGTAGACCGGTGGCAGACCGGTCTGGGCACAAACCTGTCCAGCGGCCTCCACGTGCATTCGGGTTACACAGCTAGACCGATCGCCCGTCCGGTTTGAGCACCCAACACGTGCACGGTTTGAAAGCTGCCCCAAACATCATTGGCAAACACACTAAGTTGACCGCACTGAATGGGTCACTCTCTTTCAAAGCTAGAAAACTTAGGACTTGAACTCAACTCGTTTTAACCTACAAATCTTAAGTCAGGCTGATCAATTCAATGTGTTGAGTGAGTTGTCTTAGGTAGAATTATGGCCCATCAAAACATGTCTAGCTATTCATGCAATTAATATGATTTCCAATGTTGAATCAAAACTAGCGATTATTTTTTGTTTCAATAGTTTGTTACATATACGTTGATCTATTAGCTACAATTTTAAATGTGCATAAATTCATATAAAATAATTCACCTAAACCGAGATCATTAATTTATCTAGTTTAATTTGAATTTCTTATATGCCACTTGTAGAATTTCTTAACACCCAGTGTAAATCATCATACTTTACTAAAGTGCTTAAATCTCTACCTACAATAACAACAACTGCACGTAGGGCCCGTTTGTTTGAGGGGAGGTTCATGGAAGTTACGGTTAATCTGTAATCATGAAAAAATCCCTCGTTTGGTGGCGGGTGTAAGAGCGATGGAAAATACATCACTCGTATGGCACCCCTAATCCCTGAAATGGTGCGGGGAAATCGAATAAAATCCTTCACAGACTCTTCCATAGATATTTTGGAAAGGGCAGGACGTCTCTTCATTGTTGTGATACTCCGCATCCACATTTCAGTATACGCCACAGCTGCCTCGATGGTGCATATAACAGACTCGGTTCTGTGTAGCATGCTCCAGCAACCTCCATGAGATGAAAATTTGGTATGTCTTTCTCTCCCTCTGTAGTGTCTTCGCAAGGATATTAGATACGTTGTTTGTCTAGCTTATCTCTAAAGTTTCTTTTTCGCATGTGTCGTTTGAATGACGTTATTGAAAGGAGGCTGTCTCATCATCTGAAGTAGCGCGTCATCGAACGAAGGCTATCTGGAAGGCTTCTTCGTCGCAGTTTCTGTATAACCTTCTCGTTGATTGAGTTCCAATAGATACGACTACAAGAGGTATGGACGAGTGAGGCAAATGCCCAACCAGAACTTTGTATTTATCTTTTTTGTGGAAATGATGTTATCATTGTTGCCGCATGTGGTGGTGAACTATACATTCGGGGTTTGTTGTTGAGATTTGGGACCATGCCTTAACATGTGCTGGAAAAATTAATGGATGGTAATGATTAAACGGATGAACGGCTTGAAAATGAAAATTTGTAAACATTTGGGCCAAATGGTCGTCGGTAAAACCAATTAATCTGTTTGTAAGGTATCACCTTCCTTGCTCACTTTTCTAGGTCCCCGTGGATGCGAATTGCCCGCGAAATCCTTTCGCTTGCATAACCTGCGCTCGGAATCTGGTGGGGCACACCAACGTGTTTGTGAGACATCACTTCTTCGCAAACGCTTTTTAAGATCATTTTATGCGTTAAAAAAAAAGGGAATAGAATTCATTCCTTAGATGGGTTGTAAATCTGACGATTGAACATCCACCGTCGAAATTTTGGTACCCCACAGAATATCCGAATGAAGGATGAAGGCGACAGTGTGGTTTCTGTGTTCAGCACTCTCTGTGTATGTGAACTTCCTACACACTCTATGTTATACAGAGGGCAGGGATTAGGTGAGGCAGGGTAACAGCTTGATGGGTGAGGCCATGTCCATGGGGCCCACCTCGATGAGTATGTTGTATATCCACGCCGTCCATATGTTTTGATATGTCATTTTAGCACATGTGTCCCCAAAAATGGTTTAGATTCAAATCTCATCTGGATCGCATGATAGTTATTGAATTCCCACCATTAAAAACATTTTCATGGCAAAAAATACAGTAGGGTCATGGGATGTTTTTCTCTATTAAGCATTTATTGGTGGCCACAAAAGTTATAGTTCATACTGCTATTTGTGTTTTTCTTTCATCCTGGTTTTGTGTGGCCTTATCAACGGGCTGGATGAACTTCTTTATTATGTGTATATAATGATTTCGGTTCTCCTGCAACCATTCCACAATGGATGCGGATTGCATCATAGAGACAGGGCTCTGTTGACCCATCATGATGTATTTGTTTTATCCACACCGTCCATCCATTTTTTCAGATCATTTTGGGGCATGAGTCGCAAAATGAGGTAGAATGGTTGATCAGGTGGACCACACCAAAGGAAAGGAGAGTGGTTGAATGCCCACGATTAAAAGTTTCTTGAGGGCCACAAAATTTTTGGATCAAGCTAATATTTGTGTTTTCCTTCATCCACATTTGTATGACCTGATCAACAGGTTGGATGGAAAATAAATAGTACTGTGGGTTGTATGAAGTTTTTAATGGTGGACATTCAATCAACACTGTTTTCCTGCGGTGTGGTCCACATGAGATTTGTATCTTCCTCATTTTAAGGCATGAGGTTAAAAAAAGGATGGACAGAATGGATAAAACAAATACATCATGGTGGGCCCACACAGCTTTGACACCAGCCACCTGGCGGGAGTGGATTAGGTGAGACCCCGGATCCACCGAGGTGGGACAGTGGGGTTCACAGTGATGTATGTGTCTTAAATTCACACCATCCAACCATTTTGAAAGATCATTTTAGGGAGTGATACCAAAATTGAAGCTGACTTAAATCTTAGATGGACCACACCATAAAAACAGTCATGATTGAATCTCTACCATTGAAAACTTCATGGATAATCCTAATGGTTTATCTACCATTATTTTCCATCCAACCTGTTGATAGAGTCACAAACATCATTTTAATCCAAAGCTTTTGTAGCCCACAGGAAGTTTTTAGTAGTCAATCAACACTGTTTCCTGTACTATAGACGTTCTGGATTTGGAACCGATTTATTTTTTCGAAACAGCGCTGATTGACCATTACAAACTTTCAAAATGTACTGACGACGTGGACGTAAGATACACATCACACAGTGGACGGCACAGGTCAGGGATCCACCCAGCTCTGTGGATCCGGGGATCCAGCGAAGCTGTGCACGTTGTTAGCGATGGGTATTCAATTACCGTTGTTTCCTGTGGTGTGATCCTGCGATTTGGATATGCTTCATTTTTTTATCTTGCACAAAATATTTGTCAAAACGGTGGGACGGTGAGGATTTGGGAAAAAATCTACACACATATTCAGTTCCTAGCCCACGTGTCAACCATCCTGACCACTATCTGTCTCATTTGTCTCAAGCGGATAATCTTGATCTGTTGATTTATCCAGATGCTAGATGGTTAAGAAGACATCACCAACAGAGAGGTATGGCATTCGAATGAGGAAAGTTTTTATATTAGTCAGATTGCGATTATAAAGACTATAATGTTTTTAGGAAATATACATCTACCATATAGAAGAAAGAAGATCAATGGTCTGGATTAAGAGATCAACTAATCATTTATGTATGTGTTTTACATCTGATCCGTCCACGTGCCGGGGAGTACTGTCATACATACATATTTCGTAACCTAGCAAGACGTGCTGGTTACGATCGTGCTCAAATTATAGACGGGATTATACGAGCAATGGACACTGATTGCATTTCTCAATTGAGGATGACTAAGACTACGTTCTTCAATCTATGCTCAATTCTTCGCGACAAGAGACTACTAACGGATGCAAGACATGTTAGTATGAAAGAACAAGTTGTCATGTTCCTCATATGACATAATGTCCGCAATCGTGTCATTGGCAATCGTTTCATCAAGTTTGGAGAAACAGTAAGCAGGTATTTTAATCAAGTCTTAGATGCAATTGTTGCATTATATGCTGACTTTGTTAAGCTACTTGCACCCGAAACTCCACCCGAGATATCAACAAATCCACTTTGGAGTGAATACTTTCAGGTTAGTAATCATAAACTCATCATGTCAACTCACCTTCATCATTTTGTCACTAATCATCCATTATTAGTATACATCCTTAACTACTTGGATGCGTCGAATATGATTGTATAGGTGCAATTGACGGGAAACATGTACCTGTATTTGTACCTTATGAGGACAATGCAGTTTATCGAAACAGAAAGGGAATTATTTCTCAGAACGTAATGGCCGCATATAAATTTGACATGAAATTTGTTTATATCTTAGCTAGATGGGAAGGGTCCGCTTCAGATGGACGCGTACTACAAAGTGCTTTGACCCACACCCACAACCGTTTCACAGTCCCAACTAGTAATTACATATGGACAATTTTATTATTGAAATTGTAACCATAATAAAAGGTCGTGGCTGATATTGATATATGTCTAAAATTAATATAGGTAAATATTATGTAGTAGATGTTGGATACGCTCATTCACCCGAGTTCATGGCGCCGTACCGTAGTGTACGATATCATCTTAACGAATATCGTAAAGGTCGTAACCCATCCAATGCCAATGAATTATTCAATTACCGCCATGCACAACTACGTAACGTGATAGAACGATGCTTTGGAGTACTAAAATTCAGGTTTTCGATTTTGAAGACGGCTCCGCAATATCCTATTTTTACACAGGTGAAGATAATGTTGGCCTATATTGTACTCCATAACTTCATTCGCGTGTTAGGAGAGACAGACAATTTTGACAATGATGGTAGCTCATTGATGTCACTAATGGTGTTATCCCTTCACCTGTCGTAATATCTACCGTTGATGAAGGACGACTACTAATGAATGCTACCGTAGAAGAAAGAGAAATATGGGCGAAAAAGCACGATGATATCGTATATAGTATGTGGAATTAAATGAAAATTTAAGGTTTTTGTTATTGTATAAATATTTGCAATTATCGTTTTGCTTAATGTTTGAACTTTTTACTTAGGTAAATAGTTCTTTTCGCATGGATACCATGTGTTTTGATATAAATTGTTGTTGTCAGAAGAATCTTTATAAATGAACTCTTATTTTGGTCATTTGCGCTTTAACAATGTTTCTCCTATATACTATTTCTTGGATCCTGTAAATATCCGAAGATTTTATTGACAGCATGAATCCAAGTTGGTGAACCTTATTTTCTTCTCCGCAGAAAACCTCAATACCGACCGATATGGGGACATCGCGAAGAACTCCACGAAAATATACCATGAGTGCAAATTCCAGCATGTTACACTCAGGTGGTATACTCCGATGGACAAACGACATGGATAACGTGTTAATTGATGGTTTGATGGAGCTTGTCATTAATGGTCGAAGGAGCGGATCCAGTTTCAAAAAAGATTTGTACGGAGAGATTATTGAGAACATGCGAATGAAGTTGGGGTTGATGATCACAATTGACAATGTCCAAAATCGGCTAAAAATCGTGAGGACAAATTACTTCATCGTAGAAGACTTGTGAAGTGCCTCCGGTTTCGATTAGGATGATGAGTTGAACGTTGTTGTTGCACCACACGAAGTATGGGTCGACTATATCAGGGTAAGATATCATATAATGATTTTATAAAAGTGAAAAACTGTTATTAGTGTATTTTATGATTAACTAATCGAATGACATTTTCAACTCATTTTTGTTTTTGTCAGTCACACCCAGATGCAGCCTAATTTCGAAGTAAAACTATACCAAGATTCTATGATCTTGAGTTTGTCTTTGGCAATGATAGGGCAACAGGCAAGTCATGTGCGACTGGAAACTTACTAAAAGAATCAAGTAATGTACATGGGCGAGATACTGAAGATTTGTCTAGGCGTTTTATTGATTTAAATGATGACACATACAATGTTTCTTGTGAAGAGTTTAGAGACACGTAACTGGAAATAAATTGGTCGTCTAATAGTCGTAAGGGGAAAAATATTCCATCACGAAGTCCATTTAAGAACTGTAACGCCTTCGCACGAAGCATCAGCACTACCAATTCGAAGAAAAAAGCTAAAGTGCTAAAGCCTGTTGAGCAAATTGGTAGTGGAATGGTGACAATAGGAGACGCAATGCAGTCCATCACGATCACTGATCAACAAGGGAAAAGATTTTGGGCATATGTCTCATATTATTCCAGTACTGGAAGAGATAGAGGGACTAAGCTAGTCCGACTTGATGAAGGCAACAGAGTTATTTTCGAAAGAAGAGGCGTATAGGTGCATCCTTTCTGAATTTCTCAAATGAAAGACAATATCAGTTTGTGAGGATGCTTTTGGATGGAGGCGAATCAGATACATAAGGCTATGTCAGCATAATGATCATTTTAGACAGTCATTCCATACGGCAGCTTTAAACACTTTTTACTCGGATTCTTTATATGTTTTTGTGTTTCTTTGAACTGAAAAGACATGGACCTTTTTTTTGTGGACTTGATGGACATAATATCCATGCACACATTTACCTTTTGGTGCTATCATCTCTTATATCTCTAATGCATGACTATATTCCATGTTTTATTGTATTCGTTGTGTTCAAACTACTGTATATTAAACCCTACACCTATGACTGTGATATATTCTTGATATGCATGCATATAAAAAGAAATAGGTTCAACATTAATGCATGCATTGAAACTGTTTATTTCAATTAGAACAATATATAAAAAATATCACACAAGTTCGAGACATGTTCGTCTCATAGCATCCAACCCATCAGATGATCAAAGGTGAAATACATTATTATGTTTTTCTATTAATACATTGCATCCTATTTTGACATTCTATGTATTAATTTTACAGATGGTGAACAAAGTTTATGTTGTTTTTCATGGTAGACAGCCAGGTGTATATTTTACATGGGAGGAATGTCAATCACAGGTAGATGGCTTTAGTAACGCTTGTTTTAAATCTTTCAAGGATGCAAAGAAAGCAATCGCAATATGGAATAATTTCAACGTTATAATTGATAAGGAGTACCAACATGAACTCCCAGGCTTCCTCGTTTTCGCCAGCTGTTGAGCATTTGAATGGTCTGCCACATATCATTGACAATGCTGGACCATCCTTCTTGGCTTCCACGGTTATTCGGCCGTATCACCGGTCTCGACATTGACTCGGTTATGCCTTTTGTTTTCGGAGTTGTTGTGGTGGTTATGACTTTCCAGTTGATGGTACTCTACCGTTGATCGATGCTCGCCATCCACCTATGGTGGCAAGAGACAGTATTCATTTAGCACTTAAATTTTTTTATTTTTTGGACATATGCACAGTATCATTTTGGAAAATTTTTTATATGTTGTTTGTGCTTGTATGGCCTTATTTGTCTATATGGATTTTCTGTACCTCATGGGTATATTTTGCATTTTGTTGTTGCGTAATTTTGTAAGGATCATCGATATGCTCGTAAACATCAAATCCAACATTGTACAAACCAATAGCTTATGTATGGTAATCATACACATGCCTCCAGGCTCGCTTAAGTCAACTCTTATGGCTAACCATACATACATGGGACGTTAGCATTGGTCGATTCAATTGACCAGAAAGAGTGTTCAATCTATATAGCCGCCCTCTCTTTCCCATTCGGTTGTTAACTGGACATGGATAATCCCGACGGTGTCAATTTAATGGTTCCAGATAATCTTGACGGTGTGGATTGAATGGCTCTGATTTGCTGGACCACTATTTTTAAATCCCATTTCCACTGAACCTCAATATAGGCCATCGACACCTATGGGACAGCGATCTGGACGGTCGGTATTCATGGGAAATGATCCATTCATACCATGTAGCATATGTGTAGCAGATGTTCACGCAATTTTTTCCATTATCAAACATAAGTAGTTAATAATGATAACTCTTTTAAATCTTGTTGGTAGAGTAAACAAACACACGAACTGCCATGATGTGACTACCTGACATCTAGCCACTTCCATTGGTGAAGCATTAAATGTTCTACTTCCAGGCACTTCTCACTAAATCCCGTTCCCAAACAGACCCGAAGGGAAAGGGAGAGAAAAGAAGAAAAGTATAACTCGCCTGGGCTTTATGACTTGTCTGAGTCATCGGATCATAAGAAAACCCATGGAAACTCTTGCGGGTCGTGTTCTATCTTCACCCCAACCGAGTACAAAAAAATAAAAATTTAACTCGATGGGGCATAAAAACCGAGTTGGCCAACCTTGCTCTCTTCAAGGCGAATCGTGCCTCTTTTAAATGAGTTTTTTAGGCAACAAATACTAACACATTCTCATTAAAAATAAGATACTCCCATTGAACTATCATTTAAATTGTGGCTATGCACCATGGCATATCAAAATCAGTAGAGTAGTAGATTTTGAATCTCAAATAAGATGAGAATGAAGAAGCAGGAGAACGAGAAATGGAATTGAAAGACTTTGTTAACCAAGTAAGAATAAGGAATGTGCATGTTGTGAAGGGTGAGTTTGGATGCCACCAAATAAGTTACTTTTTTTACTTAAAGCAATAAATAAGTAACTTATATTAGATAAGTTTGGTTTATGATCAATTACAGGTAGTTTTAGTTTATTTTATTTTATTTAAAGTTACTTAATCACTTCAGTTTAATGAGTAGAAATCAAGATAGGTTGGCATAAGTAGCTTAAGTAACTTATGACCAACCCAATGTAGGGCACCCCACCTTGGATGTGGGTCATTCATCATTAGGGGACGACATTTAATATGGCCCATCTACTGTGCAGGGACCACCTTTGATGTTGGTCAGCCATCACATGGGGCCCGACTTCAATATCCATCACCTCTTACGTGGAACCCACCTTTAATATGGACCGTCTATCACGTGGGCCCCACCTTCGATGACTTGGATATTGGCCACTCATCATAAGGGCCAACCTCTAATGTGGACCGTCCATCATGTAGGGCCTACCTTGGCGTGGATCATCTGGCACGTGGGGTCGACCATTATTAATTGCCCATCATGCGGAGTCCACCTTTGATGTGGATTGTCCATCGTGTGGGCCCCACCATTACTAATTGCCCATCATATAGAGTCCACCTTTGATGTGGACTATCCATCATGTGGGCTCTACCTTCAATGTGGGTTGCCCATTATGATGGGCTCACCTTGGATGTGGGCCATTCATCATGAGGGGCCAACTTTTGATGTGGACCATCCATCACATGGAGCCACCTCGATGTGGGACATCCATCATGTGGGGCCAGCTTCAATCTCCATTGTCCATCACATGGAGCTCACCTTTTGATGTGGACTGTCCAGCACATGGGCCCCACCTTGGAACTGGGCCGTTCATCATACCTGCCCATTTTGGATGTAGGCTATTTATCACTAGGGTCAATCTTTGACATGGACCATCCATTATGTAGGCCCACGTAAATATGGGTGATCCATCATGTGGGGCCCACCTTTGATGTGAATTGTCGGTCACATGGGCCCCACCTATGATGTGGACAGTGCATCATGTGAGGCCTCTTTTTGTATAGATAGTGAGAGGGAGTGAGAAGTGAAAAGTTAAAATGCTAAAAAAAGAACTTACGAAATAAAAGCATGTGAATGTTTTGCAATTATGTTTACCAAATCAACTTGACCGAAAAAAAAGTAACTTTAATTATTCAGCATAAGTTAAGGAGCAACTTATTTGGTAGCATTTAAACAGGCCCTTCAAAAAATTCAAATGATTATGAAATAAGCTAATAAAATATGCATTATCTCTCCATTTTATAACTTGGACTGAAAAATTTGGGGAATGTAAAAACCAAAGTGTGGTTTCGTGTGAAATTTAGGGTGACTTAGAGTGTGTTTGGTAAGGCCACTAGAAGTTACATTTCAAAAACCCCAAATTGGACTCAACGTCCAATCGAAAAGAGATGACTCCTGGACTTGACCAAGTAGACTTTTGATTGGCTCCTTACTCAGGACTCACAAGAGTTTCAACACAAGGTCTTGGGTTCAAGTACTCATTATAGTGAAATCCCGCTGTGATGTGACGGTGTGACTGCTTGAGTGTGTGTGGGGTGTGAGTGCATGTGTAATAAAAAAGAGAGAGTAGATTTTGATTGGCGCCATATATAATAATGAAATGTTGGTTTGTTTCTCCCTTGATAAGTTGTTGGCTTTGAGTAATGGCTTGTGAGTTTTGACTTTTCTTCCTCGAAGAATGGCGAGATAATGGGCAAACGATTGGTAAGAGACACTATGGGTCAAGTTAGCTAAGCTAACCAGCTGGGTTCCAACCAATGGCTCAATGGTAGACAGAGCGTTTCAACGCTGAGGTCACAGGTTCATGGGCACGTACACATGTAAAAAAAAATAAAAATTAATGGGTCAACTTGAAGGGTCTTTCTCATTTTGAAACTGAGTCAACTTAGGAGCAGCTCAACTCAAAAACTCACCAAGCCATTTTAGACTTGTATTGGAGACTTTAAACAGACCGAGGTATATTTGCTATGGCCTTCCATTCTAATACCATGTCAAATCACCAATTTCTCTAAAAGCTCGAGCCATTAGAGGATAGAGTGTCAATGGACGTCAAGGGACTTTAACAGAGGTGAACAACCTGATTTATCTAAAATTGAAGATCAACCATAGTCTTATCATTGGTTGGACTAAATGGGCATCATTGAAAATCAATTCTCGTTTGGATGGACATCTAAGCCGTATGGTCTGATTTGAACAAAACCATGAACGGTTGGATCAAACATGTATCAGAGATGAATAGTTTTATTTAGGCCTAATGGGAATGATATTAAGTAGAGTTGTAAAAAGTGGATATAACCGGGTCGGAGCTGAGTCAATTAACATAAGACCCAGTAAAAATCGAGTCAGGTTAGGTCAAGTCCGGTCCGATCAGGTCCAATTAGTTTTCATATTTACTAATATTTTATTAAATATAAATTAGTTGTTTTAGTCACAAAGTTGGGTCTTCTAAACCACCAGGGCAAGAGAGCTTGCTTACACACCATGCATGTGTCAAAGTAGCACATGTGTGCACGATCTAATCCATCAATTGGCAAGGCAGCACCATGCAAATGCTGTAAATAAAAAAGCCAGATGGTTATGTGACAAGAACATGAAGCTGCATGGGTTTAGATCAAAGTTGTGAAGAATATGATTAAGATCGGCAAGACCTGGACCTAATTAGCCCAAGCATGGTTACCATAGGATCTGCTTCGAACCTGACCCCTGATAGCCTTAGAGGCAGTCCTTGAAAACTCTTTTTCTAAACTATTTATATTAGGTGTCTCGCCTGCTAGCCCAGCTGGAAGATGCCTAGGCATTTCAACAGCAGGTCTCACTCAGGTTTGAGTGCTAAGGAGAGACACTTAACCCTACCCGTGGGTGGTGCATTGTGTGACTAACCGTGTGAGTGTGTTGCACAACTAATAGGGTTGGTGCATTGCACAACTAACGAAAAAAATATATTTACGTTAGCATAATGGGCATGAGTAGAGATTATTTTTAAGTAGAAGTAGAAGCTATTTTAAAAAATGTGAGCCGGCTATGTTTACCTATGGCTAGGTGCTCGTGGCGAAGTCACAACCAAATGCACCTTTTTTTTTTTGGTTTTGTTAGTCATGTAACACACCCACCCTATTAGCTATGCAATGCACCCACATGGTTAGTCGCACAATGCACCCACTCACCAGTGGGGTTAGTGTGTCTCCTTAGCACTTGAACCTAAGACCTGCTGTTGAAACATCTAGGCGTCTTCCAGCTAGGCTAGCAAGCGAGACAAATGCACCCTTCATATGGTCCACATTCAACCTACATGCATGAGCTTACTTGGCTGCAACCCAAGAACCAGCGATGTGGGTGGGACCCGAACTATAGAGCCCACCTCTATGCCTGCATTGTATATCTGCTTGCACTGTTTATTTGTTTTACCAACTTATTTTAGGTCCTGATTCCAAAAGACAAATTAAGCAAATACAAATTTCAGTTGAGTACCACGTCATTGAATGCCTGCCATTAAAAACTTCTTAGTGTCTATCGTAATGTTTGTTACCTATAACCTATTGGTAAGATCGCACAGGCTTAGATGAAAGGAGAAAACAAATATCAACTCATACTGAAAACTTTCATTAGCACACAAAAGGTTTTTAATGGTATGAGTTATTGACTTCACCAGCCTTGGTGGTGTGTTGACGTCACCAGCTTCTCAGAGTAAGATACAAATCTCAAGTGGACCACACCACATAATTAAGTGGAGATAGTGGTGCCCACCGTTGATAACTTTCCAAGGCCCACCAAGATGTTTATTTCACATCCAACCTGTTCATGAGGTCACACAGACTTGGGCAAAGGAAAACACAAATATCAGCTCATCGAAAACTTTTGTGCCTCCATAAAGGTTTCAACGGTGAGAAACATTGCACTCACTGCTTTCTGTGATGTAGTCCACCTGAGCTTTAGATCTGCCTTAGTCTCGGCTCATACCCTAAAATGATTTTGCAAACTGGATGAACGGTGTGAATATAACACAAACATCATAGTGGGCCCCACATAAGTTGGTGACATTAACACACCACCGAAGTCGGTGGTGTGTGGCACACCACGCTTACGGCATGTTTATCTGCTTCATTACTATACATAGATTGAGGTGGGCCAAGGGCTTGACAAGACCTTGGAACTAAAATACAAGTGGGTTGTTGATTAAAAAAACATTTAACGGTTCAAAATCATCGAACACATGTCCATTAATGAATGGTCAGATTTTTCCACACGTGTCCATCAATGCCTTGATTACAACCAGGCACAAACCGAGGGCTTACACTTTTGCTATTAGGCAATACCATACGCGTCTGTAACGACTAATCAGACACATACACGTGCAACGTGGAGGCGTATTGCGTGGTGTGCCACACACCACCGACGTCGGTGTGTTGGCGTGGCAAAGTTATGTGCCCAACATGATGTATTTTTTATATCCACACCGTCCATCCATTTTATAATACAATTAAACATCATAAGCCAAAAATTGAGTTGATCTAAATTTCAAGTGGACCACACCCCAAAAAGCAGTGGCAACAGCGAGCGTCACTGTTGAAACCTTCCTAGGGCCCACCATGATGTTTAGCTTCCATCCAACCTATTCTTGAGGTCACACGATGAAAGGAAAACACAAATATTAGCTTAATAAAAAATTCAGTGGTCCTCAAAAATATTTCAATTGTAGACATTCAATCCCCGCTGCTATAGGATGCGGTCTGTCTCATTTTTAGGCTAACAACATGTGAGTGGACTAGCTGTTACCTTGGGAACAACTTAGTGGGTGTTATTCTAGCTGTGTGAGGTCCATTTAGATATGTTTTTATATATATTCATTTCGTCCATTTATTTTTCTATCTCATTTTAAAATGTGATCCCAAGCCCCAAGGAGATCCAAATCTCAGGTAGACCATACAACTAGAAAAAGTGATGCGTGATCATTAAAAGCTTTTCGTGGGGTATAAAAGTTTTTTATCAAGCTGATCTTTATATTTTCTCTTCATCTAGGTCCTCTTAACATTATTAACAGCTTGGATTGCAAATAAACATTACCAAAACCTTATGATGAGCTCTTCGAAACTTTTAATGGTGAGCATTTAATCACTACTGTTTCCAGGGGTATGGTCGTACTTGAGATTTGGATCTCATAATTTTTGGAATCTTATCCTCAAATGAGCTAGAGAAACTGATGGATGGTGTGGATGTACAAAATATCATCCATGTGGGCCACACAGTAAGGCAACCCCCACTTAGCTGCTCTGAAGGTAACACTTAATTCGCTCAACATAAAATAATCTAACAAAATAGATAAGCAGCGTGGAGATAAACAGAAAGAATCTAGATCTCTGCTCAATAAGAGCATAGAAATCTTGCCTTTCACCTCTCTCATTGGTCTAGCTCTGATACTATCAGACTGAGCTGGACAAATAAGAGAGGAAACAGAGGTTCTCTGCTCTCTGAGAATCCAGACTCAAATTGAAAAGGATTAGCTAGTGACCCTGTTGTCGGTGCCCAGTGGGCCATAAATGATGTATGTGTTTCATCCATTTTGCCTGTTTATTTTTCCAATCATTTTATGGCATGAACAAAAAAACATAAAATGAAGTAGATCCAAATCTCAGGTGGACCACACAATGTTGGTTGAACGCCCACCATTAAAAGCTTCTTGGGCCTCCATAAGTTTTGGATGATAGTTGTTTTTTTCCTTCATCCTTTATATGACCCAATGAACAGGTTGGATGTCAAATAAACATTACAGTGGGCCAAGGAGGTTTTTAATGGTGGACATTCAATCATTATTGTTGTCCCATGGTGTGGTCCACTTGAGATTTAGATCTGACTCATTTTTGTCAAATAGCCCTAAATGGCCAGTAAAGATGGATGGGTGGAGTGGATAAAACACATACATCATACATCATGGTAGAACCCACTTAGCACTGACCACTAGCCAAACGCGTCCGATATAAACATACAACATGGTGAGGCCCACATAGCTTTGCCACGTCAACACACCACCAAAGTCGGTGGTGTCGTACGCCAAGCAAACCGCTTCCTTGTACTGTGGTGGAGTGTGATGGATGATGCTAAGGCACCAAGTGGCGTGCAGGCAATTCAATGGAGCTGGCTAAATTGTGGGGCCCATTTTAGATTATTTGATCGTCCTACTATGAGATTTTTGGAGATCTACTGGAATGGACGGTTGAAAATGAAAAACATCCAGCAGTTTTTTTCCACGAACAAGTGTCCACAAATCAGAGGTTAGGATCGTTCGACTAATCTGATCTTGGGTTCGTGATTTTAGTTGCATCAAGCTCTAAAATTTAGGAAGTTCAATTTGAGTTAGTGTATGCCACGTGTACGTATCTGGGTACCTGAGTATGAAACGTTAGCAGAGCATAAAATAATTCCCCCCTCCTTGTAACTCCTACTTGAGTAGTTGAGAGGCTTTGCCTAAATACCAAGCATATCCAAAGTGCTTTGCTTAAAAACCAAAGAGCTTAGTGGGGGTTACCCCTACCGTTAGGCCTACCTCAATAGTCTTATCTATATCCACGCCGTCCACCCGTTTCTCTGGACCATTTTAGGATGTGATACCAAAATTTATATAGATCCAAATCTTAAGTGGACCATACCACAGAAACAGAGGCCTCGCCATTAAAAATTCCTAAGGGCCCACCGAATTTTTTTTCTTAATGTTTATTTTCAATCCAACCTTTTTATAATGTTAATAATATTTGGTTTAAGGGAAATTAGAAATATCATACAGATCCAAAACTTTTTTGGTCCGTAAAATGTTTTTAATTGTTGTTATTCATCACTCTTTCTATTGGTACGGTCCACCTGAGATTTAGATCTTCTTATTTGTTATATCATCCTAAAATCAGATGTGAAAACAGATGGACGGTTTGGATATACAAGAAATACATCAAGGTCGGCCCCAAACGGTAGGGATAACACCCACTAAGCTGTTGCCGGCTGGATGATCATCTCTAGCCGTCCATTATTGTCGTAGACTTGTCATACATGCAGTGAACGGTCAGGACACATCATGTTTTGGTGACCCCACCCGACTAATAGCCCCGATCAGGTACACGTGTACAGCAGTGGGGAAGATGATAAGTATCCCGTGTCTTCGAATATTATACGCGGGTTTCTGATTCGGACTTGGATTGGGTAGTGATGCCTCCACTGCCCAAGTCGGAGGTCCTACCATGATGTATTCGTTTTATCCACGCCGTTCATCCATTTTTACAGCTCATTTTAGGGAATAAAACAAAAAAGAGACAGACCCAAACTTAAAGTGGACCACACCACGGGAAACAGTGGGGATTGGAGGTCTACCGTTGCAAATTTCTCAAGGGCCACGGCAGTTTTGGATGAATCTGATATTTGTGTTTTCACTTCATCCAGGTTTATGTGGCTCTATGAGCAGGTTGGATGGAAAATAAACATTGAGGTGGGCCTCCAAGAGGTTTTGGACGATGACCATTCAACCCCCTCTGTTTCGTGTGGTGTGGTCCACTTGAGCTTTTGATCTGCTTCATTTTGGGCTCATAGTGGTGGGCCCCACAGAACAAATAGATGGACGGCATGGATAAAACAAATACATAGTGGTGGGCCCCACAGAACTTTTTCCACCACCGACTTGGTGGTGGAGGATCACTGCCCAATTCGAGCCTTATTCTCACACGTGGGTCCCACAGTTCTACAATCTAGGCCATTGTTCTGTTGATCGTCAATGTGGATCGATCATTCCTTTAGCATTGGAAGATCCCAACCATCAATATTTGGATATTTCTAAGTCGAATGTGGACTTCCGTCGTATTTCGTTTCTCGACCGTCTATGTATAGGAGGAAAGTGCAAAGGTTAAGACCATCTTAACGAGGAGATTTTAGAGTCTCGATCCATTAGTGGCAGGACACAGCATACCAACGGTCTGGATTGCCAGAAAACGGGCCCCACTTGTCAATATTAGAAACCCTTCTTTACCGTTGAAAGATGTGGCCGCGTCATAAATTCCATCGTGAGAACCTTCCTATCCCAATGTCGAGGATTCAAGCTATCCTCTGCGGGAGGATGCTGCATGCTATCCACTGATTTTAAATTTGTATAGGTGGAGTCCATGATAAAGAAATCCGAACCATTGATCCAACTAGATGGGCCACACCATGAAAATTTTCAGATCGTACGGTCATAACTGTCCATTCATGTCCTTCTTCAGTTGAATGTGTACGTTTGCTGCATTCCTGCCCCTAATCATTGAGCTGCAGGACACTAATCAAGTGGCTAAGATTTTCCTGGAGATTTTTGATTCATCAATGGAAGGTCCATTCATATTAACGGTCTGGATCACTGAATCATGGATCAGATTGGACACACGTGAAGAAGAACGACACTGTACATCTCTTCTTTCTGAGGAACACATGGACGGCTAGGATCACCCAGTCCATGTGTATCTCGAAACAACTTCCATCTGCAGGGGGTCACAGTAAATGGACGATCCTGATTGAAAGATAACCCTGCCACGTCGGATGTAGCAATATACCTCTACGGTATTCCGCTTCTCTCCGGACTATACTAGCTTTCGGCTATTTAACTTGAGACGTTGACCGTTTTCTCAGTGAACCGTCCATCTGGCGACAACTCACCGTACGGATTGTCTGATCAACGTCCAGAGGGACTGCTGAATCATTTTCATCAGAGCCGTCCATCAGTGACCATGATCATACCATCGCATATATGTCGCGTGTACGAATACGGTCGACCATAATATCTACCACTGAGGCTCGCCCAGTCTCCTCACCTCTCTGCTTCACAATGAGATGATCTGGACCGTTCATACAAAAGCTCTTGTGTGGTCTACAGTAGAAAGTCTCAATGATAGAGGATCACCAATTTTCCACGCGAAGGCTAATGAGAAACTACTTTTCTGGACCGTTGGTTTTAACTCACTTTTTGTGGACGATGAAAAACTACGAGAAAAGCTTTGATACTCGGGCAGAGTGTGGTGAATGATACGCAGGCACCCACAAAATTCTAGGAAATTGCATACGTGCCATAAAAATAAGCCAAAACTGTCCAAATTATAGTTCCCAATATTTGATTATCTGACCATCCGATCGGTGGACATTTATGTGACGGCTAAAATGGAAAAATACCCAACGGTTCTAATTTCAAACAAAGAAGTGTCAAAGAACCAAAGGGTAGGATTGTTCAACCAGTGTGATTTTGGGACCTTAAATAATCGACAATGGGTTCCACATGTGTATCAACCGTCATGGACGCCTGAGTACATCCTTAGATTAGGCTAAGGCTCTCAATGAAGCAATATATCCATTTAATTAAATGGTCTGTATTTGGATTCACATAAATAAATCCGAATTTGATCCGAAACAAATTGTTTATAGATTGCCGAACTTGAAGTCACTTTACTATATGTGTTATATCCATGCTAGTCATTTGTTTTACAAATTAATTTAGACTATATCTCAACAGATGCAAATCTTGTAAACCATATTACAATAAATAAAGTAGTATGTATTTTTTTGCTACTAAATTAAATATATTATATTATATATTTTTTAAAATTTATAATAAGGAGATATAGCTTGAATCTCATTGCTATATGAATTTTGATCCGAAAATGGCCGTAGCTATTTATTAATGAATCAAATATAGATATCACCTTTTGGATTCCTCTTAGTAGTATCCGATCCAAGTCCGACCCGTTGAGAGCCCTATATCACGCCCAAGCATCCAAACGAGAGTCTTGCCACAAAACCCTCATGTAATGTAATGTAATGGAAGGACACATGACAGTGGGTTGATACATCGTGGGTCTATCCATCTGGGGGACCCACGATTCCAAAAGTGGGCCAAGTAACTGAAAGCTGAGTACGGATGATATTCATACGAGTACGATCAAATCACACTCCCTCTACCGTTTACGAGTATCATGTACCCCAGCATGGAGAGTTCCTTCCCTCCATATGCGAGCCGACACGTGTATGGACAGATAGGTAAGAAGTGACACGTGGAACCAAAGAAGGAGAAAAAGTGTTAGACTTGGGAAAGAGGAGAGAAGGTGCAAATGCTAAAGCGCTATTCGTATGGATGATCCGGTCAATTCATCAGGTGGGGTCCACAGAGGACATGCCCTTTCACAAAAACCATTGCGATGCGTTCATCAGCTTGGAATGCGTGCTATTTTGATTATCAACCGTACATTCTATTTTCAGACAAAAGTTTCCTCCAACTTAAGATTTCCAGCGTTTATTCGTTTCAGAGGTCTATCATGGTGGGACCCTACCTTATGAATGGAGAGGATCATGTAAAAATATGATAATTCTGCATATGTGACGCGAGGCACTTTCTAAATCCCACTCGCGCGAGTTCCATTGAAAGGACCTAACTGGGTGGAAAGAGAACCGAACGCACATGTGCTTAGGGCTTCTCTCTCTTTTTTACCATCTGATCCACGGTCCTCTTTCTTCTTATTTTTTTACGCGGATTTTGGTACAATCCTCGCCTGTCCGTAGCTCGGCACAGGCAGCGGTTCTGTGGGGTCCATAGATGTATATGATTCATCCACACCGTCCATCCATTTTTCCATATCATTTTAGTGTTTAATCCCAAACTTGAGTTAGATGCAAGGTTCAAGTGGACCACACCACAGGAAGCAGTGGTGATAATGACGCCCACCATTTCCTATGTAGACCTGGATGAAGGAAAAACACAAATATAAGCTTGATCCAAAACTTCTCGTGGCCCCTGAGAAGTTCTCAACGGTAAGTGTTTAATCCCTACACTGTGGTCCGCTTGAGCCTTGTATCTAACTCATTTTTTGGGCTTATGTTCTAAAATTATATGAAAAAACGGATGGACGGTTTGGATAAAACACATACATCACGGTGGCCTCACAGAACCCTTCCTGTGCAGAGCTCGGGAAAGGCAGTGTAGTAGCCAATCCGCGTCCTTTTTACCTCAGGCGCGCTTGAGGTCCATCACACATTGCCAACCCATAAATGGGTCCAAATAGCCGCATGTTAGATGATCCAGATTGGCAATTCTACAAACATCACACCAATGCAACATCCCATCCACTCGATCTTGATCATCTCCATTTCTAACTGTCAATGAAAGTCCACTACTCACAGGGACAGGATTGTCCATACAGTTCAAATTTTTTATCTCTGAACGTCTGATTCATTTCCCACAACATCAACGGCTCGGATCATCGTCCAATGCTTCACCTAAGGCAGATGTAGAAAAGCTCCGTACGTCAAGCGCGACGAACCAGGTCACGGTCTCTTTCCCCTCTTTATAAATACCAAATCCCCATTCATTCACAGATTTCTCTTCCCCTTCAAAGGGTTTTGATGAGAAGAGAAACAAAACTGAGTAGAAAGAGAAGAAATTAAAACCCTCGAATTTGATAGAACACCCCCATTTCAGGGTCTGAAATAGCAACCCTACCTCTCTCTCATACACTTGTTTCTGCTTCCTTTCCCATTTTGATCCCTCCCTTTCCCATTTTGCCCCTCTCCCTCTATCCACACGAATCTCAGCACCCCCCAACTTGACCAAACCACCCCATTTTCCCCCTCAATAAGAGTTCAATCCGTCCATTTTCTTACAATTCTCGATCCGCATCTTCCCCCTTTTGGGGGGTGTTTTAGCAAATATCCCCTTCTGTGGGATTTCTAGGGTTTCACCGGATCGTTGCTGTGTATGCGGCAATTCTGCAGTTTGCTCTGGATCAAGGATCAAGATCGTGCCAGCGCAGATAATGGGCGCCGGTTCGGATCTCTATGGCAGTTGGGGCTGCTGCGAATTCAGTAGCTCAGGGGTTGAGTTCCTTGATGTTTTCGCTCGGTAAATTGCATTATTTCAGTGCTCGTTTGCTGCAATGGTAAAAATCTGTACCTTTTGGACATGGAGGAAGACTGCACTTTAAAATTTGTGTTCGAGAGTTGTTTGGATCAGTGGTGATGTGAATTCGCCATCGGTGTTTCGGGTGTCTGAAATTGCTGAGGTGCGATCGCTTTTGGTCACTAGGAGCTGCCCCTTTTTGCAATCTGATACGAGTTTTTGGCTGATCAGGCGATGCTAGTAATCTAACGGTCTGATCGGACAGCAGCTGGCCATTGTTTCTCAAAACACCTATAGGGTCAGTATAGAGAGGCATACATAGCGTAGGATTGTTGTGGTTCTGTATCTGGCATCAGTTGTGGTAGTGCTTTGGTGTGTTAATTGTGGATATTGAGTTTTGCATTGATTTTGCGTAGAATTTACGTAATTGCCACTGCTGGGGACTGTTGTTTTGCATTGATTTTCCATTGAATTTACGTAATTGCCACTGCCGGGGACTGTTGGTAGAGGAGTTTGGATCATTGTGTTGTTGGGAGGTTAGATGATCGTGGTTTGTTCTTGAAGATTGAAATCAACACCTGGATGTGGTGCACGGACGGGAGCATGGTTACAAGTCCTTTCCATTCCTGGAACATTGTTTCTTGGAATTAGGTGAAGTGCTTGTATTAGGAGGAGCTCCCATCGCTGATCCAGGGACCATACCTGTGCAATGTCTCGCTGCTTTCCGTTTCCACCGCCGGGATATGAAAAGAAGGCTAGGAGTGACGACACGGATTTACTATCAAAGGTTTATCCTTTTCCTCTTCCGATACAACTTCGTTTATATTGCTATTCATGATGCTCTTTTTTTTTGGATATGTATATGACCTGTATCTATTAGTCATGTGTTATTGTCATTTTAGGATGGGAAAATCAGTTATGTTTTATGTTTTAGAGATATTATAGTTGATTTGCAAATGAGATTATCGGATATGTTTTCCCAACCATGCTTTCTGATGGTTACTCCATGTTGAATTGGATATATTAATGAAAGGATGTGTAGCATTTTGACAATGAATCCTATTATCTACCACATTCTTCACAAGAATTTTGCTTCTTATGATTCATGATATAATTAAAGGGAATCATGTTCTGGATGTTCCGATTGGATATTCTATTATGATTTTGCCCTCCTGAATATCTTTGAAAGTCATTTGTAACATTATCATGGTTGTTTGATGCTCTCATTGGACTGAGATTTGTTTGTAGAGCTCTGCCTCTGGCTTCAAGACTAAGACACTGGATGCCTGGGGGCCTGATTATCCCAATTTTGATTTCTTATATGAGATTTTAAACATTAGATAGCGAATGAAAAATGAGAAACATTGAATAGTCTACAAATCACAGCCTATAAGCTGGCCAAACTCCACCCTGAGGAACAGTTTCAAAGATTGCTGCAGTGTGAATTCTATGCTATGATGGACATCCACACCTTGGCTATCTGTTCGAAGACATAGCTGGTACTCTCCTAAGGAAAAAGTACTTTCATCAGATCTCCAGAAAAGCTATATCCGGAGGCAAGGGTGAGTAAAGATTAATCAGTCAATTTATTGTTCAAGAATTTCTTGGTCAATGGAAAAGGAATCTTATTACTGAAGGGCACCGAAGAAAATTGCAACAAGGGAGAGGAATACCCAACAAGGGCCTGAAAACACCCTCCCGTGCAAGGGGAGCCTGCGTTGGCATTCCCTCCGAAGAGAATGTGACAAAACTGAATAGGGAAGCTGTGCCACAACTCCCTCATCTCCTCTAGCCATTTGCTGATCTTCACAGATGGAATCTCATGAGCTTATCCAATGGATCCCATTTGAGGAACTACCCTCAACCACTGCCAGGCTTAACTAGAGCCTAAGAAACTCTTTTATTCTGGTTCAAATGGCTGTAATGTTTGCCTCTCAATAATCCGTAGCACTTGGGAATTGGCTCTTACAAATTCCAAAGTATCAGTTACTGAGCTGTTCCTGTCCTGACTTCATTACAACATTTGGAGTGAATTGCATTTCTTGTCCAAGTGGGGCCATTCATGAACACTTCCACTATTTGGAGGCTCAGTCTAATTACGCTGACCAAGATGGTGCCTCTTTGGAAGTCCCTCTGGCCCATTATATCATTCAATGCTATTATGGAACTTACTCAATTGTATCATTCAATGTTATTTCTGAATGGGCGGTGTTTGTGAAGGCGGCTTCGTCTGCCATCCCTTTTTGTTAGTCTTTGGGGCTTTGGGAGTGTATTCTTTTTGCTTCAGCATTTTTTAATTAATTGTTGTTACTTCTCAAAAAATAAAATAAAAATGGAACTTACTCTATTTTATTTATTTATTGGACTCAAAGGCTGTTTAGATGCAAATCTAGAGCTTCTCTGATCTAATTTTCAAGGAAACACCCATCACGAACTGAAGGTGTCCAACAATGTTCTTTTCATTGTTGATCCATGAGCATTCCAATATGGTCAGGTTTCCATAGCAGAAGGAGCTACTAAACCTTGAAATACTCGCAATAGAAAGGGAAATATGGTGCCCCACATCAGTAGATTCAGTACAAATAAGAAGCTTAAAGCTTTGACATGATGGCTGATGGAAAACGGAGTGTTTGAAGGCCGTACTTAGAAATGCAATGGGAGGAGCAGTGGCCATTGAAGGATACCAGATATTAGTTTTTTCTCTACATCTAGCACCAAATCATGCTAGTTCTGATTGGCCTGACAAGTTCTTTAGATTCTTCATTAGTGGTGCAACCGGGTTATTGAGTCAATGAGATCTTTTTTTTTTTGAGAGATAAGTCAATGAGATCTCGACACCCAAATTGCAAAGAAATGGACAAGAGCATACCTACAAGAATATTAGAGAAGAGATGGAGAGAACTTTATTGATATCAAACTTCTTCTCTTACGGTACTAGAGAAAAACTCAGAAAAATATAAGAATGATTGCTTCCTACACCACCACCCCTTTTTTATGGACTCTAAGAGAATCTCTAATGAGATCCCTCCTACAAAGAGATCTTTTTTATGGACTCTAAGAGAATCTCTAATGAGATCCCTCCAACAAAGAGATTGATTTCAAATCAATCATAGTTAACTTCAAATCAATCTAATTTACTAAAGATGGTAAAAGCCTAACAATAGTAAAAGCAAATATAGAAAATCCTAATCAAATCTCTAATCAGCCCCATATCTTCAATCACATCTCCCTCGTATCTCCAATCACATTTTTAAATCAGCCCTCATATTTAAAAAAAAAATAGTAAATTGCAATACTTGATTTAGACCTCTAAATCTATTAAAAAAAAGTAAAAAAATTAGTACATGTTGGGCGCTACGGTGGGCTATGGGCCTACGTTATTGCTGGTCCTTACAGTGGGCCTAGATGGGCTTGTAGGGCCTAAGTGTGTTGTGGGCTTGCATCATTCCCCTTGGGTTGGAAAGAACTCGACTCTGACAAGTTCAACGCTTCATACAAGCAGTAGAGCTTCAGATCCAATCTTTTCAAATGGATCGTTCATGATCCTTCAGAATGGGGCTTGTTCTTCCATTTCGCCAAGTATTGCCTATATTGGCCCCATCAAGTTTTAGTCGTTTTCATCTTCATTTGCAATATTAGTTCTACTTCTTCATTCTTTTTCTTTGGGACTTGTTTATCCATATCAATAACAGCTTCATCTTGCACATCAGGCGGCTCGCCATAGTACTCGAATAAATATGCCATATTGAAAGTTGGCGAGATATCCAAGTCATTGGGCAATTCGATCTTATAGGCATTGTTAGCCAACTTCCTCTTAACTTGGCATGGACTAATCTTCTTAGACTTCAACTTGTTGTAAGTTCACCTCAAAACAAAAACCTTTCTTTTCGGAGATAAAACTATAACCAAGTCACCTTCTTTATATATCTTCTCACGCTGGTGTTCGTTTGCAGCTTCTCGATACTTGGTGTTGCTGTCTTGAATATTCTTATTTACTTGAGCTTGTAAGTCTTAGACGTGCTTGGTGAAAGCATCAACATCTTCTCTCTTGATCTTGTACTGGTAATGATACTAAGTCAAGTACATTTTGTGCACTTCTTTATTTACGATCCAAAATGAGGATTTTTCGATAGTACGATTTACCGAGTTGTTGTAGGCAAACTCTGCTTAGAGTCAAGTCCCATTGAGATATGTTGTCGCCTACGATACTCCTAAAGATGTTACCAAGGCTCTTGTTGACTACCTCGGTTTGGTTGTGTGTTTGAGGATAATATGCTCTAGAGAATTGAAGATTAGTTCCCATTTGCTTCCATAAAGTGCGTTAGAGGTGGTCCACAAACTTCGAATCACGGTTCGAAGTTATTGTTTTTGGTACCCCATGTAGTCTGAAAAATATGTTGGTGATATGCGTAGCGTCCATTGTCCTTTTGCATGGAATGAAGTGGGCTATTTTCGAAAAATAATCCACCTCATTGAAAATCTAATCTGCTCCCCTTTGAGTCTTAGGGAGACTTACAATGAAGTTCATAAAAATATCCACCCATGGCGTGATTGAAACGGGAAATGGCATATAAAGGCCGGTATTCCATGCTTGACTTTGGAGAGTTGGCATCGGTGGCATCATGCTATGAACCGATCAACGTCACGGTGCATACAAGGCCAATATTATTTTTCTCCACAATGGCCAATGTGTCATCCTTGTTTCATCCTTTCCAAAGTGTCCACCATGTCCACCTCCATGTAGCTCAGGTAGGATCTTCTCTCGTAACGAGCCTTTGGGAATGCAAGGGTGAGAACCATTGAATGGATATCCATTGTGTGAGATGAATTCACACCTTGGATCTTGGCCACACACACACACACACACACACACACACACCCACCCACCCACCTGTCTTGTACTTTGCAAAAATTGAGGTTCTCTTTGTATTGTTCTTTTAATGCCTCGAATTCGACAACCTCTAAGGCGCGAGAGTTTCTAGTAAAATCACCCTCCTGCTTAAAGCATCTACCACTTTGTTCCGACTTCTAGCTTTGGGAGTAAAAAGGAAAGTATATTCTTCTAGTAAAGCCATCCGCTTTGCATGATGAGCACTTAGCCTCTTCTGGGAGTTGAGATATCTTAATGCCTCATGGTCTGAGTATAGAATGAATTCACGATGAATTTAATGTCGCCGCGCCTAGACCAATGGATAGAACTCAAGATCATATGTGTAGTACTTCCATGCATCATTAAGCTTCCGCTAAGGGAAGTGATCGATTTTCCTTAATGACTCAACATTGTGTTAATGCCAACATTTGAAGCATCACTTTCCACTTCAAAGACTTTATCAAAGTCCGGAAGTTCAAGAAATGGAGCTTTTGTCATTTTTTATTTTATGGCATTGAAGTTTCAATCCACCACTTATAGTTCATTTGAACTTGCTTCCTCGCATGCAATTGGTGATAAGTCTAATGATGGTGAAATATGTAGTAAAATGTTGTAAAGCCGTGGAAAGAATGAATATCCGAAAGGATTTGTAGGGTGGGCACTCCGTAATGGCATTGATTTTCTCATGGTCAACCTTGATCCTTTCTGCATACACAATATGCTTTAAAAACACAACACTCTTGACAAGGAAAGAACACCTTTTCAAGTTAATAGATAGTAACTCCCTCCATAGTACATCAAATATTTGCTGTTAATAATCAAGATGAATAGATGAATTATGACTAAAAATAAGAATATCATCAAATTAACAACTAGTGACTATCGACAAGGAAGGAACACTTTTTCAAGTTAACAGATAGTGACTCCCTCCGACAATATACTAAAAAACACAACACTATTGACAATATGGCCCGAATTAGATGCACCATATCTTGGCCACACCACCATGGTCTCCCTAAAAAAATGTGGCATGCATGCATGGGGACCACACCTCATCCTTGTACTTAGATCCAATAAAGAAGGAAACTAAGCACTTGGAGTTAACAAAAGTTTCTCCCACTTTCTGGAACCAATTTATTTGATATGGTCGCGGATGCTTATGTTTGTTGAGTTTTAATTTATTCACCATTTCTTGTGAGATAATTTTCTTACCGTTCCTCCTGTTTACCAAAATTGTTCATATCCTCCCCCAAAAGTACAAGTGGTGCGAAAGATATTGCGTCGCAACCATCGCCTCTCATCAACCACCCGAGGCATTGATGGCATAGTCCATTGGATAACCAATGACTCTTCGCTATCACCATACACACCTGCTACATTTTCCCCAGTGTGCACCTCATCCTCATATGTTGTTCTTCATATACTATGTCCACTTGAACTTTCGTTTGCATGCGGGCGGGAGTGTCTTTAATATATTCTTCTTCCTCAGCCAAATTTACTTTAATCATGAACTGATGTTAAGGATAGTGAAAAGAACGGTGTCCTGGTTGCCCACACTTAAAGCATGTGAAAGGAGTGTAGTTTTGTTCCACCTTGGGTGCACTAGCCTTTTTCCCATAACCACCTCCCCTGGTTGGAGCTTGGCTTCATTGTGGGATGTTGGCCCATCATTATGTAGCCCATAGGAGGCCCTATGGTTGCCTTATGTAGGAAGTTAGCATGTTGCCTTGTTGTCGATGACGGCCCTCATGAGGCGCCAAATCTTCTTCCAAGTCCCCAATTAATTATCACCTCGGCTTTCCATGTAAGTGTATATGCATCTGACATTTTAAATATATCTTTGAAAGCCAATTCATTTATGATATCTAGATTAAGACCATTAAGATATCTTGAAATCTTTTGGTCTTTATACTTATGAAACCTTGCTTGTGATGTTAAAGTATGAAACTCCTCGGTGTATTCATTTACCGATTTGTTTCCTTGATGTAGATTGTGACATCTTTGATAGAGGTCATGGGTAGGAACTTCCCTTTTAACTTCATTTTCTTCTTTTCCCAAGAATTTATTGTCTCCTTACCTTGACAGATTCGTTCAACTTGGTGATCATCCCACTGTGTTAACGTGTGTTTGGAAAACTTCATGGCTCCTAACTTCTCCTTCTGATTATCTACAAAATCCTTTTACTTGAACACCTTTTCCACCTTGCTTAGCAATCTATGAAGTCGTCAACATGCAACCGACCATGGAACTCTAAAATTTCTACCTTAATTTCGAGCTCTCTGTCATGTCCCAGTAATCGAAGCATTCATTGGTGTCTTTAGAAACCGAGGCTGCCCATTGTTAGTTAGGACCTTGGGGACCTCCCCTTGCATGTCCATGTGCCCCAACTTCAGTCTCCAGATTCCCACCACTCCAGAGCTTTCCCGCTTCATTGGTGAGATTGCCTATTGTGTGCATGAGTTGCTATACTTGCTCTTTTAAGTGTGCGGATCAATACTGTTATTTGCACAAAATCTTCGTGTGTCGCCTTCTTCGAAGCCATTACATGATAATGTAGAGTGGAAAATCCTCAAAGACGACCCACTTTGATACCAAAATGGTGCAACTCGGCTGTTGAGTTGAGATTTCAACACCAGAATCGCAAAGAAATGGACAAAAGTACACCCATAAGAATATTAGAATGGAGAGGAAAATCCCCCCCCCATAAACTCTTAAGTGAATCGCTAATGAGATCCCCCAACTAAGAGATTGATTTCAAATCAATCATAGTCAACTTCAAATCAATCTAATTTACCTAAGATTGTAAAGGCCTAATAATAGTAAAAGCAAATATAGAAAATCCTAATTACATCTTTAATCAAATTAATCCTAATTCAGCCCCTTATCTTCAATCACATCCGCTTATATCTTAAAAAAATCTTTAAATCAGCCCCCATATCTTAAAAAAATAGTAAATTGCAATCCTTGATTTAGGCCCTCAAATTCATAAAAAAGTCCAAAAATTAGCACATGTTGGGCCCTATAGTGAGTTGTGGGCCTACGTCATTCTTGGTCCCTACGGTGGCCCTAGATGGGCCTAAGTGGGCCGTGGGTGTCAATTAATCTAGATTCTTTGGTAATTAATGTCAATGGGAATTGTTTTAACAGATGACAAATGATAATTGTAATAGTGATGTATAAATGAAATAAATGACAAGTAAGTAAAGCCAATAAATAATTGATGATCGGTGATGAATATTGGGAATAATGATGATGAACAACAAGAATAATGGCAATGAAAGAAACAAATTACTAAATGAGTTTAGAATCTTCCTACTGGATTGGTTGAACTGTTGATAGGCGTTGCTTGGACTGTCAATGGCGAGAAGCTTCCCCAAGAAGGTGTTTGCCACAACTAACATTTCTATGTTGGAACCATTGTATGATAGTGGGAAGTGCGAGGTCCTATGCAAAGATTGTGATTTTGATGATAAAAAACTTAGTAGAGATTTAAGGTAAGAGGGCTGAAGAGGGGAATATGTTGCAAAAGAGGGATGGATGGGGTATTTGTTTGTCCCTTTTTTGTAGAGACGAGAAAAGATGGAATGCTTTATTTCTTTTGTTGTTTTAGAGAAGAGCAAACACTTTTTGTAGTTTTTGTTGTTTGAGAGGGAAGATATGTTGCTTTTAATTTGTTGAGGATTTGTTGCTTTTAATTTGTTGAGGATATATGTGTGAAGATGATGGTAGGCCCTTTGGTGGAGGAGAGGAGCAAAAATGGAGCTTTTCTTTTTTCTTTCTTTCTTCTTCTTCTTCTTTTCCTTATTTTTTTTTTGTGTGTGTGTGGAGGAGAGAGGAGAGAAGTTGCAGATATGGAAGGATGGGAAAGCTCCTTTCACTTGTTTCCCTTTATATTTCTTGTTTTTCTGAAAGGTAGCGATACTTTTATTGAAAGAAAAAGTGCCGAGATGGTGCCAAGAGGAAAGCAAAAATAGGAAACAAAAATAACACCCTCATCATAGAGGAAATATCACAATTTGCTGAGTCTTTTACATATGAAGCCCTTCTTACAACCGAGATCTTAGCCTTTCTTGTTGCTTCATTTGCTGGGGATTTCGAGTTTTGAAAGCATTTGCCATTTCTCCCCCCCCCCAGAAAACCCATAAACCTGGTAATAATGCCAATCTCCAACATGCCTTCCTCAACCTGATATTGTGTCAAGCGAAGAGAAGGTTTCGATTGATTCCAGCATCACTCATGAGACATTGAATAAACCTTGAATTGTTGTCCACTTGGTTTGGGCTCAAGGGCAGTGAATGAATAGGTAATCTACCAATTCTGCATCATCCATATACATCACACGTATATTAGGTAGTACCATTGATCTTTTCTGAAGATTGTCTCCGCCCACTAACCAAGCGAACACCATCACTTTGGGAAGGGCCTCATAGTTCCATATGAGGAGGTGTATGTGTGACTTTTTTCCACTCACACAAGTTAGAGAAAATTATAGGAGGATCAGACTGAGCACCGCTCCCCACTTTTTCCTTCCACAACATTTTGTCATGTTCTTTTAAGTTATTGCAGCAAGAAGGAGACCACACGATGCCTTTGTGCGTAAGGGAGAAGCGCCAAGAGATTGGGATATTGCTTTTGGAGCTAGGCTTGCCAGCATCAGGAACAACACCTACAACGACTTCTCTCCAAGCCACACATCTACCTAAAATCGCATCCTCTCTCCACTCATTTCGTAACAAATCCCCTCATAAAATTTACTCTTCAGGTTGAAGATCGACTCCCAAATGCTCAATGCTTTATAGATAGATGAGGTCTTCACCCACCATCCACTTTCCTAGCACCCATACCCTTAATAACCTCTCTCCGCATGGAGTATTTCTCCACCCCAAATCTCCACAGACATTTTCCCAACAAAGCTTGATTGACCAGCTCTTTAAGTCCCTACCCCCATGGAAGACACACCTCATCCACCTTGGCAGGCAAAACTTCTCATTCTCTTCCCTTTCCAAAAAAATGCCGCCCGAGCTTTTCCAACCTATGAAGAACTGATTTAGGGTACTTGAAAAGAGACATAAAGTACACTGACATGTTTGACATTGCCATTTTGATTAGTGTTAGCTAGCCCCCTGGGGACAATATCATCTCTTCCACGATGACAACTTTCTTTCCACCCTATGAAGAACTGATTTAGGGCACTTGAATAAAGACAAAATATACCGGCATGTTTGACATGGCTACTTTGATAAGCGTTAGCCTACCCCCTAGGGACAAATATTGGCTCCTCCACGATGACAACTTTCTTTCTATCCTTTCCACCACAACATCCCATAAGCGTTTCGCCAGTTGGCCTATGCGTAAGGGGAGGCTAAGATAGGTTGAGGGAAACGATCCTGCTTTGCACCCAAAAATAGATGCGATCCTATCCACCTCTTTTAGCATTCAGATCCCTAGCATCTCGTTTTTTGCAATGTTCACTTTTAGAACTGTCATCACCTCAAAGCACCTGATCTTCTTCTTCAAATTGTCCACTGCCCTCGTATATGCCTTGCAATGTAGCGAAGTGTCATCAACTAATCAACGAACTGAAGATGGGATATTGGAGCACTCACGTTCCCCACACTAAAGCTGGGGATGTGGTCAACTTCTTGCCCTTTTTTTCCCAACATCCTACCTAGCGCCTTAGCTACCACCAAGAAGAGAAATGGCGAAAGTAGGTCCCAGTGCTGAAGGCCCTGACTCTGAGCGCTTTTGAAGAAGCCTTTGGGTGAGCCTTGCACCAATACCGAGGAGGATGCATACTTTATGCATTCCCGCATCCAACCTCTCCACTTAAAGCCATAACCCAATTGGCCATCATGTAATCTAAGAAGTCCCAGTCGACGTGGTCGTAGGCTTTTCTTGGTCCAATTTGCAAGCTATACCTTTCATTCCTTCCTTGTGGCGAGAATCCACGCATTCATGAGCTATAAGAGCAGTATCCATGAGTTGCCTTCCTTCAATGAACGTACTTTGACTTTTCGAGATGATGCTAGCGAGCACCTTTTGGAATCTAGAAGCCAGTACTTTTGCAAGGATTTTGTATGGCCCCTTGATGAGGCTAATTGGCCTAAAATCCTCTAAACTTTCCACACCTGTGACCTTCTGGATAATGGCAATGAATGAGGCCCCTAACTCAGTCGAGAGACAACCTCTTTCAAAAAATTCATTCATGAAGCTCATCACGTCTCCTTTGACCACTTCCTAGAAGTCCTGATAGAAGGCCATTGGGAAACCGTTGGGCCCCGGGGCCTTGTCTAACTCAGTCGAGAGACAACGTCTTTCAAGGAAGTCATTCATGAAGCTCATCGCGTCTCCTTTCACCACTTCCTAGAAGTCTTGATAGAAGGCCATTAGGAAACCGTTGGGCCCTGGGGCCTTGTCTAAAGTAGCCGTTTAATGCTGTTGCCCTATAGATATGCCTATGTTTTTCCTTTTATTTATTATCTGGTAGTCAATCCACTGCTCAAGGCACTGCATTTTTGTGCCTCCGGATCATATATCATACATTTGGCATGTTTCTGATGATCTGAACCACTCATCCTGCTGTCATTTATTGGCTATAAAAATTGCTGTGACTGGACTATACTAACCATTTATATTGAACCTTTTCTGATTGAATGTGAGCCATTGCAGACTTGTTTTCCTTTAGTTTCCATCTGCCACTGATTAAAGGGTTAGAGTTGCCATAACAGTGTGATTTTTGGACTATTGCCAGTCATTATTTTACCCATCAAATGAATGGTTTCGATCTAGTCTTTGTATATCATGTGTTCAGCACTGACATGGAGGTGAGATACCTCCCTTTCCTCAAGAGTCACTGGCTGTGGTTTCCTTTTATCTTCCTTTTCCTGTGTTTTTTTTTTCGTTACCTACTCTTATAAATCATTATGTTGATTTTACATCATAATGAGATTAGTTTCAATGCTTCTTTTGTAGGTATTTGGTGTGTACTCTTCATGTTATGTCTGCCATGCTGTCTGGCACGCATCCATTCTAGTCTCAGACGTAGGTCTATTTTGGCTTCATGTCTCAAATCCTGATCACCCATTTGACTTGATTATGTGGCTCTGATCAAAATTCTAAAATTTCTCTGGAGAGGAGGAAAAGGGACAAAAAGGATGCACATGAATGGGATCCTGCAAGAAAAATCTATGGCTATTATGAAATTAGACATCAAAAAAGAATATCTAATGGGAATAAATTCCATTTATGGAGAAATTTCTGGTGAGTTTGAGTGGGACAAAAAGCATCTATAATAATGAGAGTTGGCTTTTGGAGGGAAGGAGTGGCTACCTGCAAGCTAGGGGCTCCGTGCTATAGATTTTTTGGTGCTGCTATGATGACCTAGTTTCACATATAGATCCCCACATGACAATTATCCACACGCCTATATTACTGGTCATGGAAACATTCTTATTTTGTGGAAAGGTGGAATCAGCTATTGTTTTAAGGGTTCACTTTTGTCCAGCCTGTGCGGATCCCATCTGGAGTTTCACCATTTCTTGTTTTACTCACTTGTCAGGGAGACTTTGGTCCTAATGAATCTGGTGCCTAAACCGATAAACCATACATGAGAATTCATTATGGTCATTTGTGGTGGGGATGTGATGGAGGCTTTTTTTTTATCTTAAATCAGATCAGAGTGGTGAGTCATTACTATTGTTACCCATTGTTTCAGAATTATAGTTGTTTACAGTTAAAAAAAAGGAAGAGTTTCATGGGATGAAGAATCATCCTTGAGAGGCTAAAGAGTGTCAACAATTGTGAGGTACTAAAAGAATGTGTAATCCTCCATATTATTGGATTTTTTTTTTTTGCACAGATGTCCCAAATTAAGGCTACCAAGCTCCACTTTTGTGCCATAGTTTGCAGTACATTCTGCAACTTGAGTTGATGCCAATTTTGTTTATGTCCAAAGTGCTCTTGCATGGTTTCTAGTTTGACATCCCATGTGCTACCCTGTTGAGTTTCACACTCAATTGAAGTGAAAACAGCAGTATATGGCAAAATTGGGCAGGTATCCTCCACAATTTCTGGCCAAGAGGTGCGTCAGAAGCAGTATGTGATGGCACTACATGTCTTGTGATTCACTTGGTATGAACAAATATAGACAGTAGATCTTCTCTCACATTCTTCTCTGGAAGTTAACTGGAAATACTTTCCAAGTGCAAAGGGAGTGTCACTTCCACTGGACTTTGAGCTCTATGCTTTTGTATGGGTTTTTTTAGTCATACTTTTCTGGTCTTCTAAGCATAGTGGTGTTTGGACCCCCCTTCCAGATGATGAGTAAGTCAGCATCTTCCTCCAACGATTAAGCAGTTACAAGATCTGTGAAGTTATGTTTACGGGACCCAATGCTTAAACTTGCCCTACAATCGTTGAAAATGATGGTTTGAGAAAACCTGAGATGCTTTACAAAACAAACTTTTTCTATCAAGGAGTCGACAGCTCCAAAGGTAAATTTGAGAAGATTCCATGATAGAAATTTGCTGTTTCAGAAAAGGACAAAGGTGTATGGGAAAGTGAAGAGATGTTGGTCCTTCATGCATATGGGTGGGGTCATAACCTTGTACTCGTGGATCCTACACTCTCTAAAAAATTCCCTCAAAAGTCCCCACAGATGGCAAATAGAAGGATTCTCCATATTTCCAATGTCTAGCAATCTTGACTCCAAGCAAACTATCCTACTTAACCTGCTAAAAGGTAAGGTTTGCCACTTCTCAGAACTACCAAAGAGGCTGGGGAAGTGATTCCGTACTTTTTGAACCTTGAACAATGTAAGAATAGATGGTGTGATGCGGACATCAGTGGTGCACCCTTTAGAGTGTACCAGAGGAGGCGACGTCGCAGATCGAGTGTTGGAGCAGATGAGCTGATGTGGATGGACGTCGGGCCCATTAGACTCATTTTTTGATGCGTTACGAGTATGCGAGCTGCGAGATTGCGCAGGAGCATCATGACTGCAGGACTGTGGAGCGGATTTAATTTTAGGCGCTTTTCTGTTTATTTTCTTGTTTCTAGGCGCTTTAGTGTCGTTGTTTAATTTTAGGCATTTTTATGTTCTTTTTCTTGTTTTCAGGTACTTTAGTGCACTTTTTATTTTTGTGGCTTATATATATACTGTGAGAAACCCTATTTCGAAACTATCGAATGAATAGAAATTTCGAATGCTTTTCTTCCACTTTATTCAAGAGATTAGGGTTTTAGGATTGACCCTCGGGTGTTGAGGATTTCACTTTGGTTTCTGATTTTTTCCTTGTTTCTAGTTCTTCAAGGTGTAGGAAAGGTAATAATCTTCCATTTTCATAATCCGTGCTTTCCTGCAACCCATTGTTTCTTTATCTCCTTCGTCATTTTTCTTAATCTATCCCTTTTTAGCACCAACGGAAAAGAGGGATGCCTAACCATGAGAACCGGATCCAAACTTGACTGTGGACTGGTCTATGCTAGATCCAGAATATCCTCATATCCCTAGATCCTACCTGTTTTACGGTTTTGTGTGAGTTTTATGCTAAGGGGCATGATCTGGACGAACGGATCTCATTTCTGTGTGGAGATTTGTTAATTTCCTTTGATTGATAACAGGTAGTTGCTTAATTTTGTTACTTGAATATCTTCCATCTGAATATACGTGCATCTAGGGTTAGGTCATCGTATGCCCTTGTATGATGGTGGATCAAGAACAATGTAAGAATAAATGGCTGACCTTGTTCTCTGTCCCAAACGCCATGCATAACACAAATTCAGTTTTAGGTTTCATCTCAAGAAGGAATGTACTGTAGGCCTTGATGGATACCTTGTAGTGAGGAGTTTTGCACTCTCATTACCTGTCCCAAGCCTGTATAAAGGAGGAGGTTACGTCAGGTTGGTAGCGGGCATGAAATTTTGGCCACAACTTTTATAATGAATCTCAACGATCTAACATTTCAATCATAGAGTAGAATGGCGGAACAGGATTCACGTAGCTGACTGCAAAAAGTCGGGATAAGGCTTAGACAATGACCTTGTGGTTTTCTCCTAATAGAAACTTCCTTTCTTGACCTTTGGTCTTCTCCTAATAGAAACTTCCTTTTCCTTTTTCGTTTTGATATTTTTGGTGGATCACACTCTCTTAGCCTTAACAAACTTTACTGTATGATGTGTTAACCATGAAGTAGAACTTCCACCTAGCTTTTTTGTGGTTCGTTCATACAATAGTATTTATTGAAGACTTATACCTGCAGCTTGCATGGTGGTCATTGAAGCTTGATGATTGTTTAGGATTGGACTTCAACTTAAAGACCTATATGCATATATATTGTCATGTATCTTGAATTCAAAGTTCATTTTTCATTTGTTATGTGTTTTCTAGGCTCTTATTATTGGATTTTAAGTCAAAGGTTTTGATATAATAATGAAAAACTTACTAATTTTTATTTTTATTTTTTAGAAGGGCCTCAATAGGAATTTTCACTCCACAATTTGAAAACCATTTATTTTTTATTTTTCTTGTCCTTGAGTATTTGGGTCTCTCTCTCTCTCTCTCTCTCTCTCAACAAAGGAAGAAATTGCTGAATGTTTCAATTGGCCTCTAGCAGCTTGAGGATGCAGTTATTATTATTATTTGATGCTATCCTTTGGTAATTCCATGTTATCTCAATATATTCATGTGCATGTATAGTAGTGGGAGAACTCTTATTCTAACTGTTTGTTGATGATCTGCTCCACTTCTCTCAGAATTTAAAAAGAAAGATCTTCTCCAATTCTCTTGAAAAAAAAAAAGGATCTGCTCCACTTCCAGATACTTCTGAATGTTTAAACTGACCTTGAAGGCCCTAGTTTCAAGCTTAGTCTTCTATCTGCAGAACTTGGATAGTCTTATTTCAATTTGTTCTTGTGGTTCCATATGACTTCCTGTGTAGCAAATCATTGTTTTTGGGACCTTGAACACACTTTTGAGAAGATGATTCTTGCAATACCCAATTCTACTATAACAGATTTTGGTAGCTTTTCTGAAAAAGAAAAAAAAGAAGAAAAAACAGAGAGAACCTTGATAAACTAAGGGAAGGTGCTTTCTTAATGTTCACACTGAGGGAATGGGCAAGAAATTGCAGCAATGGTAATTCCGAGTTGGAAGGAATGTGGTTGCAACTGAGGGCTATTCCTCATTATAAATACGAAGGAAGGCAATCACAATTTGGTCGTTTCCACTTGACTGAATTAATTGTTGCTATTCACATCAGTCGCTTGTTCAAATAGTAGGCTTGCTTCATCCTTTTCACCGGAATCTAGTGCTGTTCTTCCATCTTTTATACGCCTTGCTTGGATTTTCCTGTGTCTGTGTGCCTAACTCCTGAATGTAATTTTCAGGAGAAGCAAAAAGAGAAAAAGCATAAAAAGGAGAAAAAGGACAAAGAAAAGAGGGAAGGTAAAGAGAAAAAGGACAAAGACAGAAGCAAAGATAAACTTAGAGAAAAGAAAGATCGAAAGGAAAAGCACAAGGACAAGAAGAAGGATAAGGATAGGGACAAGGACAAAAACAAGACATTGGATGAGAAGAGAAATGAAGGAAGACCTGAGGGTCACAATGAAGCTAAGATTGGTACAAACTGCCAGCGGGCCGAGGAGCTTAAGGATTCAAAATTTACGGAGGAGCTTGGCCGTCGGATCAGAGATGAAGCAACCGGGACTGGAAAAATGGTTGAGAGTACCAGTGGTACAGATCAAAGAAGAGTGGAGGGGATTGGCAGAGCATTGGAGAAGGACATTGAGAAGAGGGCTGAAGCGAAAGAAAAGAATAAGGTTAAGGGAGGTGATGATAGAAGGAGAGACGGACAGAAGGAGGAAAGAGATGGGAGAAGAGGTTCTGGAAACCAGATCTTTCAAAACATCCCTGGTACAGACAGAAGGATTGAGGGGATGGGTAGACCGACGGAGAAGGTCGGAAACCAGTTTTTTCAAAACATCACTGGTACAGACCAAAGGACTGAGGGGATGGGCAGGCAGGCAGAGAAGGATGGAAACCAGATCTTCCAAAACATCACTGGTACAGACCAAAGAAGGATCGAGGGGATGGGTAGACCGGCAGAGAAGGTTGGAAACAAGTTCTTTCAAAACAACACTGGTACAGACCAAAGAAGGATTGAGGGGATGGGCAAACCGACTGAGAAGGACGGAAACCAGATCTTTCAAAACAACATTGGTACAGACCAAAGAAGGATTGAGGGGATGGGTAGACCTCCAGAGAAGGAGGCCGAGAAGAGGATTGAAAAGAAAGAAAAACATAAAGATAAGGAAGGCAGTGATAAAAAGGGTGATAAACACAAGAAAAGAGATCGAGAGGAGAAGAGAAACAAGGGAAAAGATAAAGACCGGGACAAGGAGAAGGAAAAAGAAAAAGAGAAGATGAAGGAGCAAGGCGAACACAAGCATACACAAGAAAAAATAAGAGAAAGTGGAAAGGGGCAAATAGAAACTACCCTCAACATCAAACCCTCGTACCTTCCTCCCAAGGAAAGTCAGAAGAGTGCTGGTGCCGAGGGAAATCTCAAGAAGAGAAAGGACTTTGAGACGAATGGATTTATACATGGTGAGATCCTTTTTAGTGCTGTCCTTGGTCATCTTCCTTCTAAGATCAATCTAAATTTTGTTGCTTCCAACTTGCCTGAGTTCCATTTCAAGGTACTCATGGCTCGAACATGCCTTCTTGGCAAGCTCGTGCAAGATCCAAGGGGCTCATCAGGTGGGTATTGGTGTGTTGATACAGCGGCCCAAAAATTAAACCAGCCTACATCATGTGGGCGACACGTGTAAAAAATGGGCCAGCTGTCAACATATAATATACATCTGTGACCTATCAGATGAGTGGAGGTCAGCTTTTTGTGCCATGGTATCTACACAGTGGGCTGCTAATGAGCGGTTTAGATCTTTCAGACATGAGCCATTTTTATCCTGGAAATAGATTCTTGTGGATCCATATCTTTCTCACGACATTTGTTCATTTACATTTCTGTTAGTTTCTTTTAGCTAATTAGCAAAGTTGTGCTACTCCACCTGCCTTTTGCTTACAGATAATGAGATGCGGCCAAATAAGTTGGCAAGGCCAGCTTCTTCCTCCCATCCGCCCTTGGAGAACGGAAGGAAGATAGAGTCGTGCCATATAGCTACCCAGTGTGCCCCTGATAGGCAGGGAGCAGCAACTGATAGCAGAAAGGTGGAAATCAATAAGGAACAACAACAACAACAACAACAACATCAACAACATCATAAGGTTAATGGTATTATAGAAGCTCAACCATCTGCGGCTGTATCAAGGCCTTCGGTCTCTATAGAAGCTAGTGAGAACGGCGAAGCATCTACCAGGCCGCCTCACCCCGATTCTAAGTATCTAAGCCAAATACTTGCCGTGCCCAAGATGGCGGAATGGTCTGATTTTGATGACCAGGAGTGGCTGTTTGGTGGTGAAAGTCTTTGTTTGAAGCCCAAGGCGGTGGCATCCGATGCGCTCAGCGAAACACCACAAGTGTGGGCGGAAGCACTGCGAATCGAGTCAGCTGATGTTTGTGCTTTGCCGTACGTCATTCCTTACTGATACCACGGGCATTCACTTTATATCCTAATGCTGATTCTTGAAGTGTCTGGTGAAGTTATAGCAGCATCTGTCTTGAAGATGGGTTGCCAGTTATCTTACTGCATTCTGTTGTTATTATTCTCCTGTTCTTTCAGGTATGAATTTTCAACCCTGTTGCAGTAAGTATAATACATGTGACGTTGTCTTTAAACTGTTTGAGAAGTGCGAGTTAGATCTTTGCGGAGGTGATTGGAAAGTGTCTTCACAGCAAATATGCCACTGGCACGTGTGCGAAATCCTGGCCATTCATAATGTGGGTGTCCTCTGTGAACATGCCCTCCGCCAAAAAAGAAAGCCTTGACTGCTCATTAGCACGTCCTGATGCACACAATCCCACGCGATTGAGTGGAGCAAGCTCAACATTTGGTGCTGGGCATGTTCCTTCTGGGGCCCCACCTGATCTTGCACGTCTCACATCGGCCCATGGTCTGCGAACATGCCCTCTTCAACTGCCTCCGCTTGGATCTCCTTAGCAGGGATCAAACTGTTTTACATGGAATCATCTGTCACAAACCATACCGTTGCTTGCTCTCCAGTAGGTTGGTGCATCTTGCAGGACTTGGAAAAAAGGCAGACTTCCCCCATGACTGTAACTAATCAAATGAGAATGATACTTTCGAAGGATGTCAATCCTTCCCGCATACTGCAAAAAAATCCATAGTCCAAGCCATTGAAAGGAGAAGAGCATGCCTGTTGGTTTTCATTTGTATGAAAGCTGACGGTCTTAACTGACAGAATCATGCGGCCCATACCACACAATTTTGCTTTGTACCATATAAGATCTTATTACAAGAAATGTACAATAGAGGCGAAAGAAAGTAAAAAAAAAAAAAGGAAAAAAAAAAAAAGAGGCAATGCCATTCATTCATCCTTTTCTCTTTGTAAGCTTGTTGTTTCCTTCCATTTTCATGTGAAATTTCAGTTCTCTTGATTGCTTGATGAGCCCCCATTTGGGTGGACACGTGTTTACCTCGTTGTTGCAGTTTAAGGGTAACAGTGGTCTACATTCTTCATGTTTATAAGATTTGTACGTAAGCTATGCCTTTTAGTCTGTGGCATGTCATACACCGAAACTTCATGTATGGCCATGGCCAAAATCACACTGTTTGAATAATTTCTAGCTCTGTTCACTGGACTGATTGTGGGGGCTCTGTGGGTCACTCACTGCCCATAACTTTTCTGGCCACCTAAAAGAAAGGGCAGTGATTGGATGATGTGGGATGTCTGATCAATGTGATTTTTGGGGCCATGGACAAAAGGACTATCTGATGGTGCTTTGATTTGAGGGTAGAGAGTTTGAACTGTTTCGTGTTGCTCTTTTTCAAAATGCTGTTTAGGGGTGGTTGCTCTTTTTCAAAATGCTGGTAGGGCCTCTTCGGTGAATGCTTAAAAATGAGTTCATCTCATTTTTAGTTAATTGTAATTATGCATTAGTCTAATTTGGGTCCACCAAATATCATGAAATCAGTCTAATTTGGTGCAAATGTCATGGAATTTCATGATATTTGGTGCAGCCAAACGCAGCCATGGTGATATAACATTTGGTGAGGATTAAAAATAATCTTGATAAGCAACAATCATGATGTCTGATGCATAATCATGATCAAGTAAAATGAGATAATTTCTTTTTAGGCGTCTACCAAACAGGTCCCTAGTCGTTTTTCCAGATCTCTTGTAAACTAAGTTGAGGCTAGGTGAGTGATTCTGTTTTCCTCTTTCTTTGTCAGGGACCAAGTACTTTCTTTTCTTTTTATCTTTTTAAAGAAAATAATTCCAAGGAATAGATTTTCAGCTCTCCACCCACATCTCTACATGTAGACATACGTGCGAAAGTGGAACAGGTTGGATATCCAAGCTAGCATCAGGTGAGTCTTGCTGTGCAGATGTCGTTTGCCCACGCGTACAAAAAATGGACATGTTTAGTTTGCCATCAGTCTACATCCAACTTATGTACATGTCTGTTCAGTGGGGTCCACCAGATGCGTGACCGAGACGCCCAGCATCAAATCACATCTTTGTGAGGCAGCATGCAGGAGCATGTGGGCTTATCAAAAGGGTAGTTGAATGAGATGGATAGCTGTACACAGCTGCGAATTACTTTTTAAAATGTCATACGCCTTGCAAATACCCTGCAGATCTGTCGACTCAGAGAAAACTAAGTTCAGGATCAGACCAAACCCACAACACAAATTGTGGTTTGGTTCAGAGCAGTGTCTAGGCATCAAAGGCCCCTTTGAGGGTGCGTCCAAACGGGCCGCCTTCATGCCTGTTTGTTTGTAAGTGAACTTGGAAAGTGATGAGGTTTTCCTGAAGACTGGAAATACAGCAATGGTCCCCAATTTAACTGATAAAAGTTCAAAGATTTACAAATTCTTTAATGGTAGGCATATAAGTCAAAAAGATATGATCACAGACTTTCAGCGATCCGTGTGCTACTTGCCAAGCGATATGATAGTCTGTGAGGTGCTAGCTGCCATGAGAGGATGCTTCATATGATAGTCTGTTGCCCTAAGGAGCTCTCTGTGAGGCATGTACATGATCGCAGAGCTACATATCTTGTCATAAGCCAATGGATATGGGAGATCATGTATCTGGGAGATGAATTGAGCACTCCGGGTGTATCATCATGGTCCCAAGGGATCTCGAACTCGATATATAAGGGAACCTCAAAAGCAAACCTGTCAAACCTTGGTATGGGCTTCCGTAGTTTTGGCATCCAACTCGGATATGAACATTTTCAGGCTTGGGCTTGTTGGAAAGGTAATTGGACAGCTAAGGGGGTGTTTGATTTTTCATTTCTTGGTAAATGGGTATTTCCACCTTGAAACTTGGTCAATAGAAGGGTGATTTAAATCTATAGGGTCCACTGTGATGTATGCGTCATATCCACGCCGTCCATCTGTTTTACCCAAACATTTTAGGGTATTAACAAAAAAAAGAGGCAAATCCAAAGCTCAAGTGGCCCACACCATAGGAAATCATGGTCGTAAAATGTTTTTAATGGTAGGCGTTCAACCCATTGTTTTGTGTGGCGTGGTCCACTTGAGCTCTGGACCTACTTCAATTTTGGGTTCATGCCCTAAAATCAGCTTGCGAAATTGATGGACGGCTGAATCCACGTATATCACAATAGCCCCACATGAAATTTGCACCCATGTTGTCATTGTCAGCATAGAAAAAAGTGTAGAAATTACATTGGTAATTAATTATTACCCAATTACATACATTTGCCTGACGGAATTGAAAAACAAACACCCCTCCAGCAACATAGAGCGTGGCATGTTCTGCATTGTTTGGGCCGTGCAGCTGCAATAAAATGCTTGTATCTTCCTTGATATATATGTCGGATTGAAGTGAGGTCAAGCTCATTTGAGAGGCAAGTTGATTTTCTCTCAGACGGGTTGGGGGTACCACATCACTTATATGGAAGGTTTTGGATGCGCCAATGGCTCAGCGGGCCACAGCGTGTTGGATGTGTAGACTGCACTGCAGGTTTGGGAAGAACATCCATAACTTGGTCATATGGGATCTGATTGAGTTGGTTCAGGGGTTGTTGGAAAGATAATTCTTTAAGCTTTCCAACAATCTCAAGTTCGCCCAAATGGAAGTCTGATTGCCTGGTCGAACATTGGGCTAAAGTAGGGGCTTCCAAGCTGTCCAGAGCAGCACGCTCTACTTTTGTAAATTGATCATAACTTGCTCAATACTGCTCCAATTGGGGCAATCCTGTGCTTGCTGGAAAGATAATTAGATAAGCTTTCCAACTAATCTGCTTATTTATGCTTGTTGACGCATTTTGAGGGTTTGTCCAAACGGGCCTTCATGCTTTCTTTGTTTGCATGTGAACTTGGAGAAGTGATGAGGTTTCCCTGGAGACTGGAATGTAGCAATGGTCCTCGATCAAATGATGAAAGTTCAAAGACTAGCAAGTTCTTAATGGTGGGACACGTCTGATTACCTAAGAATGAAGGAAACCCAAGTATATTCTTCCAAGCATTGGTCCCATGTATCTAACTGCATGTGTCATTTCCAGTTAGAAAGCATGGATTTAGTCGTAATCAGTAGTAAGCAGTGTCAATTGCAAATAATTTTTGCGTTTGCCAGTGTGTGATTCACGGATTACCGTGGATTCCATCGTGATTTCACATAAAAAAATTAGAGGGCTCCACTGTGATATTTAAGTGAAATTCCCTTAATCACCAAGTGGGTCACCCATTTTAGTCAGAGGGTTTAAAAATCAGTTCAGTCCATGATTCAGGTAGGTCCATGAATCAGATGGGCCATTTGAAGGGAATCAATTAGGAGAAGGAATGCCTACCGTGATGATTGTATGAAATCCACTAGATGGGCCATATGAAGGGAATCAATTAGGAGAAGGATGCCTACCATGATGATTGTATGAAATCCACTGTAATAGTTAGATGACAAGCTAAAATTTAGGCTTTAGGAGAAAAACACGCCCATCCATGATTCAGGTGCGCTACACGAAGGGAAACAATTTGGAGGGTTATCCATGATTCAGGTGGGCCACACGAAGGGAAACACTTTGGAGGGTGAGAGTTGCCCTGTATGCTATTTCCAGTCATGTGGTCTACCTAAATCATGGACTGGGCTGATTTTTAAGCCCGGTATACCTGGTGATCAGGGTGGATTTCACATAAACATCAGGGTGCGCCACGTGAGCGTTCATATGATGCATGCTTACAAAATGACCTGGTTTCACCGCATCTGCAAAATGCAAACTTTTATTCCACCATATTTCATCAGCACAGTGCCAAACACAGCCGACAATTCTAATTTACATGAACTCTATGGTTATTGTGAAATAGATTCTAATTCATACCGAATCCATGCTGCCAAACCATCCCTTACATATGCTAAGCCGATCTTTCCTATCGACCCGTATATTGTTTCCGTCTATCAACTGCCTGATCAAACCTTTTGTATTGGTGGCCAAAACATGCACCAGAATTTCGAGAGCCACAGGTTAACTCTTTTTGTACCTAGTAATTGGATGGAAACCCAATGGTTAGTACAAACTCCTGTTAAAAATTCGTGACTTGAGAAATGCCATTGATTAGCCTTGAAGCTGTTCAAGGTCCAATGGTAGAACCTGAGACTTCTTGAGACCCTTTTGGAGCCCTTCTTTATTGGGGTGGTCCACTTGTGAGAACACATCGCAATCCTTGAGCTATTGCACCAAAGCATTGCGCCAGTTCGTTGGCTTTCCTAACCAATCTCACAAAGGCGGACCCCACCAAATGCACAGTGTGGATGTCCGATACACATCACGGTAGGGCCCACACAGCTCAACCACATGGGAAGTTCCATGAGGTTGACCTCATAGTACCATTTCCTTTCACACACACACACATACACACACACACACACGCACACACACACACACACGCACATATATAGAAGAGCTTATATTTCCTACTTCACTTTAAAGACATTTCAATAGATCCTCATAGATGGTTAGCCTTAAGTGGATGTCAGTCGATAAACTTATGCCAAGCAAGATATGAGATCACACCCAGGTCTATAGCTCAAGTAGCAGACTGAGTGAAGATAGCCTCGTTTCAACAATGAGGTCATGGTTTCGATTCCTATAGTGGGGTGGCTAACATTGTGATGTGACTAACAGGATAGTGGGTGTACTAACAATGGGGTGTGTGAGTGAACTAACCCATAAAAAAAAAAAAAAAAAAATTAAAAAAAAGAAGAAGAAGAAGAAGAAGAAGAAGATATGTTAAGTCATGAAAAAGGATTTAAAAACCTGTGCTTGGATGGTTGGAGACTAGTATTCTGGTTCTTCTAGCTCTACCTTATCATCTCCCTTTGTTGATAGAGGGAGGGAGGGAGGGAGGAGGGTCTGAAGCGGTGTTTTAAGGCAAAGCTTGTCTGAGATCCAGGCCATTCTTCAGTTGGGTCAGTGTCCAAAGGTCGTGCTGGTTCCCTCATCATTTGGGCCATACATGGAGGAAAAGATAATTAACAGTCCATACTAAAAAACCTACTGAAGTGGCATATTTTAGAAGTGGACCTTATTGAAAATCAGGCTTGGGGCATGTTCATAATCTCTCTTCGAATCTCTTAGCACAGATAATTAAGCATTTCTACTACTCATCACACTACATTGGTGATGATTATGAAGATGGGGCATGTCCAGTGTTGTAACATGCGATCGCATATTCGCATATATGCACAAAAATTGCTTATGCGACCATGGCATGTATGCGATCGTATATTGGCCAACGGTCAGAAATCTGACCGTTTTTTGACCGTTGGCACATTATTTATTATTATTTTTTTGCAAAAATATCACCTTTTCTCTATAAATAAGGCTCCTAACTCACCCATTTTACTTATTCTCATCCTAAACTCTCACCCCAAACTCTCTTCTTCTCTTACAAATTCCAAGTTCCAACTTCCAAGTGCTCTCCTAAATCAAGATTCGAGAATCAAAATTACATCATTCAAACACTTTTTCAAGTTTCACTTTCAACTTTCAAGATTCAAGGAAGATTCATTCAAGTTCAAGACTTCAAGTTTTGAACATTCAAGCACTCTCTCATACATTCTTCATTTCTTCGGCTTCTAATCTTTCTTTCCAAGGAAGATTCAAGGAATCAAGAATCCAAGATTCAAGTTCAATCAATTTTTTTAATCTTACTCTCTTTACATAGTTACATATTAGTACTACACATATATTTTACATTTTTTCTCCATCTTTTTCTTACATTTTGTTTCAAGTGTGTAGGCCACAATCTACAACAACTACAAGTCTACCTAGTAAGCCAAGCCTACCCACCTACCAAGACTCAAGACTCAAGATTCAAGAATCAATATTTCCTGAAGAAGAAGAGTGAAGAAGTCTACTCTCAATCTCAAGTCTCAAGTCTCTTTCTTTTTTCTTTTCTTTTGTTCTTTTCTCTCCTAAAAGTGTAAGTGGTGTAACTGTGTATTCCCTTTCTCTCTCTTTAGTCTTTCCCTCCCCATCTCTACTCTCTAGTCTCTACATTCTATTTCTCTTTCTAAATTCTATTTTTCTCTCACTTTCTTCTCTTCTACAAGAGTACTAATGTAGTGTAGTGGTGTGTGTGCGCGCTTAGTGGAAGCGTCAAGTATGTAAGTGTAGCTCTCTCTCATTACAAGTTACATTATATAATTATGTTTTCTTCCCAATCTTCCTCTTTGAAACTCAAGTCAAATGACCTGGGTTGGAAGTATGGGTACTATTGTAGTACTACGGATAAAACTTACATAGTATGTGAGTTATGTGGGTATGTGGGCTCCAGTGGTATTGCTCAACACAAGCAACACTTTGCACATACATCGGGGTCAAATGCAAGAGCATACGACAAAATTGCTCCAGAAATCCGAAGGGAAATCATGAAGTATATGGATAAACAATCGAGAAAAAAATGTGATAGTGCCCTACGTGAAGAAGAATATATGAAACAAGATGCATATGAAGATATAAACGTAGATAAAGCTAGCCCTACCCCCCATCGTCGACAGGTCGGTCTAGACCACCACCACTGGCCTCAAAAAGAGCTTGTGGGCATGGGCCTATGGATAAGATGGTGTAGACCACACCCCGAGGATGTGGTAGACCAAAAGGGTAAGGGCAAAGGGTCGGCTCAAATAACTTTAGAAAACTGGTATAAACAAAAAGACAGGAAAATCACTATTCAATATATTGCTAAGTGGTTTTACCAAACCGGTGTTGCTTTTAACGCGGTAAAATCGAAAAGTTTCAAAGTTATGGTCGAGACAATATGTTAATTTGGACCTGGGTTTAAACCTCATTCATATCATGAAATGAGGGAAACGTGCCTCAAAGCCGAAGTTGAGCATACACGATCCTTTATAACTGAATATAAGGAATCATGGAAAACTTATGGGTGTTCACTCATGGCCGATGGATGGACTAATAGATCCGGTCGGTCTCTCATTAACTTTCTAGTGAATTGTCCAACTGGAACAATGTTTTTGAAGTCTGTGGATGCATCGGGACATTCTCATACTGCAAACTACTTATTTGAATTACTAGATAGTGTGGTTGAGGAAATAGGTGAAGAATGCGTTGTTCAGGTAATTACAAACAATACAGCCTCATATGTAGCCGTCGGTCGTCTACTTATGGAAAAGAGGCGTCGTTTATTTTGAACTCCTTGTGCAGCCCATTGTATTGATCTGATGTTAGAAGACTGTAGGTATGTTATTTTTACAAGTGATTGCAAGGGCAAGAATCACGGTCTTTATATACAAACACGATCTTCTTCTCAATTGAATGCGAAAATATATTGGGGGCAACTTGCTATGTCCAACAGTCACCCATTTAATTACAACTTTCTTAACACTACAAAGATTAAATACAAAAAAATCAGAACTTAGAAGCTTTGTAGTGTCGGCCAATTTTACAAGTGGGCCTTGGTCAAAGAAGGCTGAAGGGAAACAGGTTCAACAAACAATCATTTCACAAAATTTTTAGACACAAGTGGTAAAGGCGCTAAAAGCATCTGAGCCCTTAGTCACTGTGTTGCAACTGGTGGACGGAGATGAGAAGCCGGCAATGAGTTACATTTATGATGCGATGGAGATGGCAAAAGTTAAGATCATGGACCATTTTAATTATAGAGACCATGATTACAAGCCCATTATAGATATTATAAATAAAAGATGGGGCAGCCAAATGTCATCTCCATTGTATTCGGCTGCCCACATCTTTAACCCGATCTGTTTTTTCTCTTTTCCCAACCCAGTTTCAGTACTTGAAGTACATATGGTTGGATTTATTGATGTGTTGGAAAGAATGGTTCCAGATACAGAAGAACAGGACATGATCTTAACTTTACTGGACTTTTATACAAAGAATGATGGTATATTCTCAAGGGATATCGTCGTCAAGCATAGAACAATGAAAATGCTCAGTAAGTAGTATGAAAATGTTTCTTATAAATAGTTTTCTACATTCTAGTAATCTATAAAATAAAGTCTAACCTACTTAAAATGTTTTTCTCAACCGACTGGTGGGCTGCCTATGAAGTGGACTCGAACAGGAAGGATTCAGCTTTAAAGAAGTTGGCCATGAGGATTCTTGGACTCACGTGTTCTACTAACGGTTGCGAGCACAACTGGAGCACGTTCGAGGTGGTAAGTTTGGAAAAAATGAACATGTTAATGTGTTAATGTTAGTAAATACTAAATAGTAACCTAGTAGGTTATTATAGGCTTACAGTTTGGGATAATTGTAAAGTTAATGCCGAATGCACTTTCTTTCATGCAGATTCATACCAAGAAAAGAAACCGCCTTGAGAAAAAAAAAGCTCAACGACTTGGACTTTGTCCAATACAATAAAAAATTGCGAGAATGATTCCATACTACGAAAGAAAAACCTGGTTTCTATGACCCTATTTGCTTGGATGAGCTGGAGGCAGAGAACGAGTGGCTCGTAGAGACAGGGGAGCTGGTCTTTGCTGGCGAGGACTTGACATGGGCGCAAGTTGAAGATGCCGCATATGGATCGATGCCTGGAGAAACTACTGCTCAAAGACGAAGGGGAGCTTATGCTAGAAGAGCTTGAGGAGATAGAAGAAGAAGGAGATGCTGATCAAGTTGAAGAACCACAGTTGGATGTTGATGAAGTATTAGTACGTACAAATGATGAAGAAACTGAAGAAGAAGAAGTGTATGTGGAAGAAGGAGATGGCTCGGATGACGACGATGATTGCGATGGTGGTGGTGATCAGTTGCCACAATGGCAAATAGATCAATGTCTTTAGTTTACTATTAGTCTATTGTTAGTTTTACTTTTATCTAGACTTGTAAGTTTTAAATTATATTTCCATTTTCTACAATCAATAATAAATAAATAGCTTCTTCATTTTGTCTTAGTTTTTGTTACTTGACTTATTTCTTAGTAGTTAGTTTCTTACTAATTCATACTTCTTACTTCTTAGTAGTCTAGTAGACTAGTAGAATTAGTGGATTACTTATTAACTTATAAGTTATAAGTTATAAACTTATAAACTTATAATTAAACTTTAAACATATATAGTATTAGTAACTAACTAGTATCTACTAACTACTGTATAATTATTAATTACTTATTAACTTATTATCTAATAACTTAGGAGTAATGAAAGGTCCCACTATTTTCTTATATTTTTTTTCATTTTTCTAATTTTTTTTTCTTTTTATGATTTCTTTATAAATTTTTCGAAAAAAAAAAATGCGTTCGCATATGCGATTGTGCAATTGCATATGCGCACAAGCATATGCAATCGCACATGATCGCATATGCAATTCAACAACATTGGGCATGTCTGAATGATATTGGAACCATTCATTCAGGTCCAATAGCAAATGGGTTACAGAGAAAATCACATTGTTTGGATGATCCTAACCCTTTAGTTGCTGGTATACAAATTAAAGGGTGCAAACTGGTTGGTTTGATGGAAATTCAAAATCCGGACCCCTTAAATAACAAGGCCTGGATTTCAGACCCAGATTGAAACCCAAACATGGCTGGGTCCAATTAAAATAAGCAAGGTTACGTATCTAATTTTTAGGTTTACATTTCTGCCCTAGACTTGACCAGTTTATGTTTGGGTCAGGTCTAAGTTAAAATAAGCTGGGCATGGACATGAAGAGGGAGGGTCTGTGCTGGGTTGAACCTAAGCATTAATTTCCAATTCAACATAGACTTCCTATGAATCCCATTGCAAGTTTTCATTTTATTTATTTATAATTTTTATTTTTATGGGTTAGTTCACACACCCCATTGTTAGTACACCGACCCCCCCCCCCCCCCCCCCCCCCCCCCCGTTAGTCACATCACAATGTTAGCCACCTCCATTATGGGAATCGATACCATGACCTCAGTGTTGAAACGACGCTATCTTCACTGAGTCTGCCACTAGAGCTATGGACCTGGGTGTCATTGCAAGTTTTCATTTGATAGCTTTAATTCACAATTAGAAGAATAAAAAAGGGTCAGGTTTTGAGTCAGATTCAAGCCTGGCCGTTCTTTGTGCTGTTCATACCCGACCCATTTAAAGAAAGAAACCCAAACAGTCCAAATTCAGATCGAAGCACATTTAGGGCCCGTTTGGACGCACTTCCTGAAAAGGGTTTCAAGCCTGCTTTTATTGCCAAACAGCGCAAAAACCAACTGTATTGGATTTTGCCAACTCAGCATTTTAGCACCTATTTTATTGAGGTGGAGATGAGACAAGGTCTAAAAAGCGCATCAAAACCAAAACATCAATTACTGTTTGGATCAAAATTGCATTTTACCCTTAAACGTCCCTTGAGAAGGTGATTCCAAATGGGCCCTTATTTTGGGGTCTGGCGATGATCACCTGGTTGCATCATAATGCTAGAAGGCAATTAAACAACAATGGTTCACATAAATTGTCAAATGGTCCATCTATTAAATGACTAATCCACCCAAACTTTGGTGGGTGGCCCATAGCCTAAGGAATGCACGGTTCAGATCATAACACATGCTACAACTATGGTACACCATATGAGGTATGAGAATCCCGATGCCTCTGGATTCATTAGATCTCTTCCACTTTAAAAGGAATGAAATACATAAGCTAATAAAGAAACCCAACCTTTCACTCAGTTCCTTCTTTGAGGAAATAATGACACAGTTGTAACTGAAATGGAGCTTTTATACTGAGAAATGAAATGCAGATTGCCACCCATTCATGTTAAGGTTAGGCTACCTGACTAGAACTTATTCCGGTCGCAGCCGGTGGGGCCCGCCAGGGAGGAAAAAAACCAAGGCAAATATTTCAAATAAGATATGAGAATGAAAACTGAAATGAAGAGGAATGCCCTTACGTTCATCCCCCAGAAGCTGTGCTGTTTGAAACCGTCCGTAGAAACATTGCCTTGGCCACTGGGTCCATTGAAAACTGACCCAATACAGCGATTGTGGCTGTGTTGCTTCCCACCTTCTCGATCCCTCTCGAGATCATGCAGATATGGTTGGCTTCCACCACAACCATTACGCCGCCTCCACCCACAATAGAAGAAACTGTTTCTGCAATCTGCCGGGTGAGCCTCTCTTGCACTTGGAGCTTGCAGCCATGGAAGTGTGCTATTGATTGCAAGATGGGCCGCTCGACAACTTCAGATTCTTCAGCAGGGAAGTAGCCAATATGCACCATACCATGGAATGGCAGAAGGTGATGCTCGCATTGCGACCAGAATGGGAGGTTCAGCTCCGAGCGGACTGCACTTCGATCACAACCAACATGGCCCATTCTGTTATGCGGATTGAGATTTTGCGGGCCCGTTCGGCAGTAACTGAAGCCGTTCAGCTTCATCTCCATGTTGGATCTCTTCAAGTTCATCAGCCACTGCACGAAGCGGTGAGGGGTGCCCACAAGCTCTTTCCTCGAAGGGTCTTCACCCAACGAGTGGAGTATCGAAGCTACTGCAGTGATCATGGCAGGATGGGCCGATCCTGGCTTGGCAGAAATCCTACTGTTTGATTGGTTCCTCATGGAATGCCCATTGCATGTCAGCACCTCCTGATGCCTAGATGGACACCAGCATTGGTTGGCAGATGATTGTGTTGGGTCCAGCTCCATGTTTACGCCTCTGAACTTGAGAAGAGCTGAGAAGTCGGCCCAAGAATCACTGTTTTCTTCTTCGAAAACTCCGGAACGGGAAAATACTGAAACCTGGGCCCACCCTTGCATGTCCCCTTTTGTCGGGTGGCTCAGGTTCGTACTGCTCCTTTCTGCCGACGGGAACTGGATGTGCCAACATCGAAGGGTCACGGCGACACCAGCTGGCTTGATGCTGTCATGTAAAGCCGCACACACTTCATCCGTGAGTCTCTGAGGCTCTTGTAACCTCTTGGCAAATACATCCGCCACCCTTGAAAGCTTGCTTAGGCCCACAACTCGTTGCCCAGACGGGACGTAACCAACATGGCATTGGACCTTGAAAGGAAGCAAGCAAGATTCACAGTATGAGAAGAGGTCGATGTCTCGAACCACCACGAGCCCACCAGCCCCACCTGCATGGCCGACTGCACCATCCAAGCCAGCTTCCGGAAACAAAGCACCACGGACGATATCATTCACCTTCTGCTTGTAACCTGAAACACAAACTAACTTGTGTTAAAATCAATCTGGGCAAGGATTATACTCTTGAGTTGTAATTCAGACCGGTTATATGAAGAGATTACAACAATTGTAGGATACATGGAATGATTTTTAGGGCCTGTCCAGATGCTGCTTAAAAATGAGTTCATCTCATTTTAGTTAATCATAATTATGTATTGGGCTGCTTCAATGGTACTGCTACCAACTCGGTTTTGGTGGTACCAGGCAGATGTGGGCCCATGCGATGTATTCACACCATCCCACCCGTCTATCAGATGCTTCACCTCAGAAAACTCCTATGACCCAAAGATCAGACCGATTCAAAACTAAGGTGGGCCATAATAAAAGGGAACGAGGTGGGAGTTGGGAGCGAACGCCCACCCCTGAATTTCACAGGGGCCCCACCTGAGTCTTCAAATAGTGTGAATCTTGTTGGCACTTCATCTGGATCAGATTGTATATGCAACACAGTGAGCCCTCCATGATAATCAACGGTGAGCATCTCCTCTCAATATGTTCCCTGTACTGTGGCCCGCCCATCTGAGTTTGGATCGGGCTGTGTGTGTGTGTTGAAAGTTACATTAGAGATGATATTTCCTTTTGTTAAGGATTAAAAAAAATCAACAATCATGATATCTATATATAATTACGATTAACTCAAATGAGATGAACTCATTTTTAAGTGGCACCCAAACAGGCCCCTAGGAAACCTACAATAGCCACCAACAGGAGACAGAAGAATGACCTCCACCAATAAGCAGTTCAGAGGGATGCTAAGCCCAGAGGATGTATTGCTGTGGACATCTTGACCAAAAATCAGGCAGGTGGGCTCATCAGGTGGGCCACAGTCTACGAAACCAATGGACAGGTAAAACAAGCCCTTTCCAGTGTTCTGTTTGTTTTGCACATTGTGGTCACCAGCAGCAGCCAAGAGATTTTGGACTGCTCAGATCTTGTACATGTGTGACATATCTGCACAAATGCTGGTGTGTGGCTGGGCACAACAATTGCACATGTGGGCTTAGCAAACCTCAGCACTTCAATAGTTTCTGATGACAACGAAAATTCTTAAATTGAAACAACGGGTGTTAAGAATACACTAAATGCTCTCTGATGAATGAGGAAATGGGGAATTGACTTTGTTTGAACACATGCACGTGGGGACTCAAAAACAAAATGTGTCTTTGAAATGTTCATAGAGAAGATAGACATGAAACATGGAAAGTATCAATATAAATTTCAAGTGTATGTTTCACAAATAAATGATGAAATGAATTAAGGGTATGTTTGGATTGAAAGTAAACTAGGGGAATGCAAGGGAAAGCAAAAACATGACGTAAGCGGGAGGTAAACCGACATCAGCTCTAGGGGAAGCAAATCCTTTGCACCTATTTGTTTTGCTAAAGAGAAGTCCTGAAAAATGCTTTTCCTTTGCATTTGCAACTGTTTGGATTGCAATCCAACAAAGGAAACTGTTTTCCCTCCAAAACTACCATTTAAAATGTCAACATTAGAAGCTCCTCCATTAGAATTTTTGAAAAGGAAGGTTGTACTCATAATAATATCATTTATTTACATGCTTTCTTCTTCTTTTTCTAAGACACTTGTTTGGGTGATAAAAGAACATTGTATCTATCAATTAAAAAACCAAACTAGAAATACATGCAGTTTGAATGCTAACATTGTATCTCCTGGTACATGCAACTACTGAATGCTATTGATTCTTGGGGCAGGTCTATACATGCTCTGTCGAGCACTCAATATTGTAATGTGTGCTTTAAGCATCTAAATTGGGTTCTTGTAAATGATGCATCCACCCACCTCAGCTGTATGACATCTCTTAAATGTTATCATATGAAAGCAATTAAGCCTTCGCCACCCTCTCAAACTAGGGTTGCAACTTGGGTTCATCTCAACCTGAACCCGATTGACCCAACCCAAGTTCAGCTCGAGTTATGTCAGGTTGTCAAGGTCCTCGGGTTGCGTTCACTGGGCTGAGAAACTATGGGTCAGATTAGATCGGTTGGTAACAATCACGTGTATTTGGGTCGGGTCATATCAGGCTAGCATAGAGGAATTCGGGTTGGGCACCTTGGATTGGTGTTCATGTTCTGTCGGATTGCAGGTTGGGCCCTCTTGAGGTCGGTTTAGGCTCGGGTTGACCCCCAACCCAACCCGCCGAGTTGCACCCCTATCTCTAACGTGACATAGATACCCAATGATGGAGGCACTAGATTTCCGTAGTCATGGAGTGGGGAAATATTGAGTGGACTAATTTACACGTCATTTGTTTGTTTCTTGATTTCTTTGACAATTGTGTCCGTGCCGAAGAGACTAAGTCATGAACCAAGTATCAATTGTCGGGACTTAATTGCCTAGATTACCGATCAATTGTACCCATTTGATCTGTTTCTCTTTTCGGAACTGCTTTACATTTTTGCCGTCATTTAGGCCTGTTTGGATAGAATGCAAACTGGGGAATGCAACCAATTTAAATCTTCAAGGCATTTGCACCTGTTTTGAAAGCAGTGAATGCTGCAGCAAAGTGTTTGCATTTGCTTCCCCCTCCTCCACAAGTTTTGTAACTTCATAACATGTATGACAAGTATATACTTTAGGTGATACAAGAACATATAAAAATACATTAGATGATACGAGCCATAAATAGAATAGAAGGTGATACTGATACAAGCATATATAAAGATGCAGTAGGTAATGCAAGCCATGTATAATGTTTTCTCATGTTGTCCACCCCAAAGTATGATACATACCGGCCAGAACTTAATCGATCTTATCTGACAACATTTTATTCCATGTTCATGGAATCACGTGTAGGATTTGTAAGGGCCCGCTGCTACCCCTTATCGACTACCAACTAGCACAGGAGTGAAGGATCCCACCAGACCCTATGATCATCCTTAAGAACTTAAATTGATAATAGTAATAGGATGGACTCTTGAGGTGCAGGGTGGGTAGGCAGGGTCCCGCTTTCTATTTTGTGTTTTGATGTGGGACATGCTTTGCTGTTGAATTCCTGGCTTCGTTCATAAAAAAAAAAAGGAAAGATAGAAAGAAAAAGGAAATGATAGATCAAAGCCATTGAGTGGAGTGAATGCCCAATTTTTCCTACTATGATTGGTGAAGTTGTTGGTAACTGTCCTAATCCAGTCAAAGCTAACTGAAAGAGTGAGCTGGAAACTCATGTATTGGGATTCCTTCTAGCTTTTGTAGAGGACAAAAGCTCGAGTGATTCACACTAGGAAAAATTTAAGAGGCGGTTCAGGGCACATGTTCCTAAATGGCGATGCTTGATATGTGAGCAGGATCCAAGAAATTCATCAGACGGAGGGCAACATGAATATGAACTGGCCCAAAAGTAAAGGTCCGCTAACCGATTGCGCCAAAAGCGTGCACTAAATACAGATCATTGGTCATCATTTTTCTATCCATCCATTTTTCTCATGCGTATGGCCCACCTGATGAGTGGACTGACCTGATTTTGGGCCAGGGCATGGCCCCACTTGATCAACTATGCAGATCTCTCACATATGTAGCATGTTGGCATATATGCTGTGAATTGTCTCTTCAATCTTTCCTCGTGCTAATCACTACAGAAAACCTTTTATTTAATTTGAATATCTAATTCTTGTAGATTTGATATGCCAAATTGATCCACTCCTGCTCATGAAACTACATCTGAGCGCACTGCTTAGAGTGCATTTTACTGTGAAATCCGGGAGAAGGGTGAAAATCCTGGAGAAGTTGTTGGTAACTGTCCTAATCCAGTCATATTCTGCAACCTGCCCAAAGAACACAATACATGGTAGGATACAGTTCTCCCCAAACATAGCCTACATATGTAAGAGATACACTCATAAAATACAATGATTTGAAAGGTTTACAGTTTTCATATCATACATCACAACTCGAATTTCATTACGATTTTCAATGCATGATCTGAATCTTATTGTTCTATTCAAATCTTGGAGTTCCATAAAAAAAAGTAATGCCCATTGCTATGGGTGGAACTATAATGTATACAATTAGATGTGTTTTATTTTGGTATTGGTAGTGTTTTGGGAGCTTAGTGTTTGTCCTCTGTTTCTTTTCTTTTCTTCCTCTGAACAAAATCTGTTGATCGTACAAACAAAATAACTATCTTTTCTACTTGTAAGACAATAGTACAGCTTTTTATAATATTGTTCTACCAAAACTTGAAGGGCTGGTGTACTTATTAGTCAGTATTGATGCGGATGGAGGCTCCTTTAATAATATTATAAACACTCCAAACCATGTTCCTAAACATGAGGTGCACTCCAGTGGTACTGGGCAGATGTGGGGCCCAGTGGTGTTTGTATCACATCAACCCGTCCATCGGATGTGTCCCATCAGGTTACCCCGAGGACCTGAAACTAAGATCAATCCAAAAGTCTCATGGGCAACAAAATAGGGGACAAGGTGAGAGACGGCACCCACCCTTGACTCTCACCAGGGCCCAGAAGAGTTGCAGAATAGCCTGATTCTTGTCCTAAACCTTCATCCATGCCAGATGAGTGGTTTGGACAGCCTGGATTCTGCATACACAATGATGGGTTTCAATGCAAATCAAGAGTGAGCATCCCCTCTCAAATTGTCCCCCCCACCCACCCACCCACCCACCCAAAAAAAAAAAAAAACTAGAATTATGTACTTACATGCATTATACATGTGCATAGGTAATTGACATTGATCTCTAACAATTAAGTAATGGATATGCATATGTTCCTCTCCGTTAGAACTAACATTGTCACACTCATATGAAACTCACTGAGTTTTGTACCAAAAGGGTTGATTATCCTAACCTAACAAAAGGCAATCCTCTGATTTTTAGTCTACTCCAAACAATCAGTGCATGTGTTACACAGAAAAGTGTAGATACCCTGACTTACTAAAGAAAATTCTCTGATTTAAGTATATACACCAAATAATAGGTGCAAGTGGTTTGGTATCCAATTTCAGGAGAAACGATTTACCATGACGGTATTTTAGCTTTCACCAATGAAGCAATTCTCTCATACTTATGTAAAATTCCCATGGAAAACTACCAAAGATGTGTGCAATGTATTCATGTCATAATTCCTCAGTTTTCCCCAACCAGGAACAACTTTCTGGAGGTAATCTCATCACTCATCCTCTTTTCTACAATCCCCCAATTCCCCACTGATTCCATCTGCAATTCTCATCGATAAATGACCACCAACCAATATTTCCACAGGCTAATTTTCATCACAAGTCAATGCAGAGTCCCAACATCTTGAAGATAGAGGAACTTGCAAGTTCGAATTCATTCAGCATTCCATTTTTTTTTTTTTCCAAAATACATCATAATTCATCCAAAAGAAGAGATGGGCTTAAAACTGATTTTCTAGCCACACATAATGCATTAATCATTCCAACCTAATCTGAAGGGATGGAGGATCAGAGGTGTCCATCTAAAGGCGAATACATACCTCATTCATCAAACAACTCAAGAGGGCCACCACGATGCCTAGCAAGACTAGAAGACTCTCACTACTTGTCTTCTATGCCAAATGCACTAAGATGGCTTGTGTGAGGTTCTCCTCCCATACTAGGAAGGGTTCGACTTTTTCAACAAATTGGAATGCCCAAGATGGTCTGAGCTACAAAAGTAACAGGTGTTCAAACGATTGTAATTGATCCAACTACATCCCTACCACGCCCAAAAATTGATACCCACTAGATTGGGTGCATACTTTACCAACCATAATGGTTCCATAAAGGAATGATCTATAACCTCTTAATTCTGATTTTCCCCCTAAAATTCTCAACTATAATTATAAAATCTCTTTCTTAGCTCCTGATATCAATCTTCAGTCCTCTTTCCTTTCTCCAGTTCCCTTTACATATGAGGTATGGCTAAAACTCACATCCTCATCGCTGGCAACATTATCTTGGCCTTTCACGCAGAAATCTGGAGTCCGCTTTTAAGGGCCTGCTGGGTAATGATTACTTTTAATAGCTGTTTCAAGAGAGGAAAATCACAGAATAAATATGCCTCGAGAAACGAGATTGCATCGGACAGGATTGTCTACGTAAAATCTGTGGGCCCCACCATGATGTTTGTCTGATCCACGCCATCCATCTGTTTTACCAGCACAATTGGACCACACCACTGAAAGCAGGTGGATAATGACATCCACTGTTAAAAGTGGAAATTTGTGTAGGGCCTGCGGTGATGTGTATCTATCATCCAACCTGCTCATAAGGTCAGAAAGACATGGATGAATCTCACACAAATATAACCTTGATCCAAAACTTTTGTGGTACCCAAGAAGTTTTCAACGGTAGCCGTTCAATTCCCACTGTAGCCTGTGGCGTGGTTCACATGCTCTTTGGATTTGCCTCATTTTTGGGCTCATGCCCTAAAAGCTGATAAAATGGATGGACAACGTGGATTAGACACATACATCATGGTTGGCCCTACAGAATTTATGTCTCTCTCTCCTCCTAGGTTTTAGTGGAAGTTGTCAACATCGTAAGGGCAGCTTGCATGAATTTACCATGGAAAGTAATAATTACCCATTTACCACCACCTACCATGGTAAATGGTGAAAAAAACAGGCTCTAAATGTTCGATTTCCAAAACTCTTATGAACAGCTGCCCACTGAACATCAACCCTCCTCATTTACTAGGTCTCTGGAACAGGCCATGCGGAGGCTCACATCGACAAAACTTAGAATACCAAAAGTCATACCCAGTACTAACCCACAACACATATAACATTATGCAAACAACCAACGTGCAAGCAAGCAGAGGGGCTAAAACTCACACCCTTTCAGAAACGGGTAGCATCTATATATATATATATATATATATATAATTTGTGGCCTTTCTACTTTTGTAATCTAAGGGGCTTCTTGTTCTCTCAGCATGCAAGCAAAGCCTCTCATACATGCAACTTCAGGAGGTCTGTTTCACTCCCAATCACGTAAATTATTCAAATACAATATCTATTGTTTATGCCAGCTGCAACTATAATTCATTGGGATTGTAATGGATCTAAAGACAACCAAGCCTCAAGCTATCAACACCCACTTAACCTTTCAACACCAGATACACCCTGACAGCTATTACAATCAAACAATTAGAACGCAGAAACATAAATGGCATAGCATCATTTCAGAGTAACAAAATGAGCAAAAAGAAGGAAACTCAGGAAAACAAATCACCAAATTACTTCTCCTAAAGCAGCAATTATACACTGTCTGTTAGATAAAAATAAAAAACAGAAAATCCAAAACACCAGAAGCTTCAACAGAACATTTGTATGAAGGTGCTACCTTTTAAATGATTATAGCTAGCTTTAAGACCATAATCATATATTCCAAGAAACTAAATCCACAAGCAAAAATGAAGAAGATGCATTTGGCTTGGGTCAGGAGAAAAATACTTCCCAATTTTTCTAATTTCTACTCTCGATAGAATTTCCAAAAATCACAAACCGGCACTTGTGTGGATTTGAAGGAGTGCTTTCTTGTATGGATTTGGGAAGTTCTACTAAGAGTAAAAATTCCAAAAGCACAAGTAGTTTTTCTCCGCTCCTAAAATAGTCATGACCCGAATGATCACAACCTAAAGCAAGCAGCTAACCTCCTCTTTCTGAATAAACGAAAACTGGTAATAAGATACACGGGATCACCATGAATTGGATTGGAAAAGACAAAGATAAAGATCATATAAACCGTAAACATCCAATCGAAGAGATGCCACTACATGAACATGCACATAAAAAGGAATATGTATATATATATATATATGATTTATTTACCTTTTGTTCCTTCACGGAGGGCCTTGGCGACGCGCAGAGGTGTCTTCCTGAGACCTTCTCTACTGGAATCCTCCCCCAAACCCTGCAACAGAACCTTCACAGCATCCTCGATAGCAGCTGTTTCTGGTTCATTTTCCGAACTAAGCTCTACAAATCCTAGCTTCACTCCATTCTCCAGCTCCTCATCGAGATGCCCCTCATCCAAAGCGCCCATTGAGAGAGAGAGAGAGAGAGAGAGAGAGAGAGAGCTATAAGAGATAAATATTGAGAAATCAAAGGCACCGAGATTAAGGAACCGAATAGGATCGAAAAAATCAAAGACCCCAGATGAAAAAAATCTATTGAAATTGAGAAATCAAAGACACCCAGATGAAGAAACGGATTGAAATTGAGAAATCAAAGACACCCAGATGAAAAAACGGATTGAAATTGAGAAATCAAAGACACCCAGATGAAAAAACGGATTGAAATTGAGAAAAAAGTAGAAAAATCAATGACACCCAGATGAAGAAACTGAAGAATATTGAGATATCAAAGGCACCCAATTGAAAAAAAAAAAAAAAAACACAGGACAGAGATTGACAAAAGACAGGCAACCAGACGAAGAAAAAGAATAATAAAACAGGAGAAGTGAAATGCAACACGACTGTGGGTGTGAGAGACAGGGAAGGGTTTGGGTTTTGATTTTATATATGAAAGGGGAGGGATAGATTGAATTGGAAGGCTGCCGTTGCTCTTTGAAATGTGTGGACCTCTGTAGGTGGTGGGGCCCACATGGGTTGTCTTCTTTTTGGAAAATGGAGGGCCTCAGATTCTGGGGTCAGCACTTTTTGGAGGGTCGAATTTCGTGCGGCTGCTGCAACCCTGCAACGCCTTATCCCCTCCACATAGAGAGACAGAGAGAGAGAGAGGGTTGGAGAAAGCAGAGGTGGTGGGGCCCACCTTGGTTTGGTGGAGGGCTGTGGTGGGCCCAGGTTTGGCGGAGAGAGAGACAGAAAGAGAGAGAGAGAGAGAAGGATTCAACGGAAGATACGGATCTAAGGGGTAGGAGGAGGAAGTGGATGGAAGTGGATTGCGTAGTGAGTTAGCGTGCGGAGTAAACTCTGTGGGGCCCACCGTGATTTTCTCATTTTATCCACTCCGTCCATCCATCTTAAAAGATAATTTTAGGTATGGTGCCAAAAAATGAAGCATATCAAAATCTAAAGTGGACCACACCACAGGAAAAGTGTGAAATGAATGTCTACCATTGAAAAATTCTCGGAGGACTTTTGGATCAAGCTGATATTTGTGTTTTCCCTTCATCCATATCCATGTGATCTTATGAACACGTTGGATGACAAATAAACATCACTGTGGAACCTGGGAAGGTTTCAACGGTGGAAATCATTATTCCCACTGGTTCCCGTGGCATGGTCCACTTGAGATTTGGATATGCGCGGATTTCCTGCGCAAGGCTTTCGCAGGAAGTTCCTGCGCGAACCAATGTGGGGCCCACATCTTTTTTTTATTTATATAAATCCACCTCGTCCATACGTTTTGGGAACTCATTTTAAGTCAGGAGAACAAAAATGAGCCGGATCCAAGACTACTGGGCCGCTCTAAAAGAAAAGGTGGGTAGGGAAATTCCTACTGTTGAAAGCTCCCTGGGGTCCAAAGTGATGTTTATATGCAATCAATACCGTTCATAACGTCATTCCTACTGGGATGTACTGAAAACACAAATATTATCCTGATTCAAAACCTCTTTGGCCCCACGAATATTTCAACTGTGGAAGTTCAATCTTCACATTTTCGGCCCACTTGAGTCTTGGATCTGGCTCAATGTTTGTATCATATCCTAAAATTATATCACAGAACGGATGGACGGGGTGGATTTTTCACAAACATCACGTTGGGCCCCACCTAGGTTCCCCGGCGGGAAATCCGCGTCCTGCGCCTGCCATTACGATTCTAATCGTACTCTCGCGCGTACCTATCGCGTTTCTGGTAAGATTTGCTAGAATACATCCCCATGTACTGAGTTATGATACATCGTGATTTTAGCCTTTGGACCTGGGGTCATTTTTTAATGATCCGAACTGTTTATATCACCGGAATCACCTTGATGGTGTACATTTAAAATATCGTCTCTTAAATTCGAATATTTCAAGCCTTTAATCATTTGATCATTTTCATTTGAATATGGACGGTCCATGAAATTTTATTATCATAGCGTTGACATATTTTAATCTGAAAATTATTTTTAGGTGTGCACCATCCATGGTGGAGACTCATCATATGAAGTGTTTTATTTATTGAAATAGATCCCAATCCAACGGCTACGGTCCTGATGTATCATACTAGAGTACGTTCGGGATGTATACTAGCAAACCTCCACAACAACCAACGTCAGCCCTGGTACTACTGGGAATGGGCTGTACTCCGTGTACGCGGATTGCATACTGACCCCGTCAGACGTTAGTATCGAAGCCACCATTGGCAGGTGTTCTGTGGGCCCACCATGATGTATGTTTTTTTTAATCCACTTCGTCCATCCATTGATAGAAATCATTTTAAAGTATGGGCCCAAAAAATAGGTACATCAAAAACTCAGGTGGACCACACCATAGAAAAAAGTGGCGATTGAACGGCCACCACTAAAAAATTCCTAGGAGCCACAAAAGTTTTGGATCAAGCTTATATTAGTATTTTCATTTTCATCCAGATCTATATGACCTAATCAACGGATTGGATGAAAAAATACAAAAAAATACAGTGGGCCTTAGGAAGCTTTTAACGGTGGGCGTTCAATGGCCACTGTTTTCCTAACGTCCACCTGAAATTTGAATCTGCCTCATTTTTTTTGCCTAATCCCCTAAAATGAGCTCAAACAACGAATGGACAGCGTGGATAAAACGCCCACATCATGGTGGGGCCCACACAGTACCAACATGCAGCGACGTAGGTACTGTCAGGGTCAGCATGCAATCCGCGTACTACGTGCATATTCTGTTATGATACTTTTCTACGGTCTTGCTCATGAGTGAGCGTAAACTGTGCTGATGCGCATGATCTCGTACACGTGGTGGAAGATCCAGGGACATAAATCATGGATCTGATGAGATGTACGATTGAGATTGTCTGCTTCGAAAACCTTCAAGATTTAAAGGCCCTAGTCCTTCAATCTGTCACCCAAAAAAGACGGTTAAGCAAACGGTTCACATTCAATGTAAAAAAGTTCACAAATCAAAGGTTTGAAAAGTTTCAATCTGGCAGAAATCTTCACTGAACAGTCAGGCTCATCATATAAACGGTCTGGATCATTGAAAAACGCCACCACGTGTACGGCATACCGCATTCAACAAACAGCACATTTATTGAGTTGCGGAGCACGATAATCCATACTCATCCACGCACTGACGGTGCAGATTATTTCAATCCTAACTGTCTAAATCGTGAATCTCGTTCTATATAGTGAAATGAATGAGGTTGATTTGAGTGAATATGTCCATGTTGATTTAATGTTAGCCATCCATTTTGATGGACACCAATCAAACGGTTAGGATCATCTTGATCTTCATTTTTAGAATTCTGCAATCTGATTAGAGGATTCTAACCCATCAATCAGGAGCCTACAAATGGATGGCTGAAATGAAAGCATAACAACGGTCCGTAAGAAAGTACAATTTGGAAATTTTTGGGCCATACCCAATCCATAGTGGGTCCAATGAGGTCAACGGTATGGATAGACTTCAGATGAACGGTGTAGGTGCGTTTGGACATCATTCTCGTTCTGATGACGCATCCACCCTAGAACTGCTCTTGCAAGTTGCACGTAATGGGTTGGTGGGGAAGTCTACGGTGATCGTTCACCACCATTTATCTGAGAGAAGTGCTAATAGAACTCGCCCACTCACAACTAGAAACTACTCACGTGAATGTACGATCGGCCCCGTCCATCAGGCAATCCTATCCGTTTAGACTTCACGGATCGAAGTCAGGTACAAAATTTGCCCGATGGCTGAATTTCTATTGTCCGCTCGCTAGTTTTTTAAAGGTACGGATGGGGCTGTTTTTCTATATATGGCACCTATATTGTGGGGTCGCCTCCCATCTCCAACATGTGTGTCTCATCTCCACTAGGGCAGTGCACTTTCAAAGTGCAATGAGTGGTAGACCATGTGGGTTTTAACACTGAGGAAGGGCTGTCAACGGGCTAGGCCTAGGTTGTCTCGGCCCGGATTTTCAAGTGTTTGGGCCGGGCTTAATCAAAATTATGATTTTGATAGGCGTTAAACCCGACCCATTGACACCCCTAACTGAAGTCATGGGTTAAGAGTACAAATGTAGTGTGAGTGTGTGTAAATAAAAGAAAAATTAAAAAACATAAAAGAGAGAAAATAGCTAGTGCAGCTAGCACTCCTCTTGACACCCTGATTCATAGCTCAAGTGGTATAATGAGGGAAGATAACTTCGTTTCAACCGGTCTTGGTATTGATTCCCAAGTATGGGTTGCTAACACTAAGATGTGACTAAGAATGAGGGTGGGTGTACTAAAGGGGATGTGTACTGACCCAAAAAAGAAAAGATTAAACAAAAATTGTACACTGATTGTAGGGCCCACCTTGATCCTTAATCATATGTTGTATGGTCACTTTGTTCATCCGTTTTTACATCCCATTTTAGGACACAATCTTAAAAATTAAGTATATCTAAATCTCAAATGGACCACAACACAAGTAATAATAACCGAACGCTCACTATTTAAAAATTCCTAAAACCCACCGTAAGAAGATCCTGAATGTTTATTTTCCATCCAACCCATTCATAAGGTTATATAGAGCTGGATAAAGGGAAAATACAAAGATTAGCTGGATCCAAAACTTTTGTTGTCTACAAAAGCTTTTAATGTTCATTCACTAACTTTTTTTTTTTTTTTTTGCAGTTACTTGAATGAATTAAAAAAAATTAGATAGAAAACATGGATATAAAACACTTTTATTAGGGTGGGCCCTACATGACAAGGATAACACCCACCAAGTAACAGCTAACCTGCAGGTGTGCGTGGCCCTTGCCTGGGCCTACCTTGATTGATGTATTCTAAATTTAAACTGTTCATTTGTTTTCCTAGATCATTTAGGGCGTGAGTTAAAAAATAAGCAGATCAACAACTCAAGTGACCATGCTATGAGAAACAGTGGTGATTGAATGCCCTATCATTAAAAACTTTTTACATGCTATTGTAATGTTTCCATAATGTTTATTTGCCATCTAACCCGTTGATAAGGTTACATAAACCTGGATGCAGGAAAAAATAAATATGAGATTGATCCAAAACTTTTGTGGCCTATTAATGGACAATCACCACTGTTTCCTATGGTATGGTCTACCTGGATCTGCTTCATTTTTAGGGCCACGCCCTATAACAATATGAAAAAAAAAAACAGATGGATGGCGTGGATATAGAATGCATACATCATGATGGGTGGATATAGAATGCATACATCAAGGTGGCCCCACAGCAAGGGCCCGGACCACTCCCCCATCATTCACGAGGCATACACATAACTAAATCCAGACCCTCCAAACCAGGGCGTGGCTTCGGTGGATTCCCGGATCCACCGAGGTGGGTGGGATCCCTGACCATGGGACCCACCTTGATGTGTGTGCCTTATATCCATGCCGTCCATCCTTTTTATAAACTCATTTTTATGGCATGAATCCAAAAATGAAGTAGATTCAAATCTCAGGTGGACCATAATACAGGAAACCATGGTAATCAACCATTAAAAACATCTCGTGGGCCGTAAATGCTTTTGATCAAGCTGATATTTGTATGGTCTCTTAATCCAAGTCTTTGTGACCTTATCAAAAGGTTGGATGGAAAATAAACATTCTTTTGGTCTCCATAATGTTTTTAATGGTGAGGATTCAATCACGACTGTTTCTTGTGGTAGGTACACCTAAGATTTGGATTTTCCTCATTTTTTTATCATGTCCTAAACTGATCTGTCAAAATGGATCGACGGTGAGGATGTAAGGAACATACATCACAGTGGGCCCCGCAGTTAGGGATCCACCCAAACCGTTAGGCACACTGTGGATGTGATATAGGTAAAAAAATAAAAAGTAAATAAAGATGATCGAATCATCCCAGCCGCCCAATTGGCACACATAAAGTAAAAGCTAAGAGTGCAATTTTCAGCGGTCCAAGATTATTTCTTCAAATCAGCATGATTTTGGGCGCTCCATCCACAAAGGGGCCACGATTTGGATGGCCATGATCTCCGTATGTGGATACCACTTGGATGGTGGACCAGGCACCACCATTTAAAAAATGGTACTGAACTATCACGGAATGTAGTCAGTCAATGCCCACGAGAAACATGTACTAACAGCTACTCTCTCAAGCCCGCCCATGCGCCCACGCGCACATAGGCAATTTCCTTCGGTACGCACATCTCAGCTGACAGTAATTAGGGTGCGTTTGGATGCACAAGGGAATCGAATTGCAAACTTCGATACAGCACGAGTCACATATGAAGAATATCCAATCCATGCAAAAGGTGGGCCTCACCATGATGATCATATGGTATATGAAAACAGGCCGATCCACTCATTGGGTGGGCCACACCAGTACCCGTACACTTGAGTCAGTCCATTGCTTTCCTTGATTTTTACTTTATGGCCTAACCAATGAAAGGGCTGACCTGATTCTTGTACTGGGTAATGATCATGTCATGTCCCAACTTTTGGATGGATAGGATTTTCCACTTCTTAAATGGTTATATACATGCAGCGACTATGTATGATCATTTTTTTTGGTTGGTCAATCCAAGCCATTAATTTGATGGCCCCATCATGAATGACCCACGCCCAAAAAATCTATTCAATTGGTGAACTCTAGCCTTTCCATTGTTGGTACATGGTTAAGAAAAAATGCACTTGTGGTCCACATTAAATGGGAAAAAAAAAAACATAAAGGTTCAATGGTTATGATCTTCAGATCTGAGAGATTTTTAGGACATGGGCCATCCATGATGGGGTCCATCTTATTAATGGCTTGGATAAACTGCTCATGTGTCCCACATGTACAAACTTGGTGCACAGCAGGGAAATTCCTTCTTGACGGGTGCTTTGGAGTGTTTTCTGTTGTTGCGTGCTTGACTTGGTGCTTTGGAATGTGATAAAGGCATGTTTGGATTGTTGGGTTTTATATGATTGTATGGAATTGAGAGTGAATGCATTTGATGTGGTGTTCTTCATTTGTTTTTATTGTTACGGGTAAATCCGAGCTGTCCTCAATAGGGTTGTGGAACCGATGGTGATGCCCGGACCCGATGGTGATGCCCCATCCTGAGTACAGGAGCCTTTGGTTCAGTTTATGAAATTGTTAGTTCATATTATATATTGACCGATCGAATCGGAGTTCGGCTGTCCATCAAGGACAAGCCCCTTTTTCCGAATATACATTCGGTCCTTGCCAACATCTGGATGGTCCTCACCGAACCGTATTCAACTTTTAGGTACTTACCGAACGCTCGGGTTCTTGCCCGAACGCTTCGTAAGACATTACGTTTGTCTACATAAACGTTTTTTGTCCCGAATGATCGAGGCTCGGGTAATGTTCTCCGCAAGTTACAAGATCTGATTTTCAGAAGCTACCAGACGAGATATCCGCCTTGCGTAGAGAATCTCGCTTACTGTATTGAAGGCAATCACGTACCTAGCCGCTATTATGACTCATTAACGTAAAGATCGTATCCCTATTCGACTAGAATACTAGCCCAATACGACAAAGACATATATTATAAAAAGTCCTCCATACCATGGAGTAAGGTACGCACTATACAATACAGTTATATACTTAGCTTCTATAAGCTTTCTCACCATCACTGACTTAAGTATCGGAGGGCCATCAGTCGGCACCCTTGGCGGCCATCCTGACTCTTAGTAGGTGTTTGTAGGTTTCATCAATTCTTCGATCCTCAATCAGACGACTGGGATTCAAGTTGGTCCCTGATCAATAGTTGGTGACGTGATTTAACATTAACATTTATTATTTATTATTATTATTATTATTATTTAGATTTCACTCGTTTGGTGTATGCATGATTTCCTAAGCACAAGGACCGCAGGATATATGGTGTATACATGATTTCCTAAGCACAAGGACTACAGGATATAAGTCCACATTTTTCACATTTTAACATTATTTACGTAGCGACAATGAAAACAATCATTAGGTAATAATAAAAATTGGATCTTCCAATCTAAGCATGGCCTAAGCTTTTCGTAAAGGTAGAAAATTCAAAAGAAATTAATTTTCAAGAAATCTATTTTTCTAGTAATTGAGAAAAAAAATAGTAGCCATGGATGGTGGATTTTAATTTCCAAAATTCTTATAAAATAAATGAGAACTTCAATATTTTATGCAAAGAACATGTTAGATGATGATTCCATGGTAATGAAAAACACCTATTTCCTTTTGTCCGTTAACCTCTTCATATTTCCAGAAAGCAATATATAAAAAACAAACAACGAAACTTCTATTGAATTCAAATTTTCGTTTTGAGGATTTCATAAGGGTTTTTCATATACATGTTTTGAATGGACTTTTTCTAAATAAGTTTAAAATGACTCAAATGAGAAAAATTTGCAACAGTAGTTAGCTAAACCCATACATGTACAACTTGCTCATTTACATGCTAAGGCTCTTGCTAGCATGGCACATGTGTGAGATCTAAGCTTTTTGTGATATATTTATTGGAATTAAACTCAAAGATAAGCGACATATGGTACCCTGCGGAGTTTCAACATAGGGTCTCGGTTTCGAAACCCATCAGTGGTGAAATATCCACGTTGCTGACAGCACTAGTGGGTGCGTTGCATGACTGACTAGGTGGGTGTGTTGCGCGATTGACTGGGTGGGTGGGTTGTATGACTAATCGAAAAAAAAGTGACATATGGTACCCGTGAAAGGATGAAGGGTGTGGATAGTTTAGATCATTGTGATGAATATTAGGATGGGCCTCATAAGAATGTTGGTACACATAGTTATATAAGGGTTTGAAGTACCACATATATCTCTCTTAAGAGAGGAGAAGTAACATATGGCATGACATCTTTCTCTTCCAATCGGAGAAAGGCATGGAGATGTCAGCGGCAAGGAGGAGTTCGACAAGGGGTAGGTCTCTTTCATTCCTATTCAAACCTATAAAACTAGCCACAATCCCATCTCCCCTTGCCATTGTAGTCACATGTGGGCTTTACAAACCTCTTAGAACCATTGCAGTTGATGATCGTGGGGGTGTTGACCATTACATTAATCATTTTAGTGCAAAGTTTAGAGTCATTGATTATGGTAACTAGATCTTAATATAATGTTGTGAGAGTACACTTGAAAAGAGTGTAGGCGATGGATTGCGGGTAGATCACGATCATGGGGGACTTTTTCGACCTTTCTTAAAAGGTTATGACTTGGGGGCGCCACTATCCAGTTACTTAGATTTTTACAATCGCCTAAGCCCTGCAAAACTAATGAACTAAAGAATCTGAGGATTTTCTTATCTAAATAGCTCTTAACCTGTGTCCTAGGATTCTAGGTAAGGAGTCATGTTAACAAAGAGGGAAGGTGTTATGCACCCTCTTAGCCCGTACAAAAAGTACAATTTTTTACTTCGCAGGACTCAACTGAAAAATAAGGAATTAAGTTAGTTCTTGTGCACAAATGATGGAAAAGTGTAGTGTAGAAATGCGATGCCTATTTGAAGTGATGAACCAGAAGAGACTTCTCTACCCAGACTCACCTACTTAGAGAAGTAGTTGAAATCCAATCAATTCGAGTTTTCAATAGTTGTAATAGAGATGAGCAGAGTAGTTGAGAGTGGAAATGATGGTGCACAATACTGATGTAAACATGAATGAAATTAATGAGTTGGACAATTGAGTAAATGAGTTTTTGTAAGGATTAATTACAGTGGATTGGATTGGCTTTTCTAGTGGCTTGAGTGGCTAGGATTTGAGCTTGGTTAGATTTACCTAAGTTTAAGAAGATTGTCTCTCTTTCACTCTTTCTCTCTCCTTGATAGATGGATGGGTGAGACCCACTTTCCCTCTCTTCCTCTTTCTTTAGTGGGGCTTGGTGAATGGAGGATGGTTTGAAAATGATGTGGGAGGGTATTTATAGTTGTTTGGGGTAACATTTTGGTGATTTTAAAAAAGTATGAGGACTAAATAAGGCTTTAAGAGTTGTGATTGGCTATTAGGATAGGTGTGTCACGTGGCGCATTGTGGTTGATTGGATGGGTGGTAGGGAGTGTAATTTTAGAGAAAACCAGGAACATGGGTATTATTTTGGCTTGTGTGGGACTTCTGAGGTGGGGTTTGCTTTTTTTCTTTCCTTCACTTAATCCGCGATGAAATATCACGAATTCCATGTGATTGGCAAAGCATCATGTGCCGCCCACCATGTGGCTGGGAGCCCCTTTGGTTTTTTACTCCCCTTTGCTTTAGCGTAGTCCTAATGTTAATGAACCTTCGCTTGGGTTTAGACTAGGCTTTAGATCGGACTTAGGCTTGGGCTTGAGTTTATATTAGGTTTAGAGGTCCCACAACTTAGATAAGCTTGTTAGTCCTAAGTAGGGTGTCTACAAAAGGTGATTTGGAAACTATAAATGGTCTAAATAAGAAGTTTTCGACTTTATACATATTGATAAATACTCCATTGTCTCAACTTATGTACGATGAAATGTGATCATCATCCATTATAATGCCCACTTCGAAATTGACACATCATTACTTTTTTGATCATTTGATTATTTCCTCTCAAACGTGAGCCGTCCATATTTATTAGGTACTGATCAAGGGTTTATGATTTCTCCTATTCTAGAAAACATCTCAAAAGTCCTACATTCATAATAGGCCCACTTATAGTAAGGACACTAGACTATATTCACCAAAAGAAGAATTATAGTCCAACGTAGCCATTCTCTACAAGTTGGCCCCCACATGGATAACACGAGACCTACCAATGATTTGGGGCCACCCAAAATTCTCTGAGGTTGGTAAATCATGGCCATAGATCTTTCCTCTCTTTTTTAAGTCAGGTCTAGATATTAATCGTATCTGAAGCTATAGACAGGCCGTCTTAGCTCAGCTGGTAGAGCGCACGGCTTTTAACCGTGTGGTCGTGGGTTCGATTCCCACAGACGGCGTTTCTTTTTTTATCACTTTTTTAGCACATCTTGAATGTTCAATGAACTGTTTTCTTGGGCCCCACATTTGCGTAACCATGAACGTAAGCAAATTGTATGTTTTCTGATGGATGGACAGGATGACTCCTCTCAACCATCGGCTCCTTTTCCTGGACGCGGAGTGTCCCTCCCCTGCCTGACGGACTCGGTCCTGGCAGGGGCTCTGTGGGGCCCACCATGACGTATGGTTTTATCCACGCCGTCCATCTATTTTGCCAGATCATTTTAGGACATGAGCCAAAAATTGAGGCAGATCCAAAGCTCAAGTGGACCACACCACAGTAAACAGTGGTGATAATGACGCCCACTGTTGAAACTTTCCCAGGGCCCACCTTTGGCCATACAACCTGTTCATAAGGTACGTACACCTGGATGAAGGAAAAGCACAGATATCAGCTTGATCAAAACTTATACGGCTCCCAAGAAGTTTCTAATGGTGGGCCTTCAATCCTAACTCTGTGGCCCACTTGAGCCTTGGATCTGCCTCATTTTTAGGGTCATGCCCTAAATTGATGTTGAAAAATGGATGGACGGTGTGGATAAAACAAATACATCATGGTGGACTCCACAGAAACGCAATCGGTGTCCCCTTTCCTACTGTTGCTGTACTTTAGCCCTTCCTATTTGTAGGGCACTGCGAAGAGGTACGATCTTTCTGTACCAGAGCATCTACCATCCATTTGAGCGCATCTGATCAACGGTCCAGATCAATGAACAATACACCTCGCTTGTACAAATGGGCCCACCAGGATACTGCATTGTTTCTGGCCTGACGAATGAAGTCCGTATAATTTCTCTTCTTCTGAACTTTCTTTTAGCCTTCTGAACGGAGAGTAGTCTAATAGGCAACTGATCGGTCTTGGATTTCTAAATTCTATATAAATAATCTTTCTGTTAAAAAAATAAATAAAAAAAACACTCTCAGGCTCAAATAAGGCATCCATGCAGCTACTCCCGCTATGTATGGTAGAGATTACCAAAATAGTTTCTTTTTCTTTTTAAGGAGAGGAGGAGGGTGTGTTGATGCGTTTGGTAGGGCTGGGCTGAAAGCCCGGTGGGTTTAACTTGACTGACCCAACACTGGGTTGGGCTTGGGCAAGAAGCATCGGATAGATCTCGAGCTTGTGCTATAGAAACACCAACCAATAAAACTTGGATCGGGCTTGGGTTGAAGTCTCGGTTGCCCGATCCAACCCGACCCGACCCGACCCTGACCCGTCCCCACCCCTTACTAGTTTATATTATTTTAATAAGTAAACTTATAATGTTTGAAATTTAATATTCTTGAATTTGACATGCTTGAGGGTTAAATGGTAGTCATCCTATATTTTAACTTTTTTGTTTAGAAAAATTGAAGTTCTTTACTATAAATAACTATATATATATAATTTTTAAAGTCACAGGTACAATAAAAAAAAAATAAGACGTGTATTGAAAATAATACACTAATGTAATAACGAAAATATTAGCATGTATCAACCGAACAAACCCTATCAACCCGACCGAGGCCACCTGGGTTGAGCTATGGTTGAGAATTTCCATACTGAGGTTGGGTTGAATCGGGTTAGGATTGAGGTATAGAAATTTTGGATTGGGTTAGAGTTGAGCACGGGCCCAACTCAACCTGCAGGACTTTCAGGTTTCAGCCCTGGCCTTTGGTTCGATAGTTGCCATGCATCTTTTTTTCAGAAAAGCCGACTAGAAAAAAGAGGAGCGGATTAGGTGAGGCCTGACTACGCGGTTTGAATAGTGAGTCCGATAGCTGATGAAAAAAACCTGTGGGCCCACCATGATGTATGTGTTTTATCATGCTGCTTATCCACTTTTCAAGAGCATTCTAAGGCATGAGGCAGATCCAATGTGAATTGAACATGTGCTGTTGAAAAATTCCTGGGGGGCTGCGGAAGTTTTGGATCAAGCTGATATTTGTTTTTTCCCTTCATCAATGAATGTCTGTGTGATCTTGTTCACTGCAGGCCCTAGAAAGGTTTCAACCGCGGAAATCATTATACTCACTTTTTATGGTATGGTCCACCTTAGTTTTGGATATGCTTCAATTTTTGTTTCAACCCCTTAAATGATTTGGAAAAAGAGGATGGACGGTGCAGATAAACTACATACATTTACAGTGTACCCAACTGAGTTTACTCAGTACGATAAGAGCTTACTGAGTAACTCAGGACGCTATCCGATTTCCAGGACGCGATCCCCACCTCGTGAGTGGGCCCCTAAATTGCTCGACAACTCATCAATCCTCATGCAGGAAAATCTTTACCTCCTATGTGGATACATGCATACATGGTGCTTTTAACGGTTGAACGCATTCTCAAAAGGGGCCCATAGAGATTTCCAGATAAATCCACTCCGTCCATTTATTCTTAAAGACCACAATATGACAGGATTCTAAAAATCAGCCAGATCCAAAACTCATGTGGGCCATACCACACGAAACAGTGGGGATTGATTCCCTGACGGTGATAGAACTTTTGTATCAGTATGATATTTGTTCCTAGTGTTTATCTGAATGATAATAATTCTACGAACGGTTTGGATGACATAAAAACAGTCATGATCAGCTCAGAAAGTTTTCAATAGGTGGACGTTGTTGTTCCAACTGTTTTATCGTGTGGCTCACCTGAGTTTTTTTATCTCCTGATTTTTCCAATCCTGTATTACTGTGGTCTTTCAAAACCGATGAACCGATTAGATTTGTCACGGACATCTCCATGGACCCCCCACAGCCCCAGGAATGGAGATATTTCTGCGCCCGGGTGCAATCCGTTCCCCTAAAAGCCACCTCAGGCATAAAAAAAAGGGGCCGATTGGGCACTGCGCCCGGACATAGAGAGAGAAGGACGGTCCAGGGGATCTGTGGGGCTCACCGTGATGTATATGTTTTATCCACACGGTCTATATATTTTGACAGATTATTTTAGGGCATGAGCCCAAAAAAGAGGTGGATTGAAAGCTTAAGCTGACCACACAAAAAGAAGCAGTGGAGATTAAACTTCCACCGTTGAAAAATTCTTGGAGCCCACCGTTATGCTTAATTTTCATACAACTTCTTCGTAAGGTCACAAAGACATAAAAACATAAATATTAGCTTGATCCAAAACGTCTATAACCCCCAAAAGTTATCAACGGTGGACGTTCAATCCCCACTGCTTCTTCTGATGTGGTCCACTTGAGCCTTCAATCAGTACTAATTTTTTGGTTATTTAAAAAAATGGATGAACGGTGTGGATAAAACATATACATCATGGTGGCCCTTATACAGCTCCTAACAGGACCGTCCCCTCGAGCCAGGTCTTAGCAGGGGTAGTATCTAATCTGCGCCCTTTATCAACCTTGTCTGTCCATTTTGACCGTATCATTTTAAGGCATGGCCCTAAAAAGAAGCCAAATTGAATGCTCAAGTGGACCACGCCACAGGAAGCAATGGGGATTGAAAGCTTACTGTCAAAAACTTCTTAATAGACACTGAAGTGTGACCCCTCATGCAAGTGGGGCACACATAATAGATGGGTTGGATGTCTTAACCACATCCTAATGGGCTATATAAATGATCACGAAGGTTTCACCCAACTATTGTCTATGGTATCTATTCTCAACTATTGTCTATGGTGTGGCCCACCTAAGTTGTTGATTGACTTGATTTTTAAGCCCATGGCCTACCATGGAAGAGTGCATCTTATTGATGAGATGGATATCCAACATGGATTACAGTGGGGCCCATAAAGCTCGAAATCATCGAAAGCTTCCTTGAGGTGAACCTCATAGTAACATTTCGTATGGCTGGACGCTCAAATACCAACTAGCTGGTGCATTAAATAGGAAAAATACCTCTCCCTTTAGCCAAATTTAATTTCCTCTCATAAAAGGCTACATGACATTAAGTTTTACATAGGTACAATGGGAATATGTGTACCGATTCAACTTGTTCATCAAATAAGGCTCACTAATTAAATTTTAGTCCGCAAAAAATTAATAAATAATCCTCATCACTAGAACCACACATGCCAGTTAAATTTGAGAGGCTGGGATAGATTTCTAGCCGCTCACTTTTTTTTCTAGAAAAATATTATATATTCAATATAGAAAAATAATATTTTATATGTTCACACACTGGACCTTACTTGATTAACATATCAGATTTCTTACACATGTGGTGCATGGCACGAATACATCACACGTATGCAATTTTCCTAATTGACCATCTTCTTTTAAAATAAGTAGAGCGGAGCACAAGCCAAACCAACTCGGTTAGCTCGCTTGACTCGGCTCGAACCAGCACCATTCGAAGGCTAGATTTGAACAAGCCGAGCCATTTTTCCAAGCTCAAAATGATTTTCAAGCCAAGCTCGAGCTAACCCAAGCTCGATTCGGCTCGGCTCGGCTGACTCACTTGTAAAAAACTAAAAAAATATATTTTCGGAAGGAGATAAAGAAATGAGAGATGAAACTCTCTATAAAAGTAAGCGGTGGTGTTAATGGGCTTTGGGCTGCCTTTGAGCCCAATTTTAAACCGTTTAAGCCCGACTTTGGGGCTGGGCCTACCAGCCTCGAACTCAGCTTGAATTGGGCTCAACCTCGGTTGAAAGCTCAGGTCGAGCTAGCTCGAACATATCAGTCCAGCTTGAAGGTGGAGCCGAGCCAAACACGAGCTAGAGTGGTCATTGAGCGAGCCTAGCTCGAACAAGGCTCAGCTCGGCACGTGCTCACCTCTAAAAATAAGCCTCCGACTCTCTCTCTCTCTCTCTCTCTCTCTACATTTAGACCTAGCTAGCACGAACATATCAGTCCAGCTTGAAGGCCGAACCGAGCCAAACACGAGCTAGAGTGGTCATTGAGCGAGCCTAGCTCGAACAGGGCTCAGCTCGGCTCTTGCTCACCTCTAAAAATAAGCCTCTTACACACACACACACACTCTCTCTCTCTCTCTCTCTCTCTCTCTCTCTCTACATTTAATGGCCTCTCTCCTCATTTAACATATACTCCTTCCTGGTATTGCCTGTGAAAGCCTCACAGCAAAGAGAAGCTAGGTGCGGCTGCCGTGATGTTTGTGATAAATCTACCCCATCTATCAGTTTTGTTAGGTCATGTTAGGACATGGGCCCAAGAACGAGTTAGATCCCGAACTGGAGTAGGATGCATGACAAGAAAAAGTGAGGATTGAACATCCACCGTTGGAACATTTGTGGGGCCACAAAAGTTCTCGAACAGACTAATATTTTTTGTATTTTCAGCTCATCCAGTAGGAATGACCTTGTGAAAGGCATGGATGGCACATAAACATCAGGGAGGTTCCAATGGTAGGTATTCCCCTACCCACTTTTTCCAGTCATGAGTTTTGGATCTGCTTCAATTTTAAGCCCACAACAAAAAATGATTTGGCAAAATGGATGGACAAGTCAGATTTGTCACAAACAACATGGTGGGCCCCACCTAGCTTCCATTAGAAACTCACAGTGAGCTGTTGAAGTTTTGGATCAAGCTGATATTTATTTTTTCCCTTCATCTAGGTCAATATGACCTTATTAGCATGTTGGATGGAAAATAAACAATATGGTGGCCCCCAGTAAGGATTCAACGGTGGGTATCATTATCACTACTTCTTCTATGGTGTGGTCCACTTGAACCTTGTATTTGCCTCATTTTTAGGTTCATACTTTAAAATGGTCTAGAAAAATGGATGGATAGAACGGATAAACCCCTTACACGGCGTGAGCAACAAAGCATTGCGTAGACCATCGACCTTACATCCTAGGGGCATTCAAAAGGCTCTCTCTTGAGAGTGCATCAGTCACATAATCTTGTTTATTGGATTTTTTTTAGGCTTCTTTCAAACATTTGGAAATCAGGGAGCTATTTTATACTCTAGCAAAGTACAACGCTTGACTCGCATGGATTCAGGGAGTATACACATCAAATATGCAAACTCAAATTGATCCGAATAAATTATGAAACCCATATTTATTAAGTCACAGTCCTTAAATCAAATTGATTAGACAGTTCTAACTTCTGATTTGTGTATATTTTTTAGTTGAAAAAAGGCCATTCGATATTTTCCAATTTTTAATCGTCCAATAACTGCCCAACAATCTCATAGTCAAATAATCAAATAACATTGGGCCTTGATTGGTACGCAGGATTAAATGGTATTGAATTATATTAGATGGAATTAATTTTATTAGTGAGCAATGATTGTATGTTTGGGATCAAATTCTTCCATTGAGAAAAACATTGTATCAAACTAAACCCACCTTTGGTGGAGCATGGAATTGTAATCAACACACCAGATTCACAACTGATGTCCATCACCTGTACACATGCGCAACTCAAATGTCATGTGTAAAGGACACATGCATCAATGTGGGGCCCACAGATTTAGTGGATTTCGAGATCCACCAGAAATCCCACAATATCTACCGTCGGGATGGGATGATATGATACTTGGATTAATCTAATGCTTCCCCTCGTTTCCAAATGCCCTACGGAATTTGCATGGGACCAAATGCAATTCCATAGCGCTTAATCCCCGGCAGTGCCAGGATTTTCTTCCAAGGGGGGCTATAAAATGATCTCTACGAATGGTTTGAAACAGTATGGATACAACACATACATCATGGTGGGGCCCATAGAACTTGCAGCTAATCTGCCTCTCAGATTTCTGACATGAATTTCCTGCCAAAGCCGTGCTGGATCTAACATAAGGCCCACTATGATGTTGTGATCAATTCACACTGTCTAAGTTTTTCCTGCTTATTTTAGCACAGGGGACCAAAAACGAGGAGGTCCAAAACTCACACAAGTGGGAAAAGTGGAAAAAGAAAGTTCCACCGTTGAAACCTTCCTAGGGTCCACCTCGATATTTATATGTCATCCAAACCTATTATAAGGTCATTTCTACTGGGATGAACTGAAGAAACAAAAACTTAAGCCTAACACTAAACTTCTATGGCTATACAAATGTTTCAATGGTGGTTGCTCAATTCCCATTGTTTCCTCTCGTCTGGCTTACTTGAGTTTTGGATCCGCTTCATGTTTTGTCTCATGTCCAAAAATAAGCAGAAAAAACGGATGAACCGGGTAGATTGAAGAAAACATCAGTGGGCCCCACATAACTTCCCTGCATATTAACTTCCTAAGAAACCCTTCACTAGGAAATCCACATCCCACCAGGAAGCGGATTGCGTACCGAGTAACTCAGTATGATAAGCGTACGGAGTAAGATGTGTGGTGTCTAAGTAATTTATGTATTATACCCACGCCGTCCATCCATTTTATAAGGTAGTTTTAGGGTTAGTTCCAAAAATGAAGCATATAAAAAGCTCAAGTGGACCACACCATAGGAAATATTGTGAATTGAACTTTTGCATTGACAAAATCTTGGGGGCCATAGAAGTTTTGGATCAAGCTGATATATATATTTTTTTCCCTTCATACATATTTTTGTGATCTTATGAATAGGTTGGATGACAAATGAACATCAATGTGGGCCCTAAGAAGGTTTCAACTGAGGAAATCATTATTCCCACTGTTTCCTATGGTGTAGTCCACTTAGAGCTTTGTATATGCTTTAATTTTGGGTTCAACCCCTAAAATGATTCAGAAAAAAATGGATGGACGGTGTGGATAAACCAGATAGATTCACAGTGGGTCCAATAGAGTTTACTCAGTACGATAAATTCAGTACCCCATCCGATTTCATCCGGACGTAACTAGAGACGGACAGTCCTGTCATGGGCTCTGTGGGGCCCACTGTGATCTATATGTTTTATCCACACCGTCCATTTATTTTGACAGATTATTTTAGGGCTTGAATCTAAAAAGGAGGCAGATTGAGGGCTTAATTGGACCACACCACATGAATCAGTTGGGATTGTACTCTTACGGTTGAAAATTCAGGGGTCATTTGCCCCCTCGCCTCTACCTGGCCCTAATCCCACCTAATCCCATGCTCCAAAGAGGCCCTTAATTTTTTGTTCTTAAATCGTTTAAGCTTGGACCCATAAATTGGGTCCTTATCCCATGGTGGTAGACTCACAAGAGTTTCAACACGATGTGCTAATTTGACTTACTTTCATTCTATTTATGCAAATTTCAAGTACATTCCTATCATTTATCACGCTTTACGGGAGTACCGAAAGCCAAAAGAAGGATCAACTTGCTGATTGGACTTGTATTGTCTAGATGATCTTGCTTATCCATATCTGGATACTGATCAATGGTTTGGATTGCCTGATAGGTGTAGAAATTCAAGACTGTCCAAATCGCTTGCCAAACTGTGGATGGTCCACAGATCACAGATGATAATTTACAATGAGAAGATAATGCTAACATCTGATTCTTTATGAGATAATTAAAGAAATTGTATACGCGTGATGTATTTCAACAATGCACCACATGTGTAAGAAATCCCGTCGGTTAATCAAGTAAAGTTCCTCGTAAGCATGTGAAAGACAAAATGTTTTTTTTTTGTGTGATCAATAGTAGAATATTCTTCTACATGAAAAGTGAGATGTTAGAAATCCATTTCAATAGTTGGATTCAACTAGCACTTGTGGCTCTAGTGATGAGGGCCATTTACTAATTTTTAATAGATAAAATTTAATTAGTGGGCCTTATTTAATGAACATGCTAGATCTATAACACATATTCTCATCATACCTATGTAAGATTAGATGTCCCCGTAGTCTCTTATGAGAGGGCATTACATGTGGATAAAGAAAGGTACTTTTGCTATTTAATGAATAAGTCATTTGCACCCTTTTGAATTGTCTAACTAGTTCTATTTGAGTATGTGACACATATTTCCATCGTACCTATGTAAGATTTGATGTCAAGTAGCCTATCATGAGGGAGCATTGCATGTGGATACAAGAAAGTATTTTTGCTATTTAATGCATAGTCATTTGCACCAATTTGAATTGTCTGACTAGTTCTGTGTGAGCATGGGACACATATTTCCATGGTACCTTGTAAGATTTGATGTCAAGTAGCCTTTCATGAGAGGGCATTGCATGTGGATACAGAAATGTATTTTTGCTATTTAATGCACAACCAATTGAACCAATTTCACTGTTTATTTTTGGGATCATACACTAAAATGATGTGTAAATATTGATGGATGGATATTCAATGCATACATGAAGGTGGGCTCCACGGTCAGGGAAGCATCCCATTATGTTACCCAGGTAACATTGATAAACTTCCCTACCTTCTCCAGAAGGCCCACATTTCTAGGAACCATAGTCCAAGAGGGACGCCCAACCTTTATATTTGTACAGGCCCACTGTGATGTGTATTGTGATATACACTTCGATCATTGGATGTGCAATCCCATGTAGGGCCTAGAGCCAAAAAAATCAGGCTGATATATGATTCAAGTAGGCCATACCAGTAGAAACAGTTGGGAGAGACATCCACCCTTAATTGTTACGTGGCTCACCATGATGAGCATGTGAAATCCATTCTAACCATTAGATGCCACACCAAATGCTAGGCCTGATGCCTAAAATGCAGGCCCATACATGATTCAAGTGGGCCATGTCAAGGGAAACAGTTTGAGAGTGAGCTTTCCCTGTACACTTTTTTTTCATCGTGTGGTCTACTCGAACAAAGGATAGGGCTGATTTTCAGGCCCTGGTGTAACATGGGTGACTTATCTAATGGTTGGTGGAACCATCCAAAGCCAGCAACTCCCTTTCCTCTTTAACTTTTCTATAGGCATCATTTATTAACATTAATCAGCAATTAATTCAAACAACTAGTTGCCTACTTTAAACGCTAATTAATGTTAATAAATGCCACAGGTGAAAAGTTATTTCAAAGAGGAAAATGAGTTAGTGGCTCGGGTGGGACCATCGTAGTGCTAATGTGAAATCCATCCCCAACCATTAGGTGAGTCACCCCATGCTAGACCCAGGACCTGAAAATAAGCTCCATCTATCATTCAAGTGGACCACAATATTGGAAACAATGTACATCAAAAGCTCACCCTTTAAACCGTTTCCCTTGAGGCCCAGTACTGTGGGGCCCACCGTGATATGTAATGGACATCCACGCCGCCCATTTGATAGGTCCCCCCATGTTGAGAGATGTGCCAAAAATCAGCCATATCAGAAACTCAAGTGGGCCATATCATTTGAAACCATGGGAAATCATGACTAAAATCTCTAAAAGCAATTTGCAGGGCCCACCTGAGTTTTGGAATGGCCTAAAAGTTGTTGTGACCCCTCATTGAAGTGGAACACACACAATGGATGGGCTAGATGTCTAAACCACATCTCCCTGTGCCCTATATACAATCAGCAAGGTTTCAAAGGGTGGGCATCCACTTGCATGTGGTGGGGCCCACCTAAGTCATGGATTGGCATGATTTTCTTTGAAATTTTAATGTATGGTCCAAATAAAACAATCAATGGTACAATGCTAATAAATGAGCATTGAAGATGGTTAAATCAAGCTGAGCATGTAGTGATGAGATCTGTAAAGTGGGGTTGATGGAGTCGATGTATCCATTCCACCTCTACAATTTCAAGGTGACTTGGTATTAAACATCATACCCTTGGGAGGGTATGAACAACTCCCTTCTAAAACTCCCACCTATTGGGTTGGGTTGAAGGGGCCAGATCTGACCAATTTAGCAATCAGCTCAGAATTGTGGACCCATACCCAACCCATTAAAATTTGAGTGGGGCCTGAGTTAGGTCAAAAGTAGCCAACCATTAATTTAATCAGTCAGATGTAGACATTACTAATGAGTTTTCCCACAAATACGGTTCCATAACATTAATTCATGGCTATCAATTTTGATTTTAAAAAATAAAATGCCAGGCAGTCCAAATTCAATAGGTAAAAATCAAATGGCTAGGGCAGTTCTATTAGCTTGATTTTTGGTATATTTTCAATCAACAATGAGGCCCAGAATTTCCATGGTCCAAATTGTCACAGATAGTGAATGGGTAACCACGTTTTAGGAAAAGACGGTGAACTATTGTTATAGTCTTAGCTCAAAAGAAAATAAAAACCAACATAATTAACTACTTTAACCTTTCTTTTTTTGCGTCTAGGTTAATTGTCAATTTTAGTATGGCTCAAATTAGACCCTTCTAAAGGTTGGGTCTAATGACCCATCAGGTCAACCCAACCCATTTCCATCCCTACTTGTAACCAGAAGCAGATTGCGTGGTGTGCACACACCAACCCAGTGGTGTGTTGACATCGCCAAGTTCTATGAGTCCACCATGATTTGTGTTATATCCACTTTGTGAGATCATTTTAGGCCATGCGCCCAAAAATGAGGCAGATCCAAAGCTCAAGTTGACTACACCACAGAACGTAGTGATTGAAAACTTCTTGGGGGCCACATAAGTTTTGGATCAAGTTGATATTTGTGTTTTCCCTACATCCAGGTCTGTGTGACCTTGTGAACAAGTGGGACGGCAAATAAACTTAATGGTGGGCCCTAGGAAGGTTTCATCAGTGGGTGTCATTGTCCCCACTACTTTCTGTGGTGGGGTCCACTTGAGCTTTGGATCTGCCTTATTTTTGGGCAAATGCCCTAAAATGATATTGAAAAATGGATGGACAGTGTGGATATAACACATACATCATGGTGGGTCCCACAGAACTTGGTGACATCCACACGACACAAACTGCTTCCCATGCAACCCCCCCCCCCCCCCCCCCCCCCCCCGCTCTCACTCAATCTTACCTTCAACAGAAAGCTTGTTTTTAGTAAAAATCCTCCTAAGATTTATGACATTACCACCATGAAAATTATGGTCTTTAAGCCTTTATTAGCAAAACATTATTATGAGTTATTTGGAATAGAGCCCGGGTTTCGCCATGTTCCATTGTGCAGTTTTTCTATATGTGGCATTGAGTGCACGGAAAAAAAAAAGGGCGAAAAAAGTGTGGCAGCTTTGTTTACTCATGAGGATTTGGTTCCTAGGTTGGAAAGGAATAATCGATGTTTCAAGAATTGGTCGGGGCAGGTCTTCGAGGTTTTTAAGAGGCTAAATGTAAATATGTAATGTTATGGAATGGGCGACTAGTTCAAAGGCAGTTGATCTTTTTCCAGATTGTTGCCTAGAGTGGTAAATTTGCTCTTTTCTGCATATTTGTATATTTGGCTTCTGCTGTTTTTGTTAATATAAATCCAATGTTAAAAAAAAATAAAAAAAATAAAAAAATCACCAAGGTGATGTGGGAGACATCACCCAAGGAGACATCACCCAAGGCCAAGACCTCTTGTGCTAAAATCTATTGTCTATATCTGGTCCATGTAAATGGAATTCGGCAAGTGTGTGTATAAACACACACACCCCTGAAATTAAATAAATTCGATAGACATACAATTTCTATCTGTTACCGTTCATTTGTTTCCCTGACCGAAACTAAATATCCTCGCGTTAATCATGTTTAGCCTCTTGTTTACATAATATGGATATCTTTCCTAATTGGAAAAATATCAGGAGCACAGATGCATTTCAGGCAGACGTGTGGGCATGCATCCATGCGTATGCTATCACAAAGATCATGCATTACCATGACATGCGTGTAGACGAATCTCGAAAAGATTTCCAAGGATCTAAAGCCAACCTCACTTTAGGCCTTCAATGCCAACTTGTTTAGAATGGCATTTGTCCTCTCGTTGTTTGTCCTGTCATCTGAAGAAAGCTTATATGTGTCGTAGAAGTCCAATATTTCCATGGAGATATTCTTTACCTATGAAAACCACAGCAATTTAAGCCATTAATGATGAGTATCTGAATACAAACAGATAATGGAGTGTGGAAATAATGGATCCTGCACACGATTCCAAACATGCAAATGCCCATGGCTCATTACTCCAGACCATCAATCTGAAGTGCACGGCAATGGTTAGGACCCAGTCCAAGTGGGTACCATCATCGACAGTCAGGGATTACCAAACAAAAGGGCCCACATGTATGAATTTGGTGCAGGACCCCTATAACTCAAACAAAGATCTCCAGAGTTATTCTCTTTACCACATTCATATCAACACGGAGCTCTTCAAACCACGCGGTCGTGTCTTTATCTTTGAGTACGGACGCAATGTATATGCAAGCTAGTGCGATCATGTATGGAGGATAGATGAGGATGAGATCCATCTTATAGGTGTCATTTACAAGACACCTGCATCTTCAACATACGAAGTCAGCACATGAAGATCTTTCTCTTGAGCAGCAACTACATATAGAGAAGTAATTTGGTGCCTCCAGAGGCATGAAAAAGGTGCCTAAATCTGTGACTGTCAATTCATTCAAGCGGGTGAAATTTCAGCTGTTGGATGGAGCCACATTACTCCAGCTAAGAGACACTTAGATGGTTCCACCCGACGCTCCTCTCTCACCTGCAAATTCAAATGAGCAGTGCTAGATGTGGAGGCACGAACTGGAGGCACCAAATCAGTTCTCCTCTTACATTATATACATAGAATCAAAGCTCAGCTGAACTGAGTCAGCTAACTTTTTGTGGTAAAAATCCCTAGTCCACTAACCAAAACCATAGCTCCAAAACTTGGTGTCTCGGCTTGAAACTCAACCGAGACAACTTGACTCAGCTAAAATTTTGAGCTGAGGGTCTTGGTCCCAAGTTGAGAGGACTCATCGAGTCAGCTCACTAACTCAGCCAACTCGATGAGACACAGCGTGACTTGAGCTGATTTAAACACCTAGTCAACCTTTTTTTATACCAGAAATAAAAAATAAAAAATGAAGCCACCAAGTTTAGAACTTGGGACATTCACTAAGGAAGCCAAGGTCTATTAATATACATCCGAACAGTGATAAGAAAAATTCCTTGCCAGTTTTTAAACTTTAAGATGTTGGATGATAAACCTGTTTTAGCCATAATCCAAGAAATTTAGGTAATCATCCAACAAATTATTACTGAAGGCAGTAACCTCAATAAATACCCCCTAATCCCCACTATGATTGCTAAGTTGCTGCCTTGTTGGAAGGATGTATGTAAGGTCTTAATTAATAGAGAAAAGACGTTATGTCCGTGGAAGATCTCTTAAAAATTTCTCATAATCGAAGAAGAATCTAGACTTTGTGATATTGGAGGATCGCATTAAGTCTCCTAACTAAGAGGCACTCAGATTGGATAGACTTGATCGTGTGCTAGCTTTGATTAATACTCAAACCTGAGGACATGAAGGTCTTCATGGTCCTAGCATTGGGCCTTGACACACTTTTTGAGGTAAAATTAGCAGCCAATATGCGAGTGCTGTTGGGTGCACATATTAGGGTGCAATAGAAGCCTTACATGCCTAATAAGGAATCCACTAGTCTTCTTGGGAATTAGTTGTGGTCGATCTTATTAATCAAACCATCCATCAAGTTATTTAAAATTGCCAAATGCTCTTAAATATCTTAGAAAGATTTAACCAGCACACCATAGGCTTGAGATGTATATTTTAGCTATTTTATAGGTTTCACCTTAATGTAATCATTTCAATGTTTATTACTATACTACAACAGATTCTTTAAGTTTTAATTATTAAATACTGAGTCATGTGAAGAGTTGTTTGAGTCTTCAATCCGACCTGACACAGCAGGACATAAGAGCTGAGTCAAGTCTTCAGGTTTTTTCAACAATGACCGGAACATGTAGGTGTCTTCTAATGAGATTCTCGTCGTAAGATTACTGTCTTACTAACGTCCTTGATTAAGGTTGCTGGAAAGTATGAATGTCGCTTTGCTGGGAAGTGATTGTGACACTTTGCGGAAGAGTAGGAATGCCTATGGAAGCAAGTGATTTTATGAAAATATGGGATTCACTGAGGTGGGTGCTTTACCAAGTAATCTTCATATAGAGATCTGACTGTTGGAGGGTGGTGTTTAGGATGGACAGGATTTTTCCTTGAAGAGATTGTGAAAAAGCATGGATTCTATTTAGGAAGTCAAGTGCAGAGATGGTCCTCTAAACCATGATCATGCTTGTTTGTACTGTGTGACACTGGTGATGAAGAAGTGATTTCTCATTGCTGTTGTGTTTCTGGCGACCAAGTAGTTTGGGGGCCCAACTTTTAGGAGGGACCTGTTTGAAGATGACATCGAGGAATTCCTCAGCCTCATGGTACAGTTTGATAGGTTCATGCCTTCAATATGCAAGACTTTGATCAATGGAAGTGGAAAGGGGAAAGATTAGGAAAGCTTTGAGTTAATTCCTTCTATGCTTTTTTTAGGAGAGTGATAATTTTATTAAGAAAAGGCCGAAGAATAAAAATTCTCAGACCATAAAACAGGAAACAAAAGACTCCCATCTATTACATTTGCCGCTACAACCCAATTCATTACATTCAATTTAGCCCTAGTGAACACCTCTGGAATCCGTCTGCACCAATTACTAAAACAACGATTGTTCCTTCCCCCCATAAGGATCAAATTCCAGCCAGCATCGCCAATCTCCAAATTGCCTTACCGATCTTACACGTGCCAAGCCAATTGAAAGCTCTCTATTGAACCCTGCATGACCCATGACACCCCAAACAGGTTAAGAAAGTTATCTCAGACTCCTTTGGCAAATGGGCAATGAATGAAGAGAGGAACAATAGACTCCTCACTATGCATGCACATCACGCAAACAATCGGGAGCACCTTCCATCTCCTGCGAAGATGGTCTACTGTTAGCACCTTATTTCTTCCCACTGGCCATGCCAAAATTGCAACCTCGGAGGGGCACCATAATGCCACACCAAAGCAATAGTACTCAGATGACTTCACAATGAAGACCCACCTAGTATTCTATACAAAGACTTTACCGAGAATTGCCCTGACTTTTCTTTGGTCCATACCATCTTGTCCCTTTCTCTAGCAACTGGTCTTACACTGAACAATAGCTTCAAAAACCTAACCAAATCTTCGATTTCCTCATCTAATAAATTCTTGTGATGAGTGGCCCAAATCACTTCATTGGTTGAAAAAGAGAAGCAACAAGCCACCACTTAATTAACTTTTGACGAAATTCTTGCCAGCCTTGACAAGACTTCCTTCAATGCTTTTTCACTCAACAAAACATCCTCCCACAATTAGATGCTCCTACCATCTCCCATGTGGAACAGCCATGTATGGCTGTATGGTTGTACCGTTAGGGGGAATGGTCGGGTAGAGGTTTAAGTCGGGTTAGGTTAAAGGTGTAAGGGATGGAAGAAGAAAGAAGAAGAATGGAGGTAGGGTTGTTTATTGATAGAGAAAAAAGAAAAGAAACTTAGAAAGAACGAGAAAAAGAAAAGTGAAGAGATACCTTTTGATTGAAGAGAATGAGAGAGAAGGATAACTTGGATTCGCTCATTGGCATCACACCAAATCACTTCAATCATAGGAGGTTTTACTTTATCACAAAGTAAGAGAAAGAAGAACTTTATTTCATATGCTCAATAATAGGCTAGGGTGTGGACGTCCAAGCCTTATATAATCTAAGGAAAGACTTTTTACAAAAAAGATGCTCTCAGATAAAAGGTTTTACATAAAGATGCTTAATAAAATAAAATTTGTTCCTAACTTCCTAAACTAAACAACAAATATTAAAACATATAAACAACTAAATAAACTAAATTATTTCGTAGCCCACAATCAAGATGCCCAATGACGATGATCTAATGGTCTTAATGGCCCAAGTACATAGCTCACATGCATCTTCCCAGTGTGGGGCCTTCAAAGATGCATAATCATGCCTGTGGGGTCTTCAATGGGAGGCACTCGAACTGGGCCCACAGGGCCCCATGGATGCATTACCTACCATAAAGAAACGGGAGCTCTCTTCCTTCTCTGGTATACTTTGACTGGTGCTCGAATGTCCTCATCAAAGCCTTCCTATCCTCTTCTAAGTAGATTAGAAAAACAAGACGGAGCCAATTCGTGAGATAGAGGGCCCGCTGCGGTAGCTTCTTACTACAGGAGTAGAAGATAATGGCCACCGAAGACTTATAGGTTATCGTAGATTGCGACATGGAATCAGAGGACAAAGAAAGCTTAGACGTGCAAGATTGGCGGTTTGTCTTAGTCAACTCTATGGGAAATCAGGGTGATGAAACTATGGTAGGGAAGCTGGAGTTTGGAGACTCGTTGGAGGAGGTTGTAATCATCACACCTCTTCACGCTTTGAACATGGAGGACACTTCAAAGGCAGAAAATCAGCTGTAGGTAGCGTCAGTTGCTAGGGGCAGCGCTCAACTCTCTCGGAGAGTTTTCCTTAATAGAAGAACAACTCAGATGGTCTAAGGATATCCTCGAAAGGGTTAGGGGCCAGGTAGCAAGGTATTCTGTAACGGTAACGGTGGTCGTAACGGCCACCACTGTTATCTTTACGATACGAGTTGTAACGACTGTTACAACCCCCGTAACGGCCGTTACGATATCTTTTTTTATTAAAAGAAAAAACCTGAAAAAACTTGTATCTGTCCCATAATGTTGATTTTTTTTTGAAAAACCTATGTCTACCTCGTAAAAAACCATTACAGGGCAGTTATGACCTTTACAGGGGCCGTAACGGGGCCATTAATGGTGGTTACAGGTCGTTTTTTGCATAACGACTGCTACGACCCTTACGACTCCGTAATGTGTAACGGTTGCCACCGTTACCTTTATGTAATGTCCTTTACGGCACACCATGCCAGGTAGGTATGTCTTTTGGCGACCGTGATGAAGACGCGATCGAGTTTTATCAGTTTGTTAGGAGCAAAGCAAGTCAAAGGTAACATGATTGTCAGTAGGCGAAGGTAAGGAAGTCCCCAAGGGGATGGAGAGAGCTTCTTAGTCTGGAATGAACCATTAACTATGAGTCAGCAGGCATAGTGAGTGCAGTTAAGCAGGGGGGATTGGGAAAAGCCAGTGATCAATAATTATTCTTTCCTGGAATGTTAGGGCTTGGGCTATAAAGTCAAACAAGCTCAGGTCAGGAAGGCTTGTAAGAAGGATAAGGCGGACGTCATTGCTCCACAAGAGACTAAGCTTCAGGTGATAGAAAGAGAACTGCTTGACTCCCTTTGGGGTGTTAGAAATAAGGATTGGGAGTCAGTCCATTCCAACAGGGCTGCAGGGGGAATGTTGATTCCTTGGAATTTTAATTTATGGAAGAAAAATGACAGCTTTTCGGGTTCGTTCTCTTTCTGTTTTGTTTTGAAAAATCTATTCCAAGAACCAGTGGATTTTAACGACTATGTATGGTCCGTGCTCTGATAATATGATCAGTTTTGGGTTGAGCTGGATTGATGGGATTCCCAGTGGTGTGTCGAGGGTGATTATAACGTAGTGTGTTTCTCACACAAAAAATCTAATGGGGGTAAATTGACCAGTAGTACGAAGAATTTTTTTGGTTGGGTGATTAAGCATGATATGGTGGATTTGCTGCTCAAAGGAGTTAAACTTACTTTGAACAGGTAGCATAACATTATTTTATCGCGCCTAGATAGGTCTTAGTGTTTGTTGACTAGCTCGAGCTTTATCCGTTGGTGCGTCAACATGAGCTATCGAAACCCATTTCAAATCATCGTCCGTTAGTTCTGGAAGTAGCTGAGGAAAACTGGTGCCACAAACCTTTTAGATTCGAACTAGATTGATGGAGTTCCTTACAAGTTGAAGACTTTGCTGGTTTTAGATAGTGTAAAAAGCTTAAGTTATTTAAAGAAAAAATCAAAATATGGAAAAAAGACATGCTTGGGGCATGGAAGGAAGAATTTGACAGAATGACTAAGGAGAGTAGTGATTTGGACCTTCTAGAGAAGGCAGGAGAGCTTTCGACTGAAGACAGGGACAAGAGGGCAACGCTCTATTTAAGTCATGCTAATCGTTCCAAAGAGGAGATTAGATAGTGGCAACATTCTAGAGTGGTGTGGTCGAAGGAGGGGGGCAGAAACACCCAATTTTTTCATTGTATAGTGAGTGTTAGAGCTCTATGCAATCATATTGGCAGCTTGATTGTTAATGGTGAAAGAATACCGGATAAAGGAAAGATTTGCAATTCCATTGTTAATTTCTACGAAATTTTACTCTCGGGCGACACTTGCAATAGGTCGCAACTTGACAACATGGAATTTCACAAATTGTCTATGGAGAAGCCTCTTCCCTTAAAGTACAATTCTCTAAAGAAGAGGTTAGAGCAGCAATTGATTCCTTGGGTGGTGACAAGGCTCCTGGTCCTGACGGTTTCCCAATAGCATTCTTTCAAATATTCTGGTAGACAATCAAGAACGATGTTATGGACTTCGTGCTTGAATTCTTTGACTGTAGCCATCTATCTACGAAGTTGGGGGCTTCGTTTATAGCTCTCATCCCTAACTTGGAGGGTGCAGAGTAGTTTAAATATTTCCGTCCCATAAGTCTTATTGAGGGCCCTTACAAGATTCTAGCTAAAATCCTTGCATTGCAGTTTTAGGGAATTCTTTCTAAGATCATTGTAAACAATTAGGGGGCTTTTGTTATGGGTAGAAAGATACTCGACAGTGCGCTCATCGCATATGAATGCATCGACTCTAGGTTCAAAGAGAAGAGGAGCAGCCTTGTTTATAAAGTTGATCTGGAAAAGGCATACGATTACGTTGATTGGAATTTTTACATTATATGCTAGATTATGTGGGTTGCGGTCTGAAGTGGAGGGGATGGATTCGTTCTTATGTTTAGTCCGGTTCTTTTTCAGTGCTGATTAACGGGTCACCTAATGGTTTCTTTAAAGCATCCAAGAGTTTATGACAAGGGGACTCCCTTCCCTTATCTTTTTGTGGTTGTTGGTGAAGCGCTCAGTAACATGCTCTACAAGGGGGAGGGAAATGGTCTTATTAGTGGCTTCAGAGTGTTTGGCAATGGGTTTCGAGTTAGCCATCTCCAGTATGCAGACAACACCTTGTTATTTTGTAGTGCAAACTAGGCTTCGGTGGATAACCTTCGCAAAATTCTCATTTGCTTTGAAGCTATTTCGGGGCTCAAGATCGATGTGGCTAAATGCGAGTTGTTGGGAGTTCTTGTCTCCGATGAAGATCTTTTGCGGTTTACAAATGAGTTAGGTTGTAAGAAAGGGTCATTCCCCTCCTCATACCTGGGCCTACCTCTTTACATCGAGAAGCCTGCTAAGCATCTATGAGACAAGGTTATTGAAAGAAATGAGAGGAAGCTCATTAGCTGAAAGTGTCGGTATCTCTCTATGGGTGAGCGGTTGACTCTTATCAAGGGAGCTTTCCCTAACATATTGGTGTATTTCATGTCTCCTTTTAGGTGCCCTAAGTCGGTATTGGAAAGACTTGATAAATTGAGAAGGGGTTTCTTCTGGAAAGGGGCAAAGGATGGCTGGAAGTTTCATCTTTTAAGTTGGGGGGAGGTTTGCAAGCCGATTCCGGAAGGGGGAGCGGAGATAAAGAACTTGGGCCTCATGAACACAATGCTTCTTGGGAAGTGGATTTGGAAATTTGGTACCAAAGAGACTAGATTTTGGAAGGACGTTATTCTTAGCAAGTATGGGGTGGAAGAGGGAGGGTGGGGGGTGAAGTCCTCTCTTTACCGTGCATCGGGTATTTGGAAAGTTATAGTGGTGATTGGGCATTTAGTGTGGAGAGGTATAGATTTTTCCCTTGGGAATGGTAAGTGCAACCAGTTCTGGGTTGATGTGTGGTGCGGCAATAAGCCACTTCGAGTGTGCTTTCCTAGACTAGCCTCCTTAGCCCTATATCGTTTTGCCTCAACAGAGCAATGCTTCTCTATTTGTGGCGCCTTTGTAGTTTGGTGCCCTCCTTGCCGCAAGAACTTGACAGACCGCAGAGTTTGCCGACCTATAGGGGCTTATCGAGAGTGCAACTCCCTCGCCTTGTGTTGAGGACTTGGACTGGCATTGTTTTAGAAAAAAAATTGTTGAATCTTTTTTCAGTCTTTTATCCAAGGCTTCTCCTAGGCCTCTACCCATCCATTCCATCACTGGTTCTACAGTTCTCCTCCATGCGTTGCGGTGTTTGGTTGGTTAGTTGTTAGGAAGAGAGTTTTGACTATACATAACCTTCAACGTAGATCCCTGATTTTGCCTAATATTTGTCTGTATGTGTGGCAGATGCAGAATCTATCGATCATTTATTCATTCATTGCCCTTTCACTAGAGGAGTGTGGGATTATTTTCTAGCGAGGAATCACTTGTTTTGGGTAATGCCGGAGTCTGTAGATGATATGCTTTGGGCGTGGCATGGAGGGGGCGCTAGGAAAGCTGGTAAAGCAATTGCGAGGCTCCTAATTATGGCAATCTTTTGGGCCATCTGGAAGGAGCGTAATGGGCATCGCTTCAGGAATGATAAGACCTCCGTAGATGGGGTGATTGATATTGTAAAGGGTTTCGTTTTGGGTTGGGCTTCTCATGTCAAAGCAGCCAAGGCTGTTATTTCTTCTTGTGCGCATTTTTTAGTTTCTATTGTATTCTTTTCCTGCTATGGACCTGCATTTAATAAACTCTCTCTCTCTCTCTCTCTCTCTCTCTCTCTCTCTCTCTCTCTGATTAAGTAATGAAAATTTCTCTCTCTCTCTGATTAAGTAATGAAAATTTCATTAAATTAAAAGAAGGAGAAGGCATTTCCAAACAACAAAAACGGGCGGGTAACACAACTACTGCGAAGGAGCAAATAGGATCATTGGATCCCGGCTCCAAGGGGCAAACAAAATGTTTAGCCCGCTAGACAATGATCCAGTGTCCAATATTCTATTTGCAATGACCCCCTACGCAATGCCATGACCCTTGAACCAATTAAGAACCGTTGTATTGTCTAGTGTTATTCTTACAGGGAGATGCGTAAACTTGGAATTTGTAATCCTACGAGATTCCCTTGACCACAAGGCAACCGCATAAGTCGCACAGATAGCCTAGGCAAGACCCAAGAAAGCCGCCACAGTGATGCCTTTGGGATCGACAACAAAATCCCAAACCCACCATTTCTTGATAATGGCAGTTTTTCACCATCTCAGGTTGTCATCAGCGGGGCCTGAACTATGAGAAATAAATAATTTGAAATAGACCAGGCTGACAAGCTCAAAATCCAGGCTCACAACACATTATCTATGACACAATCATTTCATCACATCAACTCTATCGATCCGTCAATAAACTTCATCCGCAGATATCATGAATTAATACTCTACCATGGAAAAATAGACCAAAAAAGTGTAGGGAAATTATTTATGTTCAAAAGGAATTCAGTTAAGTCATTCAAGAAAATGGTTTAGAACAATTCTTACCAAGATAACTGGGTCAAATCTGTCAAGCCCGCATCCTGTAGTAATCTGTTAGCAAAATAGAAGATATTCTTACATCAGACCTTTTCTTTCTTTTTCTTTTTTTTGTGTTGAATGATACTCTTACATAAGATATTTCTGTCCACAAGAAAACAAGAAATGTAGACCATAGAGACTAAAATCATATGAAGAGTGCTAGAGATATGATTGAAGGATAACGTGGCAGCAAAACGTAAGAATGCCCAGAATTTATGCAATTTAAAAAGAAAAATGCTACTTAAGGGTGTGTTTGGTAGCACCAATTATCATTACATTTCATGATTAATAGATCTAATTTGGTGTAAGCTATCATGAAATTTCATGATATTTGGTGCAGCCAAATGCACCCTAAGAAAAATCTAATAAATCCCTGTTTTGATCTAGTTGTAACATAAAGGCTGAAAGTTCAGCAGCACAAATTTAATATCAAATAAAGAAGTTAGAAGGACTTGATTTTTGTAAATGGCATCTCAAATAAGGAGGTATGATAGCCCCACAAGCACCTATGCATGGCAGACATGCCAACCTGCAAAGCTTGCGAGATATATGGATCTCACCATGCGGCTGACCTGTTGCAACTTGCAAAACTCAGCACAGTCCAGTTATTAGGTGGGCCACCCTTGCATGTAAACAAAGGACAGTTCAAGAAAAAAGGCCAATAGTACACATTCAACAAATGCATGTGGTCTACCTGATTGGTGGACTAACCAGAGCTTTGCGACAGACCATCTTCACATTGATGATATGTTTGCTGCGTGTAAAGGTGCATGTGGAGAGTGTGTCTCTGGGCCAAGCAAACATCAACTAGAAGGCCTAGGTGACACAACTTGAACAAACACAATGGGATTTTCACTTCTTCTTTTCATTTTTTTTCCTCGAAGGGGAGAAAGAAAACATGCATCTCCTGTCCATGGAACCCAAGCAGAAGAATCTTTAAAGTCTTCTTTCCTCCCTATTTTCCGTTTAAATAAGAACTGGGATAGCTTTAGTCATCTGAGTGGCTTCATTAGAATAGGATCCGTGAGAGTATAGAAACCAATATAAGTGATAAAACATAACATAAGATTAGGGCTGTCAATGAGCCATGCTGGCCTGTCAGGCTTTCAGGCCAGGCTTGGCCTGGAATACTAGGCCCGAGGGCCGGGCCAGCACCTAAAATTTAAGCCCATTTAGTAAGCAGGCTGGGGTCGGGCTTCATTTAAGAGTCTGTCAGACTGGCCCAGCTTGTTTAGGATTTCAAGGGCATTTTGGCCATATATCATGGACCATGGGACACTGGCCTGACCTGGTCAACCCAATCGTGATATTGAAGGATGGAACCTAGGTAACATGATGCAAATGTATCGGACTGCAAATCCTGGAATGACGGTTCAACCCTGTCCTTGGCCTTGGGGAGTGGCGAGCAGCACAGAATGTCAAATCAATCAAATGGCAACAGCCCAAATGTTGCACAGAAGAGGATGGCTGGGCTCAGGCCTGATTGTTTTGGTCTGTCACAGGCCCAGGCTGGGCTCGGCCCTAGGTTTTACTTTGTGGGCCAGTCTTGGACAGACCTCGGCCTGGCCCAAGCCCAGCCCATTGACAGCCCTACATGAGATGCTTAAATGTAGTAAGGATTCAAAGGTGCATAGATCAGTATTAAAGAAAACTTCTGAAAATCTTACTTATTTCCAATGTGCATACAGAGCAAGTAAAAGAAGTATTCTGTACTGAAAGAAAAACTTACTGGGACAACGCACGATACGGATGATAAACAACTAGATAATAGTCAAGTGCTTCTAGAAGCTTCATTTCCATTTCAAGAATATCTTTGATTTCACATCGATATTTATCATCCAAAGCCGCTGCACAGAACAAAATGAGGGGTGCAATCATCATCTCGGCAAAATGTCATACTCAATAAAGCGTATAGGCAAAGGATCCAGTTAAAAGCACAAATATCTAAGTACTCAATCGTGATACATGTCACACACATGTACAAGATCCAGAACAATCACCGTTTGAGTCTGATTAAGGGTGAGCCATACACCAAAAATCATAAGGTCAGATGAGCATAGTTCCAACTGTAAAGCTTCTGCCCAAAGAATGTTGCGGGACCTCTTTTCTAACTTCCCAATTGAAATCCTTAGATTTTCATCCATTCTACATCTGGGATTACCCTATTGCTGTGTTCTTTTGGGGCGCACTTACTCACGGTGAGTCCAACAAACGAACAGTCAATAAATACAAGTGTGCTGCATATACTGAGATTGTGTTGATAACTCAGATATTAGTATTTTGCACTGGATAGTTTCTCAAAGTTATATGGTAGGCCTGAATAAAAATCAAGTTAAAGAAGGTGCAGTGGTATACGATTAAACATTTTTTTGATATAAAATGTGAGAAGTCTGGCCTGCACAGTGCTTTCTTCTGCCTTCGATGCCAGGTACAAACAGGTTGGAGCAACAAGACGTGGATCATATTCTGTCATACTCTTTCTGAAACCAGAAAACTAATTCGTGTGAAGGAATTACAACTGAGAAAAAACATTCATAATTAAAATGAGGATGGACCCTGGCATACGTTTCACTAGTACACTGTTTTTGACAAGCATTCATCTGCTCAAATCAAACATTTTATTTCATCTTTGCATGATCTACATACAGACGGTCAGTTAGTCATCATTCTATCTTACATGATAAACTGATACATAACATCGCATCATCAAAACCTGCCCATGGCAATTACTAAAATTCCTGCTTTTATGTTTTAACCAAATGCTCTATAAAGTGTTTGGGAAGAGAGCCGGCCAAAAGAGTTTTGGGTATCTATGTTGTGAGGATGCCTAGTGCCAAGTTAGGACAGCAAGCTTAGTGGATGCAGGAAGGTTGAGACTGCAGTTATAATTGAAGAGAAGGTGTTGCCATAGGTTGTTAGAGAGGGAGCATTGGAAGAATGAATAAAAGGTGGTTTCGAGCCGGATTCCACAGAAAAACCAATTCTTAAGGATGTCTAACGTGAAATTACGCCCACGGATATGGACTTTAGTTGGAAGTCTATTATGCAAAAACAAGCAACAAATTTTTTTTATCCTGGGGTGGAAGGGTAGTAGTGCCATGGGATTTTCAAGGGAAATGAGTCAGAGAGTTAGGAACTGAGTTAACAGATGAGAGTAGGCAATTTAATCATACATGGCTCAAGGTTGTGCATTTCCAGTTTAACTGGTCCAGCTTATTAGACAAAGGTAGAAAGGCTAGTAGGATTTTGGTGATGCAAAATTTAAATATGAAACAAGCCAACATTGTAGAATTTCTTTCACTTCTAGTTGTAATAACAGTTTGTCTTTTCCTTAATTCATTATGATGGGTGGGGGCATGCAATGTTTTAAATATCGACGATATCGGCCAGTATATCCCACGATATATCTTGTATCCCACCTGTGCGATACAAAATGCACAGGTAGTGCCGATCAGTGTTTTAAATAGCTACGCTATGTAGCATGTAGCTTACGCTACGTAGCGTAGCTTAGCCTAAACGCTACGTAGCTCATGAAAATAGCTTAAGTTGTGTGTAGCCTATGCTACATGATTAATTCGGATACATTACATGCTTCATAGACTACGCTACACACTACATAGCTCACATTACAAGTCATTTTTCACTATAACACTAAAATCAATAATGTCTTTAATGATTTGTTATATTTTTCTATTTCAATGAAAATTTATTAGTTTTTTCAATGCTTTTAATAAAATAATATAAGAAATAGTTTTAAATAAGTTTTGTTGCTCTTTTTTCACTTTTATACTTAATCATTACCCCTTGCTATTACTTTAGGTTGCATTTGGTTGCACCAAATATCATGAAATTTTGTTAAATTTTATTATTAATCATCTAATTTGGTGCAACCAAGTGCAACCTTGATTAAAAATCTAAGTAGTATGTAGCTTACGCTACACGCTATGTAGCTTACGCCTCACGCTTCAGAGGAGTGAAGGCTACGCTAAACGCTATTCGCTATTTAAAACACTGGTGCCGATATATCCCACACATTCAATCCGGTGAGCATTTTCAATTTCCGATCCCTTTATCTTGTTGCAATTATGTTAAATCAGTGTCAAATGGTTACAAATCCATTAGCTCTTCATGTTTTGCATGAAAAATCATGGAGTTGGAACTTTGATTTCGATATTCATTAGTTGTAATAACAGTTTGTCTTTTCCTTAATTCATTATGATGGGTGGGGGTTAATGCAATGTTTTAAATATCAACGATATCGGCCGGTAATATCCCACGATATATCTTGTATCCCACCTGTGCAATACGAAACGCACAGGTAGTGTTGATATATCCCACTTGTTCAATCTGGTGAGCATTTTCAATTTCCGATCCCTTTTTCTTGTTGAAATTATGTTCAATCAATGTCAAATGGTTACAAATCCATTAGTTCTTCATGTTTTGCATGAAAAATCATTGGGTTGGAGCTTTGATTTCAATATCCATTGGTTCTTCATGTTCTCCATGTTTTTTTTTCAAAATTTCCATTCAACCAACTGTCAATTGAGACTGATTTCGAAGTATTTGATGAAATGACCATCACAACACTCTAATTTCAAAATTTGAGTGCAGGTGGTCCGATTTGGGGAAGCTTGGGTAAATTTTTGAAATTTCCCCAATTTCTTCTAAATTGCTTGCAATGTTGCACTCCAAACATGAAATCAAGCATATATGAGGACTGATCTATTGATTTGTTAAGTCCTTATCAATTTTCGGAAAATAAAAATCATTTTCTAATTAAATTATTATAATATTTTTTTTTTGAAATTTCCCTTCAACCAACTATCAATTGAGACTAATTTCGAAGTATATAGGAGTGTTTGATGAAATGATCATCACATACACTAAATGTTATGCACTCAATTTGAATATAGTTGCACTAGTTCAGTTAGACAACACACAGCTCAAGACCCTATACAAAGGAAACCTATTATGTGCACTTCTTTTTTGAGATGTTATGATTTAAAAGTGCATATTAAGGTCTTTTTTAACAATCCTTGAAGTTTCATTGAAAAATTCAACCATTTTCCCAATGTTTCCCCATGTTTCCTAAAAAGTGCGCTAAATTACCTGATACAAATGATATATTCGTGCGAACAACCGATACGTATTTGTATCTCAAGGGTGCGATACGTTATGCGATACCAATATTTTCTCTTTTATTGATGATTATACTCATTTTACATAGACTTATCCTATAGAAAGAAGAGATGAAGTTGCTTCGATTGTTAGAATGTTTTATAAGTTTGTCATGCAATTTGACATATCTTAACAGTTTTCAGGTCAGACAATGCTAGGGAATATCTATACCATGATTTACCTAAACATCTTGTCTAGATACACCTTAACAAAATTAGGGTGGGCAAAAGAAGAAGAAGAAAAATCTTCTAGAGATTAACAGGTCCATCATGCTTGCCATGAAGGTCCAAATTATTGACTATGACATTTATTAACTGACAATCAGTTGGGCAATACCTTCACCAAATCTTACAGTTTGTTTTCATCTTCACAACAGTACGTGTTATATATACTCCTTGTACCATACCTTTTATCTTTACAGTTCAGTTAATACAAATAAGAAAGAAGGGAGTGTGACTCTCTTTTTTTTTCTCCCAATTTCTCTTCTTTTTGTTTCTCTCTACCATTGAAGTCAACACAAATTATAAGGCAAATTTCTATAAGACAACTATTTGATCAGCAAGGCTATATGGGGCAGATTGTCAAGCAATTAGGAGGCAACATGAGCAGAGGATGAACGTTGCAAAGCTGAGGATATTGAAATGGATGACTGGAAAGACAATGAAGGATAGAATCAAGAATAAGCAACCTAAGAGTAGCCCTAATTGGAAATAAAATGATGAAGAGCCAACAAAGATGGTTCAGCCATGTGCTACAAAAACCAAAGATGGCTCTGGTTAGACGGGAAATTTTCATTAACGTCTCTTTTTTTTCTTTGTTATTATAACATTGAAAGGCTTCAAAGGAGAATGTGGGGAAGACCATGGTCTGAATAAAAGGTATCAGCAAGTTTATCAGGTTGGGCCCATAAACAATAAGATATGGCGCGAACCGGACCATATATGACCCATATTGGACAATATGGGGCCCATACAGACAATTTTTTTTTTCTTCGCCCAAAAAATCTTGAAAAAATTATTGGAAAGCTTTGAGTAGGATGCTAGACAAGGGCCAAGAGGTTGGTCTCTTCAACGGTTTCAAGGTGGGGAGGGGAGGGCCTTGGATCTCTCATTTGCAGTTCACCGATGATACGATTATTTTTAGTGAAGCAGAGGAAGGTATGACGGATAGCCCAAGAAAGATCATCAAATGCTATGAGATGGTTTCAGAGTTGAGCATTAATACTTCGAAGAGTGAAATTCTAGGGATTAGAACATCCAAGGAGGAGTTCGGTCAGTTGGCAGGGGTGTTTGGGTGTGGTGTTAGATCCTTCCCTACCAGGTACCTTGGCCTTCCCTTTTGTATCGGCAAGCCACCGAAGCATCTTTAGTACAAGGTCATTGAAAAAGTTGAAGCCAAAATTTCTAGGACTATTTATGACAAGGGTGGTCTGAGTCTCATAAATTTCACTTGTTGAAGTGGACGAGGTGTGTGGGCAGATTCGGGAAGGGAGTGTTGGGATTAGGAGATTGGAGGAGTTCAACAGGGCTCCTGTTGAGCAAATGGTTATGGAGGTTTGGGTCAGAGGAAAACCTATGGAGAAGGGTGGTTGCTTCCAAATATAGGGTTAGGAGGGTAAAGGGCTCTTCTTTATACAGAACCCTTAGTTTGTGGAGGGCTATAGAAAGTGTGGGGAGAGTTTTAAGAAGGGGGTGAACTTCGCAATAAGGAATCGAGAAAGGTTGCTTTTCTGGGAAGACATTTGGCTAGGGTAAGGTCACTCCATGTCCAATTCTTTAGGCTAGGCAATATAACTTCAGATGTCAAATCAACTGTGGTGGGTTGCTTCTCGCCTCTCGGAAAGGATATGGTGTGATCTCCTAGTTGTAAAAGAAATCTTTCTGATGAGGAATTGGAGGAATTCTTAAGGGCCTCGGTGAAGCTTCATGGGTTTTAGATGTCCCTCGAGGAGAAAGACTCCTTGGTGTCAAGCCGAAAGAAGTCAAGCAAGCTCTCTATCTGGTCTTTTATAGGTTTCTCATCTCACAGGTTGCGGTTTTGAGGCAATGCCCATTGACTTTCATAAAGAGCTATGATGCTCCTCCAAAGATAGCAGCTTTTGCATGGTTGGTGAGTAGGCATTGAGTAGTCACTATTGACAATCTTCAAAAGAGGTCAATGTCCATTCCCGATATTTACCCCTTGTGCCTAAGCAATGTAGAATCGTCAAACCACTTATTTGTTCATTTCCCGCTTGCTAGGTACATGTAGGAGGGCTTTTTGGGGGGTGTTCAAGATCTCTTGGTTGATGCCAAGGACTATCGAGGATTTATTTCTTACTTGGCATGGTGGTGGATTCGGGAGAGATGGGAAGAAGCTTTGGAGGCTTTCCTTGTTGGCCATTCTGTGGTCCATTTGGGGAGAAAGAAACAATCGATGCTTTAGGAACAAGAGTGGTTCGTTTTTGTTATTATTATGGTGGGCTAAGACATGGTGGGCTAAGACCGATATAAAAGAGGGAGCTTTTGGTCTGAATTTTAAGTTGTTTGGGGCTCCTTTTGTATCGTTTGAACTTGTGGTGATTTTAATTAAAAAAATTCACTGCCTTTCAAAAAAATCAGTAGGTGGGGGGCTCAATGAATTGATGTAACAAAAGGGAGCTCAAAAATCATTTCCTCAAGAAATTCAAGTCAGAAATTGCTTAAAAACAAGCATTTTCTTCCACCTCCATGTTTACATGTAAATCATCCTTCACGAAAAAATGCATTCCAATTTTCCTATAATCTGAAAAAATAAAGATACGGTCATGATAAATAATAAAACGAAGGACCTGAAATTTATGAATGCTAAGATGATTAAGGGCAACAGTAGATAAATTATAATAATCAACGTTACTACAGAGGAAAGAATTTCATCCCCTCCACCCAACATACCTTGTATAAACACGTCTGAAATAAGTAACTGCTGTAGCAACTACCCTGAAAGATGAACCGCTACATTAGAGATAAATAAATAAACAATGAAGTACATAAAGTCACAACAATGATACAATAAAGATATAATAGATAACAAAGAAAACATATTGAATAGAGTTATGTATATGAATCCAAAAACATTTTTATTTTTTATTTTTAGGTAAGCTGGCTTAAACCAGAGATCTCAATGTTCAACACCCTACCAGTGAATCCAAAAGTTCCGGTACCTATGTCAGAATCTACACATTCTGACATATGTACCAGAATTTTCACATACAGATCAGAGGTGTTGACTTTGGGCCTGTTCGGATGTACAGAGTACAGACAATCAAATTAGCCACTATAGTGGAATGGATAACAACCATACAGACAATCAAATTAGCCACTATAGTGGAATGGATAACAACCATACATTCCACTGCATTTGGGAAGGAGTGGAAACAGAACCTCATAGGGCAGGATATCAATCATTCACCTTCTCTGCCCAAGATCAACAACAGCTGCATTTCTGGTCCCCAGAAATGCAACTGATGTTATCTTTGGAGGACAATCATTCCACCCAAGTTGCATTTACAAAGACATCCAAATGGGCACTTTCGTAGCTTTTTTTGACAGAAAATTTCCAACTCCTCAGTCCAAAGCATGTGTGAGATCAACTATTTCTTTTCTAGAAGGTCTAGAAACTTGATCAGGAATCACTGCTATCCATAATTGTGAGTTCCTAATGCCATCAAACAGATTTTCATCCCTTTTAGCATCATTTCTCAGAAAGACAGCTACTTAAAATGGATCCCTGCACAACACTATTTTATATAGCTTCCACCACAGCGAGCATCCAACAAGAAAAGCTTCAGAGTTTCAAACTCTTTTAACACTAGGCCTGTTTGGAACGCGGGATTAAATGGTTATGAATTGCATTAGGTGGAATTAACACCATTATTATACAATGATTATACGTCTGGAAATACCATGGTATTTTGATCGTACAATCTTATGTTCAGGATCAAAATCTTACTCTGGGAAAAACACTACATTAAGTGAAACCTGCGTTTGGTGGACCATGGAATTGTAATCAATGAACCAGATTTCACAATTGATGTTGGTCACCTGTATGCATAAGTAATTCGATTGTCACATCTAAAGGCGCGTAGGGATGGACAGCGTGGATAAAACACATGCATCAACATGGGGCCCACAGATGTAGTGGATTTCGAAAACCACCAGAAATCCTGCCATATCTCCTGCTGGGACTAAATGATATGATACCTGGATTAATCCAATTATCCCCCTCATTTCCAAATGCCGGATGGAGTTTACATTGGACCAGATGCAATTCCATACTACCTAATCCCACCTAATCCCATGTTCCAAACAAGCACTAAGAAATGCTTCCTTAAGAGTGAAGCATCTCAACATGGGTCCTAACCTCATTCTATCTTGAGTTGGGTTATTTAACAATGCTTGAGAAAACAAACATGATCATGGAGATGCTAACCAGATTTTCCAAATTTACCAAATAAGAGGAGGCAAGAAGATAACAATAATGCATTTATGTAGGCTCAATTCCTTACTGATATAACCTTTCTAACCTGTTTGCAGTAATTTGATAGTGGTAGTCACTACTTCCTAACCTAATAAAAACTAGATTTCTGCAAAAAATGAAATCCCTAATTAATGCAAGGGCATTTTCACACCGGGCTCAAGTGGGGCAACCTGCGTGAGGTAGGGGCACACTCAAGGTGGGCGATCCGTGTAAGGCGGATAACCCGTGTGAGGCAGGTGGCTCGTGTGAGGCGAGGCCCATGTGAAGTGGGGCCCACGAAGGAGGGTTCGGCCGAGGGCCTGGCCTGTGTGAAGAGCGAGCATGGATTATAAGATAAAGGGATTGATTCGCCACGCTCTATCGGTTCAAGCTTTTAGAGCAAGTGGTTAATTGTACCGCGTCAAAAGTGGTATTAGAGCGGGAGGTCTCGTGTTCGAGACTCCTCACCGATGGTGATTAATTCAGGGGCAATTTCACATCGGAATCGAGTGGGGCAGCTTGTGTGAGGCAGGGGCACACTTGGGGTGGGTGATTCGTGTGAGGCGGGTGGCCCGTGTGAGGCGAGGCCCATATGAAGTGGGGCTCACAAAGGAGGGTTCGGCCGAGGGCCTGGCCTGTGTGCAGCAGAAACCTAGGCTATGAGATAAAGGGATTGATTTGCCACACTCTATCAGTTCGAGCTTTTAAAGCAAGTGGTTAATTGTCCTGCGCCACTAATTTTAAGGCTTCTTGCAAAAATGCCTAAATCCATCAACAAAATATCAATATTGCAAACAATGGAACCTATATGAACACCATGCACATCCATATCATTTAATGTTTTTTCGACATGGAAAAGAACTCAATAAGTTTATTAAGATCACCTTTTGTCCGTTCGCCCGCAAAGTTTGGGATAATTTCCTTCTCCTCTTCCATATTTTTTGGGTAATGCTGAATTTAGTGGACCACCTCTTGTGGGCTTTGCTTGGAGGGGTTGTAGGCAAGTTTCGCAAAGCAGTTCGGCGGCTTGTTATTATGGGAATATTCTGGTTCATATGGCAGGACCATAATAGTGCGCTTCCAAAAACGGAGCTCTTTAGTTGAGAGGGTGATTCACTTTGTCAAATGCGCTGTTTTGGAGAGGGCTCCTTATGTTCAAGCAGCTCAGTCTGCTGATGTTTCTTTTTTGTTATAGCCTTTTGGCTGTGTTGTATTCTTTTTTTCCCATCTTCTTGCAGGCCTTTTTTTTTAAAAATAAATTTTCAGTTAACTTCCAAAAAAAAAAAAGCATAAGCTACAAAATCTCATCAGTTTCATGAAGAAACCCAAAAGGGGGTACCTTTCACCAATGATTTTATAGGAGTTGCCACCATGCCTTTTTTTTAAAGGTAGTCGTCACCACCATAGTTTTAAAAGGGCATTTAGAAAACCTTAAATATTTAAAGTTTCATTTTTCTCAAAATGAGTTGAAATGCAATGATATGAACCTAAAGAAATGGGCAAGGGCCTCCGTTACAGAAATGGGTGGTTCTAGGCACCCATTCTACTCATGCTCCTACGGTCTTTACTTTATAGACTATGCCAGATTGCCAGTACTCAAATTATCTCAAAACTAAATTTTTTTCTCAAGATGATTGTTCTTTTCCACAATCAGCAAAAGATCTTGCATATACCTTGCCCTTTAAAAGTAAAAAAGGGAAAAGAGAAGACTAAACGCCTCCCCTTATGCCTTTTGGAAACAGACTCTTTGCTTTATGGTGATTATCACCTCCCATACTCAAGGACAAGGGTGAACTTCACCAATGATTTTATAGGAGTTGCCACCATGCCTTTTTTTTGAAGGTAGTCATCACCACCATAGTTTTAAAAGGGCATTTAGAAAACCTTAAATATTTAAAGTTTCATTTTTCTCAAAATGAGTTGAAATGCAATGATATGAACCTAAAGAAATGGGCAAGGGCCTCCGTTAAGAACTGGGTGGTTCTAGGCACCCATTCTACTCATGTCCTACGGTCTTTACGTTATAGACTATGCCAGATTGCAGTTACTCAAATATCCTCAAAACTAATTTTTTTTCTCAGATGATTGTTTTTCCACAATCAGCAAAAGATTTCTTGCATATACCTGCCCGTTAAAAGTAAAAAAGGGAAAAGAGAAGATAAACGCCTCCCCTTATGCCTTTTGGAAACAGACTCTTTGCTTTCTGGTGATATCACCTCCCATACTCAAGGACAAGGGTGTGAACTTCACCAATGATTTTATAGGAGTTGCCACCATGCCTTTTTTTAAAGGTAGTCATCACCACCATAGTTTTAAAAGGGCATTTAGAAAACCTTAAATATTTAAATTTTCATTTTTCTCAAAATGAGTTGAAATGCAATGATATGAACCTAAAGAAATGGGCAAGGGCCTCCGTTACAGAAATGGGTGGTTCTAGGCACCCATTCTACTCATGCTCCTACGGTCTTTACTTTATAGACTATGCCAGATTGCCAGTACTCAAATTATCTCAAAACTAAATTTTTTTCTCAAGATGATTGTTCTTTTCCACAATCAGCAAAAGATCTTGCATATACCTTGCCCTTTAAAAGTAAAAAAGGGAAAAGAGAAGACTAAACGCCTCCCCTTATGCCTTTTGGAAACAGACTCTTTGCTTTATGGTGATTATCACCTCCCATACTCAAGGACAAGGGTGAACTTCCTCTCCTCCTCAATTTGAATCCTTCCCCCCTCTAAACTAGGGTTTCACAGATCTTTCCAGAGAATTGGGTCTTTCTGGGCTAAGATGAGCTACCTTTCTATGGCTCTAATGGGCTTATGGGGTTCCAAGAGAAGGCTAGCAAGATAAATAAAGAGAAGACCTCTCTAACAGAGAAACACCCACTTATTTATGATTTTTATGAAAAAAATTGGGTAGCTTACTTATTTCCCACAGGTGTGCTATAGCAGGACGTATGTCATGTTTAAAGGACCGAATTTTGTAATGTTAAAGTTGTTATAAGCTTCCTATTGCTACCCTGACCAAAGAGATCAGAGGCTAAGACGCTTGCCATGTGTATTGGGCGAATGTAATTCTCGGATGGTGTGGGCACATTTTCTTTCTTGAATGATAGCTTATTTCTCAAGTGAATGGGGTAGTGTAATTCTCAGATGTTGTGGGCACATTTTCTTTCTTGAATGTTAACTTATTTCTCAACTCAAGAAAAGAATAGGGAAAACAATCCAGCCTCATGAGGAAAACAAGGTTTTGATAGTGATTGATCCTCTCACCACTCACTCCGTTGCAAGAGAATCTGCAATCCCATTCAACTCCCTCACAAAATTTGAAATGATTACATTCAAAAGGAAAATTTTGAAATAATTACGTTTAAAAGGAGAGCTAGATATCTAATCTAGTGGGGCACATTTTCGCTTGAATAGAGTATTGAAGTTCCTATGCATTATGTTCAGTTCTTCCTCTGTAACAGAGTTGACGTATCTTTTTCTTTTATAATGCATGCCATGGCGCATGCATCTGGGAAATCAATTTTCATCCGGATGGAGCTGAGTTCGCGCCTGTCTAAAAACAAGGTCTGACTTCTACTCCTATCTTCTCATACGCTCTCGGACTATCAGAATTTTTTTTTTTTCTATTTCTTTAAAGAGTCATATACTATATTCTATTTTATTATATGAGTTTTGCTAAGCCCACACACATGTACAAAGCACCTTATGCACATGCCATTTGTGCCAGCACGACACATAGATATGATATCCAAACTATCCATCAAAAGGTGCCACTACGTAGATGCCCTGGCCAAGAATCAGGTTGGTTAACTAGCCAGGCAGCCCACGATTTATGAAACAAATGTATGGCTAAGAAGAACTTGGCCAAAGTTTTCTACCACGTCCACTTTTTTTTCTTTTTTAATTTCTAACTCATTCACTTGTTCCTAAAATCATTGCCCACCTGCTAAGTGGGCCAGTTTCATTTTTGGGAACATCTAAATGGCCACACTCACCTAATGGATGCTTTAGACACTGAATCCGTTTGCCATGTTGGCACATCTGTTGGTGTGCCAATGGCATGCCTTGCACATGCATGTGGGCTTAGCAAATCTCATATTATATTAATGATAGGAATGGACTCTCAAGGACTTTAAAAGCTTGATACCCTAGGGGGATGCCTAACCCTCATCAAAGCAGCTTTCAGCAATATGCTGCTATATTTTATGTCACTATTCTATTGTCCTCACGTGATTTGCGCAAGAATTGCCTAGTTGAGGAGAGATTTCCTTTGGAAAGGCAATGTAGAAGGATCCAAATTCCATTTATTGAAGTGGGAGGAGGTATGCAAACCCATTCTTCAAGGTGGAGCAGGTTTGTGGGACCTTCATAGGATGAACCTAGCTCTTTCGGATGAATGACTTTGGCAGTTTAGGGATGGAAATAGGTGGCTTTTGGCGCGAGATTGTTGCGGCAAAGTACGGTCTTCAAGAAGGGGGATGGGAGAGTAAAAGATCGTCCATGCATCGAGCATCTCACATATGGAAATCTATGTCGAACCTTAGAGAGGACTTCTATAGAGGTGTCTCCTTCGTCGTGGGGGACAGTGCCAAAATAGGGTTTTGGGAAGACTATGGTGTGGAGGCTCTCCTTTGTGTCACGAGTTTCCTAACTCGTGGATTGCTACTCTTTGTCTGGTTCTTTTGACGTTTGGGGCCCAAGGTGCAGAAGAAACCTATCAGATGTAGAGGCCAAAGAGTTTGGCTCCCTTCTGGCCAGGTTGCAGTTTGTTCTCCCCAAGGGAGGGGAAGACTCGTGGGTTTGGAGAGCACATAGTGCGGGTTGCTTCTCGGTCAAGTTGCTTTGTCCTGAAGGAAGCTTGAGTCAAGAGGGTCACACTTACCATTTTGGTCCTATGGAGTGCCGCCTAGAGTGATTGCCTTCACTTGGTTGGTGGGTAGGAAGGTGTTGACAATAGGCAACTTATAAAAGCATGCTATGGTCATCCCAAATATGTGCCGCATTTTTTTATTTTTTTTTTAGAGGTAATAAATTTTTTTTTATAAACAAAGCACGAAAAGCACCAAGGCAATACGAACAAACCAAAGAAACACAACATTCCACCTATACAGTCAAGAAAACCAAGACTACCTCCCAAAATTACGAATAGTTACAGTCAACATCACCTCTCAAGCATGATGCCCAGTCAACAATCAAGCCCCTTGCACGTGTGCTAACGAACCGGAAGGCATGGCTTTCATTTTTTAAGCACCTTCCATTTCTTTCTTCCCAAATTTCCCACAAAACTGCCAAAAGGCTAAGCTGTTGGGTATCTTTTCTCCCCTTTTTGAGCTTCGTTCCGTGTCAGCTTAGGAAATGTAATCCCGTAGAAGGTGGGCAACCCCAAGAAACGTTGAATTTGAGAGTGAATAGATTCCATAGCTTGCTAGCAAATGGACAATGCAGAAACAGATGATTTACCATCTCCAAATCAGCCATACACATGACGCATACGCTGGGAAGCATCGTCCCCCATTTTTGAAGGTTATCCACAGTCAATACCCTCTCCCTCCCAACAAGGCCATGCAAAAGTTGCCATTCTTGGAGGATCTCCATAAGACCTCCAGAAGACCAAACATACTTTGTGGGTGTAACAGTCCCATCCAACCCACTGCGGTGTCCCATATTATATAAAGACCGAACTAAGAAGGAGGCCTCTATAAGCGATAGAAACATTTATGCCCACCAAAAGCCGAGCCAAAACGGGAAATAGAGATTGCAGAGACTCCTCCCTAATCCACACATCTTCAAAAAAATGAACGTTTTTGCCATCTCCTAACGCAAAACCCACCCCTTGAGAAAAAGGGCCTCTAGCATAATTGATACCTTTCCAAATTGCCAAAGCCCGATATGTGGAGGAATCCTTAGTGAACCAACCACCTGTTCCGCACCCGTACTTACTAGAAACAATGTCCCTCCAAAACACACCCTCCTCCATTCCAAATCGCCATAACCATTTAGCTAGAAGTGCCTTATTCATGTCACCAAGGTCTCTTATATCGGCCCCACCTTCATCGTACCATTTGCAAGACTTCTTTCCAATTTAGAAGATGAAATTTATGTGAACCTTCGGCCCCTTGCCACATGCAATCTTGCCTCAATTTATCAATCTTTGCTAGCACGGACGTCAGACATAGGAATAAAGACATGAACTAGATAACAAATTTAATAAAGCTACTTTAATTAGTAGGATGCAGCCCCCAAAGGACAAATATATACTTTTCCACCCTTTCCACTACCACATCCCACAAATGCTTTCGCGGCCTACGATGCAGAGAAACCAAGATACGTAGATGGAAGTCTCCTGCCTTGCAACCAAACACAAAGGCCAACTTGAGAATCTTTTCCTTTGGCATACAAACCCCCAAAATGACACTTTTCGTTAAATTGACCTTGAGACTCGAAACGGCTTCGAAGCATTAGATGGCCATCCTCAAATTCTCCACCATAGCCACATACGCATCACAAAATAGAACCGTGTCGTTCGCGAACTGAAAATGTGAGACCGGTTGGATAGTTCTATGAACAGAAAACACACTAAAAAGACCAATGAATTGGCCTCTTTCCAACATTCTTCCAAGGGCCTCCGCAACCACCATGAACAATAAGGGGGACGGAAAGCGGATCCCCTAGTCTTGGACCTCGCGAACTTTGAAAGAACCCTTTTGATGAGTCGTTAACCATCACCGAGAATCTTGCAAGTTTAATGCATTCCTTGATCAAGCCCCTACAAGTCTCGCCACAGCCTATCCTTCGAAGCATGTAGTCCAAAAAATCCCACTCCATGTGATCGTACGCTTTCTCGATATCGAGCTTGCACAATACACCTCCTCACACCTCTTTGTATCTAGAGTCAACACACTCATGGGCTATAAGCGCACTATCAAGGATTTTTCTACCTTCAACAAAAGCCCCTTGATACTTTGAGATGACACCCAAAATAAGCCTTCTAAACTTTGAAGCCAAAACCCTAACAAGAATTTTGTACAAGCTTCTAATTTGGCTAATGGGCCTATAATATTTCAACCATTTTGCTCATTACACCTTAGGGATAAAAACAAAAGGAAGCTCCTAATTCTTTTGGGAGGAGTCTTCTCCCGGTTGAAGAATTCCCACATAAAGGCCATGAAATCTTCCTTAACAGTCTCCTAAAAAAACTGGAAGAAAGCTATCCGAAAACCGTTCGAACCCAACGCTTTGTCACTACCCAGGTTGTCCACTACTAACTTGATCTCATCAATGGAGAAGGGCTTTTCTAGCGATAACACATCTTCCCTAGGCAACAAATGAAACCACAAACCGTCCAACGATGGCCTCATCCACCCTTCACTTGAGAACAACTGTTGATAGAAGCGAACTATTGCATTGCACACCTCATCCTTTTCATCAATCGCAGATCCCTCCACCGATATGCTATTAATCCTGTTGCACCTGGCTCTCGCATTGTTATACTATGGAAGAATTTAGTATTCTTGTTGCCCTCCTTAAGCCACATAGCACGCGACCGTTACCTCCATTTAATCTCTTCTTCCTTAATCATGTTTGCATAGGCTTGTTTGATATTCCTGTGAAGGCTTATCTCTTCTTCGGAAAGATCCCCTTGCTCCGCCTTAAGGTTCAGCTCATGAATTTGATTTAACATCTCCTCTGTTTCCGATTACCTACTACCTAAAACTTATTTCTTCTGAATGGGGATTTTCTTTTTAAGAAGCTTCAGTTTCTAGCTTAACCTAAAACCTGCGAAGCCCTTCACTTTGATTCTTGTGCACCACTCTTTGATAAGAGAGGGAAAACCCTCCACCTACAACCACGACAACTCAAACGGGAAACGTTTAGGGCCCTAATTGTCTTGGGCGATTTCAAGAATGACTGAGCAATGCTTTGAAACCATTCTAGGCAACCCATGTTGCAAGACCAACAGGAATTTCACGATCTAGTTGGGTGACACAAAAAATCTACTGATTCTCGTCATAATAGGATTGTCTCAACCATTTGACCAAGTGTATTTCCCCTCGCTCAATGGCAGACCACCAACTCCTGTGAATCCACCCACTTAGAAAAAGAGGACGTGCTTCTAGTGACTTTCCCTCCATTAGACTTTTCAAACAAAAATCTGGTGACATTAAAATCACCTCCAATGCACTAGGGGATGTTGCTTCTACTTGTAACTGTGGAGAGTTCATCCCAAAAAGCATCCCTATCGGTTGCCACATTCAACCCATACAAGGCCGTAAACAACCACTGAAAACCATTAACCACCCTAGAGAACAACACAGACAGAGAGAATCTTCCCTCCCAGGAGGAAATTTTCTTCCAAATAGAGGATTCCCATATGGATACAATGCCCCCAATCGACCCAACCAAGCCTACAAAAACCCAATCCTTATTAGACAAGCCTCTAACAGAGTCCACCAATCTAGAATCAACAGCTTGAACCTTGGTCTCTTGAAACGAGACCACTTGAGGCTTTGCTCTCCTATAGACGTCCATAATCTGAGTCCTCTTATCACTAAAGCCCAAACCCCTCACATTCCAAGACAGGATCCTCATTTGGACAAGGATCTTACCCTATGCCCCTCTCTATCCACATCATATACATTCCCAAGCTGAAAAGAAACTGAAGAATTAAAATGCACCAATTCTCTGTTGCTTCTTGGAACATGCTAGTTTGATCTCAGAGATGCCAAATGTAGCCTTTGTCTTCCACGAGCTTTCATGAACTAGAACATATCATAGTAATCCTCATCAAGGTCATTGAACATGACCCCAATTTGTCCCCCAACATACATCAACGCATCCCTAACTCATCTCTTCTTTTTCACCACCTCCACCTAAGACTCCACGTTGAGGCCTCGCTCCTAGGCTGATTTGGAGTTGTATCTTCACCTACCTCCACTGCCACCTGCAAGGGGGCTACATCAAGAACATCGCCTCTAACATGCCTTCACAAATTTCCGTAGAGGCCCTAGAGTCAGAGGTGTGGAACTCACCTTTCACAGGAACCAGCGCTTGATTCTCATCCTCGGATCAAAGCTCATTCTAGCCATCAAAAGAAGTGGACAAAGAAGAAGCATACCCCCTCTCATCAACAAGGTCCGCCCTCCACTTCGTAATGACCATCAGTGTCTCAAGATTCTCAAAATATCCTCCTACCTCTTTTTTCTTTTCTTTTCTTTTCTTTTTTTTTCTTTTCTTTTTTTTCTTTTCTTTTTTTTTTTTTTTTTTTTTTGGAGAGGAAACAACACTATATTAAGAAATCCTCCTACCTCTATTGTCTCAGGGAAAATAAGGAAGTCCCTCGATAGGGCTCTTATGGGCTCCTCGCACTTGACAAACTTATTAGCGACAGCCGCTCGTGCTCCCGAAGAGGTGAAGACCACACTAACGAGGGATTCCTCGTGCGAGATGGGAAAGGAGAGCTCGAGCCCTGCACCCAACGAGGTTTGGCAATACGTGTCAAGAGGAGACATCCTAATCAAACCTAAACCTACCCCTGCTTCACACGAGCCTGTCGTGTTCCTTCCCAAGCCATAAAAAGGCATCCAGGCCTCTGCAATGGGATCACGAACCGCAACTTCGAAAGTCTAAATTGAAGGTCCGAGCCTCCACGCGCCTTCAACAAGCTGGATCTCATTGCCAACTATCCCTCTGAACCTTGCCTCTACGACAGAAGGATCCAGAGAGGGCATACATGGCACCATCTCATCCCTTCGATCATCACTAGAAGGCATCAAGTGGTTGGAAGTGATACACGTAGTTCGCCTCCATCCAGAGCTCTGCGGGAGCATCGGAATCGTGCTCCATCCTCCTCATTACACGACCGAGACTCCATGACCGATGCTCGCTCCGCTTCTTTCGTGCCCACTAACTCCAACTAACATCTAGGAAAGACAGAGAGGTCTTCATTCACCAATGAGACTACCACCTCGACCTCCCCCACAACTGCAATAACCCTCTCCGACACTAGGGAGGATTGCTTCCTTCTGATATCAATCCTTGCCCATAGCACTTCCTCCTCCATTACAAGGTCGCCACCGCTTGTCCAAAACAGGAGGCCATAAGAGAATGCTTCTATAGAGAACGACTCCATTTGGCATATTTAAGACCTTGAACCACTCATCAATGCAATCGAAGATCAATCTATCAGACCATCAATACACTCTGATTAATGGCCCATCCCAAAATAATGTAACTACCATTACCACTCTTTCAATGTTCACCTCTTGATTATTCAACAAGACCCAAATCTCATTACTAGCAAGGGGCTTCAACCTAAACTGGTGCTCCTTCACATACTCAATCCCGATTAGCCATCGCACCACTTCTCTCACACTCGAACCTTCCTTGAGTAACAAAGTCGAGCTCCATTAGAGATTCCCACACGGCCTCAATAGTGGCCAGGTGAAACTTGACCACCGACTCCTTGTGCTGCACCCCCCCCCCGATATCTCCACAACTCCTCCTCCCTTTGAAGCACCAGCCTCTCCCTCGCTACCCACCACAGTATCCCTAAAGGAGATTCCAACCCTAGTTGCCCCACCCTTTTGGACTCTCCCGCCCTTGTCTTCCATAAGTTCTTTAGATCCTTGCTCGCGGTTTGCTGGTTAATGGAGTCAGGTCCATATTTCACTTGTTGAACCAAAGGCCTCAAAACTTTTTACTATTCAAAGTTTTGATGACTCCTTCCATCTCCATCCCCTTTTCCAGACTGGCAAAAGCAAAACCTCACAGTTTGCCGATACTTTTCCTTCTTGGGATGCGCAATTGCTGCAAATTAGCCAAATACCCAACAGAAATTGACATCCGTCCACTCTGTCAAGAAGTTCTCAAAGAATAAGATGGGGATAAGAGGAATGAGGTTAGCCTGCCCCACCCAAAACTTATCCACCACTTGGCCCAACATCATCTGACCCTACCGTAGCACCTACCTCACCAACAGATGAGATACCCTTTTCGATCATAGCCACCCCTTTCCCTTTTTCTGTGACCTTATTACTCAAATCCTCCCCTCCCCTATTCTCATGATGGTTGCAATTATCCCCCATGTTTCCCAAAGACCTAGGTTTTTCTGTCTCCATGTCCTCACCACCACCCTCCCTTTAGCTTCAAGAAGCCCTAGATTTTTGCCTTGCTAGATTTGTGGACACCCCCTATCATTCAAGGCCCCTCTACAATTCTCCGGCCCCTGGATGTAAATCTTATCTCTAACTTCCAATTGATGTGTCGTGCTCCTCCACCAAGCTCTAGAAACTCCCCGCAACCTCAATGAAAATGGTCGCCCTCTCAATCGACTATCGTAATTGCGATTTTACAAGAACCCGGACCCTCGATCAGTTGTTGCAATTGTTGTTTCGGGAGGCCCGGACCCTCGATTAGTCTCTATAATCTCGAGCCCTCTTGCAATCTCTGAAAACACGGCCCTTACGATCTTTGGAATTTCTCTCGCTCCTTCGATTGACTCTCATCTTGTTTGTAAGATGAGATTATGAAAAAAAAAAATTATCTAGTTTTAAAAAGTAATTATTTTATTTCATAATTATGTATGCATGGATGTATGATGAGCAAGATGTTGAAACTATCAACCAACTCTTCATCCATTGCCCATTTACCTCCAAGGTGTGGAAGCATGTTATTGTTGAATTTGATGTGCCATGGGTTATGCCTTCCTCGGTTAGAGACCTTCTTTGGGCAGGGCACAGGGGAGTTGGAGGCAAGCATGACCGCTCTTCTTGGCTCTTGACATTACCAGCTGTATGGTGGTTGTTCGGGGTGAGTGAAACAAAAGATTCTTCCGAAATTCCTCAAAATCCATTGAGGCGATCGTTGAGTTTGTCAAATCATTTGTTTCTAAATGGTTCAACTGTCCTAAACATTTGTAAATCGGGTGCCTTTCAGGTGGATTTTTGGTTCCCTTCTTTCTGTATTCTTTTCCTGTTTTCGCTTTAGCAAGCAAGCGTTCAATAAAATCCCCATTACTATTCAAAAAAATCATATTGTATTTTTTTCTAAACCGAAACATTCCTGAATATTAACAGTGCATCATAATCTCATTTCACGTTCTTAGAAGCTCTTATTTCCAGCAGAAGCGTTATTATATGCATTTTAACTTAAATCGACAGAGAATAGATGTGTCCTTAACTCCATATATGTACCAACGTAACTAATTAAACAAGCAAGAGACCAATGTTTTCAATGTCGACGATATCGGCTGATATATCCCACGATATATCTTGTATCCCACTTGTGCAATACAAAACGCACAGGCAGTACCAATATATCCCACCTGTTCAATCTGGTAAGCATTTTTTATCCTCGTTTTTTTGTTGTAAATCATGTTAAATCAATGTCAAATAGTTACAAATCCATGATTCTTCATGTTTTGCATGAAAATTCATGGACTTGGAGCTTCTATTTCGAGACCTTGGGAGAGTTGGGCCGAGTTGCAAAAAATTGGAAATTTTTTGAAATTTTCCAATTTCTCACAAATCAGTTGTAATTTTTGTGTCCAAACACAAAATAAAACATGCATGTAACCTGATCTAGTGATTCTTCTTTTGTTTTTTATTGTATTGCTTGTGTTTCCATACATGTCTTCTTACATTTATAAATTATGTAAAGAGAGTTTAAATATGCTTGCATCATTCAATCAAAAACTGGATAGATTAGGACCACATACAAAGGAAGCCTATTATGTGCACTTGTTTTTTTTGTAATGTTTTGATTTCAAAGTGTGTATTGATATCTTTTTCAACAAGAAGTTTCCTTGAAAAATTTGACCAATTTCTTAATGTTCCCCATGTTTCCCAGCAACAACGATGACCAATATGTCCAATGTGATAACCGATATGTATCCGTATACCAAGGGTGCGATACATTACGGGGTAACGATACGGAAAACATTGCAAGAGACAACAAAATTTGCAGGTTTTCACACCACTGTTTTTTTATAGATACCACAATGAATAGATATACATTGTTGTGGAGACAAATCACATATCTTGTTACAGGCAAACAAGGATCACACATCAAATGATTGTCTGATAATCACATAAAGAACAGTTGCATTTCAAGTACATAGACAGTAGGCGAAGCGATATTGAGAGAAAGTCAAACCTTTGCCTCACTTTAACATGTTGAGCCAGTTTCGAAATATCTGGAATGGTTTTTTGAAGTTAGTAGATGGACCAAAGAGGTGCGTCTGTGGGACAAGACTGCCTGTATTATTTAAGAATACACACAAGAAAATATCTATGTATATGAAGAATGCATGTGGAGCATCATTTCTAAAAGATCTGATCCCCTCCATGAATAAAAGCAAAATCATGAAGAATTGTCATGGCATAAATCAACAAACCAAGGCTGCCTTCAGATGCACAAGTGAATCAAATTGCATACAGTTGGTAAACAACTGCCTGAATTGTAAGGATGTTTCCAAGTATTCGTAATAAGGAAGGGCCCTTGACATTGCAGTCACTCCTAACAAGTCCAAATTAAAAGTAACGCATAAGCGGGGTCACAATGTAGATGGATCGAAGCTGAGAACTTGCCATGATTGGACAACCCAGCTGCCCAATTAATACAACTTTTTCCCATTAAAACAGGTCCAACTCATCCCTTTTTTTTTCTTAGGACCTATTTGCAGACGGCAGATGCAGCGTCTAATATGGTCTAATCACCCTCATCCATGGGCGATGGCTCATCTACATATGGGTCACTATATCAACAGTCCCATCACTCCAAATGGTGCCATATGTACAGCAGAAATGGGAAGGAAAGAGAAAATGCTTGTTGAAGGTGGTGAACCTGGCCAGCAAACCTCTTGCTTTTGTGATGTGTGTGCTTTCTCAAGGAAAAAAGAAGGAACAATGGATTGTTCCCACTAGCATGCATCATCATCCATAACCATCAATGTCATAGAGATTGTAATGGCCTAATGCGCTCTAAAGAATGGTTTAGTTACTTTCTTTCTTTTTTTTCTTTTGAAAGATAAAGAATGGTTTTATTTTCAGCTTGCTCATATTTAAACTGCATTGAACAGGTGATCACGATCCAACTAGTGGTTTGCTCTTTTTTCATTGGGATTTTTTATGGATGTCTTTTCACCAGGATGTTTCTTTATCTCTTGCAGCTAATTTACTGCATTGCATAGAATCTTCCAGTATTCAGATCATGAAACTGAATTAAAGAAAAGTATCTATCGAATATGAAAAATGCTTGTCAAAAAATTGTTGCTTGGCCTGTTTTGATTCGTTGAAATATAATTGAGGAAACAGCTTTTCCACAAAAATGGTGTTTTTGGTGTTTTGTTTTCTGTAAATTTCTTGTAAACGTCATTTCCATTTCCCTCTCATTTCCTGAAAATGCCCTATTTTGTTTCCATGTACCATTATGCCACATGTGACATAAGTAACATGTGCCACTGCCACCTTCAAGTGCCACACAGGTGCAAACGTCCATTCAAGTGCCACATGTGCTACAATCCAAATTAAAGAACCATACATGTATCAATGTGCCACATGGATGACATGTACAACCACTCATCTTCAAGTGTGTCAACATGCCATATATGCAACATGTGTCATCCTCATCTTCAAGCACCTATGTGTGCAAATGTACCACATGTGCTATTGTGCCTCACGCTACCATCCATCTTTATGCGCTCCACATGTGCCACACGTGTCAACATGCAACATGTACAACATGCGCCACCATCCATGTTCAAGTATCCCACATGTGCCAATGTCCCACGTGCCAATGTTTCATATGTGACAATGTGACACATTCATTATCCATCTTCAGTGCACACTTGTGTTGCCTTCCATCTTCGAGTAATTTTTTTCATGAAAATTACTTTTTTCCAAACAATAGATTTAGAAATAAAGAAAAACTTGTTGAAAACAATCAAGGGAAATGGTTGTTCATTTTTCATTGTTTTCTAAAAATGTTGATTCCCGAAAAACACCACTTTCCTCACACACACACACACACACACACACACACAAAAATCCCACAAATCCAAATAGGCCCTTAGGCAACATTTGCTAACAAGAAAACCCGTTTTTCTTTTCAACTAAAAATCCATAAATTTGAAGAATAATGCTAAACCACAATCACCATAAAAGCAAAAAAGTCAAATAATAGCATCATTTTTGGAATGGCAATAAAATAAAAATCGTATTGTTACAATGCCGAGAAACAAAGGAAAGCGAGAGTGGCGAAAGAAGGGAGACTGTAGTAAAGGAAGTAGAGGAGAAGGGAGTCCGAATAGGAATATTGCACCAGGGAGTGAGAGTGATTATGGCGGTAGCAAACCCTGCGACAAAAGAGGGTGTAAGGGAAAGAGGGACAGGATGGGGAAGTAGATAACGGAAAGGCACGAGGGAGGGTGGACGGAAGTGAGGAGATGGAAGCAGGTGAAGGAGAAGATCGGGGTAGGGAAGGTGTTACCAGAGCTCCTGACATTGTTCATAGTGGGATTTCCTAAAGGATGGCTCCCAGTTAATTCTTCTAAATTTTCGAAAGGGCAAGGCAAGTAATAGGGATGATTATGTTAGTGCACTTTTCTGTAGCATACTAGTGCACCTTTCTATGACATACTAGTGCACCTTATTTGTCAATCACGTGTGTCCATGTGTTGTAATGTCGGTTGAGCCTTGGCAAGCTGAAGACCGAAGATTCAAATAGACCAGAAGCATCAAGGAAGAAGAACAGATAAATGAGATGCTTTGGTGACCCTAGCCCCTTGAACCAAAACAGCAAAATCCTCTTAGATGACTTGGACCAACTAGGAATACCCTTAGTCATCTTAATTAACCTTAGATTATATAGAAAAACATGATAAATTAGATTAATAAAAGAGGTGGAAGTTGTTGTAATCAATCTGGCCCAAACAACAATTTTCGATAGGCCTTCAATATATCAAAGACCAATTCAATAGGTCTTCGATTAATCGAAATGACCATTTCGATATCGAAGCATCTCCAGCAAAACTTATAAACTCTCCGGACAGTTTCTTCGATCCATCGAAATGCTCATTCGATATATCGATATGAGCATGTTCGATATATCGAACCCCTTTTTCAATATATCGGGAATTTTGTCCAGCAGCTTGCTGATTCTTTGGACAGATTCTCCGATATATCGAATAGGTATTTCGATATATCGAAGATAGCTCCGATCTATCGAAATGCCTTTTCGATATATCAAAGCGACCGTTTTTCTGCCCGTTTTATGATCGTTGAAGATTTTCTTTAAATACGGGAGAGAAGGTCTTTGGGCAAAATGAGAAGGAATTTTGAGGAGATAGAAGTCACCATTGTTGAAGATCATTAAGAGCTCTATTCCTAACCCTAGCAAGTCATCTTTCTTGTGATTCATCACAAGAATAGAACATTCCAAGCTCATGATGAAGATGCACTTGTCCCTCTTTTGATCTCTAGAGTTTGGATTGATCTTAATAGTAATATTCCTATCTAAAACTCTATGATAAGATCTTTGTAGGTGAGACTCTTTAAGCAACCCACTTCCATTAGTTGTAGAGATCTCAAACCTACCTCTTAGCACCTTGGGCATCTCCGTTGGAGCATCATATGCAAGGTGGCTGATCTTGGAGCTGGAGCATTGGCAACGCAACGGCATCAAAGATCGGGGGAGCACAAGGGTAGCTGATTGAAGCACAGGAGAGTGGAGATCAAGCAACCCGAAGCGGCGCAACAAAGGGGCTCAATCTGACAAGTTGTCATTTGTAAGAATCTGGTTCCACTCTTTTCCCTGTGGGAATTGAGTATAGAGTTTATCTTCAAACTCGATAGGTTCGGCTGTAGGACCTAGACCCGATTGTAAGGTCGAATTGAGTCTCCAAGTGAGGAGCTTCCGGCGACAGTAAACGCTAGGTTCGGTTGTAGGACCTTAGCTCGGTTATAGGACCTTAGCTCGGTTAAAGAGCCTAAATCCATTGAAATTCGGTTGTAGGACCTTGATGTCAAACAACCACTTGATCTAAAAGCTCGAGCTGTTAGAGGATGGCGTATCAATGTATATCAAGGGACTTCAACACTCCCCCGCACGTGCAGGATGGAACTCTGCACGGGAACATATTGGGCAAGGGTGGAGGGACACTCATAGCTCACACCCAGGTGGAGGGATAATCACAACTCACACCATAAACGGCCCCCCGTGGGAGAATATATTACCAGTGGCATATTTGCTACTTCCGGGATTTGAACAAAGGACCTTCCGCTCTGATACCATGTTAAACAACCACTTGATCTAAAAACTCGAGCTGTTAGAGGATGGTGTATCAATGTATATCAAGGGACTTCAACACTTGACTCGTGAGTGGAGTCTAAATTGAGGTTCGGTTGTAGTACCATGGCTTGGTTGTAGAGCTTAAAAAGTCTCCAAGGGGAACCACAAACACGGGTGTGAACGTGTAGGTTAGAAGGAACCTGTAAACTTCCCGGTTGGGTGGATCCAAGTTAAAACACATTGGTTGGGAAGAACCTATTTAAACTCCTTAGTGAACGCCGGTGTGCTTAAAGGGGTTGAGTACTTGAACCGAGAGTGGAGTAGACCCAAAATCAAACCACTATACATCGTTATGTTTGTGATTGTATTTGAGCACATTTCTTATTATGCATTATGTTTAATTGTTTAATTATGAATGCTTAATTAGAATGTATGCTAAGCACTAGGTAGGCACATCCACACACACAAGATGTACTTTCACTCACTTGAGTAGACTTAAGCTTATATGATCTATTCTCATATAGTCTACTTAAGTTGCATAGATTATGAGCTTGATTAGTATAATCATTTGATAATCTATGCTTGCTTAGACTAGGTCATTAATTTCTTTAATCATATACTAGTCTTGTGATTGAACCCACTTAGGCTTGGAAGTCGAAGTGTTCTTGCTTACTTAGTTTAATTTGATAAAACTATTAAGTAGGCGAAAAGAATTCTAGTTGCTCCGAACTTAGCCATAATTCTAGTTACTCCGCTAAGCTTCTGCGTGTATGCATAGAGTGTCGTGTTAGACTACCGATGCAATTTCAGATTATACCTCGAGAATGGAAGACCTCAACCTCTCAGGAGTTCGCCTTCATATATATGTGCTCGAAGAAGAGGTAGTGACAGCAGTAAAGCTACTACATCAGGAAAGTTTCGGTGGGAAGAAACATCGCGTCCAAAAGGCCCAATTAAACCTTGAAGTGAAAAATAGGGAAGACGATAGGAAGATGAGTAGTAGGAAGAATAAAGGTAGAGGGGTGAAGTGGGAGTTAGACAGGAATCAAGGATAACAAAAACAAGAGAAGAGGGCCAATGTAGAGCAATGATTTAAATAGCATGTACGTATAGTGTAGCGTTTGGCCCTCTATAACATGTAGTGTAAGCTACACGATACTTAATATTTTTAATTAAAATAATAGAAAAATATGATAAAATTTACAAATGGGCAAGAAGATCCTAACATTAGAAAACGTAAACATTATGACTTAAGAAGGGGATAAGAATACACGTTTCTTCGACATTATGACTTAAGAAGGGGATAAGAATACGCGTTTCTTCCACATTATGACAAATTTTGCATTTTCTCATTTGACTTTTTCAAATTTGATAATTTCTTTTATGTTTTCTAATGTTAGGATCTTCTTGCCCATTTGACCAAGTGTAATTTCAAATCACCGTCCCATTAATTTTAGAGGTTTAGGAGGAAGATTGGGGCCCGAAGTCATTCATATTTGAGTTAGCCTAGATGGAGATAGATGGGTTTGATCAGTTGATAAAGGACTGGTGGGCTTCTTTTTCAGTTGACAATTTTTTATTATCTCAGAAACTTAACCTATTGAAGGAAAAAATAAAATGTTGGAGGAAAAAGTCTTTGGTTTAGAGAGGTAAAGTTCGATACTATGTTAAAGGAAATGCATGAGTTGGACATCAAAGATGAGGCCAGTCAGTTAGCAATTGAAGAGCAGTAAAAAGAGAACAAATTTAACCTCGAGATATGCTAATCATATCAAAGTAGAGGAAATCAGATGGAGGCAAAGATCTAGAGCTTTATGGCTTAAAGAAGGGGATAAGAATACAGCATTTCTTCCACAATATAGCTAGCGCAAGGGTTCGACCGTCGAATAAGGAGCAAATTTCTGATTTGATAGTGTTATTCTATAAGGGATCTATTGTCTCAGGAACAATGGAAGGGACCGCAGCTGGATAATCTTGAATTCCGTCAATTATCAAGTGAGGTGGAGACTTCCCTTAAAATTCCTATTTCTGAGGAAGAGGTTAAAACTGCTTTGGATTCAATATGTAAAGAAGGCCCCAAGCCTAGATGGTTTTCTAATAATGTTTTTCCAAAAGATTTGGCAATTGATCAAAAGGTATGTGATGGACTTTGTTTTGAATTTCACAATCATGGTTGACCTCGGGGCATCTTTCATAGCTCTTATCCCTGAAGTAGAAGAGATGGATATGATAAAAGATTTTAGGCCCATTAGTTTGATCGGGGGGCATATAAAATTGTTGCAAAATCTTGGCTCTTAGGTTTCAAGGAGTGCTTCCGCAGATTATATTTAAGAATTAGGGGGCCTTTGTGGTAGGGAGATAGATTCTAGATAGTTCCATAGTCACTCATGAATGTATCGACTCCAGGAATAGGAAAAGGAAAGGGTAGTTTACAAGCTTGACATTGAGAAAGCTTATCATTATGTTGATTGGGAGCTTCCCAACTGCATGCTCGGGAGGTTTAAGTTGCGGTAAAAAATGGAGAGATTGGATTTGGGCTTGTGTGTAATCGGCAACTTTTTTCCATTTTGGTACATGGGTCGTGGAAGGGTTTCTTCAAGCCTTCCAAGGGTATTAGGCAAGGCGATCCTCTATCCCCTTATTTGTTCGTCGTGGTTGGGGAAGTGTTGAGTAAGATGTTGAGGAGGAGATTGGTTTAATTAGAGGATTTTTGTTGAGCTCTGAATTGTGTATATTCTAACCCCAATTCATCACATATTATGCATAGTTACATATTTAAAGACTAATCTAATACATGTTTTTGTGTTTATAGGAATGCAAAAGGGACTTCACCAAAATTATGATTAAAAGACACTTCTAATATGTATTGAAAATCAAAGGAAAGAAGCAAGAAGAAGAGGGAAAGAAAAGAAAAGAAACCACCCTGGTCGATTGATCGGTTGGCTTGACCGATTGATCGCCAGGGTGGTCGATTGATCTGCTGGCCTGGCCGATTGATCTGCCATTGTGCATGTACTGCTGGACTGAAAGATGGACCATTGATTGATCAGTTTCCAAAACCAATTAATAGCTCCTGAGGCACGAATTCCAGAATTGTTGCTGGACAAAAAAGAGCTCCACCGATTAATCGCTCACCCCCGAGCAATCAATCGCCCGAACCATCAGAAATCCTAAATTTTAAAGAAATTGTTGCTGAACTCTCTGGACACTTTTTGGCCCGGGCGATCAATCGCCCGGCCATCTACGATAAATCACTCGATCACTAAAGCCAAAATCGATCAATCGCTCGAACAAGCGATCAATCGCCCATGCGACAAGTCAGAAATTTCTAAATCTAGTCCAATTTTCTCTGCGCAAGTGCGTAAGTTTTAGGCAGATTCTCGAATGTTCTACGATGATGGAGCTTGAAAGCTATAAAAGGACTCTTCCACTTTGTTCCTAAATCATCTATGAACGTGAGAAGCAAAGAGATCAAGACCTAAGAGGCTTCCTAGCCTCCTACGACTGGTTTTCTTCTTCTTCTAGTTCTAGTTCTAGTTTTTAATGCTTTCTTCTAGTTAACCTCTTAGCTAGAGCTAAGAGGTGAAACTTGTAGTTAGTTTCAATACTTAATTCGTTTGTGCAAGTACCATTTTCTTAATTATGGATTTTGAACTTCTAGTTTGAATAAAGCTTGGGTTTTTAGATGAATTATGAGAGTTTGTGTACTCCAGACATGAGTTCCTTACAATTCTCTGAGATTGCGATGATGGGTTTGTTTGAATTCGAATTGTAGTAACCCTAGAGCATGCCATAGTCTCTTGGCATGGCTGTTACTTCGAAGGCTACAAGTTCAAGTTTTAGATGCTTCATTAGAACTAGAAATCTGATTTCCAGATTTAAGTGGGACTGTTTGTGCTTGAATGTTATATCTTCCAATTAGGTGAGAGATAGGACTTTGATTTTAATTGTGTGTGTGCTTGGATGAATGGATTAGTATTGGACTACTACAAGTGGATCCTTGATGCTCTAGTTCTTCTCAATTATCAGATTTTTCTGTTTAGTTCTTAAAAACTATTTTTCCTAAACTTTCTTAGATTCTAGTTATTAGAGTAGTTGGAAGTGTTTACTTCTTTCCCTGTAGATTGACCTCGGTCTCACCAAGAATTATTACTACATCGCAGCCTTGCACTTGAGGCAAGCGAACAATTTTCATATTAGACATCTTCAACATACAGATGATACCCTTTTGTTTTGCGATGCGGATGCAGGCTCAATAGATAACCTTCAGAAAATCATTGTGTGCTCCAATCTTTTAAAAAAATAATCTTTTTGTGCTTTGAAGTGTTTTCAGATTTAGTATCAATTATGCAAGGAGTGAAATACTTGGAGTCCATGTAGATAGTGAGAAGCTATTGCAGTTACCTGTTGTATTTAGATATAAAAAAAGGGGCCTCCAACTTATTTAGGTTTGCCCCTGTGCATTGGAAAGCCAATTAAGCACTTGTGGGATAAGGTTATCGAGAGGATTGAGAGGAAGCTCTCAAGTTGGAAGCACCTTTATTTGTCTTTGGGAGGCTGCTTAACTCTTACTAAAGCCGTCTTTTCTAATATGACAATGTACTTTATGTCATTATTTAAATGTGCTCTATCAATTTTGGAAAAACTGAAAAGAGATTTCATTGGGGTGAAGAAGTTTCATCTCCTCAGGTGGGAAGATGTTTGCAAGCCGATTTCCAAAGGCGAAGTGGGTTAAAAGGATCTAGGAACTATAAGTATGGCGCTCCTTGGGAAGTGACTGCAGAGATTTGCCTTCGAAAAGGGACCGCCATGCAAATACAGTGTGCAGGAGGGTGGATGGGGAGTGAAGCGCTCATCTTTATACCGTGCCTCCAGTATTTGGAAACTGGTTGCATCAGTTGAGTATTTGTTTAGCAACGGGATTTCCTTCTCTCTGGGGGTCGGAAATTGAGTCAAATGGGCAATAAGATCCTAACATTAGAAAACATAAAAGAAATTATCAAATTTGAAAAACCCAAATGAGAAAATGCAAAATTTGGAAAACCCCAGATCAGGAAAACCATTATAACAAAAAACCCATCTTTAATTTCAAACGAAAAATCAATAGTAGCATAATAGTACACGCCTTTGTCAAAGAAGAAAAATCTATAAAAAAAAAAATTGAAAAAGACAAACCCCAATACAAATCCCATCTCTCTTTTCAGCTGAAAAATCATAAAATTGTAGAATCATAGCATACAGCATCATCAAAATAGAAGAAGAAAAAATCCCAAAATTTGAAAAATCCAGATTAGGAAAACCATAATATTGCAGAACCCATCCTTTCATTTCAACAGACGAAATAAGATTGTAGAATCGGAGAAAAAAATCCAAAATCTAGAAAACGGAGATCAAATAATCCATGATATTAAGAAGAAAAAAAGGGGGGAAAGATCTATTTAAGACATAAAATGGGAAGGACGAAGGGATGAGAGATTACAAGAGGTCATGTGACTCTTGATGAACTTGAATTCTTCTAGAGTAAGGCCTTTCTCTTTGTCGGGAGAACGCACAACGTCCACCTCTTCCTGGTCTAGAAGCTGTTTGCTGTGTATTCATTTAAACAATCGTCAGAAGAAAATAAAGAGAAGAGTTGTGCTGTGTGTATGTAGAGAGAGAGAGAGAGATGAAATACAAGTGGGAAGAAGTCCAGAAATTAGCGGCCATTGCTCTGCAAAATGAGAGAGAGAGAGAGAGAGAGAGAGAGAGAGAGAGAGAGCACCATATGACAGAGAGAGCACCATTTGACATGCATACACGAAACACTGGGAGCGATTAGGTGTTACCCGGGTAACACCTTAGTGGGTGTTACCCTTAACGTGGGGCCCACATTGATGAGTTTTTGTATATCCACTCCGTCCATCGGTTTATAAATTCCATTTTAGGACGTATTACCATAAATTATATGGATAAAATTCAAAGGTGGACCACACGACAGGAAACAGTGGTGATTAATTTTCTCACCATTAAAAATTTTAGAGGGCCCATCGTAAGGTTTTCATAATGTTTATTTTCAATCCAACCTGTTTATAATGTCAAGAAGATATGGATGAAGGTAAAATACAAATACAAATATCAGATTGATCCAAAACTTTTGTAGACCACAAAAAGTTTGTAATGGTCATTCATCACTGTTTCTAGTGGTATGGTCCACCTGAGAATTATATTTTTTGAATATTTTGGATCACGTCCTAAAATGAGATGAAAAAACATATGGACAGTGTGGATGTATAGAAAACACATCAAGGTGGTCCCACACGGTTCGGGTAACACCCCACTGAGGTGTTACCCGGGTAATAGCCAATCCGCTTCTCGGCACTCTTCGCTTACTTCCGACAAGTGTGTCCTATTTTCCGGTAATCCATGGGACGTGGATTGGGTACTAACCCCGCCTGTGCCCAAAGACTGACGGTCCTGACTGAGGGGATCTGTGGGGCCCATCATGATCTATATGTTTTATCCACGCCGTCCATCCATTTTGACAGATCGTTTTAGAGGGGCCACGTGATGTATGGGTTTTTTTCTTAAGTTTAAGCCCAAAAATAAGGCAGATCCAAGGCTCAAGTGGACCACATGATGGGCATCCAATGCCCACCACCGTTAAAAATTTCTTAGGAGCCACAAAGGTTTTGATCAAACTGGTATTTGTGTTTTCCCTTCATCACTGCATGCCCAGGTTTCAAAAGTGAGCCTCATTATCATTGGTTCTTGTGTTGTGGCCCACTTGACCCTTGGATTGCCTATTTTTTTGGAAGCAGATTGCGTCCTGGCCCACCTTGACGATCATCCCTTCAGGCGGGGCTCTATAGCCCCATGATGTTTGGGTTTTATGATATAAACAAAAAAGCAGTTCTAAGGCTCAAGTGGACCACACAGTGGGGATTGAACCTTCCTATGGTACGGTCCACTTGAGTTTTGGACCTTCTTAGTTCTCAAACTCATAATTTTAAATGATATGAAAAAATGGATGTATGGCATACATCCATGTGAGCCCCACATAACCTCTGCCTAGCTGCATTAAGCATTTAATGCGTCCACACATCCATGGTGATGGCCGCTTAAAGCTTTTGCCAGTGTTGATTTCAGGAGAACTCGATCAACGTCTTAATATAAGGAGTAAAAGACCTTAACATAGTAAGATTTGATTGGGCCACATACTGCTATTAAAGATGGGCACACATAGTATTTTTTTAAATTATAAGGTCGTACTAGACCACCAACATAAGGGCAATGAAATTTTGCCATGTCAATGAATCCGTTCCTGTACTCCAGACCATAGGCAGTTGCCTTCTATGATGGATGACTATTCCTGTAAAATTTTCCCAGGAGACCTGCTAGCGTAGCCTGTGGGCCAGCCAAGCCCAATTAATTTTTAGATTGGGATAGGGCTCAAATCATTTTAACCCGGCTACAAATATGCCACTCCAATTCCCTATTTGGCAACCCATCCAATGTGGAAGTGGATCGGGCGATAACCCCAAGGGTAGTGTTGGGCGTTGTGGGGCCCACCATGATGCATGTGTTTTATACCCATGTGTCCATGCATTTTGTCAGCTCTTTTTAAGATGCGAGCACAAAAATGAAGCAGATCCAAAAGCTCAAGTGGACCATAAGAAACAGTAGGGACGGTTGGAAACTTCCTAACGCCCACTGTAATATTTATTTGCCATCCAAGCCGTTGATAAGGTCACACAGACCTTGATGAAGGGAAAACATAAATATCAAGTAGATCCAAAACATTTGTGGCCCCAAGAAGAAGTTTATGGTACGCATTCGATCACTACTGTTTCCTATGGTATGGTCCACTTGATCTTTTGATTTTGTTCATTATTGGGCCCGTGCCTTAAAATGAGTAAGCAAATCAGATGAACTGCGTGGATAAAACACATATATTACAGTAAGCTCCACAACGCCCAACACCACCTAAGTGGCGCTGCTAGGGCCACCATCCAATCCACTACCCTTTAATCCAATTTCGCATTAATCCAAAAATCAGGTAGGCCTCACCAAGGAAACAATAAATCATGTCTAAAATCCGTAACAATGTGATTTTTGGAACATTCATCCAGCTTGGTGATTCACGTCAGATGAACAGTTTGGACGGCGTATATAAACTATGGTAGGGGCTGCGTACTCAACTAATGATGGACATCCATCGAACTTTTCTGTCGGTGTGGCCTACCTGAGTTTTGGACCGGCCTGATATTTGGGCTTCAGGGTAAAGATGAGACAACGCACATGATGGACGGGGTGGATGGCATGCACGTTGCTGCCCATGTGCTGCTCAATTAGTTCAATGTGGACCGTTGCTGTATTTGGCATCTTAACTGCCTGTTTCTTGGTCACAAAAAGCGTACGGTACCAACGTCTTGCCGTAGTGGGGCAAAACAAACCAATGTTCTAGATTATCAAAATGTGGGCTCACTTGTCAGAATTTCAAGAATAGGAGAAGACTAAAACATAGAAATTTCGAAAGAGGAAAGTTGCCTTGCACTGATAATGACAGATCACAACCGTCCATTTAGGCGATCCCCTGCAAGTAGATCTCATGTTACCTTCCAAAAAAAAAGCGAAGATATCATGTTGCTTGAATCTAGTTGACGCAAAACTGAGTCACACAAACCAATTAGTTTTCTACGAACTCCAGCTTAAAAATCTCACTAAGTCAAGTTGAAACAATCAAGTTGTTTGGCATGCGTTTGGATGCACTTCCTCAAAAGGGGTTGTTGAACCATTTTCTGGCCGACTGGATGAAAACCATTTGCCGAGTCTTGGTTTTCACCAAAATTGTGTATCCAAACACACAATACAAAATAGGGTCGGGCTGAAAATGCACCTTTCAAGGTGCATCCAAACGGGTCCAACCATGGCTGTACACTGACTGTCAATAAAGCAGGAAAAAGGGAAGCATTAGAGCTGTCAATAGGCTGGACCAAGACGAGCAAAATCAAAATATTAATAAAGCTGGACAAGCAAGCCCAACCTGCACAGCTGGATTTTGTGCCCCTAAATGTGGACAGTTGAAAGAATCCACCAAGGCTAGCATAATCTTTCAATGGAGCATCCTTCAATATCTCCAATACCAAATCATCTGATGTACTTGGAAGAGGAATTACAAGGTCTCAGCTCGAGAATCAGTCTTTTGAGTTTGTGGCCTGTGGGGCCCATGGTTTTGGTGATCAAGTCAGTGATCCAGTGGGTCCTGCCAATGATAGACGATGCCCCAAATGAACAAACCCAAACCATCCAAAGTTCAGTGGCAGACAAGTCTTTCAACATTGCCCACCTTACAAACCATCCAAAAGTTGCTATCTTTACCATTGGATTAGCCGATTAGGACTGTCCCTTTTCGAGAGACTTTTGGGAATAGACCACACACAGCAGGTCCCATTATATCGACGGTTCACATTCCGAAACCTCTGTCCGGCTCCATGCACATAACGCTGCACATCCCTAGGTTGAGGATCATACTCCAAGTGAGTGGAAAGCTGGTTCCTGCAAAATCAAATCCAGTTTCAGAATTTCGCATGGCATTAGAGCCAACAACAGGAAGGTGTCCTTGTATCGGATCATGCAGATGAAAAAAAATGATCCTAGCCATTGGATACTCTTCCACTAAAATCAGAATTCAGAAAAGAACATCGAAATTTCAAGCCAGTGGCTTTGGAGAGATGGTGTTCAAGAATACATGTTCTTTTCTCGCTTCGCGAGTCTTTAATAAATTTTTCAGTTATCTCTCAAAAAAAAAAAAAAATGATTGACTGGGGATGACCCTTTTACAGGACCATGACGGCAACCTATCAGTTAGGTGGCAGACCCCACAGTAACCGCTGAAGCTCAGACAGACAGTGGTGTCTTACCCCACCAATAAAAATAAAAAAATAAAAAAAACCGTTCTAATGTCTTCTGCGACAAAATCACCACTAAGATGCATATTACTGTATTATCAAACATCTAGATATGAATCCATGTTATTACTTAAAAAATTCTCTATGCCTAAGTTTATTAACAAGTATGGCCCATGGTTCAGTAATCCAGACCATTGGTCTATTGCATCCCCACCGTGGATGGACTGGCCCAAGAAACTCCTAGATGGGGCAATTATAAACCTTCAATTTGTGGTTAAAGATAGATGATTAAGAAGAGAACAACAACAATGTTCCACATTCAACTGAAAGTCCTAAGAATGGTCGTTGGGATCTTCCAATCTGGAAGGTTTTTGGGGCATGGTGCGTCCATGGTGTGGGACGCAACAGGTCAATGGCCTGGGTTATCAAATCATGGGCTCCGCTTGCCAAACTTGGAAACCTGCATATACAGAGTGCAAGGACACCAGCTAGTATCATAAAATTCCTCTTCTTAAGATGAGGTATATTCCATAGAATAGAGAATTGTAGATCACAGCTTTACCACCTTCACCTGGGCCATCTAAAGTGCAAGGATACTTTTTTTAAATATCGTGTAGCACCTTTGATAATCAAAATAAGATGTAGCTCCTGTAACAGTTACCGCCATTTTAGAAAAAGCTTTTGACTCTTCAACCATACGCATGGCATAGTTCTTTGGCAATCCAGACTGTTGAAAATGCTTAATTGTGTATGGAGCAAAACCAAAAAACTTACATGGAGAAGATAATAATAACCATTGACGCTGCTCATGGAATTTGGACCACTCTTTCACTCTCAACCATCCATTTGATAGCCAACAATTGGATGGTTAGGATTTCTGTATCAGTGTAAGCACCACAACAATGTGCCCCGCAATTTCGATGGTCTAGATAACCATAAATGAGTGCCACATATGAGGAGGATTCACCACATTTTTAAAATAGTGGTTAACTATCAAGGGAGTCTACCCCTAAAATTAAAAATAAAGTTTAAAGAGAAATCTAGTGGGCAAAGGGTATGGGAGCTTTCCCCTGCACATGGTTGCATTTGGACCCGTAGTCATCCACATCACCTATCTGAACCCTCAATTTAGTCCATTCCACTATTCACAGGCTTCCTTGAATAATCATATATTGATCCGATGATCCAAGCCATCCTATCAGGGCCATGCAAAAATGGATGGCCAAGATCATACATTCGAGAAGATAGGTCCAGTCCCTGATGTTTAGGACCATCCATTGCTGTTCTTTTTTCACAACATCAGAAGAAGAGTAGAAAGGACCTATTGGAAGGTCCAGAGAGGTGATGCCGACAGGTCCAAATACAACTATTTGCATGGGAAGGTTTCCATAAACTTGGCCCACTAGATCATATCTCAATTTTGGATAGAGGGGAAGAGAGAGCTTACCAAAATCCACTCAATCTTTACCTGGTCCAGTAATCAACAAAAACCTACTTGCTTATATTTACAAAAAGCTACTACTTCTCACCACTTAGTTAAAAAAAATTTAAATAAATACCCATCACTGTTAGCAGCTAATGTTAGCCATATGCTTAACATTTAACGATTGCACCATCCGAAAGTAAAACAGTTTACTGATGAGAAGTAGGTTTAGGTAAAAAAAAAAAAAATGTCAAAAACTGGTAAATACCTGATCCACAAGTAGATTTTGGTAATTTTTCCAAAAGAAAACTATAAAAAGAAATTCAGAAGTTTGATGACTAGAATACTAGAATGTATTGGAATCAAGCCAATCTTTTCTATATTAGAATGTAGTTACTCAACAAATTGTTATCAAATTGTCTTTTCACAAAGAAAAAAAAAAACTGCTTTTTTCTTCTTGAAAATATCAGAGGAGGATCAGTAAACTTACCATGGAATTGTATTTGTGATGATAGAGCAGGCATGGTGGAGAAAGCGGTTTGAGTATTGAAATTGGCCTGCTGAAGTAGAAGCTTTCAAGAGAGCAAAGGATGGTATCTAGAAATCGTATTTTGTTCTGCCGCTCTTTAATATAAGGCAGAGCATGTCAGAATAGTCGGAAGCTGCATAGGAAGTGTAAAAGTTCCAAGATTCGAGCATTAGCCGTTTCCTTGATCCCTTGAAATGAACAACCTGTACCAAAATATTTTTATCCAACGAGATCAAGGCTTCAAGTTTTCAAACTATACACACCAGCAATTTTACGGAAACGCAATGTGTTTGTGTGAACCACACACCCATAACTTTTTAAGCAACTGCTTTGAACAGATGCACTTTCCCTGGTGCATTGGGTCAGTCGGTGCCCACCCAATTCATAAATAATGCACTGTGGGGCCTGATTTCGATCAGTTATGAATGCGGCATCATAGAATGCTTGGACCGAAAGTACGATTGCCTTGGTTTTTCGTTCGTACAACTGAGGCACATTGTTTAGTCATCCAAATTGTTGATATGATGAGCCTCATCATGGATAGCCCATGCACCGAAAAAATCCCATATTGGAAGGCCCAATCCATAGAAGGCTTTTTTTCTGGTTGAAAGACTGTTGCCCTATTTCCTGTCTTAATAGTCTATTTGCTGGCCACCAATTGATGGCGTGGGATTTTCCCACCTGGGAAACATTTGTTGCATAAGCCATCCACAATAGGGTCCACAATATGGAGGGTTTGGATCAATTAACCATAGGCCCCAACAGTTCAATAAAAAAAAAGGGCATACTGTGCGAAGTACAAACTCTCAGCCCAAGCATTGCATCGTACCTCTTTATGAATTGGTGGAAAGCAGGTGCAGAGTGACGCACTTGATTAGAAGGAAGAAGATGAAAAAGAAGACACTCAATTCAATAGTATGCTGTCTAGTGCCTCCGACTTCACTTCATTAATCGTCTGAATTACATTTGGAAGAATATCTTAGGGTGTGTTTGGTTGCACCAAATATCATGATATTTGGTCCAACCAAATGCACCCTTAAGCATCTCAGTCATGCACCCACGATAGAATAAAATAGCAATCGTGTTGGGAACTACCAGCTAGAATACAAATGACGCGATACACTAAACACCCAAGTAAATATCACGAGAAACATCTCTTTCGTTTACCTTAACATCCAAGGGCATGCCATGAAACTGCCCCGCACCCTCTGGTGGTGTCCAATTGTAGACAGCACAAGGTAAGAACAAAACCGATGCTCCATGGATTTCATCCGAAAAGGCTTCTGGTCTAGTAAATCTTTTCACATCAAATGAAGGATGAGATTTTACCACCCATGCAAGTGCTAACTGATCTCCAAGCATGCGCGATGCTTTCATAAATTTGGAACTGTACACCTCCAGCACTCGTTGGAGAAAGATCTTCGCCCTGCCATTGGGATTTCCTTTACCACATTCTAAATCACTTAATGGTGTGTTTGTGTGCTCATTTGGACCAAATTGCGGTCTATCAGATATTGAGGAAATGTCCAAAATTAAGGTGGGACTATTTTAATTCATAATGACAATGGAGCCCCTGATGCAATTCCATGTGCTTCAAGTTGGAACTGAAACGATCTAAATTGCAATTTGGGGCTATTCCTTCATTATGAATAGAGCAGGGCAACCCCATTCCCGTTCTATTGAATTACAATGTTGCAATTCCATTCAATAGAGTATCCAAATGCAAGTTAAAGCAAGAAAGAAATCCACATTTAAGAAAAAGAATGCGATCGACTGACTTAAGAATTCCATCAGGTGTGCCCCTCACTGCGATAAATCCAGAATTCAGAGGTTGATCTTTATTATTGCGGAAGGTAAGAGCCAGATGGAAATCCGGATATTTCTTGAATACATCTCCAAGATCATCAACCACTGCCACATCTGAATCGGTGAAAATGTAATTATCAAGATGGTTCTTCCTCTGAATATGCTCCTCATACCTTGTTTCTAAAAAGGCCTGCATGCATAGTAAATTAATAACGTAAATACAAATGACGTCAAATTAACAACATACACAAATGACATCGAGTATTATATTAATGTCTAAATATCCTCATTAATTACATTAAGTACCGGAAAATTACATCAAGCATAGCTATGTTAATGCCAATCCATCTGATCTGAGTCCAAAGACACCAGTCAAATAGATAGAAGACTGCTGAACAAGAAGGCTTGTGAATTGAGGCCTAACAAAGTTACCATTCAACTAAGAACCATGCTCAGATTTGAGATGACGTTTTCGAGAAAAATCAGTTCCCAAATATTCACCCAAAGGTGACATTTCATCCTCCTAAGTTCAAGGTATCATCCTAATTCCACTGAACATTCTTTTTATAAATAAGGAACGGGACAGATGTAAGGTGCTTAGCACCTAATACCATCAACATGAGTTAAAAATATAATATAGTTTTTGGAAGTCCCTCCAAATCAACTTTTGGTTAAATCAGTCACGGCAATGACTTGCATTTGAACCAAAAGTGGAAATGAAACCAGACTAGAAATACACTACCAAACAGAATACACCTGCAGGCAGTTCTGATGTGCTCCTAATAATACCCCAAACCTTTATTTTTCACAGTTCATGTGTTAGTCTTACCAGAACAACCATTCTGGGAATAGAATTTGCTAAGAAAGAGTAAGTTTGTAGCTAAATGAGTGGGTTAATCTTGTACTTGGTGCTGAATTTTGAAGATATTGCCAGCTCAAGCCAATCAAATATATCTAACAAATAGAAAGGATTCCTTAAATGATGCAAATTTTAAGACAATAGAGAGATAAGAAATTACTGACCGAGTATACAAAACCATGGTAACTAACATCCAATGATTGATTATAGATTATTACAATCAACATTTAAATTAACTAAAAGCAATGCAAATATTTCTCGAAACAAAATCAGCATTCTGAACAAACTCACTGTATGTATGAGGTGTTACTTTTTTTTATATATATGTCAACCTTGATGTATTTTGGGTCATACAGCTGTACGGCTTTGAACTGTGGGCTGTATGGTCCATATCTCCCTGTGTGTCGTGGTGGTGGTGGGTGGGTTGGTGGGTGGGGATGAGGTTGAGGAGGGGGGAGCACTTTTGTGTTCATTACAGCACACAATGTGGGAGTCTGGCCTAACACTATATACAGGTATACATACTAGCGGGGGCAATTTTGTCATTATGAATACTCTATTGCTAAAAGCAAAGGGAATGGGGATGTGGGATGCTACAAACAGTGTTTGAAGTATCAGTATCGCCACAAGTTTTGCTGGCGCGGGATACGGAAACAATATCGATACGCCAATAATATCGTTGATAACTGAAAATGCAGGGAAACATGGGGAAAACTGTGAAATTTTTCACTCAAATTCAGGAGATGCTAAACTACACATATTTGCATATTTAGGAATAAAAAAATTTGCAAAAAGAATGCACACATAATAAGTTTCCATTTAATTGGGGCCTAAAAGCATATGTTGTCATAAGAAACAAGTTCAACCATCCCATCTATCCATCCAAACATCCATTGCTATTTCATAATATCGACAATACACGATATTTCGCCGAGAAATCATCGACAATTGGAAAGGAACCAAAAGACTACGATCTCGACATCGCTCATGTTACGGTAACAATAATATCACAATATGATTGATATTATCATCAACAATTTGAACATTGCATACAAGCATGTGCCCATAAAAAAATTTTGAAATGAATTTTTTTTAATGAACAGATTTTTGGCAATATCGTCAATGATTTTTGGCAATATCCATACATTGACAATATTATCGAAATATCATCGATATATTGGCGATATAAGCAACATGTGGAATTTACACAATCGAAGATATTGGCAACATCGAAATATTGGTGATACATTGGCAATACTTAGCAATACATTGTCGATACCTGGATTTTTTTAGACTTTCAGTGTTATCGGTATCGTCGAGCTAGAGATACAAATAATATTGGGGATTTTATTTTTATTTTTTTTTATTATTATTTATTTTTTTTTTTGGGGGGGGGGGGGGGGGGGGGGGGGGGCAATGGGCCATTTGGTTGGAAAGAAATCATAGGTGTTTTAGAAGCATCTTGGGCAACCCGGTGGGGGTTTTTTGTCATGCCCGTTCCCTCGTGTTTGAGTGGAGGGCGTTTTGTTCTTAGTGCTTACTGCTTAGTTTGTTGGGGAGGGGATTCTTGCTTTGTGGGGGATCCCTTGTTGGTTTTTTTTTTTTTCGTTGCTTTTCTCTATTTCTGTTTGTTCTTTTCGGCTTTGCCGTTTTTTCAATAAATTGTAATCCTTCAAAAAAAAAATGTTGGTGGTATTTAATATCGAGGATACTTCAAACAATGTCTACAAGACAAATTTAGTAAACCAACAAAGTCTCTAGTGTTTTGTAACTTTCCACCCTACCCATTGTGTTTTCCGGGATTTAAGGATGAGGAAGAGGATTGGTGGATGAAATGAATTGATGGTCTCTATATCCGGACCGGAACAAGTTGGAGCCGCAAACTAGCACCTCACCTCATTAGTAGCATTCTCGGCTAGGTCACTACTCCTTAAAGAATTTAAAGTGTCATTCCATCATCGTCTTCTATGTTAATGTTAGAGTCTGTGGTTTTAAGTCGAGTCAGCATCATCGAGTCATGTTTCCACCATATGTGGATAAGCATAGTTCGGTGTCACTTACTTTAGTTCATTTTAATGTTTTGGGACCTCTTCAAGTTCCTAGCGTGTTTGGGTTCAAGATTTTGTTATGTTTGCAGATGCAGATGATCGTTCAAGAACTACTTAGCTTTATTTAATGAAAGATAAATCTTACTTACTTTCCGTTTTTAAGATGTTTCATATGGAAGTTCAAAATCAATTTTATTCAAAATTTGTTTACTACATTAAATAATACAAAAGAAGGTTTCTCAAACTTTTCAATTATGATTCTAATAACAGGATCTTACACATGCATCATGTACTCACATACCTTACCAAAATGGTGCTGCCAAAAGGAAAAATCAGCATTTAATTGAAGCTGCACCCACTTTACTGATCCATATTGTGATTAGAGGAATTGATAGCACAAACATTGAAGAACTAAAGAAGTATCTGTGACAACACTTCTAGACAAAGGACTTGAACATCTCATTTGTTTCTTGGGTATAGAAGTGGCAACTGGCAAGGTTAAAGGAACATAGCAATTTTTTCAAAGCAAATGTGTTAACGATTTACTATTAGAGGCTGGACTTCTTGATGCAAAGCCTGTTGGTAGTGGTACAGCCATGGATCCAAATTGGATCAAGGGGAAATGATTGAACACTTAGGAATATATTGCAGATTGATCAGCAAACTTGTTTACTTGACCATCACAGTCCATATTTAGCTTATGCCATTAGTGTTGTGAGTCAATTCATTCATGCTCCCAAGGGTCCCGCATATGGATTATGTTGTTCTTATTTTATGGTATCTAAAAGGAACTGCAAGGAGGTAATCTCATATGGGCCTAGCGATCATCATCATAATGAAGGCCTACTCTGGTGCAGACTAGGTTGGATCTCCATATGAAATGCAATCTACTACCAGTTACTGATGTTTTTGCATGGAAATTTTGTCAATTGGAAAAGTGAAAAGCAGTGTTGAGCTCACTCTAGTTCAGGAACTAAAGAAAGGGGCAGGGCTTATACTACTTGTGAGCGTTAGTGCACTTTTCTATGGCATACTAGTGCACCTTATTTGTCAATCACGTGTGTCCATGTGTTGTAATGTCAGTTGAGCCTTGGCAAGCTGAAGACCGAAGATTCGAGTGGATAAGCCTCATCAAGGAAGAAGAAACAGGTAAAAGAGATGGCTTGGTGACCCTAACACTTAGAACCAAAACAACCAAATCCTCTAGATGACTTGGACCAAATAGGTAAACCCTTAGTCGTCGTCATTAGCCTTAGATCATATAGAAAAACATGATAAGTTAGGCTAATTAAAGAGGTGTTAACTGCTGTAAACAAACTGGCCCAGAAAACAATTTTCGATTGCACTTCGATGCCATCGAAATGTATTTCGATTGGTCTTCGATGCCATCGAAGACCAGTTTGATTCCATCGAACATATGTCCAACAAAATCGTATACTCTCTGGACAGTTCTTCGAGGCCATCAAACAGCCCTTCGACCCAATCGGAGGTGCTTGTTCGATGCCATCGAACTGGATGTCCAAAAACATCAAAAACTCTCTGAAAGTCTTTGATTCCATCAAAGTAGGCTTTCGAGCCATCGAAGGTATCTTTGATGCCATCGAAGATTATCGAATCTACCCATTTTTTACCGTTAGAGATTTATCTATAAAAGCGGGGAGTTCGATTTTTGGGTTGAAGAGAAGGAGTTTAGTGATTTAGAAGCCACCAATGTTGAAGACCATTAGAAGCTCTAATCTTAACCCATTTAAGTCATTCTCCTTGTAATTTATCACAAGCATGGAGCATTCAAAAGCTCAAGTGAGAATGAACTTACTCTCTCATAATTTCTAGAAGTTTAGACACCTTAATCATAGGTAGAACAATTGTCTAAACACATCCTGGAAATCCAATTAGGTATATTCCTCTAGGCAACAATTTCCTACTAGTTGTGGAGGATTCACCACATCCTAGCACCTTGGGCATCTCCATTGAAGCATCCTATGCAAGGAAGCTGATCTTGGAGCTGAAGCATTGGCAACGCATCGGCATCAGTGATCGGAGGAGCACATGGGGAGCTGATTAAAGCACGGGAAAGCGGAGATCAAGTAACCTGAAGCGGCGCATCAATGGGGCTCAAATCCGACAAGTAAGGTTGTCAATTTGTGTTGAGTCCAACCACTCTCTTCCCGTGAGGAATTGAGTATAGAGTTTGAATTGTCAAACTCAATAAGCCCGGTTGTAGGGCCGAATCAAGTCTCCAAGTAGGGAGCCTCCGGCGGGAGTATACGCTAGGTTTGGTTGTAGGACCTTGGCTAGGTTGTAGAGCCTAAAACCATTGAGGTTCGGTTGTAGAACCTTGACTCATGTATTGAGTCTAAATTAAGGTTCGGTTGTAGGACCTTGGCTTGAGTAAACCTAAATTGAGGTTCAGTTGTAGGACCTTGGCTCCTAAATAGAGCCTAAATTGTCAAGTCTCTAAGAGGAGCCACCAACACGGTGTGTACGTGGTCCACCAACACAGGTGCATACGTGTAGGTTCGGTTGTAGGACCCGGTCCTTGAGTAGGATTGTAAGGTTGAGAAGAACATATTTAAAACTCTTAGGTTGTAAGGTGAACCTGATTTAAAACCTTCTAATGAAATCCGGTGCGCTCAAGGGATGAGTACGGCAACCAGGAGTGGAGTAGATAAGTAGTTGAACTACTATACATGCTTGTGATTGTGATGTATTTGAGCACATTTCTACTTATGCATTGTATTTTTAATTGCTTAATTATGAATGCTTAATTGGAATATATGTTAGGCACATTCACACACAAGATGTATTTTCACTTAGTGTAGACTTGAGCTTATATGATCCATCCCCATTTAGTCTACATAGGGTGCATAGATTAGTTAAATCTTTCAATAATCTATGTGCTTAGACTAGGTAGCTTAATTGCTTATTCATATGCGAGTCTTTGTGATTTGACCCACTTAGGCTTGGAAGCCGAAGTGTTATTGCTTACTTAAACTTGTATTGTTAGATTAATATAAGTAGGCGAAAAGAATTTTAAAAAAGTCCTAGTCAACCCCCCCCCCCAGGACTTAGCCATAATTCTACTAGCTCTGCCAAGCTTCCGCGCATAGCATAGGGTGTTGTGTTAGACGATCCGACGCAATTTCGGTGAGCTAGTGTGATTAACAACTTTACTGCAATGGATGGGGATTCACAGTAGATCAACCAATGCAATTGTATTGCAACAATCGGGTGGCTTCACCTATCGCTAGCAATCTATGTTTCATGAATGAACCAAACAAATCGAGGTCAACTACCATTTCATCCGTGAGAGGGTCTTCAACAATAAGATGTCAACTCCTTACATTAAATTTCAAAATCAACTTGCAAATATGTTCACTAAAGCGCTTGAGCTCAATCAATTTGACTGAGATTATTCCACGGTGATATCTATTCACCAGTTTGAGGGTTTGATGCTGATGTATTGTTGCAAATATGTTCACTAAAGCATTCGCGCGCAATCAATTTGAGTAAGTTTACTCCAAGGTGATATCTATTCACCAGCTAAAGGGAGAGCTTTTTATGCTGATGTATTGTGGATCGTACAACTGAATGGTTCATCATCAGTGTGCAAGTGTGTGGGCCTCACTTTTCTATTCGTTATAGTATATAGCACGGTATTTAAAAACGGTTACGTAATGGCCGTTATGTAATAGTAATAGTGGGACCTGTTATGCATAATGGGGCTGCAATTGCTTTAGCACCCTTTACCCAATAAAAAAAGCCCGTAACAGCGTGTTATGGAGCCGATACAGTTATGGGGCCATTATAGGTTAAAATTATAAAAATTAAAAATTAAAAAAAAAAAAAAAAAGTCATAACAGTGACTGGCAGTGGCTGTTACGTCCACCGTTCCCATTATTGAATACCTTGGTACATAGTGTGGGACATATAATCAAGGAATTCGATATTCCAGAACAGGTTACGTAACAGTAACAGTGGTAAATTGACTAGTGATGGCACCCTAATGGACCGTGACAGGACCAAAATAGTTTTCTTTTTCCAAAAAAAATTTAAAAAATCCGTAAGTTACAGCCCGTATCATAATGGTAATGGGGCCACCATTACCATTATGAATACCTTGCAACCCACACTATGTGTGCAGGGGTGTATTGTGCTAGTAGGGCAATTTTGTCATTATGAAAATTTTATTAATAGAGCAAGGGGAGTTGATAGTGATACTGAGAGACACATTTTCTCTTCCTGTTCACTCATTTTCTTCCTCTTTTTATCATTTCTTCCCCTTTCTCTTCTCTTCCCTATGCCATGATTTCCACAAATATGAAAAATCAATATTTTGATTCAACTAACCATGTGTGTGCCCACAACAACAGGCCACCAACAAAACCTACCAACATATAAACTTTAAAGTAAGAAAAGCCGGGTCATCAACTGCAGCATAAATGTATTTAACCATGGTGCAGAATGTCCTTACAATGTAAGATTTGATTCTTTGAAGCATCAGCTTCTCTCGCGAATAGTCGCCATGAATGTGTAATAAATGGACATTATTTCTGTGTATTGGAAGCTCAGAAGCAGGATCACTCAAAATGATTATATTGCTTTGGGGCACTGACACCTGCAAAAGACTACATATGAGAAAAAATGTCAAGCAACTGCTTAAGTAGGATCACACTACGAAGAGCTCTAGATAGCTCAGTTCATTGTGTAATTCAGCCGCACCAAAATTCAGTGGAAGGCTATCTCACTTAAGGGCCAATGTCTTGTCCTGCAGCCCCAATCTCCACCATTCAAGAAGGCCCATGTTTTGTGCTTCAAGCCATGCAACCAGTGGTCCACTGAGATGGATTATCATGCAAAACATACACTAATTGGTTGATTGTTTTAACCATCCATTTGGAGTGCACCAACTGCATGGTTACCCTGTGATGTTTGAATGAAGGCCCACCAGATTTACCATCCCGTTGTAGCAATGACTAAGTTTATACTGGAAAATAGCTCCCACTTCTTCAAGTTTGTTGGATAATGTGAACCACTAGGCTGGATCGAGAAATGTAGGTCCAGGAGAGAGTATGTAATGAAAGAATAGATGTTAATCTGATTATAGAAGATATAATAATGCTTATCTCATCCATAGAAGTTACAGACCAATTTGGTGAGAGAACAAACACCTAGGATGTCTACCCACAGGAAAAAAAAAAACTGAAAATGCAACTGGTCCTTTTATTAACAAAGGAGCTAATCAGAAGTAATGGCATACAGCAAGCCCTATGAGATGGTAACAGGACCAAGCAGGTGAAACTAAAGCTAAAATAACATGAAATACAACCCTTGTGGAAAAATATTAGGATCACAAATGAAATTACTGAGGGAACTACTCTTTGATTTGACAGAGGCACTAACACAGCTTCAACAGGACAAACATGTTACAAGTCAATGAGGGCCAAAAGGGTAGCATGTTAATCTAATGCATGAAACCTCTTGTTTTTGTACTATACCTGGATGAAGTTAATGAAAGTATCAAGAATAGCCATTGACCTCTCCACTTTATTATATGAAGTGTTCCCAACAGTCACTGTATTACATAGTTTGTCATCCCTGCATGCAATCTGAGAACTGTTGTAGACTGCAAAGACAGTGACAAAAGAAATGCTGTCACTGGAACTAAGCATACGAGATGAGGGCAAAGAATGCGTCTTATTCAGAGCTTTAAGGCCTGCAACAACAACAACAACAAATCAATAAATAGAGAAACCAATATGAGACAGACAGGAATAAATAATAGAGAAGAAGGAGAGTAGTAGAGGCATGCATATGGGCTTTCATGCAAAAATTCCATTAACAATGGACAATAAACATGAGAATACAAATGCAAGAAATAGGATAAACCATAGACTTCTATAATAGGAACATAAGAAACTGTCCTTTATAAGATAGACACAGGCATGATATTTGATCCAAACTTCGAGTAAACAAGCACTACAAGAAATAATAAAATAAAATAAAAATCCCTCCATCCTGCTTCCTCCAAAGATGAAATTTTTGCATGTCATAGTTTGCCTTTTTGTGAGCAATGAAAAAATTTACTAAACAGAAAGGGAGGTACAAATATAATTCGACATAATGGATATTCATAGCATTTGGCCTTCATGTTTACTTTCTGTCAATAGAAGAGACAAAGAGGAACTATAGGGTCCTGATATACCATACTCACAAGCGGTGGTCTTGGTTCCATGATCAACAGTGAAACCTTCTCCCCTTCCAATAAAAGATCCAGATTGTTGATCTGGTGGAATCATTTACCTGAGATATGTCCTGGGGGAAATCCTAATTCTTTGATCAATGGCCTACAAATGGATTTTAAAAAGAATTAAATCAACGGTCCTGAAAAAATGCTAAAGATTGTATGGCTAGGATCTTCCAATTTGGGAGGCCATCCACTGGCCAGCCCATCAGATCTGTTCTAGATCACCGAACCATACACACCACTTGTATGGACTAGGCACATCAGAACCCGATTCATGTTTTGATTTATCAGGAACCTGTAATGTCTCAGTGCCAAAACGCACTAACCTTCTTTACTACTAATCATGTTTGGACCTGGCAATGGGAGGATAGGTGAAGGACATTAGTCCAAAAGAAATGCATCTCCTGAACAACAAACTCACCATATTAGTGAGCTGTGAGTGGGGCGGAATGGAGAAGAACCAACCTTTCGAACTTCTTCTGGCTTGTCCATCTAGTTGTGATCTCAATTTTATTTCTTGATCATATGAGTATTCTGTTAAATGTTGAAACAAACGAGGATGCCAGTTGCACATTGTAAACTATAGAAAGAACAAAGACTTTATCAATATGAAACCTTGACCTGACGAACTCCTTCCTATCATTTGCAGTGGCGTTCAATTTTTACTAATTTCAGTCCTTTGCGATTTTATTAATGGCACATATTATAACATTATAATTTATCATAAATATAGAAATTATAGTTACATAACGTCGATTGGATCCATTTGACTCAAAATTGAGGTTAGATGGGCCCTTCATAAGACTTGACTCAGTTCATCACCTTGCTGAGTCACACTCTGTGACTTGTACTTGACCAGACCATGTTTCCACACTGTGCTCCCACAAATCAGGTTCTCCCTGACATGAGATTGTGAAGTGGTCTTCATCAAAATCATACTTGACAGAACAGACTTCAAGGTAATGGTAAAGCACAAATCATCAACAAATACGTACACCTGGGGCTGCATTTGCATGCACTGGTGCACTAGACTGAAACAACTAGTTCAGTAGTGCAGAAATAACCGATCATAATCACCTTAGCATTCATAACGAGGAAGTAACCCTCAAACTACAGTTGTACACAAATATAATCGTGAATACTCAGTAACAAGACTAAATGACCAAAATGTGACGACATTCCCAATTGTGAAATGGATGCTAAGATGATTATGAGTGCTACTTTCCAAGGTGATTAGCATTCAGTTGTCCATTGATACCAATGGTGTGACCCACCTGCTGAGCAGACCAGACTGACTTCTGTGCCAGGTATTGTTCATGGTAGCACCTACAGTTTGCATGGTACAATATGTCCTAAACATTGACGAGAAAGAAAGGCATGCATGACAAGTTACGGTGCTAGCTAGTCAGTTCTCATATTTAAATGCTTAGGAAGATATTTCAATTGGGTCATATGCACTCCATGAGACTAATAATTTTGATTCAATTGAAAAGCACATCCAAGCACACCCTTAGGCGACCAAAATGAAATGCAATGCAGTCCTATCAAGGTTTAAACTATAATCCAAAATTGGTATGTATCGCCCAGTACATTCTGCTATCAGTACCTAACGATACAGTACACCCCACCTGTACACAATAACAGGGACCAACTCAGCCTGAATCGCCTCTGAAATGTCCACATCTGGTGGACTCGGACAATTTAGAATGATTCGGGACCAAGTTATCCATGAGTGACTCGCCAATGATTTTAGATCTGTGGGTCGAATATGTGTATGTTAAATTCACCCCACATGAGCACCCCCCCCCCCCCCCCCCATGTTTGGCCAAGATCCTAAAAATCATGCCAATCCCACACTCAGGTGGCATGCGAAACAAGGAACAATGTGGGAGAATGGTTACCAGAGGATGGGGGGACCATGGCGTGCATACGGCATCCAACACATTCAAAAAAGTTTTTTCACTGTTTCTTTTGGTGTGGCCCGCAAAGTTTTGGATTGGCCTAATCTTTGGGGTGTTGGGCTTCACCCAATGCATGGTTTGGATGCTACACAAGAGTTACTATAAGCACAAAAATCACTTGTCTATGTGATTACCTATTACCATAAGCTTGATTACCTAAGGAGATCGAGGACAACCGGAGGGGGTAGCTCAGGCTGGCTACCTGTCACCGTTCACCCCCCCCCCCCCCCCCCCCCCCCCCCCACATAAGCTTGAGTCAATGCAACATTGTTTCTTGCCAATGACTGAAGTCAGAAGACAGTGACAATTGGAAACTTTTTGTTCATGATAAATGTACAATGTGGCCCATAATCTAGATGGTTAAAATTGTATTGCTTGTATGCCACATATGCAATTTCTAAGTATTTCCAAATGCTCGTGCGTATCGGGGGCAATATGGGCAATACATCTCAGTTTTGATGGTGCTCGATGCAGTATGCCGAAACCAAGTTTTAATCCTTGAGTCCTAGAAAGTGTAAATGACCAAGTTCTAATTGTCATGCTTGGATTAATATTCAGGAATTCTAATGCAACTATATCAAGAAAGAAACAAATTGCAATGAAATTCAGCATACCAAATTGAAAGTTCAAATCACACAATTGTGGGAAGATCCATACACAGGAAGTTGATAAAAGAAGCAGTGACAATAAGCAAGCTCAACAGCCCTCTAGTCTTGCACTAGAGATCACAACTCCCCAACACTACTACCGTAGAGAAACAAAGAAACGGATATTTATAAGGAGAGGCCACAAGATTTCCCTTCTTGAAAAGTCTCTAGCAGAATCTGGAGGATCTTAAAATAAGAACTCCTCGCTAGAAAAGATCCCCGGAAGGAGAAAGCAATAAAACAGGAAAATCTAATAACATATATTTCTTAACATAGAAACAACAAAAAGGAATCTGGGCCTTTTGTGGAGATGGTGCAATTGCATCAGATTCAGCTCAAAATTGAAATTACATTCGTTACAAGTTCAGCTCGAAAGGAATGTAACCACAATCCGAGGGCTCTTTCTCATTTGGAACACAAGGAAATCATTTCAACTCATTTAAACTGCATGTCCACAATTCAATCGGCTCGATGTGAACTCATGAAGATACCAGATCTTTTTTTTTTAATATTTTACGTAAATACTAAAATTGGCTAGAGTAGATAGATAGAGAGAGAGAGAGAGAGAGAGAGAGAGAGAGAGAGAGAGAGAGTAGAGAGTAGAGAGAGAACCTTGGCATTGGAGGCGATTGGGCAGACCTTGGCCAGCAGCGGGGCCCAGCACGAGATGATCGAATTTCTTGGCATGATTTTTGCTCAGATCTTGCTCTAGATTGGGCTTCCGGTGTAATTCTGAGACTGAGGAAATGCAGCAAAAGGAGTTTTGGATTGAATTCCGGCGAAAGAAGAGAGAGAGAGAGAGAGAGAGAGAGAGAGAGAGAGAGAGAGAGAGAGAGAGAGAGAGAGAGAGGACCTGAGAAAAGAAGGGGAACGAAGACGAGGAGAGGAAGACATAAGAATAACAGACGCCAGCCTCTGAAAATCCCCATTTCCAAAATGCCCCTCCTCTGATAACGCGGCTTCTAGGTTCTTCTTCTGCTGCTTCAGAGAGAGAGAGATTGATCAGGGCTTGCTATTTTACGCTGGGAGTGTCTCGCAGTTACAGGTGCGCACCGTGTCTTCCGACAGACCTCTCCTCAACCGTAAGGAGGAAAATGGAGTCCTGGACCAGAGTTTGCTACTGTGAGCCCTCAGTATCCTGCGCTCGCTGCTGTTGAGACCGAAACGGAGCTATCTCGTTTGAACACCGTTTCTCCATTTCTCTCTGGTCGGAAGCTATGTGGGGCCTACAGAGATGCCCATGACAAATCCACTCCGTCCATCAGTTTCGCAAGACCACGATAGTACAAAAATCCAAAAAACAGGCAGATCCAAAACTCAAAACCACACGAAACAAGGGGGATTGAATGACTACCATTGAAAACTTTGTGGGGGCACATAAGTTTTGTGTCAGGATGATATTTAAAGAGTGGTGGTAACCTATGAACGGTTTGGATGGCATGTAAACATCATGGTGGAAGGTTTCAACTCTGGATATATCCGAGCTAACCGTTTCGTGTAGTGTGGCCCACCTAAGCTTTGAAGCTACCTGACTTTTGCAATCCTTTCCCCTGCCGGTCTCGTGAACCTTTCTTTTGAAAGCTTGTAAATGAAAGTAGAGAAATTTCCGACTGTAAACCCATCTTTTCACCCACTAGCAAAAGTAAACTCCTCGAAATTATTGTTTCCTAGTCTAAACTTTTGAAAATTTGTCGGACGAAAATACCCTTTCCTTCTCTCTTCCTCCTCCACGGTTGTATTCCTCCTCCGTCTTCCTCCACCACCGTCTGCCGTCAGCTTCCTCCTCTGTTATCTTCCTTAGCCATCGTCTTCCTCTTTGCAGCGGTCGTCTTCATCCTTTGAGCGACTGAAAATGGCTACCCATCCAAGCGTCGAAAATGTATTCGAATATAAGTAAAAACGTGAAAGTGTGAATGGAATGTGACAATTTGATTGTGAAGTGCTTGTGAAATTGTGGAAATGAATGTGAAAATGGAATGGAATGTGAAGTGTTTGTGAAAATGTGAAAATGAAAGTGAAAATGCTAATGGAGGTGAGAATGATGGTGAATGTGAAATGTTTGTGAAAATGTGAAAATAGAGGTGAAAACCCTCTATGATCAGCCTAAACTTCGTTGTGATCGGTCTAAATCCGGTTTGATCGGACAAAACGACTTAGTTTCTCCCCTGTGATCGACTTAGTTTCATCCGTCGTTTTTTCGCAAAGCAAAACAACGACGGCCTAAGTCCGTCGTAAAAGGAGAAGTCGGTCAATTTCACCGATCACGTTAATTTTGACCGAGTGATTGGTGAAACGACGGCCGAAGTCCGTCGTAAAAGTAGAAGTCGGTCCATTTTGACCAATCACAGTGGGCTTTGGACGATCACAATGGTAGATTTCACTGTGATCGGTCAAAATGACCGATCACAGTGGGCTTTGACCGATCACAGGGGCAGATTTCACTGTGATTGGTCATTTTGACCGATCACAGTGGGCGTTGGCCGATCACAAGGGCATATTTAACTGTGATCGGTCATTTTAATCGATCACAGTGGGCGTTGGCCGATCACAAGGGCATATTTGACTGTGATCGGTCATTTTGACCGATCACAGTGGGCTTTGGCCGATTACAGGGGCGAAACTAAGTCATTTTGTCCGATCAAACCGGATTTAGACTGATCACAACGAAGTTTAGGCCGATCACAGAGGGTTTTCACCTCCATTTTCACTTCCATTTTCACATTTTCACAAACATTTCACATTCACCATCATTCTCACCTCCATTAGCATTTCCACTTTCATTTTCACATTTTCACAAACACTTCACATTCCATTCCATTTTCACATTCATTTCCACATTTTCACAAACACTTCACAATCAAATTGGCACACTCCATTCACACTTTCACGTTTTTACTTATATTCGAATACATTTTTGACGCTTTGACGGGTAGCCATTTTCAGCCGCTCGAAGGATGAAGACGACCGCTCCAAAGAGGAAGACGATGGCTAAGGAAGATGACGGAGGAGGAAGTTGACAGCAGACGGCGGTGGAGGAAGACGGAGGAGGAATACGACTGTGGAGGAGGAAGAGAGAAGGAAAGGGTATTTTCGTCCGACAAATTTTCAAAAGTTTAAACTAGGAAACAATAATTTTGAGGAGTTTACTTTTGCTGGTGGGTGAAAAGAAGGGCTTACAGTTGGAAATTTCTCATGAAAGTAAATGAAAATGAATGTAAATGAAAATGAGTTTTGAGCTAAATAAATTGAGAGTTACGATGGGAGCTAATGAGATACATTTAACAATTCAAAAAAATTTGTTTAGGTGGAAGTAAATGGAAGGAATTGAAATGCATTTGAATTTTTAATATATTTATAAGAGCACATGTGATATTCTAAATTAGTTTTAATATACTAACTTAATATCCTTAAGATTCGAACACATGCTCAAACTTGCTAGAGACATATCACCCTTTGAACGAATAATTGGCCTGCACATGACTTGGAGAACCATAGTCTCATGGTATCAAGAACTTAGATACGCACGTAGGAGTCCATTACGCTGCCTGTCCCAAGACTGTTAGGCCCGAAACTCGTCAAGGACCACCCACGTACTGGGCTTGACACTCGTAGGCGGGCGTTATATCGAAATCGGCACCCGAAATCATAAATTGTAGTGTCCTGCAGTTGCACATGGGAGTGCATGTGTACTTGCACTGTACCTTTAGTGAGTAATCATTACTCAATTCACTTTTCTTATGTGGGCCCCATGAACCGTTGCATAGCCATGGAATGTGGACCATGGATTTCAAACATAAACTAGCACATGATCTCCTGACATGGGCCCCGATCGATAACCAGTGACCGTTGAACGGATGTCGCCTTAGATCCGGCAATCGCCATGTCCGATCGATCCTAAATCGTACTCAAACAAAGATCTCAACATGGTAAGGCCATCCTATGGGCTGGATTGGCCCAAAGGGGTCAGGTGGGCCCCACATAATCAAAACATGGCACAAAATGCCACTTTTATGCAACTTAAATCATCGGGGGCTATATGTCCCAATTCCCCCAACCCTTATAACCCATTTTCTCAGCCTTTTTTCTCATTTCTCAGCCAATTTTCTAAGAAGGGGTGTATGGGAGAGAAAGGGGGAGTTGTGGAAGAAGGATTCTCAAAGAGAAGCCCTTGCATGCTACCCTACCCAGACCTAACCGCCTTCACAACACTCAAGCCGGCTTCTCTCGCAATTGTAGACCTTCCCGGACGTCGGTAGAAGTAAGTCCATGATAAATCCCCCATCTTCTCTAGCTTCTTATATAGGTTTTTTCCTTTTTCCTAATTTACTAACACCTTCTGCAGGATTTTCCTAATCCTCCTCCAAACCAAGGTGTGTATCATTTACCCATGTGTTGCCTTGCAACCAATGCCTGCAATTGTAGTTGATACCTTCAATTTCCAAGTTTAGGAAGTTGGATTGGAGCTAGGAAAGTTGTATGAGATTGGTAGAATTTCGTTGTCTAAGGATTTGGATGCTAGGTGTGTGCTAGGGTCATTTGCATGCCCATATCATCGTACACATGTTCTCATTATGCAAATATTATATGCTAAGATGTCTTAGAACTTATATCAATACATAATAGTTGAGATTCTAGTATTACATGTTTTGTAAATTGAATTATGCATGAGCTAGGGAATCGAGAAGTGTTTGAGGTGACGGGTAGTAGCTTCCAACCCAGCAAGTACAATAGTTGAGGTGGCCGCACAAGGTCGGCAGCATCGGGAGCGGGGTGGTCGACTATGGTGGAAGTCGGGGCGATCGGCTGTGGTCGAGGACCACGCCGGGTGGTACGTGCTCAAGGCCGGTCTTCCCCTTGCTTCCCCTAGCCGAGGACCCTGGCCCACCACCGGATCGGATGACAATATATGTATCAAGTGGTTGAATGTGTTTTTATCACTTATGTAGAATCCATGTACCGGCACGCCATTTGATGGGCCCACTAGAAAGCATACGGCATACCGATCCCTCAAGACTCATGAGCCAGTAATGGTAGTATGGGCCCTATTCCCGTACTGTCGGCCTACGCTGGGGTGATGCCTCCCCGTAGTGTCTGTTGAGCACCGTAGAGGTGACACACCTACTACTCAATTATGGGATAGGGTGATGAACCCTATTCCGCCTGTGTTGGACACGTCTGGCGAGCCGCGACCAAACCAGGCACCTCGGGGCTATAGACCCGAGATAAGATCGAGGGGCTATTGGCTATGACCTGCATTCGCCTCGTAGGGAGTCAGGTGGTCCCAGTCGGCCAAATTGATAAAACGTTGGTACAGGAGCTTCGCCAATCGGCTGTGTGATAAAAGGATTTAACTAATTACTTGGCTAATCATGTACAGTTAAGCATGACATACATTGGTTGTGCGGGTAAGGTGGTGGTGCCACTCACTGGCGGTTGTGACAAGCATCGATGTTCGGGCATGCATCTGCATTACATGCACTCATCTCATTTAATAATCATGCTTGTGATGCTGTGTTATTATTTGATTCTATCTTTGAAGTTATTATCTATATTGTTTGTACTGGTGAATGTGTAACCTAAGGAAATGAAACCACTGAGTTGGCTACTCACTCCCCTTTCTGGGGTGGTGGTTTAAACCACCAACCAGATGACCCATGTGACCCAGGTATACAGGAGGCGTTCGAAGCGATCGAGTTCGTAGAACTTGGAGAGGATGCCGACGAGTACCTTCAGTACGCAGGCGACCAGGATTATTAGAGTGAGGAGGCATCGGGAGTACTTCTTTTAGGGTTTGGCGCCTACACGGCATTCGGTTCAGCTTTTTGGGACAGTATTCTCTGAACCTGTAGTGGGGGGCCCAATGAGCCCCAATGTGAGGAATGTAGTCCATGTACTTTTTTTTTGAATTATATATATATATATATATATATATATATATATATATATATATATATATATATATATATATATATGTTCCTCTTTCTTTTAGAAATGTTTTGCCCATGATTAAGTTGTTTATACTTAGCTAATTCTACAATTTTGTAATTATCTACAACACATTCACGTACCGCATTTTGTGGAACCCGGGATATCAAGGGCGGAGGGCAACCATAGACCCTAGGCATCCGGGGTGCCGCAAGAGTTGGTATCAGAGCCAGGCATTAGAAACAACGGGACTATGGGTATGGACTCACCAAAAGAAAGGAGACAGGGAGTGGGGGCGAGTAAACTTTAAATCTAGGACGAAATTGACTTAAACAATCTTAGCAGATGGGGGTTGACCATAAACCTCTTGAATTAGAGGGTAAATGTGTGATGGGTAGAGCTGGGGCACTGATAAGTGACCCAGGATAGGGTTGGGGTGAAGGAAGAATACCCCAATGTGGGAAATGATTGAGGAATAGCACCCACACTTAACTTAGGGACCTTAGGATAGACCTGTCCGGTGCGAACGGACAGTGTTCGGTACCACCGGACCCTCTACGCACCCAAAATGCCCAAAAGCTTTCAGAACTGTCCGGTACCACTAAACAATGTCCGGTACCACCGGACGCCTCTGCCCAAAAGAAAAAAACATTTGCACTTAGTACCAGACCTATCTAATACCACCAGACAGCATCCGGTACCACCAAACCCTCGCTTGGTCCAATTGGTCTAAACCTGTCCGGTACCATTGGACAGCGTCCGGTACCACCGGACGGGCCCACCAATGCACGTGTGGGCCATCTTAAAACCAATTTTTTCCCCTCTTTTCACCCCGCTTCTTCTATTTTTTCTCTTCTCTTTCGTTTCCTACCAAGCCCTAGCTTTCCAACTCTCCAAATCTTCCCCCAAACTTCTAGAAATCTCAACCCATTTCATTTTCAACTTCAAGAACCCATCAATGGCGGCCTTCCTCTCCGCAGTGGCTTCTTTTTTTGCTATCATTTTTCTTGTAGCTCTCATCGGAAGCAAGAGGACCGCTTGCCTGGACCTAGCCGAGGGGCTCCTAAGAAGAAAAAGAGCGACCAAGGGGCATCTTCTTCAAGCCAATCCTGTGGTAGGTTTGCAAAACGATCGATAATCTTCGAACGGCCGGTGGAAGAGGGACGTCTTTAAGAAATATAAGGCCCTCAATGCCTTAAGGGAGAAGGGATGGGGCCCGGTCTTCAAGATAGACGACGCAGCCAGTGAGGGGTTAACACGCCTCTTCTATTCCAAGATCACCAGCCCTAGTTTCGACCCCTTGGGCTTCGACATAGAGGGCGGCGACCAAGTGTACCACATCGATGCCGAGGTGATCGTGGAGGAGTTGGGAATCCCGTTGGGAACCTGTTTACATCGACGAAGACGATAGCAAGCCACACCAGGACAAGTACAAATGGATCCGTGCCCTGTGTGGAAAAATGGCTAGCTGGAGGTCTAATGCGGGCCTGTTGGCTAGTGACATGCTGACGGAGAATCAAGTTCTCCACCAGATTTTTACAGCAAACGTGGACCCACCAAAGGGAAACACCACGGAGCTATCGTATTTCATGATAGGGTTGCTTTATCAAGTGACGGGGGGTGAAGATGTGTGCCTTCCGACCATTATACTTAGACACATTATAAAGGCTACCTCCACGCTTCGTGCCAAACCACCGGCCCTCTTGTTTGCTCTCCTCATCTGCCGTTTAGGCCCGACGATGCCGAATCGTGGGACAAGGGGAGATTTAGAGCCGGTCAGGCCGATCGGTATCAATACCCTTTAACGGATGCAGGTGATAAAAGATTCACCGGACGAACCTGATCTTGATATATCAGAGGAATAAGGTGAGAAAGAAGGTAGAGACGATGAGCCGAGGGCCGAAGGCAGGGACAGCCAACCAGCATATGGATCTCCGGGCCGAGATAATCGACCTCAAGCGGAAGGTCGAATAAGTCGACAACCGGAACAAGAAGATGCACAGTCTTCTTAAGCGAATCATATGTTGTCTTGAGAAGAACAAGGAGGGCGCACCCCCTCCGTAGGCCTAGATCTCCCTTTTAGTCTTTAGTAAGTTAATTAGTATGTGTGTTAGGGCCTTGGGTGAAGAGTGATGCTTCTCCAAGTAGGCTAACTATTAGGACCAATTTTGGGCCATGATGTGGCCAAGTATGAGGATCATTGTGGGGTAATGGCTAACTTGTAGACTTTACTTATGAATAAAATGAAATTTCTAACTATGAATGCTATGTCCTTTTTTTTATTGTGTAAACTGTGATACTTATGTCTTTCTTTCTAAATTGTGTATGCTTGTATGTGTATGTCTGTATGTGCACGCACATGATGATAAAAACTCATTACTGCTTATTACAATATGGGCCTCCTCTAGGATACTAACGGATGTCCATTGGCATATGCAGCCCAATGTCACATCAATTCGATCGAGTGTACACTCGAACGAATTGGGGTGGGGGACTCGAAGATGCTAACACACCAGCAAGGGGGAAACAACGACCCCAGCTTTAGCGGTGAGCGCCCTGAGATGACGGGGGAATATCCACTAAGCTCTCACCAAGGGCCATCATTGTCACCACCTTCCCCCTTGTCCCAGGCCTTGCAGAACCAGGATGTGATGCAGCAATTGCTGAGTGCGCTGCAACAACAACAACAAACTCTTACCTGCACTTATGGGGGTGATTGCCCAGAGTGCGAGAAGTGTTGCGTCCACGCTGGTTGCAAGCGTTGATTATGCACAAGTGACACCACCTCCCCCTCCTTCGCCAGCACTGACCGGTTTAAATTCACAGGGAGGGCATCTTCGAGTGCTTTCAAAAGATGCGCCCCCCGACCTTCGCCGGAATCCACAACCCGACAGATGTCGAGCATTGGCTCGACCGTATGAAAAAGATGCTCGAGCCTTTCCAATGCTCCGAAGCCAAGCAAGTGGCTCTTGTCGCCTACTCGCTTGAAAAGGACGCAGGACTTGTGGTGGGGGAGCATCAAACACATGATCCCGAGAAACCACGTGTGGACCTAGCAAGACTTCAAGGATCGGTTCTACGAGAAGTACTTTCCCGATCACGTACCGACATGCACAGGAGGCCCTATATTACAAACTACAAGCAGGACAATATGAGTGTTAGGGGAGTACGAGACCCGGTTCTCGGAATTGTTGAGGTACGCACTGGCCACGACCGCAGATGAGGGGGCAAAATTATGCCACTTTTTGGAGGGATTGTGGCCTGGGATTCGCACGAAAATGTGTTGTACCAAGATCACTACCTATGCGGCTGCCTTCGCTAAGGCGTTAGAGTCAGAACAGGATGTTATCCGACTCTCACGCGCCCGCCTTCGAATCAGTGCGTGAGTGAGGCTGAAAACCTCTACCTTCACTGCCTCAAGCAAGAGGGTTCGCACGAAACCAACCCCATTGCGCGCCTTGATGCCTGCCACCCACCTCAAATTCCACCCGAACATGTACCTACTACCAGAAGACAGGGCACACTGAGGGATATTGCTACAGTAAGATAAAAGACCACAACATTAAACTCTCCACGTCAGCAGGCCGCTCTTCATCTGGACACCAACATGGCATCTTCTGCACAACCAAAGCCACAACTGCAAACTGGGCGAGCTTCGGTTCCCCAGGGTCGATCACACCCGGCCTCCGTTGCGTCTGGGGCTAATCGTGTTCAACAAGCAAGAGTTCATGCAATGATCGCTGACGAGCCTGACGCCTCGGGCCCAGTTCCTCGAGCTTTTGAAGGTACCGCCCATATACACGATACTCCCATGCATATATTGGTTGATACTAGAGCTTACTGCCTCCTTCATATCATACTCTCTAGTGAAGCAACTAAGATTGAAGACTACAAATGTACCAAAAATTTCGGTCATGATTGTCATAGGGTCCTTCTCCAACACCACGAAAACCTACCCCCAATGCACCGTCATATTGGTGGGAAGGAAATATACCTAAATTTAATCGTTACCAGCATTCGCTATTACAACGTCATCATCGGCATGGACTGGATAACTACAGTAGAAGCCGAGATAGACTGTGGAGCTAGAAGCATGACGATACAACTTCCAAGAGGAGACTCCTTCACGATCCTCGTTCAGTTCAGCTACAGGTATCGTGTTAAAATTTATGCCATGCACGATGTAGGCTATAATGATTGTCCAGTCGGTGAGCTCAGCCCCCGTAGTACGGGAATTCAGCGATCTATTTCGCGGTGTACCCGGACCTTCGCCCCAACGAGAGGCCGAATTTACAATCGACCTAGTGCCTGGCACAACTCCAATTGCCCTACCAGCATATTGCATGCCCTCATGTGAAATGAAAGAGCTGAGGCTGACAGATAGACGATTTATTGGAGTACGGGTTCATCCAGTCCAGTGTATCACCATGGGGAGCCCTCGGTCCTCTTTGTTTGAAAAAAGGACGGAACCCTCCGTCTATGCATAGACTATCGGAAGTTGAATAAGGTCACGATAAAGAATAAATACCCGTTGCCCAGAATCGATGATCTATTCGATCAACTAAATGGTGCCCGTTACTTCTCAAAGATTGACCTACAGTTGGGGTACTATCAAGTACAGGTCAGAAAGGAAGATGTACCAAAGACGGCATTTAAGATAAGCTTTGGGCACTATGAGTTTCTAGTAATGCCATTTGGACTCACCAACGCTCCTGTAGTGTTCATGGACCTGATGAACCGTGTCTTCAGGCCATACCTGTACCGATACGCTATCATGTTAATTGACGATATCCTCGTGTACTTTAAGAGCCGAAAAGACCATGAGGAATATCTGCGAGCAGTTCTAAATACCCTTAGGGAACATAAACTGTATGCTGCTCATAACAAGTGTGACTTTTGGAAGGAAGAAGTGAAATTCCTAGGTCACGTAATTTCGGCTGATGGAATCGCCGTATACTATGCTAAAGTTGCAGCTGTGAAGGACTGGGAATAGCCCAAATCCGCAACGGAAGTAAGGAGCTTTCTTGGACTGGCCGGTTATTATCGTCAATTTATCAAGGATTTTTCAAAAATCACACGGCCACTTACCCAGTTGACCTGTAAAGACGTCAAATATGTGTGGAATGAAAAAGCGAAAGCTGCCTTGTAGGAGCTCAAGGATAAGTTAACATTCGCTCCCGTACTAGTTTTACCCGAACAAGGTGTTAAGTACACAGTTTACATCGATGCGTCGCGGGTCGGTTTAGGATGCGTTCTAATGCAGAAGGATAGGGTGATTGCATATGCGTCTCGTCAGTTGCGAAAGCACGAGGAGAACTATCCCACTTACGATTTGGAATTGGCTGCCATCATCTTTGCTCTGAAGTTGTAGAGACACTACTTGTACGGGGAAGAATTTGAACTCTTCTGTGACCATATGAGTCTAAAATATATATTCACCGAGCGTGATCTGAATTTGAGGCAGCGTCGGTGGATGGAAATGCTTAAGGATTTTAACTTTGATATATCCTACCATCCAGGCAAGGCAGACCTGGTGGCAGATGCGTTTAGCTGCAAGAATACGCTGGAAAGTGTAGCCACTCTGATGGTGGAAGAGTGGAATATGGTCGAATGGTTGCAGGATTTTGGTTTGACATTTAACGTAGAAGGGCCATGTGAACAAATATTCCATCTTCGTATAGAGCCAAAACTAGATTGCAGAATCATTGTAGGCCCAAGACCAAGATGAATTACTGCGTAAAAAGAATGACCTAGCGGTGAAGGAAGACAAATCAGAATGGCGTATTGGGAGTGATAGAGGCCTACAATTCCAAGGCCGCCTTTGTGTCCCAGACGTTCTAGAATTGAAGGACGAAATCCTAAACTTAGCCCATAAGTCGAAACTGTCAATACACCCAGGAAGCGCTAAGATGTACCAAGATATGAAAAGGAACTACTGGTGGGGGAACATGAAACGAGGGATTGCGGACTATGTGTCACGGTGTCTCACATGCCAACAAGTTAAGGCCAAACACCGACGACCACCAGGGCTACTCCAACCTCTACCCATAGCCGAATGGAAGTGGGACTTCATCTCGATGGACTTCATTTCAGGACTGTTAAGGACTAGAAAAGAGCATGATTCTATATGGGTCATAGTGAATAGACTGACTAAATCTGCCCATTTCCTACCCGTGCGCTTCTCGCACAATACCGAAGAATTGGCAAAGCTATACATTAAGGAGATAGTAAGGCTGCATGGGGTACCCCATGTGATCGTGTCAGGACCGTGACACTCGCTTCACATCAATCTTCTGGGCTCGAATCCAACAGGCCATGGGTGTGAAACTGACTTACAGCACGGCTTTCCACCCTTAGACTGATGGCCAGACCGAGCGAGGTGAATCAAATATTGGAAGACATGCTCAGGGCATGTGCTTTGGATTTCAAGGATAGCTAGGACGAATGCCTCCCTTATGCAGAATTCGCGTATAACAATAGTTATCAGGCCAGTATTGGCATGGCCCCGTATGAGGTTCTATACGGGTGCCCTTGTAGAGCTCCACACTGCTGGATAGAGATTGGAGAAGGGAAAATTCTCGGGCCAGAATTGGTACAACAAACCTCCCAGAAAAATTGATCTTATCAGAAAACGCCTACAGACTGCACAAAGCCATCAGAAAAGCTACGTCAATAAGTGACGTCGACCTCTCGAATTTGAAGAGGGAGCTCACGTGTTCCTAAAAATCTCACCAATGAAAGGAGTCCTGCGATTTGGAAAGAAAGGACAAATTGACTCCATGATATATCGGACCATTTCAGACTTTGAATCGTGTCGGCGTCGTAACATACCAACTCGCACTACCGACTCCTCTAGCTGGGGTACACGATGTGTTCCACGTCTCAATGCTAAAGAAGTATGTGCTGGACCCGTCGCACATTATAAAGTGGGAACGAGTTGAACTCCGAGAGGATGCTACATATGTACTCCAACTTATCCGCATCCTGGATCGGAAGGAACACGTTCTCCGTAGTAAGACGATCTCATTGGTCAAGGTACTTTGGGCCCACCATTCGAAACAAGAAGCCACGTGGGAAACTGAAGCAAGCATGCGAAAGAACTATCCCTACCTCTTCGAGGAACTTAAGAAGGTACGAAAATTTTGAGGATGAAATTATTTTTCTTAGGGGGGGAGACTGTAACACCCTGTAAAATCGCCTTCCTCAAGACTCGAACACTATGCTCGAACTTACTAGACACATATCACCCTTTGGACGAATAATTGGCCGCACATGACTTAGAGAACCATAGTCTCATAGTATAAGAAACTTAGATACGTGCGTAGGAGTCCGTTGCGCCTGCCCGTCCCGAGATTGTTAGGCCCGAAACTCGTCGGGGACCACCCACGTACTGAGCTTGACACTCGTAGGCGGGCGTTACGTCGAAATCGGCACCTGAAATCATAAATTGTAGTGTCCTGCAGTTGCACATGGGAGTGCATGTGTACTTGCACTGTACCTTTAGTGAGTAATCATTACTTCAATTCACTTTTCTTATGTGGGCCCCATGGACCATTGCATGGCTATAGAATGTGGACCATGGATTTCAAACATAAACCAACACATGATCCCCTGACATGGGCCTCGATTGATAACCGATGACCATTGAACGGATGTCGCCTTAGATCCGGCAATCGCCATATCCGATCGGTCCCAAATCGTACCCAAACAAGGATCTCAACATGGTAAGACCATCCTATGGGCTGGATTGGCCCAAAGGGGTCAGGTGGGCCCCACATAATCAAAACAGGGCACAAAATGCCACTTTTACAGCAATTTAAATCATTGGGGGCTATATGTCCCAATTCCCCCAACCCTTATAACCCATTTTGTCAGCCCTTTCTCTCATTTCTCAGCCAATTTTCTGAGAGAGGGGTGTGTGGGAGAGAAAGGGGAAGTTGTGGAAGAAGGATTCTCAAAGAGAAGCCCTTGTATGCTACCCTACCCGGACCTAACTACCTTCACAACACTCAGGTCGGCTTCTCTCGCGATCGGAGACCTTCCCGGACGTCGGTAGAAGTAAGTCCATGATAAATCCCCCATATTCTCTAGCTTCTTACATAAGTTTTTCCCTTTTTCCTAATTTACTAACACCTTCTGCAGGATTTTCCTAATCCTCCTCCAAACCAAGGTGTGTATCATTTACCCATGTGTTGCCTTGCAACCAATGCCTGCAATTGTAGTTGATACCTTCAATTTCCAAGTTTAGGAAGTTGGATTAGAGTAAGGAAAGTTGTATGAGATTGGTAGAATTTCGTTGTCTAAGGATTTGGATGCTAGGTGTGTGCTAGGGTCATTTGCATGCTCATATCATCGTACACATGTTCTCATTATGCAAATATTATATACTAAGATGTCTTAGAACTTATACCAATACGGGATAGTTGAGATTCTAGTATTACATGTTTTGTAAATTGAATTATGCATGAGCTAGGGAATCAAGAAGTGTTTGAGGTGGCAGATAGTAGCTTCCGACCCGGCAAGTACAATAGTTGAGGTGGCCTGCACAAGGTCGGCAGCCTCGGGAGCGGGGTGGTCAATTATGGTGGAAGTCGAGGCGATCGGCTGTGGTCGAGGACCACGCGGGCGGTACGTGCTCAAGGTCGGTCTTCCCCTTGCTTCCCCTGGCCGAGGACCCTGGCCCACCACCAGGTCGGATGACAATATATGTATCAAGTAGGTTGAATGTGTTTCTATCACTTATGTAGAATCCATGTACCGGCACGCCATTTGATGGGCCCGTTAGAAAGCATACGGCATACCGATCCCTCAAGACTCATGAGCCGGTGATGGTGGTATGGGCCCTATTCCTGTGCTGTCGACCTACGCTGGGGTGATGCCTCCTCGTAGTGTCCGTTGAGCACCGTAGAGGTGACGCACCTACTACTCAATTATGGGATAGGGCGATGAACCCTATTCCGCTTGTGTTGGACGCGTCTGACGAGCCGCGGTCAAACCAGGCATCTTGGGGCTACTTGCTGTGACCTGCATTCGCCCCACAGGGAGTCAGGTGGTCCTAGTCGGCCAAATTGATAGAACGTTGGTACAGGGGCTTCGCCAATCGGCTATGTGATAAAAGGATTTAACTAATTACTTGGCTAATCATATGTAGTTAAGCATGGCATACATTGTCTGTGCGGGTGAGGTGGTGGTACTACTCACTGGCAGCTGTGACAAGCATCGGTGTTCGGGCATACATCTGCATTACATGCACTCATCTCATTTAATAACCATGCTTATGATGCTGCGTTATCATTTTATCTTTGGAAAATGAAGTTATTATCTATATTGTTTGTATTGGTGAATGTGTAACCTAAGGAAATGAAACCACTGAGTTGGCTACTCACTCCCCTTTCTGGGGTAGGTGGTTTAAACTACCAACCAAATGACCCATGTGACCCAGGTATACAGGAAGGCGTTCGAAGCAACCGAGTTCATAGAACTTGGAGAGGATGCCGACGAGTACTTGTCAGTACGCAGGCTACCAGGATTAGTAGAGTGAGGGAGCGTCGAGAGTACTTCTTTTGGGGTTTGGCGCCTACACGGCATTCCAGTTCAGCTTTTTGAGACAGTATTCTCTGAACCTGTAGTGGGTGGCCCAATGGGCCCCAATGTGAGGAATGTAATACATGTACATTTTTTTTTTTTGTAATTATATATACATGTTCCTCTTTCTTTTGGAAATGTTTCGCTCATGATTAAGTTGTTTATGCTTGGCTAATTCTACAATTCTATACATTCTACAATTATCTATAATACATTCACGTACCGCATTATATGGAACCCTGGGATATCGGGAGCCAAGGGCAACCACGTACCCTGGCATCCGGGGTGCCGCATGTACATATATAGTATTTAATAGAATGATTATAGTAAGCCCAATAAAATTTATACTTCAGCAAAAAAGGAAGAAATTTTGAGCCTCAGGTAGACCACTAATGTAAAGGATCACAAACAAGTAACTTGCGAACATTTTTTAACCATTTATTTAGATGGTCATCATTTAAATTGTTTCGATCATTCTTTTGGTGTGATTTTAGTAATGTAGCCGATATTTGGATTATTGGGAAGTATCATTAGCATGACACGTGTATGGCAAACATATGCATAGCGGCACCTTTGTTTACATGTGTGATTCTCCAAATGAGTCAAATCCTCTCTCGTAGAGAGAATTTCATTTACATGCACATTTGCTCCCATTTTATTTCACTACGTGCATTTACTTCCATCCAAACACACTCCAAGCATCATTTACCTCCATTTACTCCCAACTTCCACCCATTTACCTCTATTTACTCCTATCCAACCAGCCCCAAGTGAATTTGTCATGAGCATATATGTGAGCCCCACATAACTTTCTTTAGCTTGAACAAGCAAGTCTCATTCCAAATTTACCCATGCAATTAGTGGCATTGGTTGCAAACTTTTGATTTTAAATGGAAAATGGGATGTCCCTTCTACATTCAATTCTCACCCTCCCACTGGACATGGAAGTTCCTGCGCTGGGTAATTAGGTGGGGCCATTGTGATGTTTGTGAGAAATCCATCCCTGTACATTCGTTTTGTGAGCTCATTTTAGGACATGAGACAAAAAATGAGGTGGATCCAAAATTTAACTGCACCACATGAAAAAGGAAATGGGGAAAGAAATGCTGGAACATTTATGGTCACAAAAGTTTTATTTCAGGCTAATCTTTTGGTGTTTTCAGCTCATCCCAGAAGGAATGACCTTATAAATGGTTTGGATGGCATATACAAATCAAGATTGAGCCTAAGAAGGTTTCAACGGTATGCATTTCATTCCCCCAATCTTTGTATTTTGAATCAATTTCCATCCACATTGTATCCCACTACATGGACAATCCTGATGAGAAATAACCCTACGATGTGTAATATAGCAATATGGTTGTACTACAATTCTTATTTCTCAATATCATCTCCACTTTTCTATCTCTCTTCAATCATGTTAATGTAACTTTTTAATGAGGCCCACCCACATGATCTGGACCCTCCATTAACTGACCCCACATTCTAGATCAGCCGTTCTAAGAGCCGAAAGGCTAGCAACTTGGGTAAAGGAATTTTCCATGTCCCAATAAAAATGGACTTCCAATAGGGTTCACCCAATACACTACAATATCTATATGCATGAGATTGCATGTATAAAATACAAGTACACCAAAATGCATTTATTTTTGTAGGAAAAAGATACAAGGCATTGTGCCTCAATATCATGTACCATGCATGCGAACATGCTTATAATGATCTGAACCGTTGATTTTTTTTTTTCCCTTTTAATGCTTGTTTGTATGCCACCCATTAACAGGTTAAGATCATCCAAACAGGGAAGAAGCCAAAATCAAGTAAACTCAAGCTGAATTTCAAGTCGAATCGAGCTTCTGAATTTTGAATTATACCAAAATCACAATGCCAGAAAATAGTCAAAACCATTGGATAATTAGGATCACTTGTTCAAGATGTTATTCAATCTATGAATGACCCAAAAATGAAATGGCTACGATGAATTTCTGTTATTCATTAGATAAAATGAAGAATATGTATATGGTAAACAGATATTCGAGGATTGTAGTGGGCAACCCACAATGAAGCAGGGCCCACATGATGGACAGTCCACATCAAAGGTTGGCTCCACATGACGGGCAATTTCTACCTTTTGGCCTACCTAAGTTGTCAATCAGGTTGATTTTTGGCGCCAAGGCAGATCAATATTGAGTGCACCTGATGGTTGGATTAGATGCCACAGAGACAACAAGGTGGGACCTAGATTGAGAGCAATGGGACGACTCACCAGACTTGTCCATATCGAACCTAACTCATCCGCATCAACGAACACAACTGTATTGCCACTCATCCATATCGTCCTATGGCATATGCACAATTCGTGCACGCCCCCCACAGTCCAGCTGGAAGTTTCTATGAGGGTCTCACCCTCAAATGTCCCCGGTTGTTACCTTTTGATGGGTCCACTTGCGTTATGGGGCAACCCTTTAATGTATAGGCCTTACATGGGGTGCATTCATGTGAACCCTGGGCAGGTTTCAAGGTTTCAACGGTGGATGTCATCATCGCCACTGTTTCCTGTGGTGTGGTCCACTTGAGCTTCGGACGTGCTTCAATTTTGTGCTCGATGGCCTACAATGAGTTGGCAAAACGGACAAAACACATACATCGCAGTAGGCCCCACGGTCCTGCTACCAGTGTGGCCATTGGCGGCAGAGTCACCATGCAACCGGTGTCTCAAAAGGGCCAGGCCAGATGGTGCTAAAATCACAAATTTGATTAGCCCAGAGCCCAATCAGTTCATAATTTGGAAGCAAAAACAATCCAGGCCTGGCCCCTTTTTGAGCCTAACTAAAAAATAATGGGCCAGCACTTGTGTTGAACCGTCCAAATTGCAGGACCCAATGTAGGTGATCATCACACCAAAATCTTAATGGTTGGACAAACCTAACATCTAATTCTTAGATACTAGTTTCCAGAAAAAAAAAAATTCTCTCTTTTTTTTAATTTCCATTTCAATCGTCCAATAGAGAGCAGAAAAGGATTCCTGCAGCAAACCCCAATTAGTTGGTATAGGACTTGGATGATGATGATGATTTCACCTGTCCAATAGACATCCACAGTCATCAAAGATGTGATGGAATATAGCGTAAGGAATACATCATTTGCCATTCAGGCCGGAAGCAATGAGCTTCTCTTTCAATTAAAGCCTGGACTATAGGGGATTAAATCCAAGAACATCGAGAGAAGCCAACACCTCCAGAGCTTGTATCACCTGAAAAGCTATTTACTGAACTTCACATGCACGCACACGCACACACAAAGGTGGTGTTAGAGTCCATCAACTGGCAGCCCAAAAGGGCCCAGGGCTTCTCCTTTTGGACCCCCTTCCTCCACATGCTTACCCTAACCAAAAAAAAAAAAAAAAAAAAAAAAAGAGAAGGAAAAAAAAGAAGACAAGACCTGAGATAATCATATATTTTGAATCAGTCAGTGTTCTAGGATAATTGACTCGCTAATCCTACATGCAACTTGCAGTTCGCAGGTGCCAAGCTTGGGGCATGTGCAGGATCCAAGCCATTCATCATTCATTGGACTCAATCATGCACGTGCAATGGCACAAATATTGAAAGACCGGCTCATTGGGTGGGCCATGTAGAATGGGAAAAAAATGGCTGGAGTCTACAGTCTAATGTACACATGCAGCACACTTGACGACTGCACCAGCCTCATTTATGGGACAGGATGCAGTCGAGGACCTCCTGATGAACAATGCAGATCTCACATGTTTGACAAGGTGGCCCAGTTACACCCTAAAGATGACACAAGAAATTTCATGCAATTATCAACTCAACCTTTGTATCTTCTCAAACAGCATTCTCCGGTGAAGCCCCAGTATTGTGAGTTCTGCATCTCCATTTTCAGTTTTGAAATCCAAAGAAATAATGTGGGAAAAAAAAAAAAAAAATCACCTGGTTTAGACAATGTTACCATGCCAAATATGTAACAAGGGATAAAGTAGACTCAGATGGTTTGGTCATGTGCAATGGAGACCAATTCTGCACCAGTTAGAAGTTTGTTTAAGTCAAAGGCTCTAACAGGGTGAGGCCTAAAAGGGCATGGGTGGAGGTAGTAAGATAAGACTCTTCCAGTTTAACTTAGGATTGTTGTTGATCGAAGTGGAATGACAACACGATTCATGTAGCCAACCCCAACAAAGCCGATGATGGAGGTGGTGGTGATTTTACCAGTACCCAACAAGAAACTGTTCACCCGCTTAAGGCTTCAGCAATACCCAAACATGACAGAATGAAACAGTTTACATGTGAAACTTTTTGCCTGTGTAAAAGAGTATTACATAAGTGAGATCTTACTTGCATTTCCCAGGATGAGCGTAGCTGAAATGAGGATGTTGGGATGGATGAGTGGCAAGACAAGGTAGAATTAGAAATGAGATCTTACTTGCATCCAAATGACCCCTTGATAGGAACAAACAGAAAACATGTTCGTAGGATGAGCGTAGCTGAGATGAGGATGTTGAGATGGATGAGTGGCAAGACAAGGTAGAAATAGAAATGAGAACTTACTTGCATCCAGATGACCCCTTAATAGGAACAAACAGAAAACATGTTCGTAGGATGAGCATAGCTGAAATGAGGATGTTGAGATGGATGAGTGGCAGGACAAGGTAGAATTAGAAATGAGATCTTACTTGCATCCAGATGACCCCTTATTAGGAACAAACAGAAAACATGTTCATAGGATGAACATAGCTGAAATAAGGATGTTGATGTGGATGAGTGGCAATACAGGGTAGAATTAGAAATGAATGCATTCAAGGGAACTCGGGAGAAGCATCGATAGGTAATAAGATGAGGGAAAGTAGACTTAAGATGTTTAACCATGTGCAACGGAGCCAGCAAGTGCACCAGTTATAAGTTCAAGGCTCTAGAAAGACAAAGGGAAGGCCCAAAAGGACATGGCCAGAGGTAGTAAGAAAATGTTTAAATGGCCTAGGATTTAACTGCGGACAGGGTCCTTGATAGTGGAATGGCAGAACGTGATTTAGCCAACCTTAAGTAGTTGGGATATTCTTCTTCTTCTTCTTTTTCTTTTTTAGCACGTAAAATTAGAGGAGGAAAAGGTGGTTTTACAAAACAGAGGAAGGGGTGTGAGACCCCTCAGTTGCTACTACATCTACAGGGATAATGGAATCAATAGCTGCCTGAGCAAACAAAATGTTTAGCCTGGAAGATAGGGCCCTAATCTTCTGAAAAATACAAGAAACAGCAAACAATGCAATGGAGACCAAAAAGTGCACCAGTTAGGAGCAGTGAGCTCAAGGCTCCAGAAAGACAAAGGGATGGCCCAAAAGGACATGGCAGGAGATAGTAAGAAAATACTCAAATGCCCTAGGATTTAATTGAGGACATGGTCCTTGATAGTGGAATGGCAGAACATGATTTGCGTAGCCAACCCCAATTAGTTGGATTTTTTTTTTTCCTTTTTTCTTTTTCAGCATATAAAATTAGAGGAAAAAACGGTTTTACAGAAAAGAGGAAGGGGCGTGAGATCCCTGCAGTAGCTACAAGCCTACAACATCTACAGGGATAATGGGATCGATAGCTGCCTGAGCAAATGAAATGTATAGGACCCTAATCTCCTGAAAAATACAAGAAATGGCATCAGGAATACTCCCCTCCCCATTTACCCATTTACTTACATGATTGGATAAAAGCTTAGATGATGATAATGATGAACTAAACCAAGTAGCATCATAGATATCATGTGTTTTGAGGCATGAGTGGATTGAATCATGAACAATCAATTTTTTTTATTTATTTATTTTTTTTTTAACATTATGAACAATCAATTTAAACATGACAAAATGGCAAAACTATAATAAGTATTTTCATAACAAGGAAAAGCCCTAAAATCGCAATTGGTATCCTTTCAAGCCCAAATTAAAAGTAACATAATTGGAGCCCAAACCCTCAATATTAATGCTAAGCAACAAAACCACAATTTGGTCACTTCCACTATTCCAAATGCACCCAAATGGTATTTTGGTAAACTCTTTTAAAACTCAGGCTGTTCTTATCATTTTGGGAATAAACAGGGAAGGTTTTGATGATCTACCCAAAGTCTATAACCAGCATTCTTTATTTGTTATTGAAAAGGGAACTTCAAAAAAAAAAAAAAAAAAAACGGTGGAACTTCTTGTGGTTAACAAAAGGGTGGATCAATTGGCACATCAAAAACAGACAGAACAAAATTGCCTGTCAAAAGCCACAATGCTAGTCATCAATCATCACAGATAAAAGAAACTGGGACTCAACCAATCTGCTCATAAGCAGTGAGACTGGAGTGCTTAAGTTCAACCGAGCAGCAACTGGTTTTGTTCTGCCTCAGAAGCAGCCTACCTAACCAAAGAAAAATCTAAAGAAAAGAAAAGAATAGAAAAAGTAAAAAAAAAAACAAAAGAAAAAAACAAAATAAATAAAGAGGGGGAAAGGACCATGTTTTAAAATATATTATATAAGCTAAAAAGCTCATACTGGAAGTTGTGAACTAAGTTCTCATCTTGAGCAAACCCCGGTTAATACTCTCCAGAAAAACTACAGGGTTGGTTTAAAGTGTTCCATTACAAACCTAAGACTATATCCAAACACATTTGCATACCTTACTGCCACAATCAGAGAAGGAGAAGTCTGCCAACTTGCTCTAAACGCTCCAATGGAAATCCATCAAGTAAACACCTGCACACGTTCTGGATACGACAGGGGACCATAACACCATTAAAGGCAGTTTACAGGAACCCACCATTGCAAATCTTAGAATGGTTAACATAAGAAAAATCCAGCTCTTATAACCAACCGACGCATTAAGTGGGGATAAAAAAAGCCTTTGTCATGTGTGCTATGTTGTTAACATCCATAAGAATGCATCCTGGAAATCAAACCTATGGTGCAGGTTTAGCCTTCTCACACATGATCAACAGATAAATGATGCCGAGCATTCACTTTGGTCTCTCATAAAACAGCACCCTGTGACCCACCAAAGCAAGAAACCACCAAAAAAGAAAAAAGAAAGAAGAGAAAAAAAGAAAAGAAGAGAAAAACAAAACAAAACAAAGGTCTTAACAGGAGTCACCACATGCAGCAAATGGAAACACACACACACACACACACACACACACACACACACACACACTCAAAGACAAAACTAATACAAAAAGCAGCTGCAAAGTTTGGCAGATTTAATGGCATGAGCCATGTAGAGAAGTGATGCACCTCAGCAAAAGAATCGCTTCATTCCTCCTCCATAAAATCAATCGACGAGCGACTTATTTACAGCAGACACCCCCTGCATTAGTCCAAGAATTAAATTCCTAGGCCTAATTAAGATCAAGGCGATCAAGGTTTAACACAGCACTGAGGAATCTTTAAAGAGCAAAACCAAAATTAATGAAAATAAGATAAACAATGATGCGAGATTAAGAAGTTTCACCAGCCAAGTGAAATGCATTTTCTGTCATACATTAAGCAGTTATAACATTTTCATTAAATAGAATCCAGCACAATCCCAGATGCAGGGAGCAAGATAGTCCTCAAAAATACTCGAACCAACCAAGATTCTCATTCCGGTTCTTGATGGACCTGCAAAAAGAGCAAACACAGGCACAAATTTAGGGAAACAGGAAAGACCACAGCAAAGTCACGAGTACCAGAGTGGAAATTCGTTGCAGAACTTCCGTCATCCTAGTTTTTTCAAAAACTAGACATGGTCACTGGAACTTGGACTTGGTGAACTGAGTTTAGCAGAATCCTGGTAATTCCCCACATGCAGACTCGGGCTTCCGTCATGAAAGCCATGCTCATCATCATCTCTAGCCAATGGACCTCCAAAGCCAGAGACAGATTCATGCTCCAGTTTAGGCTTTTTATGAGGCTTTTCGTCTTCTGTGCCTATAGAGTTCCTATCCTTTGGCGACATCAAACTTCTTTTCTGAGCCTTTGAGATTGGAGAATCTGCAGCCTTCCTGTCTTCTCTGGAGTCTACTGAATCATCATCGCTGTAATCTTGTCCCTTGACATTGCAAGTTTTCTCAAACCTGCCCTCCTTCGATGTTGACTTCTCATGCCTGCTTCGACCTTTTGCACCCCTAGATCGCCCACCATCTGGTGTCGAACTTCCTTGAACCAACTCTGGGAAATCTGAAAGCCCATCACCTATCAGTTCGTCTGAGTCCTGGCCAATGCAATCCTGTTCCTTGATAATTGAATCCGTCTTATCAAGCTTTCTGTCTGCCACTTCACACCCGCTGAGATCCTTCACATCCATAGAGGTTACATCGTCCTCAGACATTGAATCTCTCTTCCGAGTACTCAACTTTGAGGAATAATGAACCTTCTCATCTTGCCTTAATCCCTCCAAATTGCCATCATTAAAATCCTCCATCTTGGTGGAGTGATCAGTTCTTGCGGATTTCCTGGTCTCCCGTCTCGACATTTCGTGCCTGTTACGATCCTTTCGATCCCTAGAAGTCCCATCCTCAAGTAATGGGGAACTTCTCGTACGGGTCTTCCGCTTTGAAGAACTCACTCTCCTGTCCTCCCTTGAATCTGATGAGTCATATTCGAGATAATCACGTTCCTTCGTGACAGGGCGAGTTTTATCAAGTTTTACATGCTCCTGTTTTGACTCTTCCCGCCTGTTTCGATCCCTGGAAGTTCCATCCTCAAGTGATGGGGAACTTCTCACATGGGTCTTTCGCTTTGATGAACTCACTCTCCTGTCCTCCCTTGAATCTGACGAGTCATAGTCGAGATAATTACGTTCCTTCCTGACAGAGTGAGTTTTATCATGTTTTACGTGCTCCCGTTTTGACTCTTCCCGCCTGTTTCGATCATCCTTGCCCCTAGAGGATCCGTCGTCCAAAGGTTTTAAACTTCTCCTGTGAGATCTCGACTTTGAGGAATCTGAAGCCCTCCTATCTTCCCTCGAATATTTGGAATCATCAATAAGAGAACCCCGTTCCCTTCTGGAATCAGTTCTCTCACGTTTTCCTGTACTCCGGGGACAACTTACCGCGCCTGCCTAAGCCATCAACGAGAGAATCTTGTTCCTTTACAGAATCAGTTCTCTCACGTTTTCTATACTCCGGGGACAACTTATTGCGCCTGCCTAAATCATCAACAAGAGAATCTTGTTCCTTTACAGAATCAGTTCTCTCACGTTTTCTATACTCCGGAGACAACTTATCACGCCTGCTTAAATCATCACTACCAGTACGGGGTCTGTCTCCTGCAGCTGCTGAGCTTTCCTTACGAGATTTAGATATTGGTGGACTTGGAGTTCTTTTATCTTCAAGCAAATCCATTGAGTTGTTCTCAAGAAGATCTTCATTCTTGATGACAGCCTCGGTTTTCTCAGAATTTCCATCGTCCAATCCACACGTTTCATGTTTACATTGCACCTTTCTCATCCTTGAAGGCTCTGTCTTCAGGCAACAAGGAGCTCTTTTTATTAGTCAGTGTGGGCGAATCTGTGGATCTATCTTCCCTCAGGTCTTCTAGATCCTTTGCAACAAGATCAGGCTCCTCAAAATCCTCCCTACTTTTGTTGAGATCTCCGTGATCCGGTTTTGACTTTTCGGACTTCCTTGTATCTTTTACATCATCAGAATGATGCCTACCCTCTGCAGATTTACTGACATCTTTCTCATCTTTTAAGGCTCTGTCTTCAGGCAACAAGGAGCTCTTTTTATGAGTTGATGTAGGTGAATCTGTGATTCTATCTTCCATTGAGTCTTCCGGATCCTTTGCAAAAAGATCAGGCTCTTCAACGTCGTCCCTACTTTTAGCAAGTTTTCCATCGTCCCTTTTCAACTTTCCAGACTTCCCCATATCTTTCGCATCATCAGATCGACGTCTGCCCTCTGCAGATTTAGATCTGGAGCGCCTACTACTGTGAGAGGTGGGCTCATGGTTACGTCTTGGAGAAGATCTACTTTCTCTGTGATGCCTCGGTGATTTTGAAGCAGCCTGAGATGATTTCCTCATTCTAGGACTCACACTTTCTCTATGACGCTTTGGAGATGCCGAACCAGCCCGAGATGATCTTCTTGTCCGAGGACTCATACTCCTACTTCTGTGTCTCCTTGAAACAGAAGAATAGTGATCCCGTGATCTTTCCTGTTCTAGTTCCCGTTCCCGTTCCCGTTCCCGTTCGCGTTCCCAGTTCCGCCGACCACCTCTGCTATAGCTATCTCTAACATCTCTATATGCCCGTCGTTCGTTAAAATGATTCTTGTGATATCGAGATCTGAACGGTGATCTGGATCTCCGATCCCTTGAGTACCGAACTGGAGGTGAAAAGGAGCGAGACCGTCGGCTGTGCCGGTACTTGATGGGTGATCTTGATCTGGACTTTGATCTCGGGCGAGAGGTAGATGGCGACCTGCTAATCAAAGCAGCTGATCAGTTGTACTAGAATCACACTTTAAAACAGGTGTTTGGATTCTTAACAAACGCAATAAAGTAGAAGTGGATGACAGGCTTCATGCAATCTAGTCCTAGAGATATAGTGCAAATTTTGAGATAGTGTACTCCCATTTCACCAATTTCCCATCATTTTGTATGTGTTCAGTGATCGACCAAACTATTAAACGAAAATTAGGAGCTACTTTGTTTTTCAAAACAAAACACGTAGTTGGTGAAATATAAGAGGAATTATATCCTTAATCCTAGAATACAGTGTCCTCAGTCTTGAGCTCATCTGTTATAAATTTGGTGTCCAGTGGGTTTTATCTGCTACCATGGGAGCTCACTGTGCAAGCTGAAGGATGGGGACCTGAAGCCCTATCAGAAAGCTGCTGTGGAAGATTTCCCTCGAGGTAGGGTTGTGGGCAGTTGTGGCTGAAGAGGAATAGGTGAATTTCCAAGGGACATGCAAGTCTGAAGGCCAGATTTTTAATAAGATTATCAGCTGCACAGTTGAATAGGGAAAACACCACAAAGTTATGATGCAGAGTTGCAGATTGGTTTAATTCATGCAAAATGAGAGGACATTATTGACAGCAGGTGGTCCTCTAACAAGATCATCAAAAGGTGGTGTTCTCCTCCTGAGAGTCATTTCAAATTAAACTTCAACAGATGTTCAATTGGAAACATAGGACCGATTGGGATTGGAGGACTGGTCACAAACAGTGCTAAGCAGTAATTTTGGAATTTTCCCGTCCATCAAGTAAAGGTAACTCAAATTATGCAGAAGCTTCTATGATCAGTCAAAATAGCAGCTACAAAACAGTTAAGCCCAATAATTTTCAAGGACAATCCTCGGAACATTATAAACTGGGTAAATAATGGCAATGTCTCATGGAGATTGGCATCAATTTTTAATGAAATTAGAGACCTGAAAGCCTCATTATCAACGGCTTTCGTCCATGTTCAGCATTTTGGCTAATGATCTGAATGACCAAATTGGCAAAAGAGGGGGTCGACCATCGGAATCTTGTGATTTCAGAGTCTCATCTTGGTACGGTTAATAGGGATTAGTCACTTTGGGCAGCTGCTATTCAGTGTCTACTTTGCATGTCTGGTTGTGGGCTGCAGAGCAGAATTTCTCTAGATCTCTGCCTTTTTTGTCCTTTTTGCTGTAATCTTCTTTGGGGAACTGTTGTCTGGTTTGTTTCGTGTGGTGTTTGCTTTTTGTTTCTATAATAAAAGACCCATTCATCAAAAGAAAAGGACAAGCAATGTTAATTGATCTAATTTTTAGGCCTATTTACTCAAGTAGCCCTCTACATGTATTAATATGCCATTTATCTCAAAAATCTTGATGTTTTTGTCCAAATGACATTTAAGTAGGAGTCCAAAGGGCTTCTTCAAGGCAACGACATTCATCATCGATTGCAGGAATTTAAATTGACACAAGACAAGCTTTCAAGGATGATTGTGTGCCAAGACTGGCTATTAACACGTGGAACACATGCCAATATAGAAACATGTGCCAGATATGAGCTATCCATCAGATGGTATAAACTGTTTTGATCTCATGCAATTTCACATCTCAGGAGAGGGACACTATACAAAAAATAGGGATGGCTAGAAATAATTGTTTTACTCTCACATTGAATATTTGAGCCCACCAAACAATTAGATCAATATGATTTTTTTGGTAGACGATTATCAAGCCTGTGTTTTAGATGATTCTGGTCTTCCTATCACTTCTAGATATGATCCCACATGTGAGACACTTGCATTTTGTAAGTGTCCATAGAAGCTGACGAAATATTTGATGTTTACTAAACATACAGTTGTACAAGGGGAGCATCTATATGTCACCAAAAGATGCAAGGGATAAGAGTCCCACCTTGAAGATATTCTCCCCCAAAACTCAAGCTAGTTCACTCATTAGGTGGGAAAGGATGTTGGAAGTAGGCTGGTTCACTTCTCCAAGAAGAATCGTGATATGCGCCACACCTAATGTGTCAAGTTCCCACACGTGCAAGATCCAGACCCTTCAATAGCTGGTTTCATGGTGAATCTTCCTTGGCCTTGTTTCCTGGCCAGTCCAATCATTAAGTGGGATAGATGGTATGAACAGAATCATGGGTAGAAAATGCATACCGTTGGTTTGTTTTTACAATTACATGGGTGGCCCATCTAAGTGAGTTAGCCTGATTTCTAAACTAGGACGCATCCACAGAAAGGGCCAGCTCAATAACATCCTAGATCACGTCCGTCACATCAGCATGCATTGGACATTCTCTGTTTGCCACACGCCATGGGCAGCTGCAAGTAGCATTCCTCTTCCTCTTTAAGCAATAAGCAGTCACATCAGGAATATGCAATCTTCAGCTATTATCAATAATTGCACACCTACTAGCAGGTGCACATGCCAATGATTAAACTGTGAGATTGGGACATTTATTGGCAGGTCTGATGGTGTGCCCATGCCAAAGAAGTCAAGCCAGTTTGTCCATATGTGTGCCATGTGTGTACATTGAACAGAGAGAGAGATGTGTGTGTTTTATTTCCCACTTGTAGCCCATCTCACAAAAGCACAAGCAAACGCCACTGACCCACCAATGGGGTCCACATATAGTGATGATTACAATGATTGGAGCCATCTAAATATGGGTCCTAATTTGACAATGTCTACCAAAAATATCATGCTCATCCAGTTATCAGATGTGGCAACGTAAACTGACCGTTAAAATAGAAGGTTTCTACCAGCTTGTTGTAGATTGGTGGTGATGCAGGTGCATCTCCACATTGGGGTGGGGTGGCCCACGAGGTGGGGTCTATATGATGTAGAATGGTCGCGAGGTGGGGTTTGTGTGTCCCACTGTGGGACCTGTGAGATGCGGGGTAGCCCACGGGGAGATCTTGGTCGGTTTGATTGGGAGGGCCTAGATAAAGGGATATTCCGGTGCTTCACCAACAGCTCTGGAGCTTTTAGTGGACTAGCCGGAACTCCCTACATCAGAGCGGTATCAGAGCAAGTTCAGTTATTAGATCGGACTTAATTTTCTATGGCATTAGGAAGAGGAAATCGGGTTGAACGGATGGCTTTGATTCAAGATGTCCACCTCCGCGAAGAAATTGAAGAATTGAGGCATGCCAACAACAATCTAAAACGCATAATAGAGGAGGTTTTGCGAAGACTTCCCACACAAACCTCTACAAGTATTCCAATTTATGACGAAGATGTCTATGAAGTGTTTGATAAAATGGCTGAATCAAATGAATGTGGAGTGGATGAAGGCCACATTGAATTTGATGATGATGAGCCGATTTACGAAGATGCCTATAAAATGTTTGATGAAATGGCCGAATCAAATGAATGTGGAGTGATGAAGGCCACATTGAATTTGATGATAATGAGCTGATTTATAACGAAGATGCCCATGAAGTGTTTGAAGAAATGATCGAACCAATTGAAAGTGAAGTGAACGAAGACCATATGGGATTTAATGATGACAAGCCAACTTATGACAAAGATGCTCACGAAATGCTTGATGAAATGACTAGACCAAATGAAGGTAAGAGCTTTGGTATTTGTAAAGTTTTAGCCGTTCCTCAAGTACCCGAAGACCATTGACTACATGTTTTGCGTGAAGCGAAGCTATATGTCCACCTCAAAAACTATTTATTCATGGTTGAGAATGAAGTTTCTTTGGAATATGTTGTCTCATCTCAAGACATCAAAGTAGATAAAGAGAAACTTAAAGCGAGTGTTAAGTGGTCAACTCCACGATCGGTTATCAAAGTGCAGTGCGTCCATGTCCTAGCAACATTCTATTGACGGTTCGTGAGTACATGGCAAAATGCCTATACTAAATATCTCGTTCGGTGGAAGAACAAGCTTAGATACAAGGATACTTGGATCAGTGATGAGGAATTATGAAATCTTGTCCAAAGAGTATGAGAAAAATTTACCAAGCCGAACTCGATGACAAGTTCCTTTTATGGGGAGGAGATTGATGCAGCCCATTGTACACCAAGAAGTACTATATCATACTTAAATTTTCCTCTTATATAGGTAGTAGTCTTTTCATGAGAGAGTATTCTAGAGTTATTTTCTATGAGCTTTGTATTTGTAAGTAAAGTGATTCCTCTCCTGTTGGGTGAGTGAGTCCCCAAGCTATCCCTTGTTGAGTGAGTGATTCCCCAACCCCTTGGGTGAGTGAATCCCCAAGCTCTCTTTTCTTATTTTCATTTGGCTTATATATTCTTGATCTAAGTTATAACAACAAAGTTTTTCTTTCCTAATTTTTATTGCATTTCTTTGAGTTCTACATCAAGGTGGTATCACAGCAGGAGACTAGTGTTCGAGTCACCTTACTAGTGTGGGTGGATGATGTAGGTGCATCTCCACACTGGGGTGGGGTGGCCCACAAAGTGGGGTTTGTGTGATTAGAATGGCCATGGGGTGGGTCCCATTGTGGGACCTGTGAGACGCGGGGTAGCCCGCGGGGAGATCTTGGCCGGTTTGCCTGAGAAGGTCTTGATAAAAGGATATTCCGGTGCTTCCCCAACAGCTTTGGAGCTTTTGGTGGACTGGTTGGAACTCCCTGCATCAGGTGGCAGTCATTTTCAATAGAAGGATTCACTAGGTTCAGATTGCACAGGAAACTGAAATTATTAAAATCTAAGATCAATGTTTGGAGGAAGGAAATTCTCAAGGCTCGTGAGGCGAAGTTCGACAAACTGAAGGTAGAGATTAACACTCTTGATATGTTAGAAGAGAATGGCAACATGTCATATGAAGATAGACACAAAAGGGATACTCTCTCGCACTCCATGGCTTCTCACTCCAAAGAAGAGATTAAATGACATCAGAGGTCGAGAGCAGTGTAGCTTAAAGAAGGTGAAAAGAATGCTCAATATTTTCACAATATTGCAAGCGCGCATCTTAATAGAATTTCTAGTCTAATGGTGGATGGTGTTAGGATATCAGGCAAGGACATGATCTATGACGCCATAGTGCAGTTTTACAAGAATTTTTTGTCAGGGGAATAGTGGGGGAGATCAAATTTGTACAACTTAGAGTTTAAAGTGCTTCCTGTTTTGGAGGCCTCATCATTAAAAGCGCCAATAACTAAGGAAAAGATTAAAGTGGCGGTCAGTTCAATGTTTGGGGATAAAGCACCTGGGCCGGATGGATTTCCCATCTTATTTTTTTCCGAAATTTTGGCAGGTGGTGAACGTGGTGGAATTCATCTCTAAATTCTTTTAGTGTGGTCGTCTATCCCCCGAGCTTGGGGCTTCCTTCATAGCTTTGATCCCCAAAATAGATGGTGCGGATAAGCTAAAAGATTTCAGGCCATAAAAGATCCTGGCTAAGATCATTACTTCTAGATTTAGGAAAATTTTACCTAAAATTATTTCAGATAATCAAGTAGCTTCCATTGAGGGCAGACGAATTTTTGATAGTGCCTTAATTGCTAACGAATGTGTCAACGCCAGATTCAAGTAGAAGAGGAGTGGGGTAGTATGCAAGTTGGATATCGAGAAGGCATATGACCACATTGAGTGGAAGTTCATGGATTACATGCTTCTTAGGTTGGGCTGTGGTGAGAAGTGGAAGAAGTGGATGAGAGCTTGTATGCAATCGGCCGCTTTCTCCATCCTAGTTAATGGGTCTCCTAAAGGTTTCTTTCAGGCGTCTAGGGGCCTTCGGCAAGTAGATCCTTTATCTCCATATTTGTTCGTTGTTATAGGTGAAGCCCTTAGCGTAATGCTTCGAAAATGTGTGGAAAATGGTCTTTTCACAAGGTTAAAGCCGTCAGCCAATGGTCCCATTATTAGTAATTTATAGTATTCTGACGATACGTTGCTCTTCTGTGATGTGGATGCAGTGTCAGTTGACAATATTCAGAAAATCATTGTCAGTTTTAAGGCAGTGCCGAGTCCGAAAATCAATGCCACCAAATCGAAAATGTTAGGCATTCATGTGAACGGTGAAGTCTTGAGCCAGCTGGCATCCATTTTCGGGTGTAAAGTGGGCTCTTTCCCTACAATGTATCTCAATCTTCCTTTGTGTATTGGAAAGCCGACCAAATACCTTTGGGACAAAGTCATTGAAAGGATAGGAAAGGAAATTATCAACTTGGAAATGTCAAGTTCTGTCCTCTGGCAGTCGTTAAATCCTTATCAAGATGGCATTTGCCAATATGCCGATCTATTTTATGTCCCTATTCAAATGCCCTATGACGATTTTGGATAGGATCGACAAGTTGAGAAGGGATTTCTTCTGGAAAGGGGACGCTAAAAATAGGAAGTTCCACCTTCTTAAGTGGGACGAGGTTTGCAGACCTTTGGAAGCCGCGGGCACAGGTCCCAGGAAATTGACTGATATGAATACGGCTCTTCTCAGGAAGTGGATCTAGAGGTTCAATACTAAATCTGGTAGATTGTGGAGGGAGGTCATTGCCACAAAACATGGTGTGCAGGAGCGAGATTGGTTTGTGAAAAGGTCCTCTATCTATAGAGCCTCTAACACATGTAAGGCAATTGTAGAAATGAAACATCTCGTTTGAAAAGGTATTGCATTCTCGCTTGACAATAGGAGGTGAATTTGTTTTTTGGTGGACGTTTGGTGTGGGAATTGTGTGCTTCAGGATCTTTTTCCTAGACTTGCATGTCTTGCTCCGGACTGGTTCATTTTAGTAGCTGATTGTGTTTTGGGTTGTGGTAGAATGCCAATTTGGAGCCCACCTAGTCGCAGGAATATGACAAACAAGGAGATCGCCAAATTTATCGGTTTGATGAACCTTCTCAAAGATATTAAATTCTTGGATTCTGATGGAGATTCGATGAATTAGTCTGGACATAGTTCCGGTAAATTTTCGGTCCGATCACTTTTTGGGTTGATCACCTCTCCTCCCCTCCTTCAATTGGGTTGCCTAATCCCTACCAACACTGGTGCTATGGTGCTCCGCCTAGGGTGGAGGCCTTTGTTTGGCTTGCAGCATGGAAGAAGATTCTTATTATTGACAACCTTCAGAGGTGATCGCGAGTTCTTCCCAACACCTGTCTAATGTGCATGAGTGATGCAGAATCTATCGATCACTTATTTCGTCAGTCGTCACGAAAATTTGGCATCATTTCCTATTCGAGTTCCAAACTGATTGGGTCGTACCGAAATCCTTGGATGATGTGTTGTGAGCTTGGCATGGGGGTGGAGTGGGCCGGTCTAGTAAAACTAAGTGGAGGATGACTTTAATGGTAGTGCTTTGGGCTATTTGGGGATCAAGGAATGCATTTTGTTTTTGAAATGAAAGGGTGGAGGTGCTCGCCACTATTATTAAGATCAAATGGTTTATTTCTAGTTGGATTGGCTCCTCTTCGGTCGCTTAGGCAGTGTTTGTCTTTCCCATTGGGTCCCTTGTATTTTTTCTCGCCTTGTGCGAGATTCTTATAAATTGTATTATCTTTCAAAAAAAAACCAAGCTGTACCTTGTTCCTGTATGATGAGGCCCATCTGTGATGTGGAATAGTGTGATTTTAGTGAACAATTTATCCCGTCTAATGGAAAGCTCAGATCTTACCCGTGTGTTCTATATTCACAAGTGCTGATGTGCAACGTGTGGAAGAGATCTATTAAAGCTTTCTTGCACCAAATTCCTGCAATAAATGAGGGGTACTTTTGGCATTTCCTCCAAACTGATTCTGACCCCTTGTCAAAGGCCAGCTGGATAAAAACCTGGTCAATTTTAGAATGAATGACATATTACCCACGTTCAGTGAGCTAGAATGTTAATTTCATGGGTCTTTTGTTTTTTTTTTTGAAAGATAACGAATTTTGATGGATCCTTCTGTTATGGCCCACCACCCATGTTATAAAACCCTTCCTGATGGGGGGAGAACAAAACCCCCTCAACCAATAACCTGGAAAAATTTAAAAAAAAAAAAAAGAACATTAAGAAAAAAAAATACAATGGGACTTCCCCACTCAATGGGACAAAGAACAAACATTGGGAAGGTGGGATCTTCCAATCAGGGTGAGTTTTTTATGCATGGAGAACAAAATCCCATCAACCAATAACCTGAAAGGAAAAAAAAAAAAAAAAAAAACAACATTAAGGAGAAAAAAAATTCAGTGGGACTCCCCACTCAATGGGACAAAGAACAAACATAGGGAAGATGGATTCTTATCAGGGTTAGTTTTTTTTTTATGCATGGTCCCCCACCCTGGGTGCAACCCCTCAGGTAAACAATCTGGATCACTAAGCCATGGACCCCAGTCATACAAACTCAAGAGACCATCCAATACCATTCATATTGTCTGTCAAGGATCATTCAACTTGAAATATTAAAATCAATAATTAGAGTGGCGGCAGATTTCATTGAAAAATCAAAAATTTATTTGTCTTCAAAATTGAAATGGATATTATTAAATACCTGGATTTTCGAGCCCCTTCCTTATCTTCATTCCCTACCCCATCTGCTTTTAACTTTTTACTTATTTCTGCCGCTCTGGCAGATGCCATCTCAGTTGCAGATTTCATTGTTGCTGCTCTACTAGCAGCCTGCTGTGAAGCCATCGTTTGTTGCATCATCAAAGCCTGCTGAAACTGCATCTGTTGCATGGCAACTGCTTGCTGCATGACCATAGGCAGAGACGACTGATGCATAGGGTTCCCAATAGCTGATTTTGAAGGAAGGGACTTTGCCATCTCAACGTTCAATGGACGGCCCCCAACATCCATGTTGTTCAGTGCCAAAGCAGCTGTAGCTTCTTCTGGCTTCGAGTATTCTATGTAAGCAAAATGCTTTGAATCCGTAATGCTGCATTCAACAACAGTACCACAGTAGCTAAAAAGCTGTTTCAGCTGTTCTGCTGTAAGAAGGGGACTGAGATTGCTAACTTGAAGTGTTTTTTTTAGGGCGTCAGCCTTCCCAGCTTTGTCAGGGGAACCTGATAATAAACAACACAATTAATAAGTTAAAAGAAATTTCCTGAAAGGGCACAGCCACAAGCACAAGCAAGCTTTCAAAAAGCTTTTACATCTACAATAAAAAAAAAGAGTAAGAAAAATTAAACAAGCTTCCTGTACCCTACAAAGTACAAACTTCTCTGAAAAAGAAACAGTAAGTATTCCTATTTATTTATTTTTTTACTGTTGCAGCTGCTCGCTCATTGTGATGGGGATGTATCATGTCATGTATTTCAATCTTTCTCCGCAATAAATATAGCATTCATCCAAAAAAGAAACAATAAGCAAACATTTTGACGATTTTCCAAGGAGAAAAGGCTCAATTCTCAACCAAAAATAAAAAAAAAAAAAAAATTAACCACTTCAACAGAGTATAAAAAGCTAGTACTGAAGTTATAAGTCATAACCTGCTAAATACAAACCACCAATACGAATTGAAAGAGAGAGAAAAGATCAGTAGCATGAAGCAAGAATCTGTAAAATTAATCTGCCTTAAACAACATAATTTCCACAGTACAGGGATATTTTATCTCATCATTTCCTAGGCATAAAGATCTTGTAAAACAGTAACAAGCATGTTATATTTTTATTTTAATTAACTTATTTATTTATTTTGATCAGCCAGTAGCAAGCATGTTGAACAGTGGTGGGTTTCCATATGCTCATTCAAGATTTGCCACCCGTTCTGTTCATAAATTTAACTCCACTTTGTTCAATGATCTCAGCAAAATCAACACAAAGTCATGTGAAGAGACGACATGCAAGTATGGTTCTGAATATCGGTGTTGGGGGGCGTACAGCCCAGCCAAAAATTGATACGATACAGGCGTCACATATCGGTATCAGTCTGTACTGGACTGTATCGGCCCATCTCGGTGAAATTTTTTTAAAGCAAAAAATTAAGGAAAAATATCAAGAAAAAAAAGGGAGGGGGGAATGAGATATTCAAGCATCTATCATTTTTATTTTTATTTTTATTTTTATTTTTTATTTTTATTTTCGACATGCATATAATGGTGATCAGACCATTCTTTGATAAATCATCTGTTGGTTTGACCCATTGAAAGTCAAACCGGATAGGCCCTAATTGAACACAAATCAAGCATGATTTGGTGGATTAGCGCCCATTACATTGAATGCAACAAAAAGAAGATGAAAACACTTCTTTTGTGGAGGTTTACCCTCATTTCCTATTTTTCCCAAAATGGTCCATTCCACTTCAATTTGTTAAATCCCATTCAAATAATTTGCTTTGATCATAAAATAGGTCCGGATCTAGCTTAAAATGACTAAGTTTCCTCCATGGTTTAAATGAAAAGTGGAGGGAAAATGAGTGGAATTTTGTTAAAAAAAAATTAAAATAAAAACTGGGCCTTAACGAGCGTATAGGCCCTTATTGGTCCGTATTGGTGACATTGCACCCTGTATCGGTCAATACAGCCTGATACAGGCTGATAAGGCCCAATTTTTTATAGGTTGGGCCGTTTCAGTCCTATATTACGTATTGTATCAGGCCAATACGGATATGATACAACTGTATCAGACGATACAATAATATTGACAACTATGCATGTATGTGCTACTCAAGCACCAACAATGGATAAGGTTGAGGCCTGCTAGAATTTTCAGAATGGTAACCATATAGTAGATAAGAAAGAACGGATTATGCGAAATGAAAGCCAATCAAGTGGTCCACCCTAAGAAGGGTGTTGAGATGTTTTGAAGCACTCCCAGGGCCAGATATTGAACAAGAAAAACGAATTGCTAAGTGTTTGGTTAGGGGAGGAAGGTGTGTGAGTTTTTAGAAAATGAGTTTGGGTGTCCAGTGGGTAAGCTTCCGGCATCATATCTTGGTTTGCCATTGCATGTAGGAAAGCCAGCCAAGTGACTGTGGCATGTCGTTGCAGAGCGGGTGGAAAGAAATTGCGGGCATTGAAAAGCCTATACTTGTCATTGGGTGGACACAGTACTTCAATTAAAGCTGCCTTGTCCGACATGCCTATTATATTACATGTCCCTCTTCAAATGCCCGACTAGCATCATCAACAGAATTAGAAGGCTTCAAATAGATTTTTACATCAAGGGAAGAAAGGAAAAGTATCATCTGGTGGGTGGAATAGGTGTGCCAGCCTCCAATCATAGGGACTCCAAAATCCAAGATCTGGACGCCATCAATCATTAGTTGCTCAGAAAATGGTTGTAGGTCAAGGCTGAAGTGGATAATCTATGACGCAGATTATAGCATGAAAATTCAAGGTGCAAGGAGGGTGGATGGCACATCCTTACGTTATCACAGTACAGGAACAAAGACATCAAGACCCTCACTTTTTTCTCTGTTTTTTTTTTTATAGGTAAGCTAGGCTCGAACCCAAGACCTCAATGTTGAAACATGGTAAGTACCGACCCTACTCACTAGTGAGAAAGGAACATGGAAATTACGAACAAATGCATCATGTGTCTTAAAGGGGAGACGGTGCGCAGCCTATTTATACACTGAAGCTACTACATTGGTTTCACGAAATTTTTCAGCCCTCTTTGGAATGGAGTGTATCATATCAGGCTCGATGGGCCCAAAAGGAAAAGACCCCTCTGGCAACCATCTTTGTCAGATTGGGTGTGGTAGTTGTGAATGGAGCCTAACAATTGTACTACAAATAACGGATCTTATAGTCTTAAGGCTGCCTTCCAAAGGGCAAATGGAAGAGTCATTGCTAGGCAATGTCCCCAATCTTTTTGAGTGTTGTAACAAGGAAGATCTCATGGGCAGTTGGGTCAATGTTTTCCAGCTTTCTGGAGTAGGGGAAGTGGGATGGTCCCTCACCATCCTTTTCCTGGCTTGAACCTTTGCTTGTACATTCCTCTTTTAGGTGTTAACAAATTTCAGGGTTACCATTCAAGAGAAGAAGAAGATCGAGACATGTGTCAAGAAGTCTGGGCCAAAGGTGGGTCAGTATCAGTGCCAAAAGCAGCCAGGAAGTGGGTCAAAAGTAGCAGCAGGAGGAGATTCTGTGCTTGTTTGGAGACTAAGCAAGGACTGACATCAGGTTGACATCAGTAACTCACGCCTTTTCATGAGTAGTGGCTCACAACTTTGGAAGACTTTGAAACACAGTCAGTGGTCCATGCATGGCCCCTCTTGTGCTTAAAAACAAAAAAGGGCATTCTGTAGATGTTTTATATAGTTTTTATATGAATCTTGTTTACAGTTATAAATGCTGAGATTATCAGCCAATGGCTGGGATTCGAGTAGGATTGTGTGGTTTGCTTGCTTTATAAAAATCTAGTGGTAAAAGTAACCAAGGGCTGATATCAGAAGAAAGCTTTAGGGTTTACCGAGAGTATATATATGTGTGTGCTTTATTTCGTCCGATGTAGCGGTTTTGTGAACATCATCATCATCTAAGCCTTATCCCAAGTCGGCTACAAAATCTTGTTCATGAATCCTGTTCCTGCCATTCCACTCTACCATATCCTCATTTATTCCATAGGTCATCAAATCTTTCTTACAACCTCCACCCGTGTCCTTTTGAGCCTTCACCTTGCCTTCATAGAGCCTCTAGGGTTTATTGAGAGTATTTTTTGAAGCAAGGGTTACCAAGAGTATACATAGGCTTTATTTAGAAATCCTACAGTGGTTGGCTAAGCAAAGAAACCATGATTAAGGCCTACACAAGTATGAACTATGAATGTTTGCTTCAGAAGATGATGCAATATAGACTGTGTGACCAGCATAAGTCATTGCCTTTAGCCATTCAAGAAAATATAGCGGCTTTATTGCATCGCAGTGTAGAGGTTTTATGAACAAGTGTTGTGCTGTATTTTTAATTATTTTTTTCTCTAGATGGTGAAAACGTGATAACCGTTTTGAGGTTTTGGGTTTGTCTGTAACACTCTGCAAGGTGTTCCATAACAGTAACATGAGTTGTACCCTTTTTTCTGTAACTGTCATTTCAGTCCCATAACGGCTAACGCGTAACGGTTACCACCGTTACAATTACGTAACGGTCGTACCATTTGGCATGCTGATGCAGGGGCATTGTCACACCAGGCTCGAGTGGGGTAGCCTGTGGAGGCAAGGACACACTTGGGGTGGGCAGCCCGTGTGAGGTGAGTGGCTGGTGGACTCAGGCCCCACCCGTGGTCTTGGGTGGCACTTGTGATCCGTACCCATGGACTTGGGGCCCACGAAGGAGGGTTCGGCTGAGGACCGAACCTATGGACTTGGGGCCTGGGCTATGAGATAAAGGAATTGATTCGCCACGCTCTATTAGTTCAATCTTTTAGAGCAAGTGGTTAGTCGTCCTACATCACATGCCAATCACTTGACATATCTGCTTGAACCTTGTACACTTTCTAAGTTATTTGATTGCTGGAAATTACTATTTACTGCTGAGATTTCTTGATGGTTGCTGGAAATCTATACCAAGTTTGCTGGAAATCTATTTCAGGTTGCTTGAAAGCGATTTCCAATAGATGCAAATTGCTGTCCTAGTGACTGGAAGTTTTGCCAGTCACTGGAAATCATGAACAAGTACTGGAATTTGGACTATGTTGATTTTCTTTTTGTTTTAAGCACTGCTTTGCTCGAATATTGTGTTGAAAGTGAGGTAGGCCTTATCTAATTGCTTGAGATTGAAGTCGCAACCAATCAGGCTCCTTTTAAATCCCTGATCAATCCGCATCAATGGTGAGACAGCACACTCGAATCTGACATTAGAACAATGATCAATCAAGAAGCATGAGAATATGATTCCAAAATTCTACAGTGGTTGGCTTAGCAAAGAAACTTTGATTATTCAGTTGTGTCAAGGAATCTGCAAGTATGAATCTTTGCTTCATATGATAGTGCAATACAGACTGCAATCAGCAAAAGTGATTGCCCTTACTAAAGCTGACTGTGTATTATCAGTATTGCCCTCTTTTCCTTCCCAAATAACCAAACTGTTTTGTTCTTCATACTCAAATAGCTAAAAGCTCAGATGCTTGAGCTGCAATGAAAAATCAACAGCGATAGGCAACCTTTAAATCGTCGATGCTTCCTGCATTGAGCCAGACAATCAAGTATTCATCAAGTTTTTAATCTGGTGGTTGGCTGGTGTAAGTCCGATAGTAGAATTGTTTGATATTCCAGATAATTAATGTTCACCAACTGGTCTGACATGTAAAGTTGTGAAGAGAATTCTGTTGAGATCAAGGAAAGATAGAAGAAACCGCCTGATCGGTGCTTCAAATTAAACTTCAAAGGGTGTTCTTTTGGCAATCCAGGTCAAGTTGGTAGGAGAGGAATCATTAGAGATGATCAGAGGGTCACTACCTTTGAGTTTTCCGGCCCGATTGGTGTAAGGTACTCAAGCTGTGCCGAAGTGGCAACGCTTCATCAAGGGGTTATAATTAATCACTGTGGAATTTCATCTCCCCTATCATTTTTGAAGGGGACTCAAGTAATGTGCTCGTGGGCGAAATTCAGAAAACACCCTTAGAGGTTGGCAAATATGATTGACAAAGCTGTGGACATGTTCGATCACATTGAGGCGTCCTTTTCTCACATTCACTGTGAGGCAAATTCTGAAGCAGATATGTTAGCAAAAAGGGTGCTACAAGAGAGGTTATGACAAGGGATAAGACTTAAGAGATAGTCACCCATTTGGCTTTGCTAAATAGGTCTTAGTCTCCCATTTGGCTTTGCTAAATAGGTCTTTTGTTGCTCGTTTTTTTTTTCCGCCTCTGTGCTGTCTTTGGTGTCTCAAGTCTGTTCTGGTTGAGGCACTTTGTTTCAGTGTTTTTTTAGGTTTGTTTCTTAATCACTTTTAGATATCCATAAAATATATTACAAAAAGAAAATTTGAGTTGCAAAGAAGCCATCAGAAACAAGTGCATTTGGATGTTAGTTGGACTGAATTGCAGTAACTCGATTGTAGAGAAACTGAGATCAAAATGGACAGAAGACCATGTTACCTCATAATTACAAATTGACAACCAAACCCTAATTAAAATACCATTTGTTTCCACACAAAAAAAAAAAACATTTGTTTCAAGTTGGACTTGAAACAACTTGAAGTGTAGTTTGAGGGCTGGTCCCTCATTGTGAAATGTAAATGAAGTGAGGAAACTCCATTCGACTCACTTCTACTGTATTGGCTAATTGCAATTCAATTAATTGGCCATCCAAGTGCGGCCTTGAGGAAAACAAAACTGGATGAAAAAAACATAAGAGATTCTCTTTCGAGTGCATCCCTTGTTGCTGACTGTGAGGTGGTTGGTACCAAGTAATGAGAACTAGGTCAAACTGAACCTTAGGAACTTCGGAAAGCATTGTTCGAAGCTTTTACGAAAAAAAATATATATCTAGCTTTCGAAGTTGCTCTACGTTGGCAGATTATGATAGAACTCAAGGATCATCAGAGGAATTGATGTAATCAAAGTTGGACATTGATAAAAACTCACAGAGTAGGAAAGAAAAATAAGAAACTTAGAGTGGGAAGACAATCAGCAAGAATGAGCAATCATCCACTAAAAACAACAAACAGATGGAACAACAACTGCAGAAATAAAGAGAAAATAACAGAAAGGCATGGAACTCACACACACACACAAAAGAGATCAAATCAACCCTAAAAAGAGAAATATGTGTCACTTAATTACAAATCCAATAACCATCCTTCATAAAAACTTATGATCAGATAATTCTACGCTAAAACTCAAACCCCATAGGCCATAGATAATCTCGGTCTTGCATCTAAACTCATCATGGTTCAATAAAAAACTAATAACAAAGACCTCATTTTTATCATCACCCTCTTAGCCTTTCTCCAACCCAAGGTTACCTGGACCATGGGTCGCTTTGGTAAGTGGTACAAGGATGAGAAAAAAATATTATTGTTATAGACCCTGCATGTTAGTGTTATATTATAATTTATAACTAAATTAATAAAGGTATGTATTTCTAATTGTAAATATAAATTTGCATTAATTTAATCAATAGGAAGAACAAAGAGCACTAATTCGGGTTGCTAAAAAATTGCAATCTGGATCGCAAATGACCCATAATCCGGAAAGCCCAATCTAGAACACAAAACACAGTGGGTTTTGCATTTTAGGTAACCTGTTTGGCACGTGGGCTTAGTTGGGATTAGGTGGGATGGAATTGCATTTAGTCCCATGCAAATTCCATCTTGCAGTTCGTCCCATGCGGAATTTCTGATGGATTTTGAAATCCAATGCATCTGTGGGCCCCACATTGCTGGATGTGTTTTAGGGCCTATTTGGAGCATGGATTTGAAACACCCTGGTTGTGTTTGGCACCTTGGATTTGGAATCCCCTGTAATCCAAAAGTAGCTATGCATAGTATTTTTATTGGGGTTTGAATGAAGGTATCCCAAAACAATTACAGAAAAAATAAGCCCCGTAACGGACCGTTACAGGGCCCCGTAACGGTCCTGTAACGGTCATGTAACTATTTTTTTCATAAAATAAAAAAGGGCCGGAGTAACCGATACGGGATCATAACGGTAACAGTGGTGGCCGTTACGGCCACCGTTACCATTATGGAACACCTTGGTTTGAATTCAATTACTAAATCAACTTTAATATCCCTCATTAGTGTACTATATAATGTTTGACACAATGGTTGTAATAAGTCTTTGGCCAAAAATGATGAAATTCCAAGTCTCAGTTGGGCCACAAGCACAGGATCACATCCGAGTGACTAACCAACGATTTTTAACCGTTGATTTACATGGACAATGTTTGGACGGTGCAGATCATCCTATTAAAGTAATTTTAGTGATGTAGTTGATAATCTGATTGTTTTGGGATATCATCAGTGGGCCATGTGCCCAATAGATTAGTAGCCTAGTGACACACATGTTACACATGCGACTAATAGAAGGATTTTAGATGTAATCCAAGCTTCCACGTTGGATTTCAAACCCCCACTTTGAGGAGATTTGAAGCCCCCAATTCCTTTATGTGCCAAACATACAAAGGGATTTGAAATCCCTCAAATTCCCCCAAATCCATGGTGCCAAACGGGGCCTTATCCACGCCGTCTATCCATATGCACCCTTTACACATGATATTTGAGTTATATACATGTACAAGTGACCGACATCAGCGGTGAATCTGATCCGTTGATTACAATTCCATGGTCCACCAAACGTGGTTTCACTTAATGTAGTGATTTTCCAAGAAAGAATTTCATACCAAACGTGGGGATTGGATGGCCAAAATACCATGGTATATCCAGACATGCAATCGTTGTACAATGATGGTGTTAATTCGCATTAACTTAATGAAAAACAAAGAACACCAATTCGGGTTGCTAAAAATAGCAAACTCGGTCATTTGGCTCAATCTAGAACGCAAAACACAATGGGTTATGCATTTTAGATAAGGGCATGTTTGGCACGTGGGCTTAGGTAGGATTACGTGGGATGGAATTGCATTTGGTCCCATGCGGGATTTCTGATGGATTTTGAAATCCAATGTATCTGTGGGACCCACATTCATGCATGGGTTTTATCCACAGCGTCCATCCATATGCGCCCTTTACACATGACATTTGAGTTATATACATGTACAAGTGACTGAAATCAGCTGATGATGTGAAGGCTTTTTTCGAGTTTGTCCATCAACTATGATGTCGCATCTAAAGTAGCCGGAGGGAAGAGGGCAAGGTCGGGTAAGTCAGGTGATCAATGACTATAGTTTCACGGAATGTCAGGGGCCTGGGGGATAAAGCCAAGAGGGCTCAAATCAAGGAAGTGTGCAAGAAGTTGAAGGTAGATATCATTACGTTTCAGGAAACAAAGCTTCAGGCTATCTATAGGGGTACGCTGGATTCTCTCTGGAGTTTGAATTCCAAGAAGTGGATGGCGCTGAACGCGACAGGAACGGCTGGGGGCATTTGTGTAGCTTGGAACTCTAACAGGTTGAGAAGTGTGGACTCTTGGATAGGATCTTCTCTGTTTCTATTTTATTTAGTGAGGTCGCATCGGGATTCCAATGGGTATTCACTGCCGTCCATGGTCCTTGTATGTACAACATTAGGCAGAATTTCTGGGAGGAATTGGACGTAATCAGATTGCGCTGGCAAGCCCGATGGTGCATCGAAGGGGATTTCAATGTAGTTCGATTCTCATCTAAAAAATCTTCTGGAGGAAGAATTATGAAAAGCATGGGTGCTTTTTCGGACTGGGTTAGTAGACACAAGTTGGTGGATCTTCCGCTGGGGGGAGCTAAGTATACTTGGTCTAACGGGCAACAGAACCCGGTGATGTCGCGGCTGGACAGATTCCTAGTTTCTCCTGAATGGGTGGAGAAGTACCCGCTGGTGACGCAACGTGGCCTTTCAAGAATTATTTTTTATCATAAACCTATTGTGCTTCAAGTAGATGAAGAAGATAGGGCCCCCAAACCTTTTAGGTTCAAAATGGCATGGCTGGAAGTAGAAGGTTTTGATCAGCTGATCACGGATTGGTGGAGATCTTTCTCAGTGGAAGGCTTTGAGGGTTTCAGACTCTTTCGAAAGTTGAAGTTGCTTAAAGAGAAGTTGAGAGATTAGAAGAAAGAGGTTCTCGCAAAAAGGGAAGAGGAGTTTGACATAATAGCAAAGGAAATTCAGGTGTTGGAATTAAAGGAGGAGGTTGTAGGTCTGGATGACGAAGAAAGAAGGGAGATGGAAGCTTTATTTGCTAAGTTTGCTAAAAGGGCTAAGGAGGAAGAGATTAGGTGGCGTTAGAGATCGCGAGCGATCTGGTTGAAGGAAGGAGATAGAAACACTTGCTTCTTTCACAACTTTGCTAGTGCTAGGGCCCAAGCTAACAGAATTTCCGCTCTTCTTATAGAGGGGAAATTACCGGTAGCAAAGACCGCATTTGCGACGCTATAGTAGAGCATTATAGGAAGCTTCTTTCAAATGAGTCGTGGGTAAGACCAAGGCTTGATGGCTTGCAGTTCCGTCAATTGTCTATGGAGGAAGCGGACTGTTTGGAAAGGAAGATCTCTGACAAGGAAATTAAAGCGACTTTAGCTTCCTTGAGTGGGGAGAAGGCTCCAAGTCCGGATGGCTATCCTTTAGCGTTCTTTCAGAAATTTTGGCATATAGTGGGGAAAGATGTTACAGACTTCATTATGAAGTTTTCTGAATTTGGCCGCTTGTCGATTGAACTTGGAGCAACGTTTATCGCCCTCATTCCCAAGATTGAGGAAGCTGAGCAGCAGAAGGACTTTAGACTAATCAGCCTCTTAGGAGGCCCGTACAAGATCTTTAGCAAGATTTTGGCTAATAGGTTGAGAGAGAGCATGTCAAAAATTATTTCAAAATATCAAGGGGCCTTTGTGATGGGAAGACAAATTTTAGACATGGCTCTTATTGCTCATGAGTGCGTAGATTCAATGTATAGAGGAGGAAAGAGCGGGTTAGTTTGCAAACTAGATATTGAGAAGGCGTACGATCATGTCGACTGGGGGTTCATCGATTACATGCTTCAGAAAATGGGTTGTGGAGACAAGTGGAGAGGGTGGATTGAGGCGTGTGTTCAGTCGGGGCCTTTCTCCATTTTCGTGAATGGTTCCCCGAAAGGCTTTTTTAAGGCCCGCACAAGATCTTGAGCAAGATTTTGGCTAATAGGTTGAGAGAGCATGTAAAAATTATTTCAGAATATCAAGGGGCCTTTGTGATGGGAAGACAAATTTTAGACACGGCTCTTATTGCTCATGAGTGCGTAGATTCGATGCATAGAGGAGGAAAGAGCGGGTTAGTTTGCAAACTAGATATTGAGAAGGCGTACGATCATGTCGACTGGGGATTCATCGATCACATACTTCAGAAAATGGGTTGTGGAGACAAGCGGAGAGGGTGGATTGAGGCGTGTGTTCAGTCGGGGCCTTTCTCCATTTTCGTGAATGGTTCCCCGAAAGGCTTTTTTAAAGCTTCCAAGGATTTGAGGCAGGGAGATCCTCTATCGCCCTACCTGTTTGTGGTGGTGGCCAAGGCTTTGAGCATGATGCTTAGGAGGGGTGGGGAGAATGGGCTGTTCTCAGGTTTCAGATTCCAAACCTTCAAGGTACAATCTCTTGTCTCCAATTTGCAGACGACACTACTTTTTTGTGAGGATAATGAAGCTTATGTCCGGAATTTGAGGAAGATTTTTGTTTGCTTTGAGGCAGTTTCAGGGCTAAAGGTTAATACGTCAAAATTAGAAATGTTAGGAGTGAATATTCAGCAAGAAGAGTTATATCAGTTGGCGGTTGCTTTTGGGTGTGGCTCGGGTTCATTCCCAACTTCTTACTTGGGATTGCCTCTCTGCTTAGGGAAACCTGCCAAACATTTGTGGGATAAGGTTATTGAATGAATTCAGCGGAAACTCTACTTGGCACCGCAGATATCTCTCGTTGGGGGCTCGATTGACTTTGATCAAATTGGCTTTCTCGAATATGTCGGTTTATTTTCTGTCTCTTTTCAAGTGCCCGAAATCAGTACTGGACAAGCTGGAGAAAATGAGGAGGGATTTTCTTTGGAAGGGGGATAGTGTGATGAGGAAATTTCATCTTCTTAAATGGGAAGAGATGTGTAAGCCGATCTCTGAAGGGGGGGGCAGGGATAAAATCCTTGCTCTCTACGAATGTAGCTATATTGGGGAAATGGATCTGGAGGTTTAGTATGGAGAATGAAAGACTATGGAGGAATTTGATTGCCGCCAAGTATGGGGCACCGGGGGGGGGGATGGTTTGTCAATATCTCGTTTGCTTACAGAGCGTCAGGCGCTTGGAAAGCTATTATGACCACTCATCATTTCATGAGTAGAGGCATCGCCTTTAGGGTAGGAACGGGAGCCAGAATCAAATTCTGGGAGGATAGGTGGTGTGGGCCTCAAGTGCTTCAAAGTATATTCCCGAGAATTGCTAGGCTGGTTCCTAACCCTTTTGTTAGAGTGGAGGATTGTTTCCAAATAGAGGGGAATAAGGTTGTGTGGTCCCCTGCTTGCCGCAGAAACCTATCGGATGCTGAGTTCAAGGAGCTCATAGCATTGATGGAGATACTTAACTCGGTGAAGATGGACCCAGTTTTGGAGGATTCTATTGTTTGGAACAGCGATAAAAATGCGAAATTTTCGGTCAAAGGATTGTACAATCTTATTACTCGGGTGTCTCCTCCTTTAGCTCCGGGCCATCCCTTCCATCATTGGCTTTATGGGGTGCCCCCTAGGGTTGCAGCTTTTGTCTGGTTGGTGGGAAGAAAGAGAATTCTAACTATCGACAATCTCCAAAGGAGATCTTTAGTTATTCCCAACATTTGTCTTATGTGCATGCGGGGTGAGGAGACGATTGACCACCTCTTCATCCATTGCCCTTTTGCTGTCAAGGTTTGGGACCACTTCCTATCCTCCTTGCAAGTGGATTGGGTTATGCCGAAGTCTGTGGAAGAATTGTTATGGATTTGGCATGATGCCGGTGGCTGCAGGGGCTTGAAGGCATATTGGCAGCTGCTTTTAATGGCAGTATTTTGGGTGCTATGGGGAGCTAGGAATGATCGATGCTTTCGTAATGTTTCAGTAGGGGAAAATGTTATCATCGATAAAATTCAAAGGCTTGTGTCAGAATGGGGGGCGAATGTTAAGGCGGCCTCGGCTAGCTTAATGTAGCAGCTTTGTCTGGTTGTTGGGTTTGTATTTTTTCGCTTCGGCGTTTTTTCTAATAAAAGTTCTTATTACCTCTCTCAAAAAAAAAAGGAATCAGTTGTGAATCTGGTCCGCTGATAACAATTCCATGGTCCACCAAAAGTGGGTTTCACTTAATGCATTGTTTTTCCAAAGAAAGAATTCCATCCCAAACGTGGGGATTGGATGTCCAAAATACCATGGTATTTCTAGATATGCAATCATTGTGCAATGATGGTGTTAATTCCATCTGGTGCAATTCCATACCATTTAATCCCACGCACCAAACAGGCCCTAACATTTCTTCAACCAACTTTGAAAATGCCCCTCTCATTGGAAACATGTCCTATGTTCATAAACTTTTGATGGAACCATGTGATCTCGGATGTTGGATTGATAACTCAGTTGGCAATCCAATAATTTCAATTTCGTGGTGTTTTGAAATTGTTAAACACTAGAAGAGAAAATATTTGAAATATCAAGTAATGAAAGTTATACCTCTTTGCATTGGGAATCAGTATTGGAAGAGAGTTGAGTGAAGCATAAAAGAATTCTTGGAGGCAATCTTCAACAACATGTCATAGAACCAACTGACTAGAGATGAAACCATTCAATCTAGAGATGACGAAAGAAGTTTTCTAATGATTTACAAATAGACCCCCTTTCCACCCTCAAATCATAAGGAAAAATGAAAGAGATTTGTTACAGATAACTACAAATAAACTCCACACTTTGGACTTCAAATCTAATGTCGCAAACATGGGATACTAACCCTAACCGTCATCCAGCCAAAACTCTTTAATCCTTAGAACCTTGTTGCCCGCATGCATCCATAAATTTATTGATAAGAAACTGATATTATCAATAGGTCATACAAAGCATCTGATGTAAGTCGCTTGTTCAACCATATACAACACATGAAAATATGTGCACAAGGAAAAGGAGTGTTATGAGGTCAAGCCATTCCAAGTGCATGTGGTTTGATAATTGGGATGCATAAAATGCTTAAAGATATTAAACACATTGTTAGGTGGCCCGCATATGTAAATCACATTTTCCCAAACTTCTATGTTAATAACAGCTAACATCTAGTAACCTCAAAAGTCAGAATGTAATATACTCGAGAGATTAAAACCACTCCACATCATTTCACAATAATTGAATGTCATTAATTAAACAATAATGTTTCTAAACTAGCTCACATGTGGCCATAGTTTTGCTGTTTTACCAAATCTCAACAGATCTATCGATTCGAACTTAGTACAGATTACTTTGAATGGTTGGCATGCTAAAACGCACATAAGCATACGACATGAAGCGAATTCAGCACCAAACAAATAACATAATGGAGCAAATCAGGAGAAAGATATAAAGGAGATACAAATGGGCAAAGGTACAAACCAGAATCCGCCGCAGTCTGTGCTTGAGCCTGCACCTGTGCAGCATGGGCCTGAAGGGCCTGTGCAGCCACGATCGCCTGGGCCGCGGCCATCGCAGCTGCAGAAGGTGCCATCGGCACCTGGCTCAATGTCCCCATAGTGGTCGTTGCGGCCAACGCCGTCATCAGCAGATTGTGTGGCGGGTGGTTGAATTTGCAATCACTCTTTGAGCACCGTCCGTTCAGATACTCGCGGCAAACTTCCCCCAGCGACGCCCCAACCCCCGGCAAGATCGCACCCCCTGAGGCACCATTGAGGACGCCCGGGATCATCCCCAGCAGACCAGGGAAGGCCCCAGAGACTGACCCAGAATAGTTCGGCATGTTCGGCATGGTCTGATTCACGAGGTTCGGGAACGGCGACGGGGTGGGAGTCCCAAGCAGCCCCGCGCCCGGCGTGCCTGCGCTAAAGAACACTGGGAATGGACTGCCCATAATGGGCCGCCCATTGCACTCCACGTGCACCATGTAATTCCCCCGTTTCGGGACCGCATACGTCACTGTGTAGGTCCCATCACCCAAGTCCTTCAACATCCCGTCCTGATCAGGCCCACCGACGCCGACGCCTGGCAATATCCTGACCTTCATCTGCGCACCCCCTGTCAGGATCTTCCGCCCGTCCGAGTCCTTGGTGGTGATGACGAAGGACGAAGGGGCGCAGGCAGTGCCGCCAGCAATGCCGGCACCCGCGGCCGTGCACTTGGAGGGGTCGACAGGGCCCACAGGCTTGTTCTTGAGATCCCTCGACTCGTCCTCAGCATCGCTATCGGATGAGTCATCAGCGGGCGCCTTCTCGGCCGTCTTGTCAACGGCTTTGAACGTGGCCTCGAAGGCGGCTTTCGCGGCAGCAGCTTTCTCAGCTTCGTTCTTTTGCTTCGCCTCCTCAGCTTGCTTCATCCAGATCGGGCGAACCACAAGGGCGGTGCTGCGATCCGCCATTGCTGAAATAGAGAAAAAAATCAAATCAGATCAAATTGGGATTTTTTAGGGTTTTATACGGAACTAATCAAGATCAAGAAATTTGAGAATTACAGCAAAATCAAAGGTAACAGATTGTAAGACGTTTTCTGGGGTTTAGAGAGAGAGAACCTTCCGATGGTAGGAGGGATTGTTCGAAGGATTTGCAGCCGTTGGATGGTTTCTGCTGAGAGATGGTGGAGAGGGCGAATTGGGGTTTTTTGGGGTATACAAGGAAAGATATGAAAGGGCTACGGGCTTACAACTTGCGCATCTTGGACGTGCAGGTTATCTACGTCACAAGGTGGCGTGCTAACATGCGCTACGTAGCGCATTTGCACATGTTTGATACTTCATCGACCGTGCAGGGCCCCTCTACCACATGCGTGTCCTGTAGCTCAAGTACGAGCCAAGAAAATAGTGGGAACCCACATTAGATGGGTTACATCCCAGAAAGCACTGTAAGTTGTGATTAAAAAAATGGTCCATCGGAGGACATCTAATGGACGGTGAAAATGTAAAATATTGGACGGTTGTAATTCAATGTACAAATGTCCATTTATTAGAGGAAATAATTTTTAATACTTCCTATGTTAGAAGTCAATCTAAAGTGGGTCACGCTATTTTATCGGTTTAGATTTGAGGACCATGATATGTGGAAGGTAATGCAGCTGCATGAGCACCGTAGTAGTAGTACAATGCCAGCACCCTAACAGTTGTTGGGGGAACCATGTAGCGACAAGCTCTCTCAGCCGTCCATTATGTACGGCAGCTCATTTAGGAGTTGAGGATAAAAATAAGTTGATCCAAAACTCAAGTGGACCACACCACTGTGAACAGTGGGCCACCGTGATGTTTAGACACCAACGGGAATTGCCTGTACCCCGGGCGCCAAGTTTCGTGGGGCCACAGAGATGCCGGTGATAAATCCACTCAGTCCATCAGCTTCTCAAGATCACAATAGAACAATAATCCAAAAATCAGAAAAATCCAAAGATCAGGTGGGCCACACCACATGAAACAAAGGGGATTGAATGCTGATTGCTGAAAACCTTTGAAAGTCACGTAATTTTCGTATCGAGATGATATTTGTACCTATAGTGTATATGCCTGGTAATAACCCTATGGACCTTCCTTTCTTTCGTTTTTTTCCCTTTTTGTATCCCTTTAAATTGGTCAGTCATGCAACGCACCCACCCACTTGTATGGTAAATAAACATCATTGGCTTCAGGAAGGTTTCCACGGTTGACAGTTTCTGTTCTCAAAGTATTTTGTGGTCTGGCCCACATTAGTGTGATCTTGAGAAATTGATTGAAGTGGGATTGTCAAGAGAATCGATGGCCCCACATAGCCATAGCATGGGCACTCACACCAACGCCTCTCATTCTCATTTTTTCTTGTGGTGTGGTGTGTGGCCTATTTAGGTCTGGGATGAACATAAATTTTAGATTAAAATCCTAGCAAGGTAGATGTCAGACACATATCATGGTGTGTCCCAAAGAACCTTTTATCTCATGGGCTCCTTGTAATTGGTGTCCACATGGTGGTATCATCGTGACTGTAATATGTACATGATTCAGTGGTCCTAATGGTGGATGTGATTGGGTTGTCTAGATGACCATGCACGATGTGATTGAGTGTCTAGGATGACCATGCACAAGAAACCTCTTTGAGTAAGGGTGTAAAGTGAACTGGCTTGAGCCTAAATACACAGTGTCCCGTTTGAGTTTTATAAACAAAATTCAAGTTTGAATTTGGTTTGAGTTTGATTTGAACCTAAACTTTAATGTTTAAGTTAAATTCATTTAAAGTTTCGTGAGTTTGAGTTTGGTTTATTAAGTTTGATCAGTTATACAAACTGAACTCAAACTCAAGTTTAAGCTTGATTACGAGTTTGATTATGTATTCCATATACACCTTGATGTATGTATTCCATATACACCTCATTCATACATTTCACTAAATCATTTTATGGTAGGAGCTAAAAAATGAAGAGGATCCAAATATTAGGTTGACTATATCATAGGAAACAGTGGTTTTTTAACTATAAACGAAGCCTATTGAGTCTGACTGAACCAAACTCATGCCTGTTTGAGTTTGATTCTATTATTAATTGAACCCAAAAATAGAATTTGAGTTTGATTTGTTTACTAATTAAACGAACTCAAACGAGCTTTAATCTAGCCAAACTCGAACCATTCACGAATACTTGGTTAGTTAACCACCCTTACTCTTGAGTGAAATATCCTTGCTATTAAAAAATTTGGCAATTTCTTAATGGAATGGAATTGTTTGTATTTTCCTTCACAAGGTTCTTTTGGTACTAATTAAGGTTTGCAGAGTAAGCTAACAAGGATCGAATCTAGAGAACGCACACATACTAAATTGTCACAAGGGTTAAGATGTTAAGTAATTATGCATCAAAAGGCTATTTCACCACTCACGAACCTAGCACCCAACTAATACAGCACATATAAGTTTCAAGTCATTGATCAAGATGGGCCTTGCTTATGTACGTTCACTCATCCAAACTCCATGTTGTCAGCTTGTATATTAAATGTAGATTGTTGGTCTTTCATGATAGTAAGCATATGACTGTAGAGAATTAAATTCTCTTTTACCAAGTATAACTATGTTAACAAGTCTCTTTAATCAGGGAGTGACTTTTGGGGCTGTTTAACCATTGAAGAGAGAGTACAACTGGTCCATGGAGATGAAAACTCTCACCTATACATTGTAGATGAAGAGCTCTTTTTTCCTTTCGAAAGGAAAAAAGAAATTTCTTTTAAAGAAATATACAACAGCCCTTATTTACACAAACGCACATGCACACGTATCTATATATTTAGTGGGCGGATGGATGAGTGCAGCCAACTCCTGTAATGACAGGTACCAACATACACCATGAGCCAGCAGCAGGTTTTAACGTATCGTGCAAAACTCTAGCACGCATGGAACAGTTTTATGACATCCAAATTCCATGTTGTCAGCTTGTACATATTACTCGATATGTAACAATATTGCTCATTCATACATGGAAAACCTCATGCTAGTCGGTGTTACAATTTAGCAACAACGCATGCTTCTTGTTGTTACAATTTAGCAATGATGCAAGCAAGTTGGTATTGCAATTTATCAATTATGCCAGCAAGTTTTGACACTTTATATTGCAGGTATGTGGTAATCTATTTTTCCATTCTTTATTTTTGAAATCGTGTCGGAATCGTAACTAAAGAAATGCTAGATCTTCCAAAATCTAGTTTTATGTCCATTGGTATTCTAGAAGCCGTTGGACTTGCTGCTGGGATGGCTGCTGGACATGCAGCAGGCCCACCAAGCCAAATAGACGATCTCAATTGATGCCCTTGTAGAGCAGACAGAGTCCATGTTCACAGATGATATTCGGGCAGAGCAGATGAGGAAACGACTCAAAGTACCACATATCTAAGTCCTGACACGGGGGTGGGGGATCCCACAGAGCACCTCGAGCCGTTCCGAGTTTGGATGGAACTCCAGAGTGCTAGTGACCTCATCATGTGCAAGACCTTTCCACTGACCCTCCGAAACCTGAAGCCAAGGTCCATGAGCTCCTCTGCGCAGCTCAGTCAGTCCTTTGCGACACAATTCATCGGTAACTCTGGGACTAGGTAACACTCCACTCGCCTCGGGACGATAAGGTAAAGGGAGGACAAGTCCCTAAAACAATATCTGGTCCGATTTAACATCGAGACCATTCAGATTGAGGGTTTGACCGATGAAGTGACTCTCCATGCGATGATAACAAGTTTGCGGCAAGAGAAGTTCCTCTAGTTGGTTGGCAAGAAGCCTTCGACCACGGTGTCCAAGCTATTAGACCGAGCACAGAAGCACACCAACGTCGAGGAGCTAGTTAGCTCGCACTAGGCCGGGGCCAGTTCCTCAAAGAAGAGGAAGTGAAGGAGGAACCAGATAGGAGGCGGCAAAAGGATGGCCACAACCCTCCGAATAGGGCCGACGCCCCCCGGAGCACCGAAAGCACCAGTCAGCCATTTTAGTTGGTACGTGCCGTTGAACGCCCCAGTCGACCAGGTGCTCGTAAAGGTCAAAGATCAGGGTGTGCTCAAGTAGCTGAAGAAGATGAGAACTGACCCAAACATGCAAAGCAAGTCCAGATACTGCCTCTTTCACAAGGACCACGGTTACAACACAGTGGACTGCTTCGATCTAAAAGAGCAGATCCAGAAGCTCATCCGAGAAGGCCACTTAAGGGAGTATGTCGCCTGACGCCTGGACAGGTAGAGTTCGGTACTGCAGTCAAAACAGCGAGAAGTACAAATCAACACCCAGTAGGGGAGATCCGCACAATCTTTGGCGGACCCACTGGGGGCAACTCCAGCAACGCCCACAAGGCATATGCTCGGAGGGCGTGATATGCCAAGGACGTATACTCAGTCAACTTCACCAGCCAACCATATAAAGCTTTAAAGGTCGATGCGTGCCCCATTGTCTTCACGAAAGATGACTCGAGAGGAATCATCCATTCCCACGATGACTCAGTCATGGTAACCATGGTGGTTGCCAACTAGAGAATGTTCTGAATGATAGTTAATACCGGGAGCTCGGTCAACATCCTCTATTCACCCTCTTTCGACAAAATGAACATTGGTAGGGAAAGGCTCTGACCCTTGAAGAAGCCACTACTCGGGTTGGCGGACGAGGTCGTTATGCCAAAAGGGAGCATCACCATGGACAAGGCCCCCCACAAGGTCCTCCTCATTGTGGATTTCTTGGTGGTCGACGCGTCCTCTGTTTACAACGTTATCATCGGCCGACCCTCTTTGAGAGCCCTCAAAGATATGGTGTCCATTTAACACTTGGTGATGAAGTTCCCAGTTGACTTGGGGGGAGGGGGGGGTCAGCGTAGTTAAAGGAGATCGGGGGGAAGCGCGACACTGCTACAAGACAACCCTTCAGGGGAAGGCTCAAGTGTTGACAATTGTCTGAGATACCTCCCTTGACCCATGGAAAGAGTCCATGGAGAGAGGCGCTTCAGCCAAAGATCTCCTCATGATCCAGATCGATGATTGTGACTCGACAAAAGTCATACAGATTGATTCACAGTTCAGTCTTAAACTTCAGCGGAAACTTAGCAGTTTTCTGAAAGAGCATACAGACGTGTTCACCTAGTCTCATCAAGATATGACAGACATATGCCGGTTCAGTAGAAGCGACAACCTATTAATGTGGAGAGGTATGGAGCCATCAATGAGGAGGTCGACAAGCTCCTCCAGGTCGGCATCATGGAAGAAGTCAGCTACCCAAACTGACTCGCCAATGTTGTGCTTGTCAATAAGGCAAACGAAAAATGGAGAGTCTATGTGAATTACACTAACCTCAACAAAGCGTGCTCAAAAGATGGCTTCCCTCTGCCCTGCATAGATCAGCTCGTCAACGCCACGACGGGCTACACCCTACTCAATTGCATGAATGCGTACTTCGGGTACAATCAGATTTGGATGCACCCTCTAAATGAGTAGAAGACAGCCTTGGTCACTGATAGAGGCATGTATTGCTACAATGTCACGCCCTTCGGCTTCAAAAATGCTGAGGTGACCTACCAGAGGTTGGTGAATCGCATGTTCTCCATCCAAATTGGCAGAACGATGGAGGTGTACGTCGATGACATGCTCATCAAGAGCGCTCGCCCCTGGATCATATCGCCGACCTTCGCGACATGTTCAGTACACCGCGACAGTACTAAATGAAGCTCAATCCGAGCAAGTGCGCCTTCGGCACGAGCTTAGACAAGTTACTTGGCTTCATAGTCAACCAACGTGGAATCGAGACAAGCCCTAAGAAAATTTGGGCCCTGATCGAGATGAGTTGCCGACTACCGTCAAAGAAATCAAACACCTCACGGGACGGGTGACAGCCAGAAGCAGATTCACTACGAGGGCAATTGACAAGTGTCTCCCCTTCTTCAGACAATTGAAAGGATGTTAGACAGGTGCCTAGAAGGACGAGGGCGAGCAGGCCTTCAAGCAATTAAAAGTTTACCTCGGATCACCGCCCCTCTTGTTAAAGCCTATTTGCGGTGAGGAGTTGTCGCTATATTTGGCCGTCTCGGCATCAACTGTTAACTCGGTCCTAATCAGGGACGATGGGGGCATCTAGAGGCCTGTCTACTACATCAGTAAGGCATTGCTCAACGTGAAAACCAGATACCCCGACATCGAGAAGTTGGCCTTGGCCCTGGTGACCTCGGCCAGGCACCTGAGGCCATACTTCCAAGTGTATTCCATAGCAGCCCTGATGGACCAACCATTGTGACTAGTGCTGTAGAAGTCAAAAACGTCGGGGCGACTCACCAAATGGGTTGTCGAGCTTGGTGAGTTCGACATACGGTTCCACCCACACACTGCAATCAAGGGGCAGGCTGTGGCGGACTTCGTTGCGGAATTCACGAACTGATCGCCAAATAGCCTTCGGAGCCCGAGGTCGCCAGGGACCCACCCCCACCCATTTGGACGCTCCACGTAGATGGGTCCTCCAATGACCAAGGCAGCGGGGCGGGTCTGATCTTAACCTCACCCGAGGACACCAAGGTGGAGTACGCCATACGATTCGAGTTCCGTGCCTAGAACAACAAAGCCGTGTATGAGGCCCTCCTAGCGGGGTTGCGCCTAAATAGAGCTTTAAAAGTTTGGAGAGTGAAAGCTCACAATGATTCCCAGTTCGTTGTCGGCCAAGTCACCATCGAGTACCAAGCCAGAGGAAAAAGAATGATATCCTATCTACGCAGAGTTCGGGATCTGCTCGAGCAATTTGAGCACTTCAAAATCGTTCAAGTGCCCAGGTCGGACAAAGTCCACGCTGACTCCCTCGTGAGACTTGGATCAATGGGTGACGACAACCTAGCTTGGACAACACCGGTTGAGGTCCTACAAGATCGAAGCACCATCGAGGATGAAGTAAGAGAAGTCATGCCGGTCCATGTAGAGCCGATCTAGATGGACCCGATCATCCGCTACCTGAGGCAGGGGGACCTGCCCGAAGATAAAATGGAGGCGGGACGATTGCGGTACCGTGCAGCCCGATACATGATGATCGACGACTTGCTATAAAAAAAAAAAGGTTTTTCCTCCCCTTGCTTGAGGTGCTTAAGCCCGACCGAGGCTTAGTATGTCCTCGACGAAGTGCATCAAGGCCTATGCGGCAACCATTCGAGGGGCAAAGCACTGACACACAAGGTCGTTCGGCAGGTCTATTACTGGTCGACCATACAGAAGGACCCTCAGGAGCTTGTAAAGAAATGCGACAAATGCTAAAGGTTCACCCTGATACCTCAGCAGCCACTGGAAGAGTTCACCCCCCATGACGGGCTCCTAGCCGTTCGAGCAGTGGGGGGCGAACTCGTGAGAGTCAGATGCGTTCGACATGACTACGAGAGAAGAAAAGGAAAAGGAACAAGCAAGAAGATTGTACTAGAATGCCTTGCACAAGAACTCGGAAAACTGGCAAGGACGCTAAGGCAGGGCTGAGTTGGGAAACTGGCTAAGCTTGGATGCTAGAAATCTTCAAAGGTGAAAAGTTAGAGCTATCAGGCGGTGTTTATAAGCAGAACCCCCGTGACATGGGCCAGCAGGAGATTGCCCGAGGCGGAGGTGCGCCCCCTCGATTGCTGCACCCTCCATGTGACCCTAACCGATACACTCATGACCGACACGACATTTCGTAGGCTAGCGCCAGCACCACGCGGCAGCACAAGACAAGCCCGTGCTAACAAAGCCTTAATGCGCTGCTCCAACTGACAAGGCCGTCGCCACATGTTAATGCTCGATTCGTCCAAGCACAGAAGACTGGACACATCGCCGTATAACAATAATTGCAACACTTCGAGTTCCACGCCAAACACGAGATTCCTCAAATCTCGTCATTAATCCCTCGAATTTTGTCCCTTAAAAAAAATGGAATCACTCCCACCATTTGAATTTTCACCACTCCCACCTCCAGACCGACTCAGCTCGTCCCAAGGAAAGCAAGTCCCACTTCTTGATTGATTCGAACTTAAGACTTGGGGCCTACTGTTATGGGGATATTCTGAGCTGAGCTAAGGGTCAAACTACAGGCAATCTAGCCTTGCACCGCTGCAAAAGGGCCTTTAGTGCGGCCGCATAGCCAGCCTGTCATAATGGGCACCTCGACTTATGTCGATAGGTGGTCGAGGGATGTCCCAGAGCTTGGGGGCGACCGAGATGATCAGCTTGGCATCCGAGCTAGTCCTCGAAGATCCCCCCCCAAGATGCTTACAAGTCTAGAAGCTCAGACCCCGACCTTTGTCCTGACCTCGTCCCTACAGGCTCGACTTGCCTGGCCCAAGTTCCGATGAGTAGCCCAACCTTGGTGGGGTGGCATGGGCCGCAGGGAACACATGGTATGGGAGTACGAACCCCCCCCCCCCCATCCATTAATGTGGATAATCAGACATGATGACGCCTGCACCAACCCTCATAAATGAAGTAAGGGAGGAGGCATGACGCCCCTCGCCATGGTGATGACCGTTGCAGCAGAAGAGACCTCACCGCCTTGCCTGTCTCATCTGGTCAGGGTGTTAGCAAATGTCTCTGCCTATAAATACTCCCATTCACACGGGGAAAGGTACACATTATTGGACCCTTACTGACCTGGTGCGCATTTACTTTCTCAGCCAACTTAGGCATTGGAGGGCTAATAGCTGGACCCCGACCATCCCCCTCTCTTATCTTCACTGTGTTGTCAGTGCAGATTCGTAAGAGCATTCAAGTTTGTCCGTCGTCCGTCCACCCCTGCAGTGGAGATCGAATCGCCACATCAATTGACTAGTTTTTTAGTAGCAACACTAGCAATGTTTTATCAATTTATTTCATTTGATTTAGATTAGCTGCAAATTTAAATTTGAATAGAAAATTCTCTTTATTACTTCATTCATACGTATTTCATATATGGAGTTGGATAAAATTTGATGTGATTTAGTAAATAGAATATACATTTCATCATTGCTAGATCAATCCATATGATTCGATAAAGAATGAGCCAAAAATGGATTTTTTTTCGTAAACGAGAAACTAAGGATGCTTTGAGATGAAAATGAGGGAATGTCTACAATACCTGAGTTTAGTCATTTATAATTTGAGAGATTTTATAGGCTCATTGATTAGGGCTTGATAGAAAATCTTTATAAGTTTCCAAAAATAGAAGATATAGATCAAGAAATTTAATTTTAATTATCTGTGGAAACATAATAATAAGTAGAATCCTTGATATAAAAAAAAAAAAGAGAGTTGTTGTGTATGAATATAGATCAAGAAATTTAATTTTAATTATCTGTGGAAACATAATAATAAGTAGAATCCTTGATATAAAAAAAAAAAGAGTTGTTGTGTATGAATCACTCATCCATTCTTTTGAATTATATGTACCTACAAGTTAATTTGCAAAATTGGTAGTTATTGAAAACATTCCTCTAATGAGTTCTTTGGAAACTTTAATAGTAAATGAAATATACATAATTGTGATCGATCAAATTGCATCCTGATGATATTGAATCAGATCAATATCATCTATCAAATTGGATTCATCATCGAGAATTGAATAGTATAATATAGAAAAATCTTTTATTCCTGACAATTCAAAATTTGATTCTTGGTTTAATCAAAATTTTCATTGAATTTTTTATTTACACTCTTTTTTAATAAAAAAATTCCATTGAATTTTTTATTTCTACTCTTTCTTTTCTATAACTTCCTGTCTTTCTTATACAATCATTGGACGAAGTATTATTTAACAAAGTGCTCCATTGGTTATAGGCTAAATCAATAGGAAAGAAGTCGGAAAAAGAAGTTCTAAGTGAAGTTTTTGTTATGATCCAATCTTTTTTGGGAGACAAAGAAGTGATATAAAGATGAATCACAACAGAATAAAAGATATAGTATTTTAATAAGTTCACAAATTGTTTTATTGACTTTGCTCTTTTTTTTAATGGGGTAAAATATGAAGATTTTTTTTTTTTTTTTCATTTCTTCCCTCCCTAGAATAAGACAAGAAAGGTAGATCTTTGTTTGACCTGGTCCCAGTTGGGCGATCACCAACTAATTTACAATTAAATAGGCCGAGATGGCTTGGGCCAATGCGTAACAGGTCATAGATAATTCTTAGACCGTCCACTTAGTGAATGAGTTGGGCACGAGCTGACCTTTTGAGCAAAGATGATGCGAGACTCCAAACGTCCCGAATTAAGTAGAACCGTCTTTCATTCAGTGTGGCCCACCACCAGCTTTCCTTGGTACAAAACTCAGGTGGGCCACTCATCAGGTAGGCAAGACATCGTGCTTCTAAAAGTGGGCCTGAACATGACCAGAAATCCCAGCCTAAAAAATTGATAAAATCCCATTCCTCATTAAAATGTTACTAATATATCTGTTATCAAGTGGGCCACACATGCACAATGAAATAGACACCCAGATAAACAAAATCAACAGTTTACATAGTCATATGTCAGGATTGAAATAAATCGAGCTTGGAAATTTGATCAAATCACCCATCTTTGGAGTCCCGGAGAAGATCAAACTACTTGTATGTAAAAACTAAAATAACTAAATTACCATTAGTCTCTAGCCTTAGATATGTCCTGCCACCATGATGTATCTGTTTATCTACGCCGTGGACCACAACAAATAGTAAGCTTGAGTTGCATCAAATGCAGGAGTTATCTATGGCGTGATTGATGAGAGCATTGGATCTGCCTAACGGGGAGTCCGCAATCCACCTCCAACAACAAAAAGTCCTAAAAAAAACATATCTTAAAGCCGTTCAAATAATTCCGGAAGTGGATTGGGTCGTTCCCTAGCTGGGAATGGAGGCGGGTTGGGTGGTGTACCCTACACGTGGCTGGTGTATTTACATCAGCAAGTTATGTGGGGCCCGCAAAGAAGTATATGTTATATCTAAACTTTCTTTTCATTTTGGGAAATCATTTTAATGCTTTATAACAAAAATGAGATGGATCCAAAGCTCAAGTGGACCACACTGCATAAAGCAGTGAAGATTGAACGTATACCATTGAAACCTTCTTGGAGCTCACAGAAGTTTTGGATCAATCTGATATATTTTTTTTTTACTCTTTATCCATGTCCATGTGACCTTATGAACAGTTTGGATGGTCCCTAGGAATGTTTTAATGGTAAGAATAATTGTCCCCCACTTACTATTATGATGTGGTCCACTTGAGCTTTTGATATGACTCATTTTTTAGAGTACGTCCTAAACTGATCATGTAAAATGAATAGACAGTGTGGATATATTAGATACATCATTGTGGACCCAAAAGAACCTTAACATTTTTGAAACGTTAATACATTCACGGGCGTCCGCAACGTAGCTACACCAGCAAGGTTGTTGGTGTAGGGTTCACCAGTCAATCCGCTTCTGCTGGGAATGGGCAGAGGCTTTAGGTGGCCACCATGATGTATGTATTTTATCCACACCGTTCATCTATTTTTAGGTTTCATTTAAGGATAAAGGCTCAAAACTGAGGCAGATCGAAGGCATAGGTGGACCACAAAATGGGGATTAAATTCTTAGGCGGGCACAGCCATTTTGGATTGAATTGATATTTGTGTTTTCTCTTAATCCAGGTCTATAAATAGGTTTGATTGAAAATAAACATCACGGTGGGCCCTAGTTTTGGTAGAACCGTCTTTCATTCGGTGTGGCCCACCACCAGCTTTCCTTGGTGCAAAACTCAGGTGGGCCACTCATCAGGTAGGCAAGACATCGTGCTTCTAAAAGTGGGCCCAAGCATGACCGGACATCCCAGCCCAAAAAATTGATAAAATCCCATTCCTCATTAAAATGTCCATAGTATATCCGTTATCAGGTGGGCCACACAAGCACAATGAAATAGATACCCAGATGAACAAAATCAACAATTTACATAGTCATATGTCAGGAATGAAATAAATCGAGCTTGGAAATTTGATCAAATCACCCATCTTTGGAGTCCCGGAGAAGCTCAAACTACCTGTGTGTAAAAATTAAAATAACTTAATTACCCTTAGTCCCAAGTCTAATTCCATAGGGATTGCGTCCTAGTGCTTCCGTCTCTAGCCTTAGATATGTTCTGCCACCATGATATATTTTATCGCATCAATTTAAGTTATGAGCTCAAAAGTGAGGGAGATCAAACGTTCCAGTGGACCACAACAAATAGTGGTGTGATTGATGTGAGCATTGGATCTGCCTCATTTTTAAGCTCATGCTTTACAATGAACTAAAAAAAAGTGTGGACAGTGTGGATAAACAGATACATCATCGGTTGGACCCCAAACATATCTGCCTATTCCTTAATAGAGCCCGGGGAGTACACAATCCACCTCCAATGACAAAAAGTCGTGAAAAAAAAAATCTTAAATCCGTTCAAATAAATCCGGAAGCGGATTTGGTCGTTCCCATAGCTGGCAACGGAAGCGGATTGCGTGGTGTACGGCTGGTGTATTAACAAGTTACATGTGGCCCGCAAACAAGCATGTGTTATATCTTAACTGTGTTGTCATTTTGCGAAATCATTTTAAGGTTTTATAACAAAAATGAGTCATTTTATCAAAACTTCAAGTGGACCACACTGCAGAAAGTAGTGAAGATTGAACGTATACCATTGAAACCTTCTCGGAGGTCATAGAAGTTTAGGATCAATCTGATATTTGTTTTTACTCTTTATCCATGTCCATGTGACCTTATGAACAGTTTGGATGGTCAATAAACATCATGATAGGCCTTAGGAATGTTTTAATGGTGAAAATCATTGTCCCCCACTACCTATTGTGATGTGGTCCACTCTGAGCTTTTGATATGACTCATTTTTTAGATTAGGTCCTAAACTGATCATGTAAAATGAATAGACAGTGTGAATATATTAAATACATCATTGTGGGCCCAACGGACCCTTTTAACTTTTTTGAAACGGTAATACATTCACGGGGGTGTCCGCAACGTAGCTACACCCAGCAAGGTCGAGTTAACCAGTCAACCCGCTTCCGTTGGGAACGGAGAAGGGCTCAAGTGTTCACCATGTATGTATTTTATCCACACCGTTCATCTATTCTTAGTTTCATTTAAGAATACAAGCCCAAAACTGAGGCAGATCGAAGGCATAGGTGGACCACAAAATGGGGATTAAATTCTCAAGCGGGCACAGCCATTTTGGATTGAATTGATATTTGTGTTTTCTCTTAATCCAGGTATATGGAAGTTCATAAATAGGTTTGATTGAAAATAAACATCACGGTGGGCCGTAGGAAAGTTTCAACGGTAAGCATCACTAAAACCGATGATTCCTGTGGTGTGGTCCACTTAAGAATTGGGTTTGCCTAATTTTTTGTCCTGTTTCATAAAATGCAATTTAGAAATGGATGGACAGTGTGGATAAAACCCATACATGACGGTGACCAATCAGAGATCCTATTCATTCCCAGCTGGTGCCGGGCAGGAGTAGGACGCAATCCGCATCCATAAATCCCGCCCAACCATTCTCCCGTTATAAACTGCTGTTTGGTTTTATTGAGAGAGAGAAAAAGAAAACAAGAAATTTCCTTGGAATTCTGAAGAAATGACGAGATATAGTTCATTCCCTTCGTTTGATCGATTGTCCATTAATGAACTGAATAAAGAACTTGAGGGTCTAGTTAGAGCTGTGGCAGAGAATGAGTCAGTTTTCGAAGAAGACATTGATCAAGCGGCGAAGGTCCTCCTAGCCTTCAAGGATCAAATGACCAGTGAATCAACCCTTTCCCCATTGCTGCTGGAGAAGTCTGCCTATGCCTCCGTTGCAGAGATTTCCATCACCAGAGTGGTAATTTTTTCCCCTACTATTATTCTGGGCCATTCATCAAATCCAATCAGTCCATCTCTTGCATCTATTGTTTCTCTAGACTATGCCCAAAAATCATTAGAAAGAAGATCTCAAGTGGGCCACGCCTTAGGCAGAATCATTCCAACCACTCATCAGTTTGACAAGGGCACTGTTGTTAATATGGAAACAAGAAAGGTACTCTCGATCTAGGCAGTGAAAACCCTACACATATGCTATTTGCCCTTTTACACTTATGTATTTACATCTTTTGCCCCGTAGTTTGGACGCATGCTATTTGATGGAACCTTGGACATGGGCAAAGGGGTTCAACACCAGTTTCGAGCATAATCCAAGCCAAATAAAGACACTGAACCCTAGTTGATCCAACTTGACCTGACCTGAGATGAATCGGGTCTACTCCATTTCGATACCTCAAACGAGTGTCGTTTAGGTCGAATATTTAATAATGCATTGGACATAGTTGTAAGAGGCTCGACGCCAATTATGAGCCGAATCCAACCTAGTTAAAGCCATTGAACCGTAGTTGACCTTGCTTGACCCCACTTGAGCGAGCCAGAACGGGTCTACTTTGTTTCGGCGCCTCCAACGAGCACCGTTCGGTTTGAAAATTCGATGTCATGTTGGACATGGTCCTAAGAGGCTCGACACCAATTTTGACTGGAATCCGAGCTAGTTAAGGCCACTGGACTGGACCCTAGTTAACCCAGCTAGACCTCGCTCAAGTGGGAATCGTATCTCTTCCGTATTGGCGCGTCGAACGATCCCCGTTTGGGCTGAAAAATCGCTGATACGTTGGACATTGTTCTTCGATGCTCGACACCAATTTCTAGCTGAATCCCAGATAAGTCAGGCCAATGAACCCTAATTGACCCAATTTGACATCACTCTAGCCGGAATCAAATCTACTCTATTTCAAAGCTATATGGCCCCCCACAATGATGTATCTGTATTGTCCACGTCTTGCATCCATTTTTCAAGAGCATTTTCGGTCATGATAAAAAAATGAGGCATATCTAAATCTCAGGTCCGCCACACCACAAGGAAGCAGTGGTAACTAAACTCTCATGTGGCTATTCAATAATTGCGGTTTGCTTGTGACATGGTCCACTTGAGATTTGTATCCATCTCAAATTTGGGCTCATACCCTACATTGACCTGACACAATAGATGGACATAGTGGATGAAACACATACATCGAGGTCAGACCAATGGAGACCCACAGGTCATGATTGTCCATTATCTACTGCTTGCTTGAGAGTTGATTAGGTGAGAGCTCAGACTAAACCATTACAGTGCGGTCCTTACCGTTGGGGTCCACATTGATGTATGTATAGTGAATCCATGCCCTCCATTCATATTTCTATATCATTTTAGGGCATCATCCCAAAAATGGCACACATACATTTATCAGGTGGACCATAGCATAGGAAACAATGGTGATTGATCATTAATGGGCTAAAAAAGTTCTGGATAAAGTTGATATTTGTTTATTAACTTCATAAAAGGATATGTAACATTACCAATAGATTTGATGGCACATAAACAAAAAGAAACATTTGCATGAGCAATTAGAAGTTTTTAATGGTACAACACTCAATCTCCACTCATTTCTAGATTATGGTCCACCACCTGATATTTAAATCTTTTTTATTCTTTTCCAAATCCACCAAAATGATTTGTAATAATGTGTGGATGGAGTGGATTCAGAATAAATATATCAAGGTGGGCTCCACGATAATATAAGTGCCGGACCATCTTCGGTTCAACAGGGGTCACACCTATGACCTAATCCGCTCCCGTCCTCATGCATGAGCTCTCACTGGCCGAAATGGCATTTCTTTGATTCACGATCCATCCCATCCATTGAATTTTACAGATTAACTGTTGAGAACCATGAAAATTTCAAACTGATCAAATTATCAAGTAGAGCAACCTGACTACATTCTCTTTAATGGTCTAAAGTTTAGCGTTTTTTAGACTTCACGTGGGCCGCATACGACTCAGACCTGCACTATTTTTTAGTCCACAACCTAACAGGAGATGGGAAAAAGGGTGGACAGCGTGGATCACTTTGGATCCCATTTCAAAAAACATAAGTATGCCAAACTGCTCTTCAATATAACAACTTAACAGGGCAATTACGAGTCTGCAATAAACTCGTATACGAGATACTATGTGTGGTGAAACACTACACGTTTAAGTGAATTTACGGATTTAACCGTTTGTAAGATAAGCTTACAAATGTTTGTAGTGGATCCTTTCTCACTATGGTCTTCACAATATCTTTTTGTTGATTAATGGGCATCTTGATTTTTCAAATTTTTTTTTTGTCATTTAATAGTTGATTTTTATTATGTTTTCTTTTGTTTCTAATAAGCTTCAATTCCTAGGATTCTTGATATTTCAATTCTATTATTCATACAATTCCTGTTCGGAGATTTCTTTCTTGTTTATAAGAAAGAAAGGTTGATATTGTGACGACTATGAAAAATTAATAAGATGACACTATTTTAAGCTGTTCTGTTTACTCATCTCTATCCCCGAATCAAACAACCAAGGATTGCCCTGAAATTCTGATTGTGGGAAAAACAGTCCGCCCAACCCATTTTTTATGGCAGAATTCAAGTGCTTTTCATTCCTTGAACCTCCAAGTTGTAGAGTCTGTAGACCTACCTTTTTCTTGTCATTCTTTGATTGATTTTATATATAATTTGGGTCCAGATTCACGCATTGAAAATGGCAATCAAAGTGCTCCTGATGCTCCTAAAGCAGGCACCCTCGACCAGCTTTGAGGATACAGTTCATCAATTGCTATCGACGTTGTCAAAGGTCTACAATGACCTCGAACCAGATGGACAAGAAAATGTCATAGCGACAATCATGGACATCGTTATTTGTTATGGCTATGGCAAGAAGATTGTGGGGCAGAATACAGATGCCCTCCCGTTGGTCATCAACGCCTTGCGCAGTGGAAGCATGCTTGCCAAGACCTATGCTCTTACCACAATTTATGAGTTATCCATTGTCGATTTCAACAAAGTCATGCTCGGTGAGTTGGGTGCAATGGAGGCACTTGTGAATGCTCTAGAAGAGAATGAAATGGAGGAGAAGGGCATATATAATGCTCTCTTCAGGCTATGTGAAGTGCCCTGTAACAGATCAAGGGCTGCTAAAAATGGGGTGTTGCGGGTAATTCTGAATGCGATCAAGGGCAAAAAATTGATGGACAAGATGTTACCTTTCCTTGAGAGTCTGTTGGGTAATCTGAACATCCATACTGACATGTGCAACCTGCAAGCAGTGCCTCTCTTGCTGGGCATTATTAGGGAGAGTACAAATCCTTCCCACCAGCGTACTTCAGCTGCCATCCTCTGTTCGATTTGTTACCACAATCGGCTCTTGTTGGGGGAGATCAGGAAAGAAGAGGAAGCTAATCATACGATCTCAAAGCTCAGAAATGATGGAACCGTATTGGGCTGTAGGGCAGCCAATAAAATCCTTCGGATGCTGTGAGTAATCAATGCATATTGTAGATACCTGTTTTCTGGCATATGCACATGATTCGACTTGAAGTGATCAGAGAGCTACATGTTAAACTCTTTAGCCCAGTACTCTCGGTTTCTTTCTCCCTTTTCCCCCTACATCATGAATAAATACTGCATAAGTTTTGTGAATACATGGAACTCTTCCACCAGTAAGAGTTTAGCCATTTTCCATTGAAGGATTCCTGTTATGCTGGATGTTGTTTGAGCCATTTTTGAATTTTGGGTAGGGTTGTTTTAGAGGGCTTCTAGTAAGCAAGAAGATGTGGCCCACATTGTATTGATCCAGACCGCTGATCGCATGGCCTGCTGTGTAATGGGTCATGCCCCCAAAACATTGCTGATCCTTTTGATCGGTAGCCTGTAGAATAGGCAGGATGTCCTATAATACCAAATTTTGCAAACCCCGGGACTTGAACACCGGACGTCCTGCTCTAATACCATGTTACTGAACGGTTGCGTTAAAAGCTCGAGCTAACAATGTATATCAGGGGGTTTGCTGACGCCTCCAACAAAGCAAAAGAATACGAAGGTCCACATTCTATGGAATGATAACAAAAGGTTGGACGAGCAACTGTCTGGATCATCAGACCACTTGTGCAAGTAGCGATTGTTGGTGGCATCATTGATATATTTTGCCATTGTTCACAATGGAGAGGGAAGGAAGAACAATCAAGGAATAGAAAAAAAATAGAAACATATGCATGTTTGTGAATGTAGAAACTCTGGTGATTTGGAAGTGGGTCTAAATCTTATCACTGTCCAATCTTGATCTAGCAGTTGTCATATTCCGAAGATGACTCTTCATATTATGAGGATGTCATTTTCACATTCTGAGGATGTCGTTTCCCATACCAAGGTTGTGAATTTTCCCATTCCAAGGAGATTCTTTCTTTTTAGTAAAATAACTCTCTGGTAGCTGTTAGATTTGCTTATGGTAAGATTTGTGTACCCGAGCTTCACGCCCCTGTTTCCCTATTTGTCATCGACATTCAGGAAACATGGAGACCACAGCTCAGTCCAATTGAATGTGGACTGAACTACGCTCTGAAGGTTTTGAATCTTTTGGATACAGCAAGCTATATGGGTGCCAATCCCACTGTACATCGTCCCATGTAGCTCAACTCCCGACTGCCCAAATAGGGGGAGCCACTGTTTAGATTATTACTAAAAATTTTACAGGAGCAGTATGATGATCTTATCTCGTTGATCTAATTGATGGACACATTATACGCTGTAAACACATGCAGTAAATTGTTCAAATTCAACAAAGAAAGGTCCATGGATCAGCAGCCAGGATTCCTTTTTGAGTAAATGACCAATTGATAGTGGTTCTGATTGTAGGTACGTTCTCCATGTATGGTAGAAAGCCTCACCTGTATTCTAGCTACAGCATGTATGGCAAGTCCTTCCGTCAATCATTCGTTTGCGGCCCACCAACTGGACTATCACTGTCTACTGTGAGATGGGGACTAGGGGAGCCTTCCTAGGATTTTATTTTATTTTTTTAAACATTGATAATTTTATTGATAGAAGGCCAAAGCCAAAAGAATACAAGCACACACAAAAGAAGAAAAACTTTAAAGCTCAATCTAATAACTTGGAAATTGAACGAAAACTTTTCCTGAAAGAGCCCACTCCATTACAAAAGATTTAGCCCTACGAAAACACCTCCAAAACATTATTCTGACGATTCCTGAAGCATCTCTCATTTCGTTCCTTCCAAATGGACCATATTCCCACTAACAGACTTAATCGCCAAACCTTTTTCCAAATTTCGCCTTTACCCCACAATGCCACATTAGAAATAGACAATCAATTAAAAATGGCATCACCCATACAGCCCCAAATAAGGTGAAAGAAACTGTCCAATACTCTTTTTGCAAATGAACAATGGATGAAAAGATGGTCCACCGATTCCTCAGCTTGATAGCACAACAAGCAAGCTTGATAACACAACAAGCAAACATTCGGAAGAATCATATTTCGCTTTTGGAGATTATCTACAGTTAAAACCTTTCTCCTCCCTAAAAGCCAAGCAAACGCCGCAACCTTCAGGGGGTCCCATATCCCCATACAAATGTTGAGGGACTAGTGACATCGCCAACTCTCACCTTGATTTAACAGCCTGTAGCAAAGCCATCTCATCAAATCTGGCTCAGAAATCATCGACTTCATTGAAGACAGCAACTGGGGGAGAGCCATAAGCTCTTTGAACTCTATCTCGTTCAAAGCCCTTCTACACAGTGCGGCCCAACAAACTTCTTCCCCTTGCAAAGAGAAACATCTTTCCACCCTCATATCTACCTCACTTGCTACCCCCTGTAAATGTGGAAATATTTCATCTCATCTCCGATCTCTCAGTCTTGTGTTCTCCCAAAACCTAATCTTTTTCCCATCACCCAAAGAGAAACTATCCCTACCTCAACCTTGCTCTTAACCGAGACGACGGCCTTCCAAAGATATGAAGTCGTATATAATGAGGACACATTTGTCCACCTACCCTCACCATCCACCCTGTAATTAATCCCTACCACTGTCCTCCAAAGGTCTCCCTCTTCTGTTCCGAATCTCCAAACCCATTTACCTAGTAGAGTTGTATTTATAGTTCCTAACTACCTCAAACCATCTCCCCCACATTCTTTTGGCTTACAAACCTCCTCCCAATTGATTAGGTGAAACTTTTGCCTATCTTCCGCACCCATCCATAGAAAATCCTCCTTAATTTTTCAAACTTATTCAATATTGATTTCAGGCATTTGATTAAGGACATGAAATAAATCGAGATGTTGGACACGAAATAAACTGGGAGGTTAGATAGACATTGCCGACTTGATAAGAGTTAATTCTACCACCCATAGATAAATATCAACACCTCCACCGTGCCAATGTACTTCGAAATCTCTCTATCACTATATCTGAAAGCTATTTCCCTAGTTTTCCAATGCATAGTGGAAGATAGAGGTATGTAGTGGGAAAAGATCCCACACTCCATCCAAAAAGGTTAGCAAAGATCCCCACTTCCTCCTCACAGATGCCAACCCCTAATTATTCACTTTTTTGAACATTCACCTTTAACTCCGATACCACTTCAAAGCTGAGAATAATTGATTTTAGATTAGCCACCTTCCTTTTATCTGCCTCACAAAGCAAAAGTGTATCATTTGCATACTCTAAATGAGTAATATGGAAATCCAATTTGTCCACAAGCCTTTTACCACACCCCTATTTGCCCCTCTTTCTAGCATTCTGCTAAAAGCCTCCATCACCACCACTAATAAAATGGAGAAAGAGGATCCCCTTACCATAAACCTCGGAAAGCTAGAAAGAAGCCATTCGGGGAACCATTAATCAAAACTGAGAACTTAGTCAAAGACATGCACGCTTGACTCCACTTTCTCCATTTTACCACGCAACCCAATCTGCCCAACATGTAATCCAGGAAATCTCAATCTACATTATCATAAGCTTTTTTGATACCCAACTTGCATAAAACCCCTTTTGATTGTCTCTGGTTACATGAGTCTATGCATTCTTAAGCCACTAAAACACTGTCCACAATCTGCCTACCCTCCATGGAAGCACCCTGAGTATCTGATATAACTTCTCCCAAGACCATTTTGATCCTAGAAGCAAGCACTTTAGCCAAGATCTTGCATGGATCTCCCAAGAGGCTGATTGGTTTAAAATCTCTCAGACTCTCATCTCCTTTTTTAGAATCACAGCTATAGACGTGGCCCCTAACTTTGATGCAGTAAATCTTTTCTCATAGAACTCTTTAATAAAACCAAACACATCGCTCCTAGTCAGTTCTCAAAATTTATTATAGAAAGTGATCGGAAAACCATCTGGTCCCAACATTTTTTCCCCACCCAAATCTGCAATTGCCTTTTCAATCTCTTCTTCTGCTATAGGTTTTTCAAACCAAACTGTCGAATATGGGGAAACCGTCTTGAATGAAAGGTTATCCAGGGAAGGTCTGTTTCATTCTTCTCTTGACAGAAGATCCTTGAAAAACGCGACCATTGTATTACATACCTTTGCTTTCCCTTCAACTCTCTGTCCTTACAGTACTAGCGATTTTATTTTATTTGATCTCGCTCTAGCACTCGCCATGGCATGAAAAAGTTGTGTGTTTTTGTTGCCTTCTTTCAACCAGGTAGCCTGCTACCGCTGCCTCCATTTGATCACCTCCTTTCTCAATCTAGCATTATATTTTGCGCAATAGACTTTCCTGCAACCTCTTTCCTCCTCTGAGAGTTCAGATTCCTCTTCCTTTAGATCTAGACGTTGGATTTCTTGCAATAAATTGACAGTCTCCTCCTCTCAGGCCCCCAAAGTGTATTTTTTCCACCTACATATTTTCTTTTTTAACATCTTTAATTTTTGAAATAACATGAAACCCGCTCCCCCCCGAATCGAGAAGGAAGACCACCATTCTACTATTTTATCTACAAAACCTTCTACTTCTAACCAAGCTAATTCGAAATGAAAAGGGCGGGTCCCCCAATCTTCCTCATCCATTTCTAACAAAATCGGACTGTGGTCAGAAATAGGCCTCGACAAACCTCTTTGGAACACTAATGGCATTTTATCTAACCATTTCAGCAGCAGTAAGAACGGGTCTAATTTAGACTTTATTTCCTTAGCCTGCCCATTTGATCATGTAAACTTTACTTTCCCCATTGGTAGATCTATCATTTCACTTTTAAGAATCCACTATGAGAATTTCCACATGCTGCAAGTCATCCTTCTCTTGTTTGATCACAGATCCAAACAGTAGGACTGGAATGGAAAAATGAGTAAGTTCTAAGCGAAGTTTTTGTGATGATTTAGTCTTCTTGAGAGACGGAGAGGTGCAATGAAGATTGATCCCGGTGTAAAAAAAGATTTAATATTCCGATAAATTCAACTTATGGCAGCACTGCAGATCTGAGGATCCATTTTTCAGTGGATGAACTCTGGTGATGGGAAAGTGGCCTGTTGACTTTTATGGGCATTGGATAAAGTGGGTCCCAATCATATCGCAGTCCAATCTTTGATCTGACAGTTGCTAGCTTCGCTCATAGTAAGCTTTGCATGTCCGAACTTCCTGTCTGCATTTCCCCATTTGTCATTGATAATTGGGAAACATGGATCCCACACTTCAGTCATCAAAAGGCCGATGTACTCAGCCATGGATAGCCCATGCCTCATCATTTATCTCAAATCGAAGCAGCCCAAATAGCAGGGCCCACTGTTTTTAATGGTCATCAACCAGTATTTCTTATGTTGTAGATCCATCCAAAATTTTAATCTTCTTCATTTTTGGTACCATACTACAAAATAATCTGGAAAATCATATTACCAGCATGGATCTACAAAGAATACATCCAGGTGGGCCCTAGTTTCAGGGTCCCACCCACATCGCTGGTTCCGGGGTCTCACCCAAGTCGCGCCCCTTAATGATGGGTTCGGCATGGGTTGACTTTGACCTGAACCTGACCCTATGGTCATATGTTTTTTTTTTTTTCCCTCTTTCTGAGCACATGGAAGATGAAACAATACTCCAACAGACCCGAAGTAAGTAGAGCTGTCTTTAATCTGGTGTGGCCCACCACCAGCAACACATCGTGCTTTTAAAAGTGGGCTCGGGTGTGACCTGACCAACCCAAAAAAATTGACAGAATCCCATTTTGGCCTACTTAAAATGTTCCTAACATATATCCCTTGATCAGGTCAGGCTGCGCTAGGTTGGGCTAAAAGACTTCAGGCCATGCTGGCCTGAAAAATGACGGGCTATGAATGCGAGGCAAAAGCCCACCCACATGCCAAGCTTATCCATTTTTTTCTCTTAATTCCTTTTTTCCCCCTCACATTTTAGCTTCCATTTCATCCTTTTTTTTTCTTTTTTTTTCCTTTCAATTTTTCTAAGCTTTCTTCCACCACAAACACCACCATTTTCATCACTTTCTATGGATAAGATTGCATTATCACTTGGTTAGAAGTATCATTGACCTTATTTAAGAGTTCCAATTTTATTTACTTTGTTAATCCTTTTTTTTTTTTCTTGAAAACATAGCACTTCCATTACTTTCATAAATTGAAGAACGAGCCATTTACTGAGCCAAAGATTCCGATGAAGTGAGAAAACACTCAAATTCTACCAAAGATGACTGCTAATCCCACCCTTAAATGAAATTAATGTAAGGAATATATTCTCTCTGTAGCCAATTATAATGTGCCACTTCATTCCCCCCGAATGAAAATAATATAAGGAATATATATCCTCTTTAGCCCACGAATGATGCGCCGCTTTATTCACACCCCTGAAAATGGATTTCTTCTAATAGAGAAGAGACATTTACGACCTATTTGGATGCCACCAAATAAGTTGCTTTTTCTACTTCCAACAGTAGATAAGTAACTCATTTTAGATAAGTAAGTTTGGTTTATGATAATTAATAAGCAACTTTTTTACTTAAAAGTACATAATCACTTCAGCTAATATTTTTAGCTTTTGTACTTTTTCACGAACCTTTTAAGAGAAGAATGGGAGAGGTGACAGAGAGGAAAAGGATAATCATGTTGTTTACCATCAAGGCATGTCCCACATGAGTAGACAGTGTTGGTGTACACGGTGGGTGCATATGATGCACAGTGGATATTGAAGGTGGGCCCCACATGATGGATAATAACATTGACGGTTGGCCCCACTTGATGGATGACCAACATCAAAGGCGGGCCCTACATAATGAATGGTGCCCATTAAAGGTCAGGCCATAATGATGAATTGCGTACATCCAAGGTGGGCCCTGCATGATGGACGGCTCATATAATGAATGGTCCACATGAAAGGGGAGTGAATTAGGTGTTACCCTGGTAACATCTTAGTGGGTGTTACCCCTACCGTGTAGGGCCTACCTTGATGTAGTTTTTGTATATCCATGCCGTCCATCTGTTTTTCGGTCTTATTTTAGGACGCGATCCAAATTATAAGAAGATCCAAATCTCAGGTGGACCATACCAACAGAGAGTGATGAATAATCATTAAAAACATTTTGCGGACCACAAAAATTTTAGATCAAACTGATCTTTAAATTTTCCCTTCATCCAGACCTTCTTTACATTATCAAAAGCTTGGATTGCAAATAAACATTACCAAAACCTTACCATGTGCTCTTTGGAATTTTTAATGGTGTGGCACTCAATCAGCACTGTTTCAGTGGTATGGCCCACTTGAGATTTGGATTTGCATAATTTTTTGAACCCCGTCCTAAAATGGGTTGGAGAAACGGATGGACAGAGTGGATATACAAAATACCATCCATGTGGGCCACACAGTTGGGATAACACCCACTAAGCTCTCCTAGGGTAACACCTAATTAGCTCCCATAAAGGTTGGCTCCACATTAAAGATGGGGCCCACATGATGGATAGTCCACATCAAAGGTGGACTCCACATGATGGGCAATAAATAAGGGTGGGCTCCACATGATGGATGATCCATATCAAGGTGGGCCCCACATGATGGATGGTCCACATCAAAGGTTGGGCTAATGAGAATGGCCCATATCCAAGGCGGGCTCCGCATGATGGACACCCAAATGGGAAGTGGGTCCAAATGATGGATGGTCCACATCAAAGGTGGACACCACATGATGGGCGGGAACTATTGAAGATGGGCCCCACATGATGGACAATAACATTAATGAGGGGCCACACATGATGAATGGTCAACATCAAAGGTGGGCCCTACCGAATGAATGACGCACATTAAAGATCATACCCGAATGGTAAATGGCCTACATCCAAGGTGGGTCCCACATGATGGATGGCCCACATTAGTAGGGCCACATAATGAATGATCCACATCAATGGTTGGCCACACATGATAGATAGTGGGTGTGAGGGGGACCAAACAGACTTGAGGGATGATTACTTGTGATGTTGAAAACCAAACATACTTAATTTTCTACTTTTTAGATGATAACTATATATGTTGTTTGCCAAACATGCTTATCTACTAATTAAGTAAAACCAAGATAAGTTACTTATCAAATAAGTAGCTTATCTTAAGTAACTTACAATTCAAATGGGCCCTTATGAACCAAATTTTATTATCAAGAAGAATTGTAGATTCTACAAAGATCCCCTTGAATTGAATTTGCTAACTGAATCTCCAAAAATTGCAATCCATCGATAGTATTGCAAATTTCGTAAGCCCCGATTTGCCACCTATGATATGATCATACAAACAATGTGAAATGAATCTCTTTTATAAGGATTCCACATTGTATTTGTGATCAACATTATTTTCTTGTGTAGTTGTAGGAGCCTCTTTATTGACTCCACCAACGTGGGATTGGTGGGCCCAAGGCTGATCTTAAAAAAATTGGTTGGGCATGATCTAGCTTGAGAATTACTAAAATCCCTAATTCCTATTTCAATGTTCCTAATAAAGAAATAGACATTCTAAAGAAATGTAACCAATGGCCTACATTCAAGATGATGGGTTGCCTAACCAAGGTTAGAATCACATATTTATTGGAGATAAACACATGCATATGTAAAGTTGGGCTGGGCTGGCTTACGCTGCTTGGTCTACAAAGACTTAAGCCCAATCCCAAACTGAGCCCAAAATTGAGGTATATCTGGAAAAAAACAGATGGACGGCGTGGATAAGACATGTATCGTGGTGGGCCCAAGGAGTTTACTCAGTACGCAATCCGTTGTCCCTTTGGGGTGCGCCCAGCAGTCCCGCGATTGGGCTGGGGCTTTAACTCAAATGAGCTGTCACGGTTAGGGGTGGCGATGGGTCAAGGCAGCCCGTGGGTCAACTAGCCCAACCCGCTACTGAGGTGGGTTTTGTTGTATATCCACGCCCTTGATAATGTGTTGTATATCCACGCCTTCCATCCGTTCTATATCCTTACCGTGGGGCCGCATCTTCTTGCTTACTAGAAGCCCTCTAAACCATCCAAGCCGTTCATTTTAGGGCTTATTTTAGGGCTTGGTCTAAAAAATGAAGCCGATGCAAATCTCGAGTGGACCACACAACAGGAAAAAGGAATGCCCACCGTTAAAAAATCCTAAGGTCCACCATAATGTTTATTTTCCAGCCAACCTATTGATTAGGTAACACAGACCTGGACGAAGGTAAAAAAATAAAAATAAAAATAAATAACAGCTTGATCCAAAAATTTTGTGGCCCCCAAGAAGCTTTTAATTGTGGAAATTTCAATCCCTACCATGTGATCCAATTGAGACTTATATCTGCTTCATTATTGGGACTATACCTTAAAATAAGCTGAAAAAGCAGATGGACGGTGTAGATATACAATGCCTAAAATGATCTCACAAAACGGTTGGACGGCGTAGATTTCTTACAAATATCACGGTGGGCCCCACCTAGATTCCGAGCGCAACAGATTCCAGTCCAACATGTTAACAGATATTAGCTGCCCAACTATAAAATGACAAAATTACCCCTAGTCCCAATTTGACCCGGGGCAAGGTTCTTCAAGAAAGGAAGGGGCATAAAAGAGACCTGAAAGGATACTTTTCAAATAAATCCCGGCCAACGCAACCATTCTCCTGTTGTAAATTGCTGTCTTGTTTTTTTTGAGAGAGAGGGAAGAAGAAGAAGAAGAAGATTGTTCTTGGAATTCTGAAGAAATGGCTGCATCTAGCTACTCCACCGTTGAAGATCTAATTTCCATTAAAGACCTGAGTAAAGAATTCGTAGGTCTTGTTGTTTCTGTGGCGGAGAATGAGTCAGTCTTCCAAGAAGACATTGATCAAGCGGTGAAGGTCCTCCTGGCCTTCAAGGATCATATGATCCGTGAATCACCTCTCTCTGAATTGCCGCCGGAAGAGTCTGGCAATGGCTCCATTGCAGAGATTTCAGTGAGTAGGACGGTAAGTTTTCGCATTTTGAATTTTTTATTCTATTTTTTTTTTTTTTGGTTGATTCTTCGGTATCTTGATTTTTCAATTTATTTCTTTTTGTTCCTAGGATTCTTGATGTTTCAGTTGTATTAAACATAAGATTTCTTTCTTCAATTCCTAGGATTCTTGATGTTTCAGTTGTATTAAACATACGATTTCTTTCTTCAATTCCTAGGATTCTTGATGTTTCAGTTGTATTAAACATACGATTCCTGTTCAGAGATTTCTTTCTTGTTTACAAGAAAGAAAGGTTTATGACGTGATTTTAAGCTTTTCTGTTTTATCTCTATCCCCGAATCAAACAACAGAGGGTTGGGGCATTTACGAATTGTGCAGGGGTCTAATCATGGGATTAAGCAATGTTTAGATGCCCTGCCTAATTTCAGGTTGGATAGATAATAAGTTGAAATTAATAGAGAAGAATCTGTTCAGTTGCTGCTATGAAACAGAAGCGGAAGTTTCCGCACTATGATTTCAGCCTGAAATTCTTATTGTGTGAAGAAAAATCGGCCCAAACCATTTTTCACGGAAGAATTCGAATTCTTTTCATTCCTTGAACAACCAAGTTGAGTCTGTAGACCTACCTTTTTCTTGTCATTCTTTGATTGATGTTATATATTATTTGGGTCCAGATTCTTGCTCTAAAAATGGCAATCAAAGTTCTCCTTATGCTCATGAAGAAGTCACCCTCTACCAGCTTCGAGGCGATGGTTCATCAATTACTATCAATGTTGTCGGATGTCTACAGTGACCTCAAACCAGATGTACAAGAAGAACTCATGGCAACAATCATGGATGTCGTTATTGATTATGACTACGGTAAGAAGATTGTCGGGCAGAACACGAAAGCCATGCCTTTGATCATTGATGCCTTGCGCAGTGGAAGCGCACTTGCTCAGTCCTATGCTCTCGCCACAATTTGCGAGTTATCCACTGTCGATTTCAACAAAGTCACGCTCGGACAGTTGGATGGAATGGTGGTGCTCGTGAATGCTCTAGAAAAGAATGAAGTAGCGGAGAAGGGTGTTCATGATGCTCTTTTCAAGTTATGTGAAGTGCCCTGTAACATATCAAGGGCTGGTAAAGACGGGGTGTTGCGGGTAATTCTGGATGCCATCAAGGGAAACAAATTCCTGGACAAGATGTTAGTCCTCCTTGAGAGACTGAAGGGTAATCTGAAGAGGCATAAAGACATGAGCATGGAAGCAGTGCCTCTCTTGCTGGGCATTATTAGGGACAGTGCAAATCCTTCCCACCAGCATATTTCAGCTGCCATCATCTTGTCACTTTCTCGCTGCAATCAGCTTTTATTGGGGGAGATCAGAAAAGAGGAGGAAGATAATCATACGATCTCAAAGCTCAGAAAGGATGGAACCATATCATGCAGGTTGACGGCGGAGAACATCCTTCAGATGCTGTGAGGAATGAATATGCATTGTAGATGGCTGTTTTCTGGTAGATGCCACAGCACACTCTCTCTCTCTCTCTCTCTCTCTCTCTCTCTCTCTCTCTCTCTCTCTCCATCATATGATACAAGTTTTGTCAATACGTGAAACTCTATCACTGGTAAGATTTTAGCCATTTTCCATTGAAGGATTCCTGCTATGGTGGATGTTTTGTTTGAGCCATTTTTGCATTTTGGGGTGAGGACTTTGTTTGATCCAGAGTGAATTTTTCCAGGAGCCCACTTTGTATTGATCCAGACCGCTGATCACATGGACTACTATGTAATGGGTCATGCCCCCAAAACATTGCCGACCCTTTCGATCTGTAGCCTGCAGAATAGGCAGTTAAGAAAAAGAATAAAAAGGTCCATGTTTAATGATATAATAGCAAAAGGTTGGACGACCAGCGGTCTGGATCATTAGACCACTTGTGCAAATAGTGATTGTTGGTGGCAGCATTGATATATTTTGCCGTGCTTGTTTGTGAATGTAGTTAACTCTGGTGATTTGGAAGTGGGCCTTTTGGCTTTTATGGTGTTAGATCAAGTGGGTCTCAATCTTATCACTGTCCAATCTTGATCTAACAGTTGTTATATTTGCTTATAGTACGATTTTTGTGCCTGTTCTTCACGTCCAGAGCTGAGTCCAGTAGATGTGGACTGTGAACTACTCTGTGAAGGTTTCAAATCTTTGGATTCAGCAAGCTTTTGCTAGGATATGCGTGACGATCCCCAACGTATATTCTCCCATGTACCTTTACTCCAAACAGCCCGAAACTCCCCGCACCCACCATGCGACTGAGAGTGGATTGGGCTGTTTAATTTGAGTTGGCCAATATGAACATGGCATGCAAGTATCAGGACTAAGAGTCTATCTTCATTCTTCTTCTGTTTTTCCCTATATGATGAATACATACACATCATATCTGCAATTTCCATCGAAGGATTCCTGCTTTGGAAGTGTGCTATTTTAGACATTTTGAGTTTTGGGTAGACTAGTTTTAGAGGGATTCTAGTAAGCTACAAGAGGTGGGTTTTGGAATAAATAAGGAACCACTCTCTTCGTATTCTGAAAATGGTTCCTCATATTCCGAAGATGACTTATATTCCAAAGATGACTCTTCATATTCTGAGGATGTCATTTTCACATTCCGAGGATGTCTTTTCCCATACTAAGGAGGAAATTCCTTGTTTTTTAGCAAAATAACTCTTGGTTGACCCAACATGTCATTGGACCCAACCTGACAATAAGTCAGTCTATGTCAAAATTTTTGGACCCACATAGCAGGTCCGGGTCCAAAAGTTAGACCTGCATTAAATGGATTGGGTCTAGAACCTTCACCTAACTCGACTTGGTTTTTAAAAAGGTCCAACTTAGACCATCCTAAAAAAATGGACCTGACCTAGATCCGATCCAGGCCCGGACACAATAAAGGCCTGACAAGAAATGTTAATTAATGTAAGTATAGGGCCGTCTAAATTTTTTGTTAATTAATTAATACTTCTAAGACAAGTGGAAGATTAGAAACCTTGGATAGTATCCAATGGCCAGTGCCAAACCTGTCCTAAGTTGGAAGTTTGAATAGGCGTTTTGGTTTTCAAGAAAATTACGTGAAAGCTTTTAATCGCAAATGGCTTCTCTATCAAAGATCAATCATGCCCTTGAATCTCATTAAATTTAAACCTTGATACAACTAACATATTTACAACATTATTTGTGTGAAAATCCTCCTGTAATTTGTATGGACGACCTAGACCCATGCCAAACCCAACCCTTGAGATAAATGGCTTGGGTATGGGTCCCCGTCTAACGAGATCTGAATTATTAAGTAAAGGTTCATTTTTTTCCCTTCGTTTTGGCTTGGACCACTATGGAAAGATGGCAAAAGATGTGACAAGCAACAGTCTCGATCATCAGACCAGTTTTGCAAATAGGGATTGTTGGTGGCAGCATTTGCATATTTTGAAACATATTAATGTTTATGAAAGTAGAAAAATCTGGTCATCAAGAGAAGTAGTGCTGTCTGCTATAACACTGGTTGGACAGGAGAAAACATGTTCAGGTGGATGCTCACTCTAACATTCCCCCGCACATGCGGGGTGGAACTCTGCATGGGAACATACCGGGTTGTGTAGTTTTAGGGGGCTTCTTGTAAGCAATCAGGAGTAGGGACTTGTATGATTCAGAGTGAATTTGTACATGTGGGGTCCACAGTCTACTGATCTAGACCATTGCTCGCATGGCCTACTTTATATGGTCCATGCCAACAAAATATGCAGTTAAGGAGCTGGATCGTCGAACCACGTGCGTATAGAGATTGTTTCACAATGGAGAGGGAAATAGAGTTGGGAGTCCCTCTTATTTGTTTTCCCACAAGCAATGGCATTTTCAATGTATGTTTGGGTGTTCTCTATTTCCTCAGCGGAGGGGATGCGTTCTGCCAACTTGCTACCTTTATTTGGTTTCCTCATTTCTCTATCACCCCAAATCACAAGGCAAAATGGTTCACCTGTACTTATGGAACCAGTCCCAATTTGGGTGGCCCTAAACATGCCTTTCTTACTTGAAATGCTCTGTCTACTATAAAATTGGCTAGAATGATCAAACACGTTTCAGTGCATGAACTCTGGTGATGGGAAACTGATTCATTGGCTTTTATGGGCATTGGATCAAGTGCGTCCCAATCTTATCACTGTCCAATCTTTGATCTGACAATTGCTAGATTTGCTCGGTAAGCTTTGCATGTCCGAGCTTCACGCCTTGTGCTTCCCCATTTGTCATTGATATTTGGGAAATATGGATTGCACAGTTCAATCATGGAAAGGCCCACGCTACTAGTTTTGTCCTAGCAGGCTGATTGGTGGACACATAATGGGCTGTAAAAATGTTTCGTAAATGGCCAGAAATTCAGCAAAGAAATGTCCACCGATCAGCCGTCAGGAATGGATCTGTTTTCCAACAATCAGATGTAGCCTGACAGTCCGTTGTTGGAGGCGTCAGCAAACCCCCTGATATATTCTTTCCCTCCTTTTCTGGCAGTGTGGGCTGTGATTGACTCGAGAATGGTTCTGTTTGTTTTGTTTTTTATGTGATTCCCATTTTGTGTTTTCTTTCTTTATTTCTTCTCCAACTTAAATTTCGCGAGGAATTTTTGTTTTCCTTTTTGGTTCTTTTTGTTTCATCATTGGTTTTAGTTGGAATTGGAATTGTAGCGTTGATTCTTCCTATTGAGGAAATAGTTCAAAACCGTGATTTTTTCTTAACTGAAATTCACAGAATGGGTGATTCCTTAATCCTGTTACATTCATGAACTGTGGTGTGGTGGTATGTTGGCTCATGGACAAATTGAAGAGCAGAATGCTCATTTGATTTGAATTTCCACTCCATTGATCTATCAGATACATCTTTTTAGATCATTCTTTCTTCTTAGTTCTCTATCAGCAAATTGGGGAGCCACTTGAGCATGTTTGCTCCTGTCAAGCAGTGTTACAGCAGACAACACTGTATCTTGATGACCAGATTTCTCTATTTTCACAAACAATGCATCTGTTTCAAAATATGCAAATGTTGCCACCAACAATCCTTATTTGCACAAGGGATGGGATGATCCAGACCATTTCTCATCACATCTTTTGCCATCTTTCCATAGAATGTGGACCTTTGAATGCATTTTTGGGGGTGTGACCCATTACACAGTAGACCATGCAATCAGTGGTCTGGAGCAGTAGAATGTGGGCCCCACCTCCACAAATTCACTGGATCAACAAGTCCCCACCTTGGATAATTTGCTGGAACATGGTGTACCGTGGGGCCATAAAGGCCGTTATGTAAAGGTAACAGTGGCAACCATTACGGGGTTGTAAAGGCCATAATGGCTGTTATGGAAAAAACAACCCGTAAAGGCCATAACAGCCCCCGTAACGGCTGTTAAGCCCCCCGTAACGGCCCTGTTGTAACAATCGTTACAACTCGTATCGTAAAGGTAACTTTGGTAGCCCTCATCGCCACCATTACTGCTACGGAATACCTTGTACTAGAATCCCTCTAAAACTACACTACCCAAAACTCAAAATGGCTAAAACTGTACACCACCATAGCAAAATTTTCAATGGAAAATATGGATCTTGATGTATGCATAAAAGCTTATATAGTATTCATTCATAATGCAGAAAAATAAATAAATAAATGAATGAAAAAATACTAGTCTTGAGGGGAGGGAGAAAGCCCAAGAGCACCTGATGGAGGATGGCAACTGAGTGGTTGGCCAGTGGGTTAAACACTAGCTCTCTGATATTGAGTTGGATCAATGTGCTTATGCCAGAAAACAAGTACCTACAAGGTTCATTGAATCACATGTATTGGGAAATCGTGCACTTGGGTTCACCTCCAAGCAAATCAAGGATGTTCTGGGCCTTCCTCTGGCCCACCTGGGTTCCATCCTTTACGAGCTGTGAGATCGTATGGTTGGCTTCCTCGTCTTCCCTGATCTCCCTCAAACTGAACCGTTGGAGCCGTTTATAGAAACTGATCATAGAGAGGATGGTGACTGAAATGTCCTGGTGGGAAGGATCAGTACTCTCCCTGATGATACCCAGCAAGCAGCACATTGCACCCTGCTTACACATGTCATTGCAGGCATCCTGATGTTTTGACAACTTCTCAAGGAATGGCAACATCCTGCCCACAATCTTTTGGCCCCTGATTGGGTCCAGAATTACCTGCAACACCTTCAATCTCGCAGCATGCATTTCACATAGCTTGAAGAGTGCTTCGAAAACATCTCTCTCAGCCACTTCATTCTCTTCTAGGGCATGCACAAGGGCCTCTATCACACCCAACTCACTGAGCTTAAGATTGTTGGACTTTACAGTGTATAATGCATTAATGGCTTTGGTTGCTTGGGTCCTAGTATCTGTGTTTCCAGTCTCTAAGGCCTTGATGAGCAAAGGGATGGCATCTGGGTTCTCTCCCAGCATTTTCTTGCTGTTGTCATCCTGAAAAGCAATATATTTTATCGTTGCTATGACATCTTCTTGTACATCTGGTTGGAAGTTGTCGTAGACCTTTGACAGCAGTGATAGCATTTGATAGATCTCTTTTGGGTCCTCCCCAAAGACGACCCTGATGGAGGGTGCTCGCTGTATAAGCATTCGAAGCACTTTGATTAACATTTTCATTGCATCAACCTGGACCTGAATTCAATATTGGATCAGTCAAAGAATCATACTCAAAATATTCATTGGATGTTCAAAAGACCAAAAGTGCTAGAATTCTAGCAGAAATATGAGAATGTGATATATGGGTTGGATGGATGATTATTCACACAGTCACAATTTTAGGAGGAATTTGGAGCACAGATGCTTCTGTTTGCGTTTTAGAGAAGCCCAAATGACAAGCTGAGTGGATTCTTTGTCAGCTAATTTCAACGAAGTATCTATCCAACCCTCAAGTAGAAAGGCAACCAAACATAGCTAAATCACATCTTTGTAAATGCCCCCATTCTTGGCCACCTGATTTGTTGATAGAGAAAAAAGGGAATTTAAAAAAAGAAATTAATATGGAATTTGCAAAAGGTTTTCAGAAAGTTACCTTACTTGTCTACCTTTTGTTACATACATTTCTTCAACAGCTGGTTGGTTGGTTGCGAGCAAATGGGTTGGCTGCTTGGGTGGGCCCCACTGTGATGTTTATGTAAAATCCATCCAGAACACCAGGTGCCTCAAGGGCCCAAAAATCACCCCAATCTGTGATTTAAGTGGATCACATGATTGGAAACAGTGTACAGGGCAACAATCATCCTCCAAACTGTTTCCCTTGGTATGGCCCACCTGAATGAGAGATGAATATGATGTATAGACCCAAGACTAATTTTGGTGTGTCATCTGGATTTCATATAATTAGCACAGTGGGCCTATAAAAATCAAGGGTAGTCTTTGTTCCAACTATTTTCTTTGGGTGGCCCACCCGACTTACAAGTCAGCCGATTCTTTTTATTTTTTATTTTTTATTTTTATTTTATCTCAGTGCCTAATTTGGGATTCGGCATCTAATGATTAGATCAGATTTTGCATACACATCACAAGTAGGCCCAACCAAAAATAAGTGCCTGCATCCCTATCCCTCTCCAACTATATAGAGAGACCATTTATAAAAAAAATATGAAGGAATTGCATGGGATGCCACTCTTATGGCCCAACATGATATGTATGTAAGTTCCACTCTGACCTTTAGACATTTACTCCCATATTAGGCCCAGAGAGAGAGAGAGACACACACACAAACACAAAAAAAAAAGCTAACCTATGATTCTGGTGGGCCATACCAAAGGAAACAGTTGGGAGAGAGAGGCATCCACCATTAATTTTGTAAGGGGCTCACTGTGATAATTATATATAATCCACTCCAGCCATGCCCATGGCCAAAAAATCATATCATAGCCATTTATGATTCACTTGCACGACACAAATGGAAACAGTTTGGAGCGCGAGCGTTGCCCTGTACACTGCTTCTAATCATGTGGTCCACCAGAATCACAAATGGAACTGATTTTTGGGGCCCTTGGCATAACATGGAGTGACACACCAGGCGATCTGGGTGGATTGTAGAAAAACATCACGGTGAGGCCCACCTAACCCACTGAACCATTCGCTCAGATAGCAGCCATTAAAGAAGGCAGTGAAACGGTAACTATATCAACTAATGAGGTAGTTTTTTAAAAAGCTATTTGAGAAAGGCACTGGAATTTAAATTCCATAGTAGTTAGTATTGAAATAAGAAATGCTTTGAATCAAAGATTAGTTAAAAGAAAACAAAATGACCCTGATGGAGGGTTTGTTGTATGAGCATTCGAAGCACTTTGATTAACATTTTCATTGCATCAATCTAGACCCGAATTCAATATTGGATCAGTCAAAGAATCATACTCAAAATATTCATTGGATGTTCAAAAGACCAAAAGTGCTAGAATTCTAGCAGAAATATGAGAATGTGATATATGGGTTGGATGGATGATTATTCACACAGTCACAATTTTAGGAGGAATTTGGAGCACAGATGCTTCTGTTTGTGTTTTAGAGCAGCCCAAATGACAAGCTGAGTGGATTCTTGTCAGCTAATTTCAATGAAGTATCTATCCAACCCTCAAGTACAGAGGCAACCAAACATAGCTAAATATCATCTTTGTAAATACCCCATTCTTGGCCACCAGATTTGTTGACAGAGAAAAAAGGGAATTTAAAAATAGAAATTAATATGGAATTTACAAAAGGTTTTCAGAAAGTTACCTTACTAATCTACCTTCTGTTACATACATTTCTTCAACAGCCGGTAGGTTGGTTGTGAGCAAATTGGTTGGCTTCTTGGTTGGGCCCCACTGTGATGTTTATGTAAAATCCATCCAGAACACCAGGTGCCTCAAGGGCCCAAAAATCACCCCAATCTGTGATTTAAGTAGGATCACATGATTGGAAACAGTGTGCAGGGCAACAATCATCCTCCAAACTGTTTCCCTTGGTATGGCCCACCTGAATGAGAGATGAATGTGATGTATAGACCCAAGACTAATTTTGGTGTGTCATCTGGATTTCATATAATTAGCACGGTGGGCCCTATAAAAATCAAGGGTAGTCTTTCTTTCAACTATTTTCTTTGCCTTTTTTTTAATTTTATTTTATCTCTGTGCCTAATTTGGGATTAGGCATCTAATGATTAGATCAGATTTTGCATACACATCACAAGCCGGCCCAACCAAAAAAAGTGCCTGCATCCCTATCCCTCTCCAACTATATAGAGATTAAAAAAAAATAAAAAGGAATTGTATGGGATGCCACCATGATATGTATGTAACTTCCACTCTGACCATTAGACATTTACTCCCATATTAGGCCCAGAGAGAGACACACACACAAAAAAAAAGCTAACCTGTGATTCTGGTGGGCCATACCAAAGGAAATAGTTGGGAGAGAGAGGCATCCACCATTAATTTTGTAAGGGGCTCCCTGTGATAATTATGTCTAATCCACTCCATTTATGATTCACTTGCATGACACAAATGGAAACAATTTGAAGGGTGAATGTTGCCCTGTACACCTGCTTCTAATCATGTGGTCCACCAGAATCACAATTAGAACTGATTTTTGGGGCCCTTGGCATAACATAGAGTGACACACCTAGCGATTGGGGTGGATTGTAGAAAAACATCACAGTGAGGCCCACCCAACCCACTGAACCATTTGCTCAGATAACAGCCAATAGAGAAGGTAGTGGAATGATAACTATATCAACTAATGAGATAGCTTTTTGAAAAGCCCTTTGAGAAAGGTACTGGAATTTAAATTCCATACTAGTTAGTTAGTAGGGCTGTAAATAGTCGGATTCATGGCGGGTTTAGCCAAAACCAGACCCGCCCATTTGCTAAATGGGTCTGGGTCCAAATTTTAGAACCAGACACTTTTACTAAATCGGTGGGTCTAGGTCGGGTCCAAGTCAACCCATCAACCCATTTATAAATGGGTCTGGATCTGGGTTTGATAGAGGGAGATCCACCCAGACCCATTTATAAATGGGTCGGGTTTAATGGGTGTGGGTCTGAATCTAGCATGCAAGCATTTTATAAGGCTTAAAACCAGGTTTAGCAGGTCTGGGCTGGATGGGTTACTTGAAACATTGCCTAAACCCGCTCACTTACTAAATGGGTTCGGGCCGGGCCGGGCCGGGCCAAATATAAAGGAAACCAGACCCAGACCTCTCTAGCAAATGGGTATGTTCTTGGACCCAGATCTGTACCATTTAACAAATAGGTCGGGTCTAAATGGGTTGGGTCTGGGTACCCCATCGGGTTCGCTGACCCATTTACAGCCATATTAGTTAGTATTGAAATAAGAAATGCTTTGAATCAAAGATAAAAAAATTGAAGATAAAAAAAAGGAAAAAAAAAGTGTGCACTGAAGTTGGCTGATGGAAATGCTTGGAGGTGCAATCAGGCTTCTGCAGCAGCTGATCGAAGGTATTGATCGGAACATCTTCGATTGCTCTCATGACTCTCTTCATTTCCTCAGAAAGGCTTGCGTTGTGTAACACGCAGCGCCGACGTCGGGAGCGGATTAGTTGTTAGCCGGGTAACACTGCAGCGGCTGTTTCCCTGCTGTGGGGCCCACCTTTTTATATTTCTTGTATATCCACACCGTCCATCAGTTTTTCCAGATTATTTGAGGATATGGTACCAAAAATGAAGTAGATCCAAATCTCATGTGGACCACACCATATGAATTAATACAGTGGTGATTGACCATTAAAAACTTCTTGTGGGCCACAAAAGTTTTGGATCAAGCTGTCCTTCATCCATGTCCTTGTGACTTTATCAACATGTGACTTTATCAACATGTTAGATGCTAAATAAATATTACGGTGGGCCCTAGGAAGTTTTCAATGGTGGGCATTCAATCACCACTGTTTCGTGTGGTGGGTCCACCTGAGATTTGGATCTACTCCAATTTTGGGCACATGCTCTAACATGATATGGAAAAACGGATGAACGGCGTGGATATACAACACACCAAGGTGAGCCCCAAGATCAGGGAAAAAACCTGCTAGGGGGTGACACCTAATGTGATCATGTCGGTAATGAGTGCCGCTGTAAAAAGTTATGTGGGCCCCAACATGATGTCTGCAATTTATCCATGGCTTCCATCCATTTTTCCTTCAGGGTATGAACTCAAAATTGAGGCAGATCCAAATCTCACGTGGGCCCCACCGATTGAACACTCACCATCAAAACCTGATCATTTCCATGGCGCCTTTGTTTCTCTCCCTTCTTCGTTGCCCACATGATCTGTAAATAATGCTAATTTTTCTGTGGGGCCTAAGATGAAAGTACGCATGTGATGGACGGATATGATTTCACATACAGAGAACACGACGACCGCACAAGGTGTTGTTGCATGGATTGTGGACACATGCTTGAGGGAGACTGGCTTAAGACGATGTTCGATTATGGTGTGGTCCACCTAATAATTAGATTTGCTTCGATTTTGGGAGATTGCCATAAATTGATTTGGAAAAACGGATGGACGGCGTTGATACATAATACAGACATCAAGGTGAGCCCCACGGTAAGGGCCGCACCGTCTTGGGTGAGGCCGGGGTCTCACCTAATCCGCTCTCTCCTCTCCCTGCATCAGTTGCTCCCTCTAGCTCACGTTGGTGTTTGTTCCTAGAACCGAGGCAGATCCAAAACTCAGGTCCGTCATAACTGAACATCCACCACCGTTGAAATGTTAGTGGCCCCCCTTCCGTGATGTTTATATGCCAGCTTAAAAGAAAATATCAAGAAGATGAACTCAAGAAATTGCATAAAACAATGGTAAATCCATGTCAAACATAAATTCACAAGAGCAAGTGGAAAACCATAACTAGGAAGCATGTTGCATTATGAGTAACTGAGTAAATTATGTGCGGCCCACCATAGATCTATGTGTCTTATCCACACCATCCATCCATTTTTACAGATAATTTGAGGGCATGAGCCCAAAAAAGAAGCATATTCAAATATCAAGTGGACCACACTAAGGAAACCATCGGAATAATGATATCCACCGTTGAAACCTTCCTAAGGCCCAAAGTGGTATTTATTTGTCATCCAACCTGTTCATTAAGGTTAAACAGACATGGATGAAGGGAAAACACAAATATCAGCTTGATACAAAACTTTTATACCCTCTATGAGTTTTCAACTGTAAATGTTCCATTCACACAGTTTCCTGTGGTGCGGTCCACTTGAGTTTTGGATATGCTTCAATTTTCGTCTCATGCCCTAAAATGATATAATAAAATGAATGGATAGGTAGGTATGCAATCCCCTTCCCACAGTATGTCTCTCGTCTGCTAGCCCGCTCGAAGACACATTGGCATTTCAACGGGCAGGTCTCATGTTCCAGTGTTAAGGATACTTGAGCTTTGGATATGCTTCAATTCTAGGCTCATGTCTAAAATGATCTGATAAAATGGATGGATGGCCTGGATAAAAGACATAAATCACGATGGCCCCACAGAGTTTACTCAGTACGGATTAATGCTTCCCACAACTAGACTCTAAATCCCAGAGATAATTTTTTTAACTAAAAATAATAAATTTTAACTTAAAATCTAATTACAAAGTTATAGCCATCGAGTTATAGTGCGCGTTCAATCCCTTTTTTGTCCCCATCAAACACCCTTTCTTCGAATATATGCGATCCTAGCCCTCCATTAACTTATCTTTCACCAATCTTACATCTGAAGGCCCCACATATGCATTTAATCTTACCATGACTCATTTCCTTCAAACTATTATTATTATTATTTTTTTTTGACCTACCTGATGTGTGGACAGACCTGGCCTTTTGTTGAGGGCATGCTTAGAGTGCTCCCTTCATATTGAATGGCCCAAATATCATACACATGTGGCATGTTGGCATGCGTGCCACAAGACCCTGTGCATCTGACAAAACTGGTTTTACCCCCTTTCCACAAGGTCCTCTGGAACTATCTCTCTTTTGATCAAGAATGGGACAGTGCTGAGCTGGATCAAGTGGGCCCACTTTAAACCCACGTTTTGGGTAAGCCCAGTAGTTCCTCAAGTGGGCTGGGCTTTAACTCAAATGGGCAGTCATGGTTAGGTGTGGCTATGGGTCTAGGCAGCCCGTGGGTCAACTAGCCCAAGGTTCAACCCTATCCGACCTGATCGGCAAATGGGCTTAGCCAATTGATCTAAACTGCCTGGCCCAAAACCTGAAACAAATCAATAGATGATAATTACATATACGTATGTACAGGGATGCCATGCCTTAGCTTGGGGTGGCAATGGGCCAGGTTTGGGCTGGGCTAGGCTAGGCTCAGGGTCGTCCCGACACTTGAGGTCCAAGGCTCAAACCGGGCCCAAGCTTGGGCCCAATTTTTATTTCTTTATAAAATTCTCATTTCCACTTAAAATATTCCTAATGCATCCCTTGGATCAAGTAGGCCACACATGCACAAAGAAATAGACATCTAAATGATGATGAGTAGGGCCATTCTTCGGCAATCCAGACCACTCATCTATTCCTCCCATCATGGATGGACCAGGTCCTAAAATCTCCCAGATTGCGAAAACCAGCCCAATCTTTGGAGGAGACGACCTACCAGCGTTCCGATAGTGGGCCACAGTAGAGAGATTTAAAAATGGGAATCATGAGACACTGGCTTAAATGATGAATACTCCGGCAGCTGCTACGCTTGATACACGGGCACTCAGAAATCAGAACTTGTGAAAGTGACACACATTAACTCAAATTAAACCGTCGAAATTGTAGATTGGTTGAAATTAGACCGTTAGATATTTTCCATTTTGAACCGTCCAATAGTATATACAAGTGTCCAAGTGATCCTAAGTGTGGCCCAAATAAGGAATGAAACGATGGCCCAAATAAGCACTTCCAATGTGGAATATATGGTCCATCCAGATGAGTCCCATCGATGGATGGTCTAGATGACTGAACCAAGAAACTGTAGCAACTGAACCCGAGTGTATACGAATCCTATAACTCATCTATTCAACACAAATGAATGGGCCTCCTAATGAAAATTACATAAGTATTTAAGTAATTTGTTTTTGCCTTTTTAACTTTCCAAAGTAAATTATTTCCTTCACCTTTTTTTGTGACAGAGCAAGTTGATTGCAACGCAACTTAATGCTGGACATACAAACCCCCTTGATGTGAGCACTACCACCGGATTAAATCACCTGATGTGTTATGTGTAATAACACATCCAGGTGGTCCCTCTTTTTTTTAACTTATTAGGGTGTAAAATCCACCTTACATCCAATAAACATACACATGGTAGCATGCCACATGTTGTGGGTCCCACATGCACATGCTTCTGTGCTCCCACAGAAGCACTTGTGTACGAATCTAGGATACTAATTTCAGGAAGCCTTCCTAAAGTGCACGACGCCACACGTGTGTACTTGTTAGATCTAAGCCGCTCATTAGGTTAACTGTATCGTGTACATCAACTGGGTCAGAATATCAGGCTACAGTCTAATCTCATGGCGGGACATACTTTGCAAAAGAAATGATTTTCTCATTTTTTTTTCTTTATACATGCCTATATAATCTTATGAACAAGCTAGATGACAAATAAATATTAGCGTGCGCGTTAGGAAGGCATTAACTTTTAACGGTTAAGGTCCGTTATAATCATTATTTTATGTGTTGTGGTCCATTTTAGTTGTAGATTTGCTTCCTTTTTAGACTCATGCCTTACAATGGGCTTGTGTATTTGATGGATGGCATGGATATAACATATTCATCACAGTGGATCCTATATTTTTGTGTGTATAGATAAATGAAATGAAATTAAAATTATTATGATTTCCGAGGTAGTAATTCTTGATAAAAACAAACTAGTGTAAAAGGTAATAATGACCTATTTACATTGCATTTACAAGTATTTTCAAATCAATCAGGCCCTAAAGGTGGCTCCAAATGATGAACGATCCACATAAAAGGTGGGGCCTACATAATGGACTATCTTCATTGCCCCCCCCCCCCCCCCCCCCATGATGGACAATTAACATCCGCATGATGACAATTAACATTGATGGCAGGCCTTACATGATGAATGCCCTACAACAAGGCACCCACACCTATGGGACAGTGATAGACTGAGTGAAGATAACCTTGTTTCAACACTGTGGTCCTGGCATCAATTCCCAACGTGGTGGTGGCTAACATTGAAGTGTGGCTAACAATGTGGGTGGGTGTACTAATAGTGGGATGTGTGCACTAACAAAAAAAAAGTGTGCCCCATATAATGGATGGTCTAAATCAAAGGCTGACCCCGAACCATGAATGACCCACATCCAAGGCGAGTGCCATATGATGGATGACCCATTTCAAAGTTGGGCTTGCATGATAGACTATCCACATCCAATGTCCTAGATAATGGACAATCCACATCCAAGGTTAACTCCGCAAGATGGACGACTCACATCAAAGTGAGCCCCACACAATTGATAGTTTGCATCAAAGGTTGACGCCTAATGATGAATTCAACCCATACCTAAGGTGGCTCCGCATGATGGACGACTCAATTCGAAGTTGGGCACTGCATGATGGACGGTCCACATTAAAGGTGGGCTCCACATAATGGATGATCCGCATCTAATGTTCGACAAATGAACATCCCATATCCAAGGTGGGCCCCCACGTAATGGATGACCCACATCAAGGTGTACCCCATATAATAGACGGTCCACATTAAAGGTTGACCCTTAATAATGAATGAGCCACATCGAAGGCATGCCTCGCATGATGGATGGCCCACATCGAAGTTGGGCTTGCATTATGGATGGTCCACATTAAAGGTTGACCCCTAATAATGAATGAGCCACATCGAAGGCATGCCTCGCATGATGGATGGCCCACATTGAAGTTGGGCTTGCATTATGGATGGTCCACATTAAAGGTATGCTTCGTACGATGGACGATCCACATCAAATGCCTGACATAATAGATTACCCACATCCAGGGTGGGCCCTGCATGATGGATGACCCACATTAAGGTGGGTCCTACATTTTGGACAATCCGCATTAAATATCATCCCCTAACAATTAATGACCCACATTTAAGGCATACCCCGCATAACAGACAACCCACTTCGAAGTTGGGCCTCATACGATGAACGGTCTACATAAAAGATGTGTCCAATTGTCCTTAAAAAAGATCTTCTTTGAATTTGTTGTGAAAAAATGATTTTTTATTTTTTATTTTTTTATGAAAAGAGGTTATAGTTGTTGGCTTAAATGTAGGCATGCTAAAGCTGGATGTGTCTCGAATTGAATCAAACACCTTTGTCCCTAGGTGTTGAAATAGACCAAGAGACTAAGATTCATTTAGATTGGTTGTCTATTCAACCACTGATCGTGAAAGACCAGACGATTTACGAAGGGGAATGTTCATCCTTTAGATAAGTTCATTTTGCCTTTTAGTTGAAAGAACTTCTAGTTAAGTATGTGATAGCGATAGTAGTTCAATAATAGCACAATAGAGACAAGAGATATAGTTGGATAAAAGTTGAATTGTAGTATTAAAAATATTTCAATGTAACCATTTACAAATAACTTTGGGATAAGAATGAAGTCCTATTTATCGTTTAGTATAAGCTAAGATTCGTGGTAAGACAATCGTTAGTATGAGAAGGGTGATTGTTTGTTCAAAACTTGAGGGAAACTAAGCTCATGGCTAGCGGTTGATGGAGGGCATTTTATTTTAATTTATTTTAATTTTATCTATTCAAAGACCGAGTGAAAGCTAGGCTTATGGTGAGATGGTTGGTGAGAGTGACAACCTATTGAAAATCCTGACAAGAGTCGGGCTCATTGCGAGATTGTTGATAGCTCGATTGCCTGTTCGAAGACTCAGTTGGTACCAAGCACGTGGCAAGACAGTCGACGGAATCTCTTAATACGTAGCAAGAAAGCCCTGCAGCTTCCTGTTCGAGACTGAATGATCTTCCCTAGAATTCAACAAAGTTTCGTGGATGAAGGGTGGAGAGAGACTAAAGTCTACGATCCATGCTATGATGTAGAGTTGAGTTTATGAGTGATGATGAGTTATAATAAAATAAAAAGATAAGCGTACATGAGAGATAGAGAATAGATAGTGTTGCATTATGTAGTGTTGGATTAGCGAGGGCTTAGAGAACTTCGATCTTCTCCTAGTTATAAATCATGGAGTAGTTATTGGAAAGTTACCTTTATAACCGCTCCATGTTTTAAGTGATGGGGTGTTCTTCCTCATAAGAAGGGGAGCGAGTTCACTCCAACTGTTCTTTTCTTTAATGGTGGTGGGGAAGCCATTTTCACCTGAAAAAAAAAAAAAAAAAAAGCATCCCCAACTCCCACGCCTTCTCAAATCTTCATTACTTCTCCATTTTTTTTTCTCTTAATTCCTTTTTTCCCCCTCACATTTTAGCTTCCATTTCATCCTTTTTTTTTTCTTTTCAATTTTTCTAAGCTTTCTTTCACCACAAACACCACCATTTTCATCACTTTCTATGGATAAGATTGCATTATCACTTGGTTAGAAACATCATTGACCTTATTTAAGAGTTCCAATTTTATTTACTTTGTTAATCCTTTTTTTTTCTTGAAAACATAGCACTTCCATTACTTTCATAAATTGAAGAACGAGCCATTTACTGAGCCAAAGATTCCGATGAAGTGAGAAAACACTCAAATTCTACCAAAGATGACTGCTAATCCCACCCTTAAATGAAATTAATGTAAGGAATATATTCTCTCTGTAGCCAACTATAATGTGCCACTTCATTCCCCCCGAATGAAAATAATATAAGGAATATATTTCCCTCTTTAGCTCACGAATGATGCGCCGCTTTATTCACACCCCAGAAAATGGATTTCTTCTAATAGAGGAGAGACACTTACGGCCTATTTGGATGCCGCCAAATAAGTTGCTTTTTCTACTTACAACAGTAGATAAGTACCTTATTTTAGATAAGTAAATTTGGTTCATGATAATTAATAAGTAACTTTTTTACTTAAAAGTACATAATCACTTCAGCTAATATTTTAGCTTTTGTACTTTTTCACGAACCTTTTAAGAGAGGAATGTGAGAGGTGAAAGAGAGGAAAAGGATAATCACGTTGTTTACCATCAAGGCAGGCCCCACATGAATAGACAGTGTTGGCGTGCACGGTGGGTGCATATGATGGGCAGTGGATATTGAAGGTGGGCCCCACATGATGGATGATAACATTGACGGTTGGCCCCACTTGATGGATGACCAACTTCAAAGGCTGGGCCCTACATAATGAATGGTGCCCATTAAAGGTCAGGCCATAATGATGAATTGCCTACATCCAAGGTGGGCCCTGCATGATGGACGACTTATGTAATGAATGGTCCACATCAAAGGGGAGCGAATTAGGTGTTACCCTGGTAACATCTTAGTGGGTGTTACCCCTACTGTGTGGGACCTACCTTGATGTAGTTTTTGTATATCTGTGCCGTCCATCTGTTTTTCGGTCTTATTTTAAGACGCGATCCAAAATTATAAGAAGATCCAAATCTCAGGTGGACCATACCAGTAGAGAGTGATGAATAATCATTAAAAACATTTTGCGGACCACAAAAATTTTAGATCAAACTGATCTTTAAATTTTCCCTTCATCCAGACCTTCTTTACATTATCAAAAGCTTGAAATGCAAATAAACATTACCAAAACCTTAGGATGCGCTCTTTAGAATTTTTAATGGTGTGGCACTCAATCAGCACTGTTTCAGTGGTATGGCCCACTTGAGATTTGGATTTGCATAATTTTTTGAACCCCATCCTAAAATGGGTTGGAGAAACGGATGGACGGAGTGGATATACAAAATACCATCCATGTGGGCCACACAGTTGGGATAACACCCACTAAGCTCTCCTCGGGGTAACACCTAATTAGCTCCCATAAAGGTTGGCTCCACATTGAAGGTGGGGCCCACATGATGGACAGTCCACATCAAAGGTGGACTCCACATGATGGGCAATTAATGAGGGTGGGCTCCACATGATGGATGATGCACATCAAGGTGGGCCCCACATGATGGATGGTCCACATCAAAGGTTGGGCTAATGAGAATGGCCCATATCTAAGGCGGGCTCCGCATGATGGACAACCCAAATGGGAGGTGGGCCCAAATGATGGATGGTCCACATCAAAGGTGGACACCACATGATGGGCGGGAAATATTGAAGATGGGCCCTACATGATGGACAATAACATTAATGAGGGGCCACACATGATGAATGATCAACATCAAAGGTAGGCACTACCTAATGAATGACGCACATTAAAGATCAAACCCTAATGGTAAATAGCCTACATCCAAGGTGGGTCCCACATGATGGATGGCCCACATTAGTAGGGCCACATAATGAATGATCTACATCAATAGTTGGCCACACATGATAGATAGTGGATGTGAGGGGGACCAAATAGACTCGAGGGATGATTACTTATGATGTTGAAAACCAAACATGCTTAATTTTCTACTTTTTAGATGATAATTATAAATGTTGTTTGCCAAACATACTTATATGCTAATTAAGTAAAACCAAGATAAGTTATCAAATAAGTAGCTTATCTTAAGTAACTTACAATCCAAACGGGCCCTTATGAACCAGATTTTATTATCAAGAAGACTTGCAGACTCTACAAAGATCCCCTTGAGTTGAATTTGTTAATCTTATGTATTGCGGAATAATCGGATCGTTTATGCATCAATAATAGAGATTCACAGAAATCTTAAAAGGTGTACCTGATTGGGAAGGCATTCCCGATGCCGTCGTGTTGCCGAGAAGAACTCTTGGTCTTCCGCACCTTACACCTTTAGGAGAACCACTCAATGGGACTAGGATTTTCTCTTATGTATTGGCTGAGGGGACCAAGACATATATTTATAGGAAAGAGGGCTAGAGGAACTTACACATCACACTTTTCTCCCTTAGGGTCTCTATATCTGGCTTAATAACCAAGAATAGGGACCACGATTCAAGCGTCCCACCCCGAACCTATTAGTAATGATTACAACTATAATAGGGGCCCACTGAATCACTCAATCTGAATAATCCAACGGTCATGATCTAAACCGATGATCATGTGTGGCCCACCTAATGGAGTCTTATAGAATTTGCTAACTCAATCTCCAAAAATTGCAAACCATCGATGGTATTGCAAATTTCGTAACCCTGATTTGCCACCCATGATATGATCATACAAACAATGTGAAATGAATCCCTTTTATAAGGAATCCACGTTGTATTTGTGATCAACATTATTTTCTTGTGTATTTGTAGGAGCCGCTTTATTGGCTCCACCAATGTGGAATTGGTGGGCCCAAGACTGATCTTAAAAAAATTGGTTGGGCATGATCTAGCTTGAAAATTACTAAAATCCCTTATTTCTATTTTAATGTTCCTAATAAAGAAATAGACATTCTAAAGAAATGGAAACAACGGCCTAAATTCAAGATGATGGGTTGCCTAACCAAGGTTAGAATCACATATTTATCGGAGATAAACACATGCACATGTAAAGTCGGGCTGGGCTGGCTTACGCTGCTTGGGCTAAAATGACTTAAGCCCAAGCCCAAACTGAGCCCAAAATTGAAGCATATCTGGAAAAAAAATAGACGGACGGCGTGGATAAGACACATGTATCGTGGTGGGCCCATGGAGTTTACTCAATACGCAATCCGTTGTCCCTTTGGGGTGCGCCCAGCAGTCCCACGAGTGGGCTGGGGCTTTAACTCAAATGAGCTGTCATGGTTAGGGGTGGCGATGGATCAAGGCAGCTCGTAGGTCAACTAGCCCAACCCGCTACTGAGGTGGGTTTTGTTGTATATCCACGCCCTTGATAATGTGTTGTATATCCACGCCTTCCATCCGTTTCTACATATAATGTGTTGTATATCCACGCCTTCCATCCGTTCTATATCCTTACCGTGGGGCCGCATCTTCTTGCTTACTAGAAGCCCTCTAAACCATCCAAGCCGTTCATTTTAGGGCTTGGTCTAAAAAATGAAGCCGATGCAAATCTCGAGTGGACCACACAACTGGAAAAAGGAATGCCCACCGTTAAAAAATCCTAAGGTCCACCATAATGTTTATTTTCCAGCCAACCTATTGATTAGGTAACACAGAAGCTTTTAATTGTGGAAATTTCAATCCCTACCATGTGATCCAATTGAGACTTATATCTGCTTCGTTATTGGGACCATACCTTAAAATAAGCTGAAAAAACAGATGGACGGTGTGGATATACAATGCATACATCAAGGTGGGCCCATGGTCAGGGTCGCTCCCACCTGGCTGGATCCTTGGGTAGAAGCTAATCCACATACGCTGCCTGGACGCGGATTGCCTGGGAAAGGCTTTTGCAGTCATCTCCTGCGGTCGGAATCTAGGTGGGGCCCACCGTAATTTTTTTTGAGACATCTACACCGTCCAACCGTTTTGTGAGATCATTTTAGGCGTTGAGACAAAACATGAACGGGATCAAAGACTCAAGTGGGCTGTACTACAGAAAAAGGTGGGTAGAGAAATCCCTACCGTTGAAACCTCTATGAGGTCCACAGTGATATTTATATGCCATCCATACCGTTCATAATGTCATTCCTACTGAGATGAACTGAAAGAGAAATATTATCCTGATTTGAAACTTCTGTGGCCCCACGAATATTTCAAATGTGGAAGTTCAATCGTCACGTTTTCATCCCACTTGAGTCTTGGACCCCATTCGTTGTTTGTCTCAACGCCTAAAATGATCTCACAAAATGGTTGGACGGCGTAGATTTCTTACAAATATCACGGTGGCCCCACCTAGATTCCGAGCGCAACAAATTCCAGTCCAACATGTTAACAGATATTAACCGCCCAACTATAAAATGACAAAATTACCCCTAGTCCCAATTTGACCCGGGCTAAGTTCTTTAAGAAAGGAAGGAGCATAAAAGAGATCTTCCTTTTCAAATAAATCCCGCCCAGGGCAACTATCCTTCTGTTCTAAATTGCTGTCTTGTTTTTTGAGAGAGAGAGTAAGAAGAAGAAGAAGAAGATTTTTCTTGGAATTCTGAAGAAATGGCTGCATCTAGCTCCTCTACCGTTGAAGATCTAATTTCCATTAAAGAATTGAGTGAAGAATTTGTAGGTCTTGTTGTTTCTGTGGCGGAGAATGAGTCAGTCTTCCAAGAAGACATTGATCAAGCAGTGAAGGTCCTCCTGGCCTTCAAGTATCATATGATCCGTGAATCACCTCTCTCTCAATTGCCGCTGGAAGAGTCTGGCAATGGCTCCATTGCAGAGATTTCAGTGAGTAGGACGGTAAGTTTTCGCATTTTGAATTATTTATTTATTTATTTATTTTTTTGGTTGATTCTTCGGTATCTTGATTTTTCAATTTATTTATTTTTGTTCCTAGGATTCTTGATGTTTCAGTTGTATTAAACATACGATTTCTTTCTTCAATTCCTAGGATTCTTGATGTTTCAGTTGTATTAAACATACGATTTCTTTCTTCAATTCCTAGGATTCTTGATGTTTCAGTTGTATTAAACATACGATTCCTGTTCAGAGATTTCTTTCTTGTTTACAAGAAAGAAAGGTTTGTGACACGATTTTAAGCTTTTCTGTTTTATCTCTATCCCCGAATCAAACAACGGAGGGTTGGGGCATTTACGAATTGTGCAGGGGTCTAATCATGGGATTAAGCAATGTTTAGATGCCCTGCCTAATTTCAGGTTGGATAGATAATAAGTTGAAATTAATAGAGAAGAATCTGTTCAGTTGCTGCTATGAAACAGGAGCAGAAGTTTCCGCACTATGATTTCAGCCTGAAATTCTGATTGTGTGAAGAAAAATCAGCCCAAACCATTTTTCACGGAAGAATTCGAATGCTTTCCATTCCTTGAACAACCAAGTTGCAGAGTCTGTAGACCTACCTTTTTCTTGTCATTCTTTGATTGATTTTATATATTATTTGGGTCCAGATTCTTGCTCTAAAAATGGCAATCAAAGTTCTCCTTATGCTCATGAAGAAGTCACCCTCTACCAACTTCGAGGCGATGGTTCATCAATTACTATCGATGTTGTCGAATGTCTACAGTGACCTCAAACCAGATGTACAAGAAGAACTCATAGCAACAATCATGGACGTTGTTATTGATTATGACTACGGTAAGAAGATTGTCGGGCAGAACACGAAAGCGATGCCATTGATCATTGATGCCTTGCGCAGTGGAAGCGCAGTTGCTCAGTCCTATGCTCTCGCCACAATTTGCGAGTTATCCACTGTCGATTTCAACAAAGTCATGCTCGGACAGTTGGATGGAATGGTGGCACTCGTAAATGCTCTAGAAAAGAATGAAGTAGAGGAGAAGGGTGTTCATGATGCTCTTTTCAAGTTATGTGAAGTGCCCTGTAACAGATCAAGGGCTGGTGAAGACGGGGTGTTGCGGGTAATTCTGGATGCCATCAAGGGAAAAAAATTCCTGGACAAGATGTTAGTCCTCCTTGAGAGACTGAAGGGTAATCTAAACAGCCATAAAGCCATGAGCATGGAAGCAGTGCCTCTCTTGCTGGGCATTATTAGGGACAGTGCAAATCCTTCCCACCAGCATATTTCAGCTGCCATCATCTTGTCACTTTCTCGCCGCAATAAGCTTTTATTGGGGGAGATCAGGAAAGAGGAGGAAGCTAATCATACGATCTCAAACCTCAGAAAGGATGGAACCATATCATGCAGGTTGACGGCGGAGAACATCCTTCAGATGCTGTGAGGAATGAATATGCATTGTACATGGCTGTTTTCTGGTAAATGCCACAGAACTCTCTCTCTCTCTCCATCATATGAATACAAGTTTGGCTGGTGTAAAAGATATGCAGGCCCCTCCATGATGTATGTGTTTTATCAACGCCGTCCATTCATTTTCCAGATCATTTTAGTGCATAAGCCCCAAAAATGAGGAAAATCCAAGGCAGAAGTGGACCACACAACAGGAAATAGTGAAGAGAATGACGTCCACCATTGAAACTCACCAATGGCCCACAGTGATGTTTTTTTTGTCATCAAACCTGTTCATAAGGTCACACAGACTTGGATGAAGGTAAAATACAAATATCATCTTGATCCAAAACTTTTGTGGCCCCGGAGAAGTTTTTAATGGTAAGCATTCAATCCCCACTGTTTCCTATGGTGTGGTCCACTTGACCTTTGGATCCACCTAAATTTTGGGCACATTCTCTAAAGTGAGCTGTAAACATGGATGGACGGAGTTGATAAAGCAAATACATCTTGGTGGGGCCCACATACCTTTGACATCAGCCAGCTGACATTTGGGTCACCACCAAACCGCGTGCGAGCGAGACATTGTCCGAAATTACTAGATTTCGGTGCATAAATAGATTTGACAAACACGCGCGTTGCTTGTCCCCTGCACAGCCTTGCCTAAATTTGAAAAGGACATTCAAAATGTATCACATCCGCACATCATATACTTCTCATATTTCATCCTACGGCCCAGATTCCCTTCATTTTTTTTTTATTTTTTTCGGCCACTGTACACTCATAGGGCAACACCTCATTTGGACCGTTCAGTAATTTCTTTCATTCTTAACCGTCCATTAAATTCCCATGAATCAACCTGTTAGGAGCATACTGTCAGCATAATTTTTTGGGTTATACTCCATCTACAGTGGACCCACATATTTGGACGGTTTGGATTTGAGCTACAACTCTCGTGTGGGGTGGGGAGCTCGCCCTTATCCGTAGCTACAGTACAAATGCAGTAGGTACCACCTTTTTTTTCCAGTTTATGAGAGTGGGGTCCATGGATTAGTGATCCAAGCCGTTCATATAATCAGTAGTACTCTGATGGTGCTAGTACATGCTTTATTATTCTTTTACCCTTGGTAAGATATCATCAAGAGTTAGGGTGGCATCTGAATGGGCGGCCCACCCGTTGGGCCATAGGCCAGGCGTGTATGGCCCAATCAAGTTATGGGCTGGACAGCCTGCCTAGCCAGCTTTGGATCCGGCTTGGACCTATTAGTTTGGCCCATATGCTGGGATTGCACATTGCTTACAAGGTCCAATCAACTTTCAGGATAGTTTGGGTTTTGGTCATTTCAGCCATCCTGATCTAGCCCAGCACAACTTCAAGTGTACATGTGTTTTATTCTATGTACATGTCATTGCCATTCCAATTATCCATTAGGCAACGCATGCATCTTGCACATCCAAGCACATACATTTTATGAGGATCCAATGTCTCACGCAAGTGATGTGGTTGCCGACTGGACAGATGCATCCACATTCTCAGTAAGCATATATACAACTGGCTGTAGGTGATGATAGAGGTCGTCACTTGTCCATGTTGTCCGAATTATCTCCGATATTATTTAAAGATCCTCGATATTATCTTTCTCTTTAGCTTAACTATACCAATAACACTGGTAGCAATACCGATAACACTAACAGCTTAAAAAATTCTAAGTATCAATGATGTATCACTAAATATCACTAATGAATCGATATCGATATCGTCAATATTTTCAACTATGTAAATTTCAGGCGTCGCTTGTATTGCCAATTCATTGTTACCACCAGTGTATCGCCAATATTTTTTACTATGTAAATTTCACATATCGCTTGTATCGTCAATGTATCTACAATATTTCGACAATATCACCAATGTACCGATCTTGCCAAAAATCTGTATATTAAAAAAATCCCATTTCATATTTTTTTATGAGCGCATGGTTGTATGCAAAGTTCAATTTGTCAATAATAATATTAATAATATCACGGTAATATTGATAATATCATGATATTATCATTATGGTTACATGGCAATAATGATATCACAATTTTTAGTTTCTTTTTCAATTGTTGACGATTTGTAGGGAAATATCACGAGTTAACAATATTCTGAAATATAAATGTATGTTTGGATGGAAAGTCGGATATGGGATGGATAGATGGGATGGATGAGATGGTTGGATTGATTTCTTACAACAGCATTGCTTTTAGGCCTCTGTTAAATAGAAATGTATTACGTATCCATTCCTTTTATAAATTTTTTAATTATTAAATATGTAAATATGTGTATTTTAGCATCTTTAAGGTTTCATTGAAAAATTCTATTGTTTTCTTCATTTTCTCCGCATTTCCTATTGTCAGTAATATTACCGGCGATATCGATATTGTTTCCGTATCCCCGGGCCCTGACTAGTGAAACTTATAGCGATACCAAAACTTCTAACACTGGTTCAAAGTAATTTCCAAAACCAGCAAATATCACCCGAGACACGTTGGTATCACTGATGAACGATACATGGTGCATTGGCTCAAGACAGCCCAATACATGGGGACATGGAGTGATATGTAGTGGCATCGATGGTGAAGTATACTTTGGAACTAAGGGCAATCTTGGGTGAGTTGGGACTGGGCTGGGTCTAGTGTTCTGATGGTTTTTGGAGTGAGGCTAATGGGCCACACCTCACCCTACTTATGGGCCTTGATAACCAATCATGACAGGCCGCTGCTTGAGCATTCACCGTGAACCAACACGACCGAACTGCCTGGCCCAGCATAATCCTCTCACACTACAGGATGGGTAATTGGTCTGCAGGCTGGTCATGTATCAGTTCTATCCATGGGTATTTCACACTCATGGGCTTGGTGTGGACAGCCATTGAGGCGTCATCTTGTATGAATTTACAATGGTAATTATGTGGCTCACATGATACGTGTCATCCAACACATGCACCTCACTATGATGATCACTAGAATTAGAAGGAAAAAAAAAGTAGTGATCGAAATCATCAGATGGGCTACAAGTGAATTTGGATGTTTGGCTAGATCCGCCGTAACTTTTATTCATCTAATCTTCATGATAGCATTCATCTGTTGGTTAGGATGGATGTTTTTAACGTACGATATAGAACGGCAATTGTCAACTTTTATCACTTTTTTAAAGAAAAAACAAAGAAATTTTTGCAATTTCATCCTCTATGAATTGTATTTCTCCATTACACTCTATTAAGGGCCATTTGGGATACCATTCGGATTCATGAAGGTTGATTTCATTCAAGCCCCATCTAATAGTCTATTATATAGGTTGATTACAATCAAACCCTATTTAATAGTCTATTACATAGGTTAATTACAATTAACAAGTTGATTAAAGTGTCATATAACATGTAAGATGAAAGTTTCTTCTTTTAAGAGGACAAAACAAGTTGATAAACCAAACATGCAATGTTAATGAGCATGAGAATGGTTTTTAAATAATTGGAAGTGCATTTAGGTAATTAGCATTGTTGTCAAATAGCATAAGCGATTCTATGCAGCCCAAGGGGCCTGTGCGCATGTGCAATCGCATATGACATCACATGGTCCTCCCAAAGAATTTACATTTTTTCATCGCATAATTGCACAAGTAATCACATAAGCCATCACATATACCATGGCGTAATGTCATAAAACTGCATAATGCTCCCAAAATGGCATATGCCGCATAAGCAAAATGCGATCGCATATGATATTTGACCATTTGCAAACACACTCAACGAACACATCAATAGAGGAAAGGCACCAACACATTTTTGGACCGTAGTCGATATAATCAGTATGATTTGTGATTAGTGGTTACTTTGATATTGTCTCCAACTTTGGATTTTCTTCATTCTCCCACCACCAAAGTATCATAAAGCAGCATCTCAAAGAGCTCTTTGGTGATTTTCGTAGTCGTTTGCAATGCATTTCAAGAACTGGAATTCCTAATACAACATGTGCAGCAGTAGGACAAAAATTTTCCAACGAGCATGTATCAGTCTGGATAGGAAAATAGGCAGTTGGATAAGGATAGTGTTATTGGCAGCCGCCCGTCTGCGTGTGCCCAAGCACTGCACACTTGCCTTGATCCAGGACATCCATCAGGCAAGCCCCTTGGTCATTTCCTAGCTAAGAAATCAGGCAACATCACCCATCATGAATGCAAGTATGGGCCATTACTCACCCATTCTCTAACCTACTTGATGAGTGAACCTGTTTGATTTTTTGGGCAAAGGAGCATTCACACAGTGGGGCCCACTTGATGAATGACCACATCAGCATATGGTGGGCACATGTATTGGGCGTATGCACCACTGTAAATGCAATAGCCCACAAGTGAAAAAGAAGAAAATGGATTTTCTCTAAGCTTTCTTACTTACTCATAAATCAATAGGAACATACTTTAGATCAACATCAAAACCACTCATTTCAATATTATTTATGAAGAGAGAAGAAAAAAAAAAAAAAATTACATCACAAGGTAGTTGATTTGGATGTAATCTCAAACTCCCAAGATATCTCCAGAGAATAGGAGAATTTATTGAACCCATCACACATCTTATGTGGCACCCATTTTGATGTAATCTCAAACCAGCGGCTGTTCATTTATTGTAATGGTACGGCAGGACTGCCTACATTTGTGCGAGGTGATCCTCATGGCTGGAACCCGCCATTTTGATGGCTCGGATTACCTGCATAAGTTAGATAAAAGATGGGCCTGCATGGTTAGTTCTCATGCAGCTGGCTGTAGAGAAAGAATATATCTCTGAAACTCATAATAGCAGTTGCTATATTTTCTTTTTAACCATACAATTCCAGTTTGCTGATTGAAGGGTTATGACCATCCAATCTACGAGATTTGTGGGACATCTTCTGTTGATGATGTGTCCCACCATTTCAACGGTCCAGATCACCAATCTACCATCTTAAATGTACATAACCCTAACCTCAACTCGAGATCCTATTATCTACTGAGACAAAGATACATTGGAATTTAGAAGGACGATATCAGATCAGTCAAAGCATCAAAGGAGAGGTTGGAAGAGCCTCCTTCCCTTATAGAACGGTTTACGTTCTCCTTAAGATCCTTCATCCTCTCTCTCATCTCCTTCCCTTCGTTTCCAACCATTAATCTTCTTATCGCGGACTCTATTTCACCTCTCTGCAGCCCATCCTCTAGTGTCATCCCCACCTTCCAAACATGGCTCACCAGCCTAGCATTGACCGATTGCTCAGCCAAACGTGGGCAACAAAGCATGGGGACCCCCTCACATATGCTCTCCAACGTAGAATTCCAACCATTATGTGTCCAAAACCCTCCCACTGCTGGGTGAGCCAGCACCTCTTGTTGTGGGGTCCACTTCACGACCAGGCCCCTATTGCGCGTCTCCTCCTCAAACCCTTCCGGGAGCTTGGCACATTCCGAACCATTAACCGATCCAGGCCTGACCACCCACAAGAAGGGCTGCCTACTATTGGCCAGGCCGCACGCCATCTCGACGAGATCCGCTCCATCCATCACAGCTAAACTCCCAAAGCTCACGTAGATAACGGATAATGGGGCTTGTTTGGCTAGCCACGCCATGCAATTATGATCTGGAGTTAAGAAGCTGCTGGAACCAGAAGGGCTCATCACAAACTTGTGTAGTGGGCCGATCGGGAAGACCGGGATCCGAAGGTCCAGTTGGATATTGGCCAGTGTGGTCTCTTCAAGGCAGTCTAGAGTATTGAAAATGAGCCCTGATGAAGCCCTTGTCGCAGTGTTCATTGAGACCATCAATTGAAGAAATGCATCCAAGGTGGATGGAGTGAGGGGAGGCAAGTCCTTGACTCTGAGGGGTGGGATTTCAGGCACTGGGTCTTCTGATTTTGGATCTGGTAAGACAGTGAAATTTATTCATAGTTAGAAGAGTCATATGATTATTGCTGTGTGGGCCATGGATTTGTTGATCCAGACCAGGCCATGCTGTGGATGGGCTGTGTCCACCATGAATCTTCCAGAGAGGAAGATCCTAGCCATCCATTTCTTGTATTTCTTTACAGTTCAATGCCGCATATTCTTACTAATAGTCTATTTACAGGTCACTGATAGAAGGGCTAGGATTTTCCCGTCGAGTGGATTTTGGGTTTGTGGGGTCAACCGCATGAAGATCAAGCATGTGATTGACGGCCTGGATCACCAACAAACAGGCCCCACTAACCAGAGGATGCCTGGCATATCCTCAAGTCAAGGATCATAACAATAACAATGTTGGTAATTTTTGGTCGAATGTTTCAAGATTTTATGATTTAACCAAATTAGCCTTTTAGTAATTAAAATACCAAAATGTGCTTTCCAAATTCCAAGTGTGAAATGACTGAAATCCCGTCTTCTCTTTTCTAAAATGTAGAGCATCAAGGGCCCCAAAACGGTGTAACCTTTCAATAGATGCAACCCACCGTGATCATCGATGAATAAATAATAGGCCAATCTAATCACCACGTGAGACACATATGAATCAGAAGGAATAAGAAGGTTTTCAGTTGTGTATATTGTTTTTTAATGGTGTGGCCCACCTGATGATTGAATCATACTAAATTTTGGTTCCTCTTATCATCGTGATGGGATATACCTGTTGAACTGGACATGTTCTATTTCTCGCCTACTCAGCAATGGCCCACCCGGCTAACTTCGCCGCTCTTTTCCGAAAAAAATTTAAGGGTGTTTTGGTCCTCACGTTGCCAAAACCATATCTTGGGCATTCAATAGTCGAGGCATTCGTAGTTAAAATCAGGGTTATAAGGGAATGTATACTACATATTGGAAGAAGAGCTTTTGCCTAACAACGATGGAGGTAAAGATTCGGGGAGGAGACGGTCCCATAGTCATAATGAGAAAAGGGTTTTCCAAGATCAGGGAAGTTAGTCAGACGATGGCTAGAGGTAGATCTCCGGTGAGATCAACTTCCGGTATCTCTGCCCTGTCATCCGGAAGATCCTCCTTATCCTCCTTCAAATATGGTTCTTTGAGGGGATCCGGTAGTGTCTCTCGACTAGGCCTAGCAAAATTCAACCCGACCCACTACCCGACCTGGTTTTTTCTAGTTTAGGGTTGAAAATTTTGACCCGAATTCAATTCTTGGGTTGACCTGACCCAACCCGGATTTTTATGGGTCGGGTTAGGGTTAAAGGTGACTCGACCCAACCCGGATTTTTATGGGTTGTATTAGGGTTAAAGGTGACCTGACCCGAATCATATAGGGGTTAAGTAGACTATTATATATTGATTTTCTTATTAGTTAACTAATACATAGTTTTTTTTCTCACCAACCCTGATAGATGATGGATGGAGTAGATTTCACTTCTAATGAAAGTGGGCCCCATTTTGTTGATCAGTATGCACTAACAATTGGTGCACATATTGTACACCGAATTGGGTGGATCAGTCAACATTTGTTGACCCGATCAAAACAAAAATCGAGAGAAAATCTTCTCTCCCTCAATTTCCTTTGAAACGTCTCAAATGGGCGTTGTCCATTTTCAAGATCGTGTGACCCACTTTTGAACAACGGTTCGGTTGATCCAATCCGTTCATATGGTTCAGACATAGGAGTCTAGCAAACCTCGAGTGTTTCATTAAATGTATTATTGTATGGTTTACATAGTTAGAAACCAAAGATGGAAGTGGGTAACTAATTTTGTGTTTTCGGGCCTTCAAAACTTGACCATTGAAACCAATGTCGCCTACCTTGGCTCGATCCAAACCGTCTATCAGTTTCTAGCATCATTTTAACTAGAATCCAATTGACATCAGATGTAGACGCCTATATGTGTAACCATTGTTTCGCATATAAGTTACGTTGTGCAGGTCCGAAAACGAAAATATTCCGTTTTCTTTTTCTCTCACCTTTGTTTTTTTTCCCTATTAACCTCGATCCATGATAATGCATTCGAGTAAATATGATCCATTCATAACCCTTTGGTGCAAGCTATCCTAGTCGTCAATTGATGTCCACCCAGATTAGGGTTGAGAGCGCCATTATATAAATAAGAATTTTCTTTCGTTTTTCTCCCTTCTTGCATCCAAAATCCCTAAATCTCATGTTAACCATATAAACACATCATTTAGAAGGAGTTGGAGCTGAAATCTCAGAGTTTCCTAAGCTCCTCGAAATGATTCTACTTTATCCATGGAAAATCGACAGTTGACTTTTCACTATTGGAGGCCAGGTCTTCTTTTCCAGGCGGTGTTGTTGCTGTAGAGGTCATTGTTGGGCTAAATTCATAGAGTTCTTGTTGCTGAGGTATAGGTAAGATAATAAGCCAGTTCATCTTTCGGTTACATCTATGATCGACTTGGTTTGTTACTGAGTGGTAAACCGAGTTGAACTCGTTCTATGCCTACTTCATATTAGTTGATATAAATTGTTCATAGTCCGAGGAATGTCTGATTTAATTCAGCTATTTAGGATTGATCATGATCATATATCCTTGCTCTTGAAGTTCAATCTGGTTGAAACTAGTTGTAACTTGTGCTAAGTCGACTCAACAAAACTCACTAAGTCTAGTTTGAGGTGAAGTCTAATCGATGACTATTCATGTCAGATTCATGAGCAATGTTGGGCAGACATTGGTAGCTGAAGATTTGAGTCTAGTTGTGAATTGATTTAGTAAAATTCCTCTATTAGGTGAGTCTTTCTTGAAAATTCTTAGTATTTTAATTTAAATTGGGGCTTGAAATAAGATATGATTTCAGTTTAATCAACAAATTAATTAGTCGATCATTAAAATGTGGGTCAACTTGACTCGACTCGGTTTAATTTACTTTGGGTAAGGGTTGGGAAAATCCAACCCGAATTCAATTTGTGACGGGTTAGGATTGGGGTGGAAACGACCCGACCCGAGCTTGACCTGACCCAAACCCAACCTTTCCCGATCCATTGCCACCTCTACTCTCAATATCTCAGGAGCATTTCTTCTTTGGACAAGGATTTCGTTGTGAAATATTCTAGAATCAGACCAGACATAGTAGAAGAAACTTTCAAGGGGAGCTTTATGGTAAACAGTCAGAAGGAAGCGTCGGGCTTAGCTAAAACTTATGCAGCAGAGGGAGCTTCTCGAGCGAAGGCTGCTTGTGTTGATGATGTCTCAGATAAGGGTAGGGAATGGAAGATGGTTAAGTATTATAGAGAGGGTCAGCACAGCCCGATTCTTCAACATTCCAATCCTCTACGACCTTATCCAACTCTATAGGTTAAGAATTTCCCGAAAGAGTGGATGGATTCTCATTTTAAGCGGGTGTTTGGGAAGTTCAGAGTTGTAAAAGTGATTATCATTCCCAAGGTTGGAGGGTCATCGATAGAGCTGGACACGAACCTAGTTTGATCATTCGGATTGACTTAGATCGACTCAGTAAAACTCTGTTCAAACAAAAAGTCTTGATGTTTGAACTTTGTTCGAACAGGCAGGGTCTAATCGAAAAAAAAATTGAGTCGGTTTCAATCACATCCCTATTCCAATCGACTTGAACTCAAACTTGACTCGAATATTGATGGACTCAACTCGACTCGTTCATTCAACTCAGGTTGGATGACAAATAAACATGACTGTGGGCCCTAGTAAGGTTTCAATGGTGGACATCATTCTCCTCACTGTTTCTTGTGGTGTGGTCCACTTGAGCTTTGTATCTGCCTCATTTTTTGTTTAATGCCTCAAAATGAGTTGTACAAATGGATGGACAGAGTGGATAAAACAAATACATAATGGTGGGATCCGCAGAGTTTTGACACCAGCTTGCTGGCTAGTGTTCCCACCAACTCACGTCTACGAATTGGGTACTACCAGTCTACCCCCACCAGGACCTATCTAGAGATAGATGGTCCTATCAGTGCTCTATGGGGCCCATAGTGATATATTTCTTATCCAAGCCGTCCCTCCATTTTTTAAATATCATTTATGCCATTATCCAAAAAACAAAGTGGATCGAAGGCTTGAGTGGACCACACCACAGAAAACAGTGGGGATGCTAACTATCTGTGTTATGATTTTTTATTTAGTTAGCTAAAAACTTTAAACCTTGTGATTTGACATTTGTGATATGTAATTTGTGAACAAATCGGTATTCACTATTTAGTAGTAGAAAAAATATTTTCAAGCGAAAAAATGCGAAATTGTTCAAACTCGCAAAAATTGTCTAAAATCTATACATGGCTGGGTCAGACCAAACTGAGTTTGAACAGAGCCACCCTGTTTGAATGTTTGTTCAAACATTGTTCGAACACACCCACTCAAGAAGCTGAATAATTCGATCTGGTCCATGTTCGACTCGGATCAGATCGTTGCCCACCTCTAGTTGTCGATTATTAGTGGGTTCACTTTTGTTAGAATGGAAATTGACGAGGAGCTGAAGAAGACATTATTGATGGGTTTGAGAGGTAAAGTATTTTATGGTAAGGAGATCTTTATCAACGTAGCTCACTTTGGCACTGATAGAATCAAGGATGGGATTCTCAAAACTCCTCTATTGCGTGGTGGCAAGCATGACCATCTTAAGGTAAAGTTCTTAACCCCTCCATCTCAGGCTTCGAGGACATAACGGTTGAGTGGAGGAGGGGATTTTGTGCATTCGTTCAAAGACACTCTCATAGGCAACATCCCTCTTTCTTTGGGGTCTCCTGGGTTAGGCCAGTCTTCTCCTTCCTTTTCTCCCCCAGCAATCCCACTTTCCACGGAATCGATGCACCCTCATTCTCGATCTAATCCGACTCTTTTGAATCCAATTTTTTCCTTTTGTAAGAGGAGAATGTTCGATCCTCAGCATTGTTCTGGGGGTCGATGGGTCTCAACCAATGGTGCTTGTGCCTAGACTCATTTGTCTCCTCCGCTTCTTCTAATCTTATATAGTCTGGGGTTGTGTATATGCATTATGGCCATTCCATCTATGATGTGGCTATTTAGTTTCAACATTTCGGTGGTTTTAACTTAGATTCTCTTTGCTTGCGTTGGTTTACTCACAATCTTGTTTGGGGAGCATTTCTTCCGGGCACCGATCTTCAGAAAGTTTTATTTTTGGCCAATTTCAATAGAGTTGGGCCCATGGAAGGAATGCACTCCTGGTCTGATTGGTTGCCTCTGGGTATAGAAGAAGATTGGTTTATTTTTCCCAAAATCCCTCTTGAATGATGATCCATGGATTTTTTTTTTTCTTCTCAATTGCTTCTTGTAACAGGGATCTTGTGCAGATTGATCAAGCTACAATGTAGTGGGAAGATCTTCGGTTCGCTAGACTTTGGATCAAAGTCAGGAAGGGGGGGGGGGGGGGGGGATTCCAATGGAGGTTACGATAAAGATTGGTGGTTTCAGTTTTTCTATCTGTTTCGGGAGGCAATTTTTTTGTTGACACCGAAAGGGAGAGCTATCTGGTTTCCATCTACGCAGTTGCAGAGGGAAGCCATGAATGATGGAGGATCATTTCAGATGCACCGTGAGAATCTAGTGCAAGGGCAAGGCTCTAGGGACATTGAGGCAAGGACTCTTGTCATTGATCTGCATCCTCAAGTGGTTGATGAAGGAAATGTGGAAGGGGTCCGGTGGTTGCAGATCGTGAATCCTATCTTGCAGAAGGAGATCTCTCTCAATCCCACTATGAATATTATCATTTCTTAGGATGCATGATATTTTGTCAGGCATTTTATCGAGTGGCTTAGAAAACCCCCAAGTCGAGTTCCCGTCGAGTTTGTCTCATCTCCCTAATATCTCATAGAGTCAAATCGATGCAAGAGACGAAACTCCAAGCGTTCAATAACAAATTGAATCATTCTATTTGAAAAAGGAAATGAGCTGACAGGAAGGTTCTCAACGCCTCTAGATCAGTCGGGGGGATTGTGGTGTTATGGGATCTGAGTGCTAGATTTCTAGAAGACAATTGGGTTGGAACGTTATCGGTCAACATTGTCTTTAGAGAGCAGTCAGGGTTTCGATGGTTATTCCCTAGGGTCTACGAGCCTTCGACTCCTCTCAACATGCCCCTTCTTTGGTCAGAATTATCTTCTGTTCATGACAAATGGAGTTTCCCTTGGGTGGTAGGGGGCGATTTTAATGTTGTCCGTTTTTCCTTTGAGAAATCTAATGGATCGGATATTTCAACTTTTATGAGAGCATTTGCTTGTTGGGTCGAAAAGCATGATCTTCTTGATTTGCCGATAGAAATGATTAAGTTCTCCTAGTCTAACAACAGATCTCCGTAATCGATGAGTCTTCTTGATCGTTTTTTGGTTTCACCAGATTGGATTCAAAACTTCCAGTTTGCGTGACAGAAAGGTTACTGAAACCGATTTCTGACCATTGCCCGATTATTCTTGAGATCAACGAGATTAATTGGGTCCCTAAACCTTTTAGGTTTGAGCCTTGCCTGGTTAGAGGTGGAGGGGTTATCTGATTTCGTGAAAGGGTAGTGGGAGTCCTTTCATTGTGTTGGTTCTCTTGGTTTTATGTTATTTAAGAAGTTTCAAAATCTTAAAGCTAAGCTCAAAGTGTGGCATAGAGAACTTTTTTTGCAAAAGGGAAGTGGAAATGGCCTCTATCTTAGCTTTGATTCAAGAGTATGATATCTAGGGGGAAGCATGGCTCTTGTTAGTAGAAGAGAGTGTTGCTAAACATGAGTTGTCAGCCCAATACTGTGCTCGGCTTAAGGAGGAAGAGACTAAATGGCATCAGAGATCAAGGACAACATGGCTGAAGGAAGGGGATCGAAATACAAAATTCTTTCACTCGATGGCCAATGGTAGGAGATGCACTAACTGTATCCCCTCTATCTTAGTCAATGGTGTTATTCTATCAGATAAGGAATCCATTTCCTCTTCTTTTGTGAATTTTTTTTCTCTCTTATATTCTGCTAATGTGACCCCTAAACCCTTCTTACGTAATTTATATTTTAAATGTTTGAATGCAGATAATGCATCTTTCTTGGAATGTCCTTTCTCTGAGGAGGAAATCAAAGAAGTTATAGTTGATCTAGCAAGGACCAAGCTCTAGGACTTGACGGGTTTCCTTTGGCTTCTTTTCAAAGTTTTTTGGAACCTTGTGATTTTTGACCTAAATGCTTTCTTTTCTGAATTCTTCGAATTTATAGGCTCCCTTTAGAGTTGGGCAATACCTTCATTGCCCTTATCTTGAAAATTGAAGGGGCGAAGAATGTGAAAGACTTTAAGCTTATAAGCCTCATTGGTAGTATCTATAAAATTTTGGCTAAGGTTCTCAAAAGGAGTTTGAGGCTTGTGTTATCCAAAATTGTGTCCCCCTTTCAATTCGCTTTTGTTGAAGGCAGACAAATCTTGGACTCGATTTTCATTGCTAACGAGTGTGTTGATTCTAAGTCGGAATCCAAGAAGCCAGGTGTGTTGTGTAAGTTGGATTTGCAAAAGCTTATGATCATGTCGACTGGCCTTTCTTGGATCAAATGCTTTCCTTCTTGGGTTTTGGCATTAGGTGGAAAGCTTGGATGAAAAGTTGTTTAAATTATGCTTCTTTCTCTATCTTGATTAACGGCTCGGCTTTTGGTTATTTTAGGTCTACTAGAGGGCTTCGTCAAGGTGATCTGCTTTTCCCTTTTTTGTTTGTTATTGTTACTAAAGCTCTTAGTGGTATGATATCTTGAGGCCAACAAGTTGGCCTTTTTTTTTTTTTTTTTTTTTCAGGATTCTCTGTGGAATATTTTGCCCTTTCTATTTCACATTTGCCTTTTGCAGATGATTTCCTATTATTTTATGAAGCTGATGAATCTTAGGTGGTTTTCCTTATTATGACCATCGTTTGGTTTCAAGTTGTTTCATGTATGAAAGTTAATCTTTCCAAAGATGAGTTCTTCGGGATAAATTTAGACAATCAGGTTTGTCTTTCGGTTGTTGAATCCTTTGGGTGCAAAGTTTTGTTTTTCCCACTACATATCTGGGTTTACCTTTATGTGTTAGAAAGTCCCCTATTGCCTTATGGGATAGGATTTTGGAAAGAATGGACTAGAATCTTTCTTCTTGAAAACTTAATACTTTGTCCTTAGGTTGTAGATTGAATTTAATCAAAGCTTCTCCGTCTAATCTTCTTATTTGTTTCATGTCCTTGTTCAGATGCCCCAAGTCCATTATATTTAAGATAGATATACGATGAGAAGAAATTTCCTTTGGAAAGGGACACTTAAGAAAAGAAAATTTTCCCCTCCTTAACTAGAAAGAGGTTTGTTATTCATACGAGAATGGGGTGCGAATGTCAAAGACCTAACTCTTTTTAATGAAGCCCTTTTGGGTAAATGGGTCTGGAGGTATGGTACAGAGCAAGACGCGCTATGGCATCAAATCATAGCTGCTAAGTATGCATGGCACTATCTCTATGGGTTGGTGGACCAAATTGTCATCCATGTACCATGCCTCTTTCATTTGGAAAGCTATTGCCAAGTCGATAGTCTAGGTGTTTGATAGGATCTCCTTTTCTGTGATTTTGGATGGAAATTTGGTGTGGTAACAGTTCTCTAGTGGAATGGTTTCCTATGCTTTTCCATATTGCCTCTGATATGCATGATCTCATCACTAATTGTTACAGTTTCGAAGGAACTTCGGGGTTTTGGTCTCCCAATTTTCGAAGGCACTAAAATGGTGTAGAGCTTTTAGATCTGATTAGGCTTATCTCTTTTTGGCAGAAGGCCTCTATCTCGATGCCGTCAATGTTGGATGATGCAATTACCTGGACTCTGATGAGCAATGGCCTATTTCAGTTCGATCGTATTACAATTCACGGACCTCACCCCCTGCCTAATTGCCTTCTCATACGGGCCCGATTTGGTCGTACGGTGTGCCTCCAAAGATAGCTACTTTCGGATGGCTGGCGGAGAGGAAGAGGATTCTCACTATTGATGATAATCTTCGTAAAAGAGGAATGATGTTGCCTAATGTGTGTTCGTTGTGCATGTAAGTGGAAGAATCTGTTGACCACTTATTTATCCATTGCTCTTTCTCTGAAGCTATCTGGTGGTGTAAAGTATTTCATTTAGCAGGTGTCTCTTGGGTTATGCTGGATTCGATAGACGCCCTTTTTAGCAGCTGGTATGCTGAAGATGGTGGAGCACTGGGTAGAAAGAGATGAGACACCATCCTCATAGCCGTGATATGGGTGATTTGGATGGAGCAGAACAATCAATGCTTTGGAAACCTCTCTACCTCGGCTGTGGGAGTCTTTCTAGAGTCCTGGTTTTTTTCCTAGAGACTGGGCCCCTTAATTTTTTCAGGCTGTTAGTCGACCTTGGGGAGTTCTTTTGTCTTCTTTCTATTTTTCTCTTTTATTGGTGTCTTTTTGTTTACTCTTTGTGTTGTTCAGGGTGCTTTCGTTGCTTGTTTTTTCCTCTTTTTTTCTTCTAATAAAGTATTACCTTTAAAAAAAAGGGGGAATTATGCAGTAAAAATATTCAAAAACTAAAATTAAAGGGCTTGTTTGGGAGCTTGTAAATGGAGGTAAATAGGAAATAAAATTGGAGGTAAATGAATTGTGAGTAAATGACTTAGTTATGCTTAGATGGGAGAAAATGAAATGCATTTTAAAATCTAAATATTTTATTTGGATGGGAGGAATTGGAATGCGTTAGAATTTTTAATGTATTCGTAGGAACATATGTGATATCCCAAATTAGCTTTAATATCCCAAAATAGTGTATATATGTGATATTTGATAGAATAGTTCTAATAAGCTCATTGAAATATGTACTCTAGCAAAAATTGAGGAAATTTCAAGCCTCAAGTGGACCACAATCATAACAATCACAAACGAGCAACTTGGCAAAGTTTTTTAACCATTTGTTTAGATGGCTAACATTTGGATGGTTTGGATAATTCCATTAGTGTATTTTAGTGATGTAGCTAAGAGTTAGATTATTTTAGAGCATCATCAGCAGGCCATGTCTATGGCAGACATCTCATGAGACTCTCCAAGGGAGCCAAAAAGTCATTTTACCCCATTTACTTCTAAATCTCTATTATGAGAGAGGATTCCAGTTAGAGGCCTATTTATTCCCATTTCATTTCATTTTCATGCATTTTGCACACCTCAAAAGGCCATTTTCCTCAATTCACTTCCAATTCCTCCAATTTACCTCCATTTACTCTCATCCAAACTGCCCTAAGAAATTGGGCTAAGTCCAAGTCTCACTGTTTGGACCCGGTTACAAATGTGTCTAGTTGGGTTTTAGTCAGGTCTTTAAAGTCAAGTGGTCGGGTTTAGTCAGGTCCAAATAAGCTCTAGTTAGTTTTAAGGGTTTTTTTTTTTAATGAAAAAACATTATAAATCTCAAATTTACCCAAAAATTCTCCCACAAATCAAAATACTTGGGTTGTGCTTTTTTAGGAGAGAATTTGCATTCTATATCTTCATATATAATTTTTCTTTAAAAAGTAATAAAGTCAGAAAAATTTGGAGCCGACATCAAACTTATCAAACATATGCACCTAACTATGACAATTACACAAACCAAAATTGTTTCCGATCAAATCATCAAATTCGTTTTATGTGTATTTTGATGTTTTTAAGTTGTGTATATTATTTTTAATAGTGTGGTTGACTTATGTTTATATCAACCCAATTTTTTGTTCTTTTGGACATCATGGGGGATTACATTTATTGGATGGATTGGATAGAATACAAATATCTGGTCGGCTCCTCAAATCTTTACTTTACTACTTTCTAAGTAAAAAAAGTCAGACCCAATTTTTTATACTTCCAAACATCATGGTGTATTACATTTATTGGATGGATTGGACAAAATACAATTGATAAATTTATTTTTTAAATATTTTATATTACTATTGGTGGCTGTAAAAAATTGATAAATTTCTAATAGATTCTCATAATTTGTAATACGGTTGCATACACACCTTGGATTGGGTAGTATCCCTTCTGAAGGAGCACTGGAAAGCTTGAACAGGTAACAAAACTAATGGCATTGTAGGTTACTAAGACGATCCGTGGGACCTTCAAAGAATCTGTAATGGACTGCGTGAAAGACAGGAAATCGTGCCACTACTGCGTACTCTAGCCCGGTACACCCAACAGGCTACAGTAAGCTCGATCCTACCGGGCTTTACCCCGTCGCGTCAAAAACCAGTATTACCTTTCAGCTCTCTACTTCAGGTACGGCAGTACAGCAACTTCGCAGTCCATACTCGAGTTTACTTTCAACCCCTTCAACCTACCTAACCCTCTCTACTTAACACACACTGGATACCACTAACTCTTAGGAAACCTCACATCCTCACACCGGTCAACTTCGTACCCTAACTACACAGGAACGTTACCTCTACCTTTCTCATCGTTCACTACCCCAACACCGGCAACTAAGTTTCCATGAGAACGGTAACTAGACTCGATCTACGAAACCACTTCCCTCCCCCTCGCTAACCATACTGGTCTAATGTGTTAATGTTCTATTCCGTTGGAGCGGTTCGGTGTATAAAGTCCTGCGCCTAACGGACGGCTTCGGAAACGTCCGTAGAGGACGCGAGCCTTAGATACACCCGGGGTGCATGATGTTCGTGAGAAATCTACGCCGTCCAACCGCTTTTTGAGATCATTTTAGGCGTTGACACCAAAAAGAACTTATCCAAGAGTCAAGTGGGCCGTACTAAAGCAAAAGGTGGGTAGGGTAATTCCTACCGTTGAAACATCTATGGGTCCACAGTGATGTTTATATGACATCCATACCATTCATAATGTCATTCCTAGTAAGATGAGCTGAAAACACAAATATTATCGTGGTTCGAAACTTTTGTGGCCCAACAAATCTTTCAACTTAGAAAGTTCAATAGTCACATTTGAGGCCCACATAAGTCTTGGATGTAATGCCCCCACCGACACTTTACAGATATTATCCCCTCTTGCCAAAGTTGCATAGTTTTGGTCCCAAGTTGCCCCAAAACGTATCTGTACAGGGAATATGAGAACTCCACGTATAGCCCAGGGTCAAGGCGCCCATTCATCGAATATGGGACTAACCTTACCCAGCGCCCTACCAAGTGGAGCATTATTTTTGAAGCCCGAATGATCCCAACAGGAACCTAGATGATAACCCACGCTCGAACCACAGTCAGGCTGCACTGAGGTGTTAAAATCCCCCACCCTCAGGGCAGAGCTGACCTCGGCTTTGATACCAATTTGTAATGCCCTCACCGACACTATACAGATATTGTCCGCTCTGGCCAAAGCCGCACGATTTTGGTCCCGGGGTTGCCCCTAAAACGTGTCTATACAGGAAAGGTGAGAACTCTATATATAGCCTAGAGTTAAAGCGCACATCCATCCGATGTGGGACCAATCTTACCCAATGCCCCTACCAACTGGAGCGTTATTTTCGAAGCCCGACAGATCCCAACGGGATCCGAATGACAACCCACGCTTGGACTACAGTCAGGTTGCACTAGGGTATTAGATTGGATCCTGTTCATTTTTTGTCGCAATGCCTAAAATGCTCTCACAAAACAGTTGGACGACGTAGATTTCTTACAAACCTCACGGTGGGCCCCACCTAGATTCCGAGCGTCTGTTTTGTCTTTATCCCCGAATCAAACAACAGAGGGTTGGGGCATTTACGAATTGTGCAGGGGTCTAATCATGGGATTAAGCAATGTTTAGATGCCCTGCCTAATTTCAGGTTGGATAGATAATAAGTTGAAATTAATAGAGAAGAATCTGTTCAGTTGCTGCTATGAAACAGGAGCGGAAGTATCCGCAATATGATTTCAGCCTGAAATTCTTATTGTGTGAAGAAAAATCGGCCCAAACCATTTTTCACGGAAGAATTTGAATGCTTTTCATTCCTTGAACAACCAAGTTGCAGAGTATGTAGACCTACCTTTTTCTTGTCATTGATTTTATATATTATTTGGGTCCAGATTCTTGCTCTAAAAATGGCAATCAAAGTTCTCCTTATGCTCATGAAGAAGTCACCCTCTACCAGCTTCGAGGCGATGGTTCATCAATTACTATCGATGTTGTCGAATGTCTACAGTGACCTCAAACCAGATGTACAAGAAGAACTCATAGCAACAATCATGGACATCGTTATTGATTATGACTACGGTAAGAAGATTGTCGGGCAGAACACGAATGCCATCCCGTTGATCATTGATGCCTTGCGCAGTGGAAGCACAGTTGCTCAGTCCTATGCTCTCGCCACAATTTACGAGTTATCCACTGTCGATTTCAACAAAGTCACGCTCGGAGAGTCGGATGCAATGGTGGCACTTGTGAATGCTCTAGAAACGAATGAAGTAGAGGAGAAGGGTGTTCATGATGCTCTTTTCAAGTTATGTGAAGTGCCCTGTAACAGATCAAGGGCTGGTAAAGACGGGGTGTTGCGGGTAATTCTGGATGCCATCAAGGGCAAAAAATTCCTGGACAAGATGTTAATCTTCCTTGAGAGACTGAAGGGTAATCTGAACAGCCATAAAGACATGAGCATGGAAGCAGTGCCTCTCTTGCTGGGCATTATTAGGGACAGTGCAAATACTTCCCACCAGCCTATTTCAGCTGCCATCCTCTTGTCACTTTCTCACCGCAATCGGCTTTTATTGGGGGAGATCAGGAAAGAGGAGGAAGCTAATCATGCGATCTCAAAGCTCAGAAAGGATGGAACCATATCATACAGGTTGACAGCGGAGAACATCCTTCAGATGCTGTGAGGAATGAATACACATTGTAGATAGCTGTTTTCTGGTAAATGCCACAGCTCTCTCTCTCTCCATCATATGAATACTAGTTTTGTCAATACATGAAACTCTACCACTGGTAAGATTTTAGCCATTTTCCATTGAAGGATTCCTGCTGTGGTGGATGTTGTTTGAGCCATTTTTGCATTTTGGGGTGAGGACTTTGTTTGATCCAGAGTGAATTTATCCAATGGCCAATACCAAACCTGTCCTAAGTTGGTAGTTTGAATAGGCGTTTTGGGTTTTCAAGAAAATTACTTAAAAGCTTTTAATTGCAAATAGCTTCTCTATCAAAGTCAATCATGGCCTTGAATCTCATTAAATTTAAACCTTGATACAACTAACATATTTACAACATTATCTGTGTGAAAACCCACCTGTAATTTTTATGCACGACCTAGACCCATGCCAAACCCAACCCTTGAGATAAATGGCTTGGGTCTGGGTCCCCATCTAACGAGATCCGAATTATTAAGTAAAGGTTCATTTTTTCCCCTTCATTTTGGCTTGGACCACTATGGAAAGATGGCAAAAGATGTGACAAGCAACGGTCTCGATCATCAGACCAGTTGTGCAAATAGGGATTGTTGGTGGCAGCATTTGCATATTTTGAAACATATTAATGTTTATGAAAGTAGAAAAATCTGGTCATCAAGAGAAGTAGTGTTGTCTGCTATAACACTGGTTGGACAAGAGAAAACATGTTCAGGTGGATGCTCACTCTAACAATCCCCCGCACATGCGGGGTGGAACTCCGCACGGGAACATACCAGGGTTGTGTAGTTTTAGGGGGCTTCTTGTAAGCAATTAGGAGTAGGGACTTGTATGATTCAGAGTGAATTTGTACGGGTGGGGTCCACAGTCTACCAATCTAGACCATTGCTCGCATGGCCTACTTTATATGGCCCATGCCAACAAAATATGTAGTTAAGGAACTGGATTGTCCAACCACGTTGTTGAGCGCCTAAATGTGTATATTCTAACCCCATTTCATCGCCAACTATGCATGATTTTCAAGCTTAAAGATTACTCTAATGCATGGTTTTATGATTGTAGGAATGAGAGAGACTTCGCCCAATTGATAGCTAAAAGACTGCATTTAGGAGCCTGGGATGAAGACCCAAGGTGGGCTAAAGAAAGAAGAAAGCAAGGAGAGCGAAGAGAGAAGAAAGAAAAAAGAAAAATAGAGAAAATCAGGTCTGACCGGTCATGACCGGTCGGCCAAGAGGGCCACGACCGGTCTTGACCGGTCGGCCACGCCCCTTTACCTCTCTGGACACCAAACACGAGTCCAATCGGTCTAGACCGGTCGGCCAGGACCTGCCCCCCACTATTGTGCTCTCTGGACTGATCAAAGAGAGGCTAGACCGGTCAAGACCGGTCGGCCAGTGTATTGCGGCTGAAATTTAGCAACTTCCTCTTGAAGCTTCGAGTTTTGTGCGCAAGTGCGTAAGTGCTGCGCAAATCTGGAAGATTCTAAGGCGGTAGAGCCTCTGCACTACAAAAGGGGACCTAGGGATCATTGCTAAGGCGTCCTAGAAGAGATCTACGAAGGTGGAAGCGGAGAAAGACAGAATCGGAGTTCTACAACTCCCTCTAGTTTATTGCTTTCTAGTTTATGTTTTTAGTTGTTTTCATGTTTCCTTGGATCATGAACGGCTAAACCTCTTAGCTAGGGCTAAGATGTGAAGCTTGTAGTGAATCTAAGATGCTTTAATTCGTTTGTTTTGGTTTCAAGTTGGATTTATTGAAGAACAATGATTTTTAGAAGTTTGAATAAAGTTCTAAGTAGTTTTTCTTAATCTTATGATGGCTCATAGATGTTTGGAAGAATTGCTTTAGTTCTTAATTGTTTTGCACAGTTCTAGACCTGTACGCTCCGAGGAATTGGATTCAATACGCTCTAGACTTGGATTCTCATGTGGGAACTTCAAACCAAAGTTCTACCTTTTTGTTCTAAATTCTAAATTATGTGTTGATTGTGTATGTGATTTGAATGAAGTTCAAATCATGATCTAATTATGCTTTGTGACAGAGTTTAATGATGATTATGATTGTGATCTTAATCTATTGGAACTAGGATTGACCTATGCAATTGAGTGTGCTCAAGTCCTAACTTGAATTGAGGGAAGCATGTATATAAATCACGCATATGACAGATTGTATGTTACAACCGCTCTGTCATCCGACTAGATAGGATTTGATTTCGATTAGGAAACCACAGCGAATTATGCACCAAGGATTGCCACAAGTGGATCCTTGGACCCCTAGTGCTCTTTTATATTGATTACATTGACCTTTAGTTTAAGAATTCTATCTACATTCAATTTTAGAAATCTGTTTGGTTAGCTCTCAAATAGAGAATATTAGAAGTAATTTTGTGAATTCCTAATAAGTCCCTGAGAACGATCTCGGTTTCTACCGAATTATTACTACATCGCAACCCTACACTTGGGGAAGCGAACACACGTGCATATAGAGATTGTTTCACAATGGAGAGGGAAATAGAGTCTGGAGTCCCTCTTATTTGTTTTCCCACAAGCAATGGCATTTTCAATGTATGTTTGGGTGTTCTCTATTTCCTCAGCGGAGGGGATACGTTCTGCCAACTTGCTACCTTTATTTGGTTTCCTCATTTCTCTATCACCCCAAATCACAAGGCAAAATGGTTCACCTGTAGTTATGGAACCAGTCCCAATTTGGGTGGCCCTAAACATGCCTCTCTTACTTGAAATGCTCTGTCTACTATAAAATTGGCTAGAATGATCAAACACTTTTCAGTACATGAACTCTGGTGATGGGAAAGTGATTCATTGTCTTTTATGGGCATTGGATCAAGTGGGTCCCAATCTTATCACTGTCCAATCTTTGATCTGACAGTTGCTAGATTCGCTCGGTAAGCTTTGCACGTCCGAGCTTCACGCCTTGGGTTTCCCCATTTGTCATTGATATTTGGGAAATATGGATTGCACAGTTCAATCATGGAAAGGCCCATGCTACTAGTTTTGTCCTAGCAGGCTGATTGGTGGACACATAATGGGCTATAAAAATGTTTCGTAAATGGCCAGAAATTCAGCAAAGAAATGTCCACTGATCAGCCGTCAGGATCTGTTTTCCAACAATCAGATGTAGCTTGATAGTCTGTTGTTGGAGGTGTCAGCAAACACCCTGATATATTCTTTCCCTCCTTTTCTCGCAGTGTGGGCTGTGATTGACTCAAGAATGGTTCTGTTTGTTTTGTTTTTTATGTGATTCCCATTTTGTGTTTTCTTTCTTTATTTCTTCTCCAACTTCAGTTTCGTGAGGAATTTTTGTTTTCCTTTTTGGTTCTTTTTGTTTCATCATTGGTTTTAGTTGGAATTGGAATTGTAGCATTGATTTTTCCTATTTGAGGAAACAGTTCAAAACCGTGATTTTTTCTTAACTGAAATTCTCAGAATGGGTGATTCCTTAATCCTGTCACAATCATGAACCGTGATGTGGTGGTATGTTGGCTCATGGACAAATTGAAGAGCTGAATGCTCATTTGATTTGAATTTCCACTCCATTGATCTATCAGATACATCTTTTTAGATCATTCTTTCTTTTTAGTTCTCTATCAGCAAATTGGGGAGCCACTTGAGCATGTTTGCTCCTGTCTAGCAGTGTTACAGCAGACAACACTGTATATCTTGATGACCAGATTTCTCTATTTTCACAAACAATGCATCTGTTTCAAAATATGCAAATGCTGCCACCAACAATCCTTATTTGCACAAGGGATGGGATGATCCAGACCATTTCTCATCACATCTTTTGCCATCTTTCCATAGAATGTGGACCTTTGAATGCATTTTTGGGGGTGTGACCCATTACACAGTAGACCATGCAATCAGTGGTCTGGAGCAGTAGAATGTGGGCCCCACCTCTACAAATTCACTGGATCAACAAGTCTCCACCTCGTATAACTTGCTGAAACATGGTGTACTGTGGGGCCATAAAGGCTGTTACGTAAAGGTAATAGTGGCAACCATTATGGGGTTGTAAAGGCCATAATGGCTGTTAATGAAAAAATGACCCGTAAAGGCCATTACAGCCCCCGTAACGGCTGTTAAGCCCCCCTGTAATAGCCCTGTCGTAACAATCGTTACAACTTGTATCATAAAGGTAACTTTGGTAGCCCTTATGGCCACCATTACTGCTACAGAATACCTTGTACTAGAATCCCTCTAAAACTACACTACCCAAAACTCAAAATGGCTAAAACAGTACACCACCATAGCAAAATTTTCAATGGAAAATATGGATCTTGATGTATGCATAAAAGCTTATATAGTATTCATTCATAGTGCAGAAAAATAAATAAATAAATGAATGCAAAAATACTAGTCTTGAGGGGATGGAGAAAGCCCAAGAGCACCTGATGAAGGATGGCAAGTGAGTGGTTGGCCAGTGGGTTAAACACTGGCTCTCTGATATTGAGTTGGATCAATGTGCTTATGCCAGAAAACAAGTACCTACAAGGTTCATTGAATCACATGTATTGGGAAATCGTGCACTTGGGTTCACCTCCCAGCAAATCAAGGATGTTCTGGGCCTTCCTCTGGCCCACCTGGGTTCCATCCTTTACGAGCTGTGAGATCGTACGGTTGGCTTCCTCTTCTTCCCTGATCTCCCTCAAACTGAACCGTTGGAGCCGTTTATAGAAACTGATCATAGAGAGGATGGTGACTGAAATCTCCTGGTGGGAAGGATCAGTACTCTCCCTGATGATACCCAGCAAGCAGCACACTGCACCCTGCTTACACATGTCATTGCAGGCATCCTGATGTTTTGACAACTTCTCAAGGAATGGCAACATCCTGCCCACAATCTTTTGGGCCCTGATTGGGTCCAGAATCACCTGCAACACCTTCAATCTCGCAGCGTGCATTTCACATAGCTTGAAGAGCGCTTCGAAAACATCACTCTCAGCCACTTCATTCTCTTCTAGAGCATGCACAAGGGCCTCTATCACACCCAACTCACTGAGCTTAAGATTGTTGGACTTTACAGTGTATAATGCATTAATGGCTTTGATTGCTTGGGTCCTAGTATCTGTGTTTCCAGTCTCTAAGGCCTTGATGAGCAAAGGGATGGCATCTGGGTTCTCTCCTAGCATTTTCTTGCTGTTGTCATCCTGAAAAGCAATATATTTTATCGTTGCTATGACATCTTCTTGTACATCTGGTTGGAAGTCGTCGTAGACCTTTGACAACAGTGATAGCATTTGATAGATCTCTTTTGGGTCCTCCCCAAAGACAACCCTGATGGAGGGTGCTTGCTGTATGAGCATTCGAATCACTTTGATTAACATTTTCATTGCATCAACCTCAACCTGAATTCAATATTGGATCAGTCAAAGAATCATACTCAAAATATTCATTGGATGTTCAAAAGACCAAAAGTGCTAGAATTCTAGCAGAAATATGAGAATGTGATATATGGGTTGGATGGATCATTATTCACAGAGTCACAATTTTAGGAGGAATTTGGAGCACATATGCTTCTGTTTGTGTTTTAGAGCAACCCAAATGACAAGCTGAGTGGATTCTTGTCAGCTAATTTCAATGAAGTATCTATCCAACCCTCAAGTAGAAAGGCAACCAAACATAGCTAAATCACATCTTTGTAAATACCCCATTCTTGGCCACCTGATTTGTTGATAGAGAAAAAAGGGGATTTAAAAAAAGAAATTAATATGGAATTTACAAAAAAGGTTTTCAGAAAGTTACTTTACTAATCTACCTTCTGTTACATAAATTTCTTCAACAGCCGGTTGGTTGGTTGGTTGCGAGCAAATGGGTTGGCTGCTTGGGTGGGCCCCACTGTGATGTTTATGTAAAATCCAGCCTGAACACCAGGTGCCTCAAAGGCCCAAAAATCACCCCGATCTGTGATTTAAGTGGATCACATGATTGGAAACAGTGTGCAGGGCAACAATCATCCTCCAAACTGTTTCCCTTGGTATGGCCCACCTGAATGAGAGATGAATATGATGTATAGACCCAAGACTAATTTTGGTGTGTCATCTGGATTTCATATAATTAGCACAGTGGGCCCTATAAAAATCAAGGGTAGTCTTTCTTTCAAATATTTTCTTTGCCTTATTTTATTTTATTTTATCTCTGTGCCTAATTTGGGATTAGGCATCTAATGATTAGATCAGATTTTGCATACACATCACAAGTCGGCCCAACCAAAAATAAGTGCCTGCATCCCTATCCCTCTCCAACTATATAGAGATACCATTTATAAAAAAAAATAAAAAGGAATTGTATGGGATGACACTCTTATGGCCCACCATGATATGTATGTAACTTCCACTCTGACCATTAGACATTTACTCCCATATTAGGCCCAGAGAGACACACACACACACAAAAAAAAAAAAAAGGCTAACCTGTGATTCTGGTGGGCCATACCAAAGGAAACAGTTGGGAGAGAGAGGCATCCACCATTAATTTTGTAAGGGGCTCACTGTGATAATATATCTAATCCACTCCATTTATGATTCACTTGCATGACACAAATGGAAACAATTTGGAGGGTGAACGTTGCCCTGTACACTGCTTCTAATCATGTGGTCCACCAGAATCACAATTAGAACTGATTTTTGGGGCCCTTGGCATAACATAGAGTGACACACCTGGCGATCGGGGTGGATTGTAGAAAAACATCACGGTGAGGCCCACCCAACCCACTGAACCATTTGCTCATATAGCAGGGTAGTGGAATGATAACTATATCAACTAATGAGATAGCTTTTTGAAAAGCCCTTTGAGAAAGGTACTGGAATTTAAATTCCATATTAGTTAGTTAGTAGGGCAGTAAATGGTCGGATTCGTGGCGGGTTTAGCCAAAACTAGACCCGCCCATTTGCTAAATGGGTCTGGGTCCAAATTTTAGAACCAGACCCTTTTACTAAATGGGCGGGTCTGAGTCAGGTCCAAGTCAACCCATCAACCCACTTATAAATGGGTTTGGGTCTGGTAGAGGGAGATCCCCCAGACCCATTTATAAATGGGTCGGGTTTAATGGGTCTGGATCTGAATCTAGTATGCAAGCATTTTTATAAGGTTGAAAACGGGTTTGGGCTGGATGGGTTCCTTGAAACATTGACCAAACCTGCCCAGTAAATGGGGTTGGGTTGGGTTGGGTTGGGTTGGGTTGGGTTCGGTTGGGTCGGGCCAAATACAAAGGAAACCAGACCCAAAACTAGACCTGTCTAGCAAATGGGTCTGTTCTTGGACCCAGACCCAGACCCGTACCATTTAACAAATGGGTCGGGTCTAAATGGGTTGGGTCTGGGTATCCCATCGGGTCCGCTGACCCATTTACAGCCCTATTAGTTCGTATTGAAATAAGAAATGCTTTGAATCAAAGATTAGTTAAAAGAAAACAAAGCATAATTCGGAAAAGACAATACAAATCGAAAACGAAATTGAAGATAAAAAATATAGAAAAAAAAAAGGAAAAAAAAGAAGCAGTTGTCTTACCAGAGTGTGCACTGAATTTGGTTGATGGAAATGCTTGGAGGTGCAATCAGGCTTCTGCAGCAGCTGATCGATCGTATTGATCGGAACATCTTCGATTGCTTTCATAACTCTCTTAATTTCCTCAGATTCCAAGAAAATTTCTTCGCTTTCTTTAATCCTCTCTATCTATCTACAAAATTCCAAATAAATGAAGAGTGCGGATCATCTGTGCTGAAGGCGCAGGAAATTCCAGTGCCATTGCTTCTCATTGGTCCAGGTCATCCCAGAGGACTTGGGCTGACGAGATACGCGGGATTTCTCCCAACCAAATACACAGCGTGCTACACAACATTACTTTTAACGTGTGGGACTTCTTTGGGTCCCACAACAATTTATGTTTCATATCCACACCGTCCATCAATTTTTACAGATGATTCTAGAGTATGAGCCCAAAAATGAGGTATATTCAAAGCTCAACTAAACCACGTCAAAGAACATAGCTAAGATTGAATGGAAACCGTAGACACCTTCCGAGGGTCTGCCGTTACATTTTTTTGCTATCTAACCTCTTAATAATGTTACACATACCTTTATGAAGGGAAAAATACAAATATAAGTTTTATCAGAGCCTCCTATAGCGCCAAGAAGTTTTTAACCGTAGGTGTTCAATTCAGACCGTTTCTATAGTGTGGCCCGGTTGAGCTTAGTTCTGCCTCATTTTTTGTCTAGTTCCATTAAATGGTATGAAAAAATTGATTAGACGGTGTGGATCTGATAGATACATCATAATAGGGCCCACTTAAGTTTCACATGTAAATACTTCTTGTTTTCTTCTATCAAAGGAATGTGCTGCACCACGTGAGCATACTAGGTGAAACCCCGACTTCACCCGCGGCGTTTACAGTGGTGCCCACCTTGACATGTGTATTCTATATCCACCCTGTCCTTCTATTTTTTCATATCATTTTAAAGCATTATCCAAAAAATGAAACAGTGGTGGCTTACCACTACCTATGCCATAGGAAACAGTAGTGACTTACCAATAACGGGCCACGAAAGTTTTGTATCAAGCTGACATATGTTTTTTGACTTCATCCAGGCTCATGTGAACTTATCAACAGATTGGATGTCAAATAAAAACCATAGAAACATTAAGTTGATCCCTAATAAGTTTTTAATAGTAGAGTATTCAATCACCACTTTTTCCTAGGGTATGGTCCACTTGATAATTGGATATTCTTAAATTTTGGTAGAATGGCCTAAAATGATCTGAAAATTCAGATGGACGGAGTGGATATAGAATAAACAAATCAAGGTGGGCCCCATGGTAAGGGTTGCACCGTCTTCGCTGATGCCCAGTCTCACCTAATCCGCTCCCCTGGATCACACACCGATCACAGGAGGTGTGAAATTTAAGTGGGCTCCACGATGATGTATTTGTTAGATCCACACCGTCAATTCATTTTTTCAGATCATTATAAGGCAATGAACCCAAAACCAATGTAGATTCAAAGTTAAAGTGAACCACATCATTGAGGACATTAGGAATTGATGCTAGGCCACAGGATGCTCTTATCAAGCTGAAGTTTTTATTTTAACTTCATCTAGGAATGTGTGATCATATGAACAGGTCAGATGGAAAATAAGCCTTCATGTTGGTCTTAGAAAAGTTTCAATGGAAGTTTGTTCAATCTCCACTGCTTTATGCTTTATGTGGTGTGATTCACTTGATGTTTGGATTCACCTTGTTTTTGGGATCCTGCTCTAGATTTATCTGGAAAAATTAATGGACAGTATAGATTTAACAAAACAATCATGGTGGAACTCAAAAAAAGTTACACACGTTAATAGTAAGTTGTGTAGTTAGCAACGTATGTGGGAGAAAAATATCCGGCGTTTCTTGGTAGGATGTAGTCCTCGAAACTGACGTGTACTAATGAGAAGCAACGGCGCTGGAACTTGCAGTGCCTTCGACACAGGCGATCCGCACTCATAAATGAAAGGAAAGGCTTGCGTTGTGTAACGCGCAGCGCCGACGTCGGAAGCGGATTAGTTGTTAACCGGGTAACACTGCAGCGGCTGTTTACCTGCTGTGGGGCCCACCTTTATATATTTGTTGTATATCCACGCCGTCCATCAGCTTTTACAGATTATTTGAGGGTATGGTTCCAAAAATGAAGTAGATCCAAATCTCATGTGGACCACACCATATGAATTAATACAGTGGTGATTGACCATTAAAAACTTTTGTGGGCCACAAAAGTTTTATCAACATGTTAGATGCTAAATAAATATTACGGTGGGCCCTAGGAAGTTTTCAATGGTGGGCATTCAATCACCACTGTTTCGTGTGGTGGGTCCACCTGAGATTTGGATCTACTCCAATTTTGGGCACATGCTCTAACATGATATGGAAAAAACGGATGAACCGCGTGGATATACAACACACCAATGTGGGCCCCAAGATCAGGGAAAAAACCTGCTAGGGGGTGACACCTAATGTGATCATGTCGGTAATCTGTGCCGCTGTAAAAAGCAATGTGGACCCCACCATGATGTATGCAATTTATCCATGCCGTCCATCCATTTTTCCTTCAGGGTATGAACTCAAAATTGAGGCAGATCCAAATCTCAAGTGGGCCCCACCGATTGAAAACCCACCATCAAAATCTGATCATTTCCATGGCGCCTTTGTAATTTCTCTCCCTTGTTCTCAGTTGGGTTGCCCACATGATCTCTCTCTTTTTTTTTTTTATCAAGAATGGGACAGTGCTGAGCTGGATCAAGTGGGTCCCACTTTAAACCCACGTTTTGGGTAAGCCCAGAAGTCAATCGAGTGGGCTGGGCTTTAAGTCAAAGGGTAGTCATGGTTAGGTGTGGCGATGGGTCTAGGCTGCCCGGGGGTCAACTAGCCCAAGATTCAACCCTATCTGACCTAACGGCCCATATAGCTTGTAAATGGGCTTAGCCAATTGATCTGACCTCCCTGGCCCAAAACCTGAAACAAATCAATAGAGATAATTACAGATACGTATGGACATGGATGGTAGCATGGGGTGGCAATGGGCCAGGTTTGGGCTGGGCTAGGATAGGCTCAGGGTCATCCCGACACTTGAGGTCCAAGGCTCAAACCGGGCCCATGCTTGGGCCCATTATTTTATTTTTTTTAAATAAAATTCCCATTTCCACTTAAAATGTTCCTAACGTATCCCTTGATCAAGTGGGCCACCAATGCACAAAGAAATAGATATCTAAATGATAAAAATCAACGGTCCACATTCAAAATACATGGGTTGCCTAATCAAGGAATAGAATGATGTATTTACAGGATACAAGACATTTACATATCGTCAGGTTAGACCCGGCTAGGTTGGGCTAAAATGGACTTGCGCCCAAGCCTGACCACATGCCAAGCTAATAGGTCCAAGCCTAGTCAAAGCCAGGTCGGGCTCATCAGGCTGGGTGGGTTGCTTGGCCCATTGACATTCTCCACTCTTAATCGCAGATCGAGATGGATTGGGCTAATTGGTAATGGATCACAGATCATTCTTGGCCCACTTAGTGAGTGGATCGGGCATGGGTTGACCCTAGCCTGAACACGAACCCGAACCCGAACCCAAACCCGAGCGCCGGGGAGATGATATGAGACTCCAACAGACCCGAGTTAAGTAGAGCCATCTTTCATCGAGTGTGGCTCACCACCAGCATTCCTTAGTACAAAAATCAGGTGGGCCACTCATCAGGTAAGCAACACATCGTGCTTCTAAAAGTGGACGATTTGATACAGGAAAGAAATATAGGAATGCCATCTGATGCTAATGAGTAGGGCCATTCTTCGGCAATCTAGACCACTCATCTATTCCTCCCATCATGGATGGACCAGGTCCTAAAGATTGCGAGAACCAGCCCAATCTTTGGAGGAGACAACCTACCAGCGTTCGGATAGTGGGCCACAGTAGAGAGATTTAAAAATGGGAATCATGAGACACTGGCTTAAATGATGAATACTCCGGCAGCTGCTACGCTTGATACACAGGCACTCAGAAATCAGAACTTGTGAAAGTGACACACATTAACTCAAATTAAACCGTCGAAATTGTAGATTGGTTGAAATTGGACCGTTAGATATTTTCCATTTTGAACCGTCCAATAGTATATACAAGTTTCCAAGTGATCCTAAGTGTGGCCCAAATAAGGAATGAAACGATGGCCCAAATAAGCACTTCCAATGTGGAATATATGGTCCATCCAGATGAGTCCCATCGATGGATGGTCTAGATGACTGAACCAAGAAACTGTACCAACTGAACCCGAGTATATACCAATCCTATAACTCATCTATTCAACACGAATGAATGGGTCTCCTAATGGATTAAGTCTTGAATTGGTGGCCCACCAAATGAATGGTCAGGATCTCCCACAAGCATGCCTACTATGCAAAGCTATACTGTGAACCATTTACCATCTCTACAAATAAGAGCTTATTTGCATATTTATTAAAAAAAGTCTTTTTAACTGAACTTAGATTGTTTAATAATATTAGGGTTTTTAACATCTACCCTTTTAGGGTAAAAAATTTACTTCTTGAGCCTGACGTCTACGTATGATGTTGGTCTGTCGAGTGTGGGAGTAGATTCGATCGGTGCGGCCTTGGCCTAACCCAACACAAAACACCTTGACCATCGGGCCCATCTTAATGTATGCGTAGCATATCGATGTTGTCCATCTGTTTATTCATATCATTTCAGGGCAAGAGACAAAAAATGCAGTAATTCCAAATATTAGTGGTCCACACTGATGGCCTGTTTAGATGCAGCCAAGCCGGAGTTAAGTTACTTATCTAATGTTAGTAAGTTCGATTAAAAATCAATATCAGCTATTTATTTGTTAAAAATTACATAGGTATTTAAGCAATTTGTTTTTGCTTTTTTCCAAAGTAACTTGTTTCCATTACTCTTTTATTTTTTATTTTTTATTTTTTATTTTTATTTTACAGAGCAGAGTGATTGCAACCCAACATATTATTGGGCATGCAAACCTGGCTGACGTGGACACTACCATCGGATTAAATCACCAGATTTGACAACACATCCTGGTAGATCCCTCTTTTTTGTACTTATTAGGGTGTAAAATCCATCGTACATCCAACAAACATACACGTGGTAGCATGCCACAAGTTATGGGTCCCCACATGCACGTGCTTCTGTGCTCCCACAGAAGCACTCGAGTACGAAACTAGTATACTAATTTCAGGAAGCCTTCATAAGTGCACGCTGCCACACATGTGTACTTATTAGATCTAAGTCGCTCATTAGGTATACTGTACCGTGTACATCATCTGGGTCAGAATATTAGGCTATAGTCTAATCTCCTGGCACGACACACTTTCCACCGAGTCACGAGGAATAATTACTTGTCTCGTTGGAAAACAAACAAGTCTCCTTACTTTTTTACGGATAAGTACTTGTTTACCAAACATACTTATCTTCTTAATAAGTAGAAATCAAGATAAGTAGCTTATTTTAAAAGTAGCTTATCTTAAGTAACTTACAATCCAAGCCAGCCCTAAGGAAAGCAATGATGTTGGCTATTAAAAACTTCTTATATGCCACAAAACTTTTGTATTGAGTTTTTATTGTATTTTATCCTTCATCTAGGTACGTGTGACCTTATCAACAGGTTGGATGGAAAATAAACATCACGGTGTGCTCTATGAAGTTTTTAACGTTGGGCATCCAATCACCATTGTTTCCTATCATAGTCTACTGGAGTTTTGGATCTACTTCATTTTTAGCTCAAAATGGATGGATGGTTTGGATATACTACACATACATCAATGTAGGCCCTACATTTAGGATGGGACCATCCTTGACAGTGGCACATGGCCCAATGGGAGTCATCCATATTGAAACAGTTCCATTGTCAAGGAATGTGGATTGCATCCTACCCCGCTGTCTCCAGCTAGGAAAGGGCAAGAGCTCTGAGTGGCCATATTGATGCATGTGTCTTATCAACGCTGCTCATCCAATTTTTCCATATTGCTTCTGGATATGGGGAAAAAATGAGGCAGATACAGGTGAACCACACAATGGGGATTAAACTCTTACGGTTGAAAACTTCTCAGGTGTGATAGAAGTTTTAAATCAAGCTGATATTTGTGTTTTCCCTTCGTCCAGGTTTATGAAACTTTATGAATAGGTTGGGTTGCAAATACACATTACAACGGGCCCTGGAAAAGTTTCAATGGTGAGCATCGTTACCACCACTGTTTCCTGTGGTGTGGTCCACTTGAGCCTTGAATTTACCTAATTTTTTGTTCTTTCCTATAAAATGGGACGGAGAAATGGATGGACGTTATAGATAAAACTCATACATAACGTGGGTATGACGTGATACACGTTCATCATTAATAATTTATTGTGTTAAAGGATAGGTACTTTACACTCTCCTTTCTTCACATGATGGATGGTCAATATTAAGGCCTGTTTGATTTCTATTCACAGGGTAAATATAGTGTAAATAGTCATCATTATTTACATTGCTATTTACTTCTCTTATTTCAAAGTTGACAGTGACCGGTTGAAAGTTTTGGCGCAAAACAGAGGTGGGGAAAATTTTGGAGCGTAAAAATTGTGGGGCCCACCATGATGTATAGATCGTATCCATGCCGTCCATCCATTTCGCCAGCTCATTTTAGGGCATGACACAAAAAATGAGGCAGATCTAAAGCTCAAGTGCACCACACTAGATTAAAAAGTGGGAATTAAACTTTTATCGTTAATAATTGCTTGGGGCCACAAAATTTTTTGATAAATTTGATTTTCTCATTTTTCCCTTTATCTATGTCTATGTAATCTTATGAATGGGCCAAATGACAAACAAACATTAGCGTTGGCCCTAGGAAGGCATTAACTTTTAACGGTTAAGGTCTGTTGTAATCATTGTTTCATGTGTTGTGGTCCATTTTAGTTGTAGATTTGCCTCATCTTTTGACTCATGCCTTACAATGAACTTGTGTATTCGATGGACGACATGGATATAACATATTCATCACAATGGACCCTATCCTTTTGTGTATACAAATAAATGAAATTCAATTAAAATTATTATGATTTTTGAGGTAGTAATTCCTCGTAAAAACAAACTAGTGTAAAAGGTAATAATGACCTATTTACATTGCATTTACAAGTATTTCAAAAAATCAATCACACCTTAAAGGTGGCTCCAAATGATGAACGACCCACATCAAAGGTGGGGCGCACATAATGGACTGTCCACAATGAAGGTGGGCTTCACATAATGGAAAATGGACATTGAAGGTACACCCCTTGCGCGATGGACAATTAACATTGATGGCAAGCCTTACATGATGGATGCCCTATAACAAGGCATCAACACCTCTGGGACAGTGGTAGACTGAGTGAAGATAACCTCGTTTCAACACTGAGGTCCTCACATCGATTCCCAACGTGGGGGTGGCCAACATTAAAGTGTGGCTAACAGTGTGGGTGGGTGTGCTAACAGTGGGATGTATGCGCTAGCAGAAAAAAGGTGTGCCCCACATAATGGATGGTCTAAATTAAAGGTTGGCCCCTAACAATGAATGACCCACATCCAAGGCGAGCGCCATATGATGGATGACCCATTTCAAAGTTCGACCTGCATAATAGACTATCCACATCCAATGTCTGACATAATGGACTATCCACATCCAAGGTTAACCCCACAAGATGGATGACTCACATCAAAGTGAGCCCCACACAACTGGCAGTTTGCATCAAAGGTTGACCCCTAATGATGAATAACCCACATCTAAGGTGGCTCTACATGATGGACAACTCAATTCGAAGTTGGGCACTGCATGATGGACGGTACACATTAAAGGTGGGCTCCACATAATGGATGATCCAGATCTAATGTCCGACAAATGAACATCCCACATCCAAGGTGGGCCCCCACGTAATGGATTACCCACATTAAGGTGTGCCCATATAATAGACGGTCCACATTAAAGGTTAATCCCTAACAGTGAATAAGCCACATCCAAGGCATGCCTTGCATGATGGATGGCCCACCTCGAAGTTGGGCTTGCATTATGGATGGTCCACATTAGAGGTATGTTTCATATGATAGACGATCCATATCAAATGTCTGACATAATAGATGACCCACATCCAGGGTGGGCCATGCATGATGGATGACCCACATTAAGGTGGGTCCCACATTTTGGACAATCCGCATTAAAGATCATCCCCTAACAATTAATGACCCACATTTAAGGCATACCCCATATAATAGACAACCCACTTCGAAGTTGGGCCTCATACGATGGACGATCTACATAAAAGATGTGTCCAACTATCCTTAAAAAACATCTTATTTGAATATTTTTTGTCGTGAAAAAATGATTTTTTTTTTATAAAAAGAGGTTATAGTTGTTGGCTTAAATGTAGGCATGTTAAAGCTGGATGTGGCTCGAATTAAATTGAATGCCTTTGTCCCTAGGTGTTGAAATAGACCGAGAGACTAAGATTCATTAAGATCGGCTGTCTATTCAACCACTGACCGTGAAAGACCAGATAATTTACGAAGAGGAGTGTTCGTCCTTTAAATAAGTCATTTTGCATTTTAGTTGAAAGAACTTTTAGTTAAGTATGTGATAGCGACGGTAGTTCAATAATAGCACAATAGAGACAAGAGATATAACTGGATAAAATTTGAATTGTATTATTAAAAATATTTCAATGTGGCCACTTATAAATAACTTTGGGATAAGAATGAAGTCCATTTGTCGTTCAATATAATCTAAGCTTCGTGGTAAGACGATCGTTAGTATGAGAAGGGTGATTGTTTGTTCAAAACTTGAGGGAAACTAAGCTCATGGCTAGACGGTTGACGGAGGGCATTTTTTTATTTTTTATTTATTTTTTATCTATTCAGAGACCTAGTGAAAGCTAGGCTTACGGTGAGATGGTTGGTAAGAGTGACAGCCTATTTGAAATCCTGACAAGTGTTAGGCTCATTGCGAGACTGTTGATAGCAAGATTGCCTGTTCGAAGACTGAATGGGTACCAAGCACGTGGCGAGACAGTCGACAAAATCTCTTAACACGTAGGAAGAAAGCACTGCAGCCTTCTATTCGAGATTGAACGATCTTCCCTACAATTCAACAAAGTGTCGTGGATGAAGGGTGGAGAGAGACTAAAGTCTACGACCCATGCTATGATACAAAATTGAGTTCATGAGTGATGATGAGTTATAATAAAATAAAAAGATAAGCGTACATGAGGGATAGAGAATGGATATTGTTACGCTATGTAATGTTGGATTAGCAAGGGCTTAGAGAAGTTCGATCTCTCTCCTAGTTATAAATCATGGAGTAGTTATTAGAAAGTTACCTTTATAACCGCTCCATGTTTTAAGTGATGGGGTGTTCCTCCTCATAAGAAGAGGAGCGAGTGCAGCATAGGGGTCATTGAAAGCCCGACCAGTCTCGGTTTGGCGATCGAAATTCGCCCCGATGGTTTGTTTGTCGTTGGACAATTTTGGAGATAGTCAAACGACCGATGTTTTGGTGATCCGGCGCTTGAAGCCCTGATCGGGCACCCAACCAAGTTCGGTTGGGCGATTGAAATTCAGTTTTATTTCTCAGCAACTCTCTAAATAGTTTTCCCTTTTATCGGGCGACGATAGTGTCTAGTCAAGCACCCGATAGGCGTGCGGATTGCGAAACGCAGTTTTCTGTTTTGGCTCTATCTCTTGTGAAGTGTTATATAATTGCTTCCAAATCGATATTAGGGACATCCTAATAGGTGTTTTACACATCCAAGGTGAGAGAGAGAGAGAGAGAGGAAGATATGAAGAGAAAGAGAGAGAGGAAGATCGTAGAGAAGAGGTTTTTACTCATGACGCTTCATCCACACAGCAAACGACATCTCGATTTCTCCTACGTCCTCGAATCCGGTGAGATCTCTCAGTTTTCAATTCTCTTTTATTGTTATAAACTCTTATGGGTGGAGATTGATTTGATTGTTCTCCATTCATGTACCTAGGGTCGAGAGGTCCAAGTTCGATACGAAGATCAAGCAGTGTGTGTTTTTGGGGTATAGTGATGAAATGTTCAGTTACAGATCGTGGGATTCTATTGAGAAAAAGCTCGTCAAGACCAGAGATGTGGTGTTCTTTAAAGATTAGTATATAGAAGACATTGGAAAGCCAGAGAAAACCCAACTCAGTTCAGGTGAGATGGAAGACATGAATCCGATCACTCCTCCCATGGTACCTGATGACGCGAGAGTGAAACAAGGTGTAAGGGACGAAGGTGTTCCTACAGCGGATGAATCGGTGGAGCAGCCCCCACTTGATCCACCTGTTGAGCCACAGGTGAGGAAGTCATCTAAGGACAGACATTCGTTTAAGAGGTACTCACCGCACGAGTACATTATGTTTACCGATGAGGGAGAGTCAGATGACTACTCTGAGGCCTTATCCAACGTGCATAAGGAGGAGTAGTTAAAAGCTATACAAAAGGAGATGAAATCCTTGCATAAGAACTACACCTACGATCTGGTGAAATTTTCTAAGGGCAAGAAAGCTTTGAGCAACAAGTGGGTATTAAAAAAAAGTAGAGCAGAAGAGATCACATCTAAGGTTCAAGATAAGGTTAGTGGTGAAAGGCTTTGGATAAAAAATGAAATTCATTTCGACGAGATATTCTCACCGGTGGTGAAGATGATATCCATACGGGTGTTGCTTGGTTTGACCGTAAGTATGAATATGGATATAGAGCAGTTAGACGTCAAAATAACATTTCTTTATGGTGATATGGAAGAGGAGATATACATAATGTAGACAGAGGGGTTCGAAATTAAGGACAAGGATCACATGGTATGTAAGCTGAAGAAGAGCTTGTATGGGTTGAAGCAAGCTTCGAGGTAATGGTACAAGAAGTTCGATTTGTTCATGTTAAAACATGGGTATGATAGAATGGAGTCGGACCACTGTGTGTTTACGCGACGGTTTACGGATGGTGACTTTCTCATCCCTTTATTATATGTTGATGACATGCTCATTATGGAAAAAAAAACATAAAAAAGATTGACAGGTTGAAACAAGAGCTGGGCAAGTCCTTTACGATGAAAGACTTGGGTCTGGCCAAACATATACTAAGAATGGAAATCACTCGTGATAGAAGCAGTAAGAAGTTATGGTTGTTACAGAAGCGGTATATTGAGAAAGTCTTAGAGATGTTCAATATGAACGTAGTAAAGCTAGTTAGTTCTCCACTCGACGGTCACTTCAAATTGAGAGACATATAGTGTCCCAAGATGAAAGAAGAGGTGAAAGAGATGCAGAAGATACCCTACACTTCGATGGTAAGAAGTTTGATGTATGCTATGGTATATACGCACCCATACATAGCATATGCGGTCGAAGTGATGAGCTGATATCTTGTCAATCCTTGCAAAGAGCATTGAGCAACGGTAAAGTGGATACTACAGAATATGGGGGGAGGGGGGGTGTAACGCCCCGATTCCCATGGCTTGAGTATGACTGTTACCACGAGAACCCGGACGTTAATTTAGGGAGAAAGTATCACCTTTAAGTATGGTTTTTCAGTTGGATTATGTTTCCACATTCACAATTGCACTAGTGGGCACCATAGAGACAAAAAGATAACCATTCCATGAAAATATAACCATATCAAACACAAGTATTAATAGTTCACGAGTTTTCCCCATCTGGGACTCAGTACAAACCCAAAATATCAAGTGTCATAGGGAAAATAGATAGAAATAACTACTCTACTGATTGAGCTCGTAAAGCTCAGCAACATCGGCGTATGGCTCCTCCTCAGCATACTCCACACCCTCCTTAGCAAGAGTGTCATCGGGAGTAACTCCAAGTTCTCCATCCTCTACCATCACTCCTGCATCATCTGTACGGTTGATATTCTAAACATGAGTGGCCAGCTCAGTGTGAGGTCCCCTCGAGATTACACACCAACACACTAATCAAGAGCAGTTTAGAGAAATGGAAACATACAAAACATCCATGATGTGATCTTTCTTAAATGCATGAATGCATGCACATGTCCCTCAGCCTGGGGATGCTCATCCAGCTGAAAAACGTGGTCTGGAAGTCCCTAAGGACACACATCAGCCCCACCATGCAATTCCATCAAGAGCGGCCATCACCAGCGAAATACCAAAGGTACGTGCTATCAGCGTATGGCTCACCCAATGGTGGTCTGGGGCCAGCGAAAATACCTCAAGGGTACGTGCTCTCAGCAACCAAACCACCCGACAGTAGTATGGCTCGTCACCACATGTCCCGTCAGTGCCATGATATGTATGATTAATCGTCCATTATTAGTCCAATTTACAACCAAACCAATTATGACATTTCCTTACAACTAGTGGCCTCTCATCTCCATAACTTTCAAATGTATCCATTATAAGTTCAGTTAGGGACATAATCACAACGATTCATCTTAACAGGACTTTTAGTCCAACAAATCCATTCAAGGATTCCATCCTTAGGGATCATTCCATTTTCTTGCTTACAGAGGCCACTGGTTTAAGGTTTCATCTAACAGATGTGATCACTACAATCCAGATTCGCAATTCACTTCCAGATTTCTAAGAGGAATAACTTTGACAATTTAAAATACGTAATAATTCACAAAAACGTGGAGCAATTCATAATTTAGCATATAATTAATGATGAAATCAGATAATCATAAGACAAAGTTTAAATCATTTGTAACATGTTTTCTTAACAAAATAAATAGAACTATAACTTAACCAGTATGGAAGCGGAAAGCTCAAGGGGAGGAATCATCACCTTAAGAATCGAAGCATCTTTCAATGTTGCTTGAAACATGTACACGCTTGCTAGAATTCGACCCTACCATATTTTAGACCATTTATGCGGTTAGATTGTCATATCCATAATTTATATGGTTAAGATCAACCCTATGGTGGTGGATCTAAAATTTTAAGGAGGTGGCCTATATAATCTAAATTCAAGTTTTAGGGTTTAAATGACATATTTAATACTTTAGGAAGGTGGTGGATTCCATAGATGTGACCCCACGTAGATTTTTAATTAAACGGACTTTACATACATAAATGGTTTTGGGCTAAGTTTGGGTCCAATTTGTGATCACAAGGGGCCATCTTTTAGAGAAATAAAATGACCACTGTCTCCTACAATGTGGTCCACCAGAGCTTTGGATTGCCTCATCTTTTGTTGGAGGGCCCATGGACTAAAATAATATGGAAAAACAGATGGGCGGCATAGATAAAACAGATACTCCACGGTGGGACCCATGGGGTGGGCCACCCGCTGGGTCAGCGTGCCCAAGCACACTGCCACCTGTGGTCCCAGTTGGGGTCCAATAGGTTTCGAATCAAGTGGGTATTAATGTTTTCCCCTTCATCCATATCCATGTGATGGTATGTACACGTTGGATGACAAATAAACATCACTATAGGGCTGGGGAAGGTTTCAACGGTGGAGATCATTATTCCCACTGTTTCCCGTGGCATGGTCCACTTGACATTTGGATGTGCTTAATTTTTTTGGGCTCAGCCACTAAAATGAGCTGGAAAAACATAAGGATGTAATAGATAAGGCACATACATTCTAGGCGGGCCCAACTGAGTTTTCGATCAAGCTGATATTTTGTTTTCCCTCTTCCACACGTGTGTGGAATTATGAGCAGGTTGGATCTCAAATAAATATCATGGTGGGCCGTAGGAAGGTCCAACAGCCTTGTCACTGTCCTCACTGTTTTCTTTCAAATGGGGTCCACTTGAGATGTGGATCTGTCTCATTCTTCAGATCATGCCCTAAAATGATCTCCCCAATTGGATGGACGGTGTGGATATAGCACATACAGCATGGTGGGACCCACAGAGTGGGCCACCAGCTAGACACCACGCTCCCAGCGTCCGTGGACGCTGGGTACACCAGCGTCAGAGACGCGCCTCTCCTTCATCTTCTTATTTTCTTTCTTTTATTCTTTTTTTTTCTTTTTTTTGTGTTCATATCAAGTGGGGCCCACATGGGTCTGATCCACTCCGTTCATCAGGTTCTCCATCTCATGGGGGACCCAATAAGCCCAATATTGGGTATATGATTCGGTCTAAAAACTTCAAAGTGGGCCAAAAGATTTCTGACAGTAGAAATCATTACTTACACTGTTTTATGCGGTGCGGTCCACTTAAGATTTGGATCAGTTTCAAATTTGGGGCCTGGCCCTAAAATGATATGGGAAAACAAGTGGACGGCGTGGATGGAACACAAACATCAAGGTGGGTCCCACGAGTGGGGACCCCATTCACTATCAAATGACGCTGGACGTTCCAGCGTCAGAACGTCCAGACGCTGGACGTCCAGTGCCTTATTTTTTTTTTGTTTCTTTTTTTTTTTTTATTATTCTTATGGTTATTTCATATGGGGCCCACTTAGGGACAATCCACCCCATTCATCAGATTTTTCAGCTCCTTGGGGACCTAATAAGCTCAATATTGGGCAGGTGATTCTGTCTATAAACATCACGGTGGGCCATGGAAGTTTCGACAGTAGGCATCCTAGCTTCTACTGTTTTCTATGGTGTGGTCCACCCGAGATCTGAATTTACTTCATTTTTTGTACCCAGTCTTAAAATGGACTGGAGAAACAGATGGACAGCGTGGATTACATACATGCATCAAGGTGGGTCCCACGAGTGGGCCCTATGGATTTCCCCCAAACTGGGCTTCGTCCCAGCGTCCTCTGGACGCTGGCTGCCCAGCAGCCCTTTTCTTTCTTTCTTTCTTTCTTTCTTTCTTTTCTTTTCTTTTCTTTTTTTTTGTTGAGCCTTAACCAGTGGGGTCCACACGTGCAGGATCCACTTCCTCCATCAGCTGGGCCATCGCATGGTGGGTCCACAGGGTGGACAGCGTGGGTGAACTACATACATCATGGTGGGCCGTTGGCCACACTAATTATGACATAAAGTGGGTCCCCAAGTGGGATCCACACCATCAAAGGGTGGGACCCATTCATGGACGATCCAGCCCATCCATCTCATTGCCCATCACAAGGTGGGCCCAAGGGAAGAAAATGAAAAGTAAACGAGAAAAAGGGGGGAAGATTGCACTCACCTTGATCTCCTTGATCAAGGGTCGATCTTGACGGTTGAAGCGGATGGATGGTTGAGATAGAATGGGAGGTTGATGATGGCCCACCAAAATTGCTACTCTCTCTCTCTCTCTCTCTCACTCTCTCTCTCTTGATATGGATGAAAGGAGATGGAAGATGGGGGTGAGGGTATGCACGATCCCTCCCCCCTTTATAACCTTTTATTCATTTATTTATTTATTTTAATGCAAGCATGGAGAGGGATGGGGTGACATGAGAGGATGGGTACTAGGAGGCATGGTGGAATTCTAGCCATCATTTCCTCCCCCTTTTGACTTTTTTAATTTATTTTATTATTTTCTTTTATAGATATTTTTTTTCCTATTTTATTATTATTATATTATTATAATAGATATATATATATGATATATTATATATTATTGCAAGGAGACCTTGTGGTGGGCCCACACAAGTGCTAAAACTATGTTTTCGGGTTTTCGATCAAAGGGCTTAACTTTGCGCTCGGGTATCGATTGACGTGCGATTTCGACAATGCACCGCAGTGACACGCGGTTGACATGATAGAGATTCAAGATCCTTGAGATAAATCGTTAGATTTTGATACTAATGATAGGCACCGCATACGGGTCATCAAGCATCAATTGAGACGCGGGGTGCGGTTGTGTTATAGGACCGGGGTATTACAGGGGGGGGGGGGGGGGGGGGGGCTCTTCAAAGCTGAGCCTATGCTTCAGTGAATGGAAACCTATGTTAAAGGGCTACATGGATGTAGATAGGGCTGTCAATGGCACGGATCTTGATCCGTATCCGATCCGATTTAATCGGATTCGGATCAATAATCGGATAATCGGATCAGATACGGATATCCAAAGATGATCCGTTTAATATTCGGGTCGGATTCGGATCAACCTTGATCCGGCCCGTTAACGATCCGACCCGATAAAAAAATAAAATAAAATAAAATAAAATAAAAACATATGATAATCTCTCTTTCTCTCTCTCTCTCTCTCTCTCTCTCTCTCTCGGATATCCGGTCGGATATCGGGTCGGATCATAATCGGATGGGAAACGGATTTCGAAAAATTTAATCGGGTCGGGTTCGGATCATATACTTGTGATCCGAATCGGATTCGGGTCGGATATATTCTTAATCGGGTCGGATTCAGATCATCACTGATCCGGCCCGTATCCGACCCGTTGACAGCCCTGGATGTAGATATGGCAGGTGACATAAACTCTAGGAAGTCTACTTTAGGGTTCATGTTCACATTTGCAGGGGGAGCAGTCTTATGGTAGAGCAAGCTATAGAAGGTCACAACATTGTCTACAATTGAGGTAGAGTATATCGTAGTCACAGAAGCATGCAATGCGATGCTTTGGATGAAAATATTCCTACAGAAACTTAGCCCGAAGTAGGATATGTACGTGGTCTATTGTGATAACCAGAGTGTCATACATTTTAGTAAGAATCCAAGCCAGCAGTCCAAGTTGAAGCAAATTAAGGTTTAGTATGACTGGATTAGGGATATGTTGAAGAACAAGGTGCTACAACTTGAGAAGATCCACGCGGATGATAATGGGTTAGACATGATGACCAAGGCATTGCCTAAGGGCAAGTTCGAGGCTTATAGAAGCCTGGTAGGCTTGAAGACAATGAAGCCATCATCCTAAGTCGGAACGAGAAGATTTAATGAGGTGTTCCTCCTCATGAGAAGGGGAGAGAGTGTAGCTCAGAGGTCATCGGTTGCCCAACCAGTCTCGGTCGGGCGACTGAAATTTAGCCCAAATGGTTTGTTAATCACTGAACAATTTTAGAGATAATGGGCGACTGATGTTTTGGTGATCGAGCGCCCGACCAGGTTCAGTCGGGCGACCAAAATTTAGTTTTATTTCTCAGCAACTCTCTGAACAGTTTTGCCTTTTATCGAGCGCCTGACAAGCATGTAGACTGCAAGACGTAGTTTCCTGTTTGGCTCTATCTCTTGCGAAGTGATATATAATTGCTTCGAAATCAATATTAGGGCATCCTAATAGGTGTTCTACACATCTAAGGTGAGAGAGAGAAAAAAAAGGAAGAGAAGAAGAAGAAGGAGAGAGAGAGAGAGAGAGAGAGAGAGAGAGAGATCGTAAAGAATATGTTTTTACTCGTGACACTTCATCCACGCAGCAAACGACATCTCGATTTCTCTTATGTCCACAGATCCTGTGAGATATCTCAGTTTTCAGTTCTCTTTGATTGTTATCCACCCTTGTGGGTGAAGATTGATTGGATCCAAGCATGTTGTGCTTGTGATCGTTGTGTATTAGCCTTTTATATAGTGGATTTGTTATTTGGACGAGGTCCCGTGGTTTTTACCTCCATTTGAGGGTTTTCTATGTAAAAACTCTTTTGTATTCATGTGATTGATTGTTGATTGTGTTTCTGTATTATCATATCCTATAATTCATGGTAGTTGAGGTGCGAGATCCTGATCTTTTGTACACCACCCTCAACATTAAGAGAAATTATTTAAGCCACTAAGTAATTGTAGCGTCTTGCGTTTTATGACGTATAGCTGTTAGTTATCACCACTTGGCCCCTAAGATAAATGAAGTGAGGTAGTTACTAAGATGATTAGACTCAGATAAATGTTCCGTCACATACTTTGTTATGGGTGGATATTGAAGTGGTTAAGCTACTGAACAATCATGACCTCTTATATCTCGCTAAGTGTAGATAGTGGTTACTAGAATGTTTAGGTCATGAAGCGATTATGGCCTTTTATATCTTGCCATGTGCAGATAATGGTTACTCATTTTATTGATTTCATCATGTGATATTTGTCCCATGATAAAGGCCAACTTGACTAAACGGTTATTTGATTCCCTATTATTCTCATTCCTTCGACTGTGCCACCATGCTGGCAATTCCTCTGGCCATGTCAGCCATAAATATTTTATCTTTATCTTATTTGAGATATTGTTTCGATGTGTCAGCTTGCTTTTTAACGATTAGATATATGGTGTTAGATCAGGTGTAAACAATTAAAACTACTAATTTATTCTCTCTAATTAAAGCCTACTTTAATTAACCGTTTATCAAAGTAAATGCTGAGAATAACATAATGACTGCTTTTAATATTCATTTGGATGGAAGGGAAATGGGAGGTAATTTTGCTCGGAAAACTCAAATTGCACGTGAGGGAATTGGCTTTGTAAAATCCACGGCTCCCACACACTGTCCATTGACTTTACTATCTCATTTTAGGGCATGAGATTTTATGCTCAAGCGGACTACACTGCAAGAGGCATGCAGGATCTATGGTGATGTGTATCTATCAACCAACCTGTTCATAGGGTCAAACAATTATTATAACTAAAACAAAAAATATTAATTTGATCTAAAACTTTCATGGATCCGAAAAAAGATTCTAAGAGCAGGTGTTTGATTCCTACTAAAGCCTGTGGTGGATTTGCCTTTTTTTTGGGCTTATGCTCTAAGAGCGTGTTTGTTTATCCATTTACCTGCGTAAATGCTTGTAAATGGGCTATGATTACTTTTTCCATACGTTTGAAGATATGTGTAAGTAACGCAATAAATGCAACTGAAAAAGTAGGATGGTAACGAAGGAGCTGGGGACGTAAAATCTGTAGGTCCCACAATGATGTATATATTAAATCCATGCTGTCCATCTGTTTTATTGGATCCCTTTAGGGAACTAACCAAAAAATGGCATAGATTGTAAGCTCAGGTGAAGCACACCATTAGAAACAAGGGAATACTGCCTTGCACCGTTAAAACTAGAATTTTGTGTGGGGCCCACAATGATGAGTATCTGTCATCGAACCTGTTCGAAAGGTTATACTGACATGAATGAAGCAAAAAACTAAATATCTACTTGATCCAAAACTTTTATGGCCCACGAGAAGTTTTCAATGGTAGATTTTCAATTCCCATTTTAGCTTCCATGTGGTCCACATCTGTACTGAATCCGCATAGTATTTAAGATTATGCCCTAAAATTAGGGGATAAAATAAATGAACGGTATGAATGCGACACATACATCACTGCGGGCCCTATAAATTTTATGTTGTGTTCCTAGATTTTAGTAAAACTGTCTCGTAAAAAGTGCGGCTTACTTACTATTCCACTGGCAAATAATTATTACTAATTTTCAGGGATTCACATGTGACCCTAGTTAAACAAACACGCCCTAAAATGAGTTGATAAAACAGATGGATGGTGTGGATCAAACACATACATTAATTTTATGCCTCGCTTTTCTTCTCCTCGATTTTAGTGTACTTCTCGCGAGCATGAATGAATTTCAAATGATAAGAAATTATTGCTCATTTACTTTAGCAAATGGTCAGCGAAACAGTCCTGATCAATTTCCATAGCATTTCCTCTTGCCAGGTATTCTATATTCTCGAGATTGGTCTTTCGTACACATGCGTTACACATGTGGAAATTTGTGACAATAAAAAAAAGCCGTTCAAATTGTGCGGGCGAATCTAGACACGTCAGAAATCAGATTGATGGACTGTAGAAACCTCCCAGACCGTTCGTGATGGACACTTTTACTTGAACCGTCAATTAACGATTCGCTAATCTGCCACGTAAGAGATCATTTCCCTTTAAATATTGTTTCATGGCCCATCTAATCTTAAACGCATGTTCTTTCACCGTATAATTTCAATTAGAAATGTTCCTTCCGTACAATTTCTGGTACATGCATATGAACAAACATACTCCGCCAGAGTAAGAAAACTTCCATGCGTGCGTATGAGCTATTTTACTCCTCGGACTACACGGTTTGAACTTAAACGAGGTTTTAGGAGCAGTTTTAAACTGTTCCCATCAATGTGGCCCATCAGAATTTTTATCAGAATGATCTTTTCTATGTGCGGTTAAAATAATGGTTTTCACTTGGTGGACGGAGTGGATTTACATATAAAACATGTGGGATACAAGAGCTTGGGTGCTTTACGCAGTCGGTGCTGCTGCATACCAATCCAGTCCGCGTTAGATCCATAGAGTTTGGTCCACCTCATATTTGGAATCTGCCTCATTTTTAGGACCATGGTCTAAAATGAGCTGAAAACACGGATGGACGGCGTAGATATACAGTACATACATCGAGGTGGGCCCTCATATAATCCGAACGCTCCTTCTTTCTTAGAGCATAACCATTCAATCCGTTCTTTACCCATTGTACATTTATGCTGTGACTTATCCTGTGGACGGTCTGGATCATCCATCGGATGGGTTAGATACCGGTATATAGATTAAGTTTAGTAGTCCGCGGACTACAATACCCTGCCTTTCCATGTAGAACTGGAATCGCGGAGGGACATCGCCATGTGACTGCACATGCACGAGTCCAACCATGGCAGCACTCCCACGCATCCGTGCCGGCGTACATCCTCGGCTCTGATTATTCCTCTCGCCGGGGCCCACCTTCACGAACGTCCACGTGGAACCACGTCCTTACAGATCCCAAATTTCAGATCTTTCTATTTCGAAAAACGCGTCGCGCGACTGCACCTTCCTTCCAGCTGTATCCCGCGCTGCATACGCGGGCACGCGTCCCAAGACTCGACATCTGAGCCGCTAGCTGGATGGACCCCAGCTTTAGTCCGCGCCACGAAAACGGGCGCGGCTTCGGTGGATCCGAGGTGGGTGGATCCCTGTCTGCAGGGCCCACCTTGGTGTATGTGCCTTACATCCACACCGTCCATCCGTTTTGACCGCTCATTTGAGGCTGTGATACAAACACTGAAGCATATCCAAATCTTAGGTGGACCACACAACAGGAAAGAGTGGTGATTGACCAATAAGTTAGTTGTGGGCCACAAAAGTTTTCGATATTTGTTAGTTCCCTTCGTACAGGTCTTTGTGACCTTATCTACAGGTTGGATGGAAAGTAAACATTCCGGTGGCCCCCAAGAAGTTTTTCATGGTGGGTATTCATTATTCAATCACCACTGTTTCCTGTGGTGTGGTCCACCTAAGAATAAGATCTGCTTCTTTTTTCTTTCTTTTTTTGATCGTGACCTAAATTGAACTGTCAAAATGTATGGACGGCATGGATGTAAGTCACGTACATTACAGTGGCACGCAAGCCGCGCCCCACGAAAACCGAGCGCGGATTGGGTACCACCGCCACCAGTACGCAGATAGAGGCGGACGATCGTGTCAGGGGTTCTGTGGGGCCCACCGTTGTTATATGTTTTATCCACGCCGTCCATCTACTTTTAAAGATAATTTTAAGGTATTATACCAAAAGGTTAAATAAGACTGGATGAATGTCCAATAAACATCACAGTGGGCCCTTAGATGTTTTTAATGGTAAGATTACAAACCTTAGTTCTTCATGTGGTGTGGTCCACTTGAGCCTTCTATCTTTTTACATTTTCGCATCAAACCTTAAAATGATATTTAAAAATAGATGAACAGCATGGATAAAACATATAGATAACGGTGGGCCCCACAGAGCCCCTGAGACGACCATCGGTCTCAATCTGCGTCCCTGGTGGGGTAGTACCCAATCCGCGCTCCACTAAAACCGGCAGCGAGTCAGGTGTTATCCCGGGAACAACTTAGTGGGTGTTACCCCTTCCTTCTGGCACACGTGGATAGTATTTTGTATATCGACACCGTTCATCCGTTTCTCTGGCCCATTTTATGATGGTCTTCCAAAAATTATGCAAATCCAAATCTCAAGTGGACCAGTACCACCGGAAACAGTGCTGATTGAGTGATCACTATTAAAAATTCCAAAGAGCACACCTTAAGGTGTTGGTAAATTTTATTTTCAATCCAAGTTCTTCATAATGACCTTCTAGATGAAGATGAAGGGAAAATTTAAAGATCAGATTGATCTAAAACTTTTGTGGCCCGTAAAATGTTTTTAATGATAATTCAACCCTCTTTCTATTAGTATGGTCCAACTATGATTTAGATCCTCTTATAATTTTGGATCGCGTCCTAAAATTAGGCATAACAACATATGGATGGCATGGATATACACAAAAATACATCAAGGTAGCCCCACACGGTACCCACTAAGGTGTTACCAAGGTAACAGCTAATTCCCTCCCACTAAAACCAATCTTAAGTCCTTTCCTAATGGGCCCCACAATCACGTAGAATGTAAGCGATGGGTCAATTTGTAACCTTTTATGTCTGTGCTTGTGTATGGCCCACCGCATTAACTGGCTCCGATCGAGCACTTAGGTTGGGGCCCACCACTTCCGGTAGGATGGATAAACGAATTATCCAAAGCGTAACAGCCACGTGTCGCTGTCCAATAGCCTTCTCGCACTTGGACACGTCGGAATCATGCAGAAAAAAGCCACAAACCAACTTGATGCGTCTGAGCTGTCGTACTCTCTCTTTCACGCCACGTGGCGCCTTCCAAAAGCGCCTTCCATCTCGAGCTCCAACACACGTGATGTCAAAGCAGGAGAAGGGCCCACCTTGCATTAAATCTGGACACGTGCCGCCTCGAGGCATTGATGCGTGGCGAACACCCACCTCGGGATTCCGTAAAGGAAGCCTCGGTGGGATCTGAGAAGCGACAGACGCTATAGGACACGTGTCGAGATCCCATCCGCTACGACCCGGACACCAGGACGGACGAGAGCGGATTACGACGAACAGCTATACATGCGACCATATATCGACACGTGTCCCTACCGCCCTGTGATACGGTCACGCCACGTTGCGGCCCGCGGTACATGCAGGCGGTCGTCGTGGTTAAAACGCTTCCCGCTAATTTTAGCAGCGCCTTCCATATCCGTTTCGCCCTAATCGCGATGGACGTCCCATGCAACATTCATCAGTTGGTGGGGCCCACTTATTTAACCTAAGAAACTGATCAAACCGTCCATAATATTCTATATATCCTCTTTTATCGTTATGTCAAATTATATAAATATATTACTTTTATCTATTTCAATTTGAAAACAACTAAACGGATGGTTTATATGCTTTTTATCATTACATTGTTCGTATTAAGCTTATGTTAGGCCTTTTTTAGGAAATAGACGGTTGTGATTGTATTTTATTAAATCCAAGACGTACACATTGAGCGATGTACAGTAGAAAAATATCCATCGCGATGAACATGCAACGACCTCATTCACCTTGACAGGCTGACCCTAATCAGCGCTTCCGCGGAACACGCCAAATCCTCTTACGTGTCAAGCTGCCGTCCATCCCTACCTGTCCTTGTGCCACGTGGCATCCTCCCTGCATCTAGAACTCTTATATGAAATCTCCACGCACCTACAAACCTCCTTGGAGAGAGAGAGAAAAGGAGGAGGAGAAATTAAAAAAAGACCCCTGGAAATTTGAGAATTTCAAAAGCGAGATGTTGTAGATTTAGGGCAACGATTCCAACGATCAGCAATGGCCCAAATCTCGAATCTTGGTCTTGATGAAGACGAGGTGGAGCTCAGCCTCGGCCTCTCCCTCGGCCGAGGCTTCCGGAAGCGGCCCACCACCGCATCGACATCGTCCACCGTCGATCTGAAAGGTTCGGACGTCCGAGATGAAGCGGACCCGAACTCGCTGGACCCGCAGAAGAAGCGAGAGCTTCACGCGCTCCGCAGGCAGGAGGCGCGGAAGAAGAGAGAGCAGAAGAAGAGCGGGCAGTGGAATGGCAATGGCGTTCTTGTAAATAGGTCGGATTCGGTGGCTGATAAGATGTTGCTGGAGACGCAGAGGTTCGAAGCTAGGGTTAGGGATCGGACGGTGAAGGAGAACGAAGGGTCGCGATCGGAGCGGCGGGCTGGGGGAGATCAGAATGTGGGCCTCAGCTTAACCCCAAATCCTAACCCTAACCCTAACCCTAACCCTAACCCTAATTTTGGAGGGTATCATCCTAATGGATTTACGGTTTTGCCCCCGTCACAGCCACCGCCACCGCCACCGCCAACGGCGGCGATGCAGTATCCGTTTCACCCAATGCCGTATGTTCCTTTTGGGAATGGGTTCCATTACCCTTACATGGTGCCTTACTGGGGCCCGGCTGCGGCAACGGTGCCTCCGCAGCCGTCGGATTCTGTGGCCAGGGCTGATGGGCCGAGGCCGGACGGGTGCCGGGCGTTCAGGCCTTTCCAGCCGTCCGATCGTGATCCGAGCGGTGGGGAACGGGTTGCGGGTAGTGATTCAGGGCAGAATGGGAGTAAAGGAGGTGGGCCATCGAGCGGATCGACGGCCAGCAGCTCTTCTGCTATCTCTGATAATCAAAGCGAGTTTCTGAGAGGTATGTGTTTCTTTCTCTGGGCTATTGAAATTGTGTGAGAAATCTTCAGGGTCTGAATTCTCTAAAGGTGGGGTATGTGGTTTGCTGATCCAGACCGTTGATTTCATGAGTTCCACCTTGGATTGTTAATGCCCCAAGAAGTTCCTGATTGGAAGATCCGACGCACCCAAGTATTTGGCTTTCTTTGTCTTGACGGTTTAGGATATTCCAATCAAGGAGATCTATTGGGGCATTCTCCGTCGACTATGGGGTCCATCAGATCAACGGTCTGTAACAGTGGACCATGGGCCCTCTAAGGTTGCATGATCCAACCATCGATTTGGCCACAGCATTGATCCTTCTTCCCCATGAAAAACTGATGAGATCCAATGGCTGTGAAGAAATTCTGGCGCGATTTAAATTCCAGCATTGGGGCAAAATCACATTGTCTTTACAAGATCGAAGCTTCATAACTACAGCATTGGGCCCACCGATTGATGATCCAAACTGTTTCAGTTGGTGGGCCTCACCATTAATGAATGGCCCACATGCAAGGGAAGAATGTACGCCAACCAGATGTGTGGAATTATTCAAATGAAGGTTGTTGTGGGCCATTGTCCGTAAACTTTCTATGATCAAGATAAACGGCCTAAAGCTCAATCGAAGGTGGGCCATCACCATGGAGTGTCCAGGATACCTCTGTTTCTGGCTAAGGGCTGTAGATGATCAACGGACCTATTGCAATTCCTATTGAATTTTGATTTGCTTTCGAAATTTCAATTGATACAAGTAATCAGTCTTCAATGAAATGTCTTTGATCAACGTCCATTCCCTTTTGCAGGTGGGAGCAGCAGTGACACAAGAAGCCACTCAAGTAGGCGGCTGATCGAGTCCCAGCAGCCACAGGTTTCACTCCCACGGAATCCACAACGTCAATCCGAGCAATGCACTTCGACCCACCAGATGGAATTAGCTCAACATGCTGAGGATGCCATAGATAAGCCAGTGCCAATCACCACCACTACACAATCCGGTTCGAGCAAGCTCGAGGAACCGGCCACGACAACCTACACACCCATCTCAAACATGGCGAGATCGGGCACAGCTGAGCCCATCTCAGCTACCAAAAGCCCACCTAAGAGCCCTCTTCCACCCATACCAACGGCGGGACACGACTGCGATGACAGCAAGAATCCAGGCCCGTCATTGCCATCCCTACCGCACATGCCGTGCGTTTCCACCACCGGCAACGGCCCGAATGGGAAAACCATTACTGGGTTTTTATACAGGTATACCAAGTCAGAGGTGAGCATCGTCTGCGTGTGCCATGGAAGCTCGTTCTCACCGGCAGAGTTCGTGAAGCACGCCGGAGGCACCGATATCTCGCACCCATTGAAGCATATCGTCGTGGTGCCATCCACCTTTGGATGAACAGCGGGCGTTGCCCCCAACAGGTAACCATCCTTCATCATCTGTCCTGGTTTTTGCCTTTTTCTGAGATGGTTTTCTCAGAGTTGCATGGAGATGTTGGTTAGGCATTAGATCTTTAACATATGTATACTAAGAAAACAAGAAAAAAAAAAAAAACAGAAAAAATCCTTACATGAACTCCTTGTCAAAAGTGGCTGGAGGAGATTTTTTTCTTCTTCTTTTGTTTTTCATTTTACATCAATGAAGGGTAGATATGATTAGATCAACCTTTGTTATGTCTGATGAATTCTATTGGTGGGTGGCCCACTGTGTATGATCACAGAAGGAAATGGGGGATCTTGGCCCATTAAACATTTTTAAATTTTCATGTCCCACTTGTGGGATGGATGTCTTGGCTGGTTTTGGTTTTGGAACTTTGGGCTAGAGGCCCATTGGGAGGATGGGGGCATAGAGGGGGGAGGACATGGATGGTGTGGATTGAGTGGAAAAATCCGTTAAATGTTAGGTACGGGTCATGAACACCTTAGTTCTAAAACTTGGGGACTTGACTAAAAAATTACTGAGTCAACTCGATGTGACTCGACCGTGGGGAAGTATATGTTGAACCCACACCAACTCCAGCATATCATCAAACAGGTAGTATGCGGACTCTAGGACTAGCTAGCATACAGATCATTGGCCCTGGCGGAGTGTGGCTGGATGCTGTGCCGAGATTTCAAGCCCAAACACAGCTCTTGGGCAAAGCAAGCTTAATAGTCCAAGCCCTGGGCCTTCAGGGCAGGTCACCGGCTGAGGTGAGGGGATCCTTGTGGGGCCCACCTTGATGTGTGTACCCAAGATCCACGCCGTCCATTCGTTTTGACAGATCATTTTAGGGCATCATCCAAAAAATGAAGCAGATCCATATCTCATGTGGACCACACCACAGAAACAGTGGTAATTGAATCCCACCATGGGGGCCACCGGAAGTTTATTTGCCATCCAACCTGTTGATAAGGTAAAAAAGATCTGGATGAAGGGAGAGGAACTGACCGCACAAATATCAGCTGGATCCAGAACTTTTGTGGCACACAACAAAGTTTTAATGATCAGTCACCGTTGTTTCCTCTGATGTGGTCCACCTGTGATTTTGATCCGCTCCATGTTTGGGATCATGCTCTCAAATGACCTTTAAAAATGGATGGACAGCGTGGATGTAAGGTACATACATCACGGTGGGCCCCACAGTTGGGATCCACGGAAGCCTCGTCCACCTACTTGCATTGGGACACTTGAAACAGTTCAATCCATTGATCTAGACTGTTGATTGGGTATTTTATGAGCTACCATGAAAACATGACACTGATTTCACAAATATTAACCAATTGATCAATAGCCTTAAACATGGACGGTCAAAGTTCATTTACACAAAAATAAGGTTAATAACAACATTGATCATGGATTGCTTATGATTCCAAAGAATCACTTTGTCATGCAATCGGGACCAAACCATTCCATCCAAACACGTGGAAAAAGGATGGATTACATCATATGATGGGTCTTATTTTTGTCTTAATCAACAATTTTCTCATTTATCTCTCATACTTAGAGGTGGGCAACGAATTTATCTCTCAGTAGAGGTGGGCAACGATCTGATCCAAGTCGAACATGGATTAGATTGGATTGCTCGGCTGCCTGAGTGGGTGTGTTCGAACAATGTTCGAACAAACATTCGAAGAGAGGCAGACAATTTTTATGAGTTTGAACAATTAAGCTTTTTTCCGCTTGAAAATATTTTTTCTACTATTAAACAATGAAATACTAATTTGTTCACAAATTACATATCACAAATGACAAATCACAAGGTTTAAAGTTTTAACTAACTAAATAAAAAAATCATAACTTAAATAGTTAACATCCCCATTGTTTCCTGTGGTGGGTATACTTAAACCTTCGATCCATTTCATTTTTTGGATAATGCCATAAATGATCTTTAAAAAATAGACGGATGACTTGAATAAGCAAATATATCATTGTGGGCCTTACAGAGCAATGATAGGACTGCTCATCTCTAGATGGGTTCTAGTGGGGGTAGACTGGTAGTACCTGTGGACATGAGTTGGCTGCTGACACAAACACCAACCAACAAGTTGGTGTCAAAGCTCTGGGGTTCCCACCATGATGTATTTGTTTTATCTACTTTATCCATCCATTTGTACAATTCATTTTGAGGCATTAAACAAATAATGAGACAAATACAAAGCTCAAGTGGACCACATCATAAGAAACAGTGAGGAGAATGATGTCCACCATTGAAACCTTCTTAAGGCCCATAGTCATGTTTATTTCTCATCTAATCTATTCTCTCTCTCTCTCTCTCTCTCTCTCTCTCTCTCTTATATATATATATATATACTCTCTCTCTCTCTCTTATATATATATATATATATATATAAGAGAGAGAGAGAGAGAGAGAGAGCCACTCAATATTTGAGTTGAGTTCGCGTTCGAGTCAAGTTGTGAACAGGGCTGGGATTGAAACCAACTCAAAAAATATTTTTGAACAAACCCTTTGTGTTCATGAAGATTTTCTGTTAGAACAGAGTTTTACTGAGTCGATCTTAGTCAATCCAAAGGATCAAACTTGGTTCGTGTCCAGCTCTACTCATACGGTAGAAGGTTTCCAGTCCATTGGGTGTTGGACTGTCCACAATTTACGGTACACGCAGGACCATGATTTAAGTTCAACCAGCAATCGACTTCCAATCCTTCATGTGTGTGGGACCATCCAACCGGACTCTGATTGCGTGGTAAACCCAACGGACGCCCGTTTGGCTAGTGACGCTGCCACTAGCTAGGTTAGCTAGTGAGCTGCCACTATAGTCATGCTCTGTGGGCCCCACCATGAAGTATGTGTTTTATCCACGCCGTCCATTCATTTTCCTAGACCATTTTAGGGCTTGATGCCAAAAATGAGGCAGATCTAAATCTAAAGTGGACCACACCACACGAAAAGAGTAGTGGTTGAATGTCCACCATTAGGGCCCACTGTAATGTTTATTTGACATCCAACCTGTTGATTAGGTCAGGATGAAGGGTAAAACCAAATATCAACTTAATCCAAAACTTTTGTGGCCCTCAAGAATGGTAAGAATGGTGGGCGATTTAATCTTCTCTGTTCCTGTGATGTGGTCCACTTGAAATTTGGATATACCTCATTTTTGGGCTCATACCATAAACGTGGTCTACATGAAATTTGGATCTAGCTCATACCATTAAACATAAAATGATCTAGAAAAATTGATGGAAGGCATGGACATACATCATGGTTGGCCCCACGGACCATTGACAACTAGCCATTGGCTAGTGGCAGGGTCAATGGCCAATCCGCGTCCAAACCCAACCCCATGGATCTACACAGGGTCCCCACCGTGATGTGTGTTTTTCGTCCATTCCACTAGCTCATTTTAGGTCACGAGCTCAAAAGTGAAGCATGTATAAATCACAAGTGGACCACATCACAGGAAACAGCAGGGATCGACCGCCTGCTGATGAAACTTTTAGGGGGATTATTGAAGTTTTGGATCAAGCTGATATTTGTGTTTTTCCTTCATTCAAGTCTCTGCCACCTTACAAACAAGTTGGATAACAAATAAAAATCATGATGGACGTCGTTAGGAAGGTTTCAACAGTAGATGTCATTATCCCCAATGGTTCCTGTAGTGTGTCCACTTGAGCTTTTGATGTGCTTCAATTTTGGGCTCATGTCCTAATAAACCGGGAAAAAATGGATGTATGGAGCTGTTAAAATACATACATTATGGTGGACCCCACAGTCCTTATACCATATAGCCTAAGAGAGTGGATTAGGTGAGACACTGGCCTCACCCAAGATGGTGCAGCCCTTATTGTGGGGTTACTGTGGGGCCCGGCTTGATGTATGTATCCACACTGTCCATCCATTTTTCCATATCATTTTATGACATTATCTGAAAAATGATGTCAAGTTGGACTATTCCGGAACAGTGTTGATTGACCATTAGCGGTCCACAAAAGTTCTGGATCAAGTTGATATTTGTTTTTTTCTCTTCGCCCAGGCTTAGGAGACCTTATCAACAGATTTGATGGTACAGAAACATTAAGGTGCACCCTAAGAAGTTTTCAATGGTAGGACACTCATTTCTTATGGTATGGTCTGCCTGATGATTGGATCTGCTTCATTTTTTGGATATTGCCCTAAAATGATACGTAAAAACAGATGGACTGAATGGATACATAATACATAATCAATTTGGGTCCCACAGTAACCTCATGGTAAGGGCTACATCGTCCTGGGTGAGGCACGGGTCTCACTTATTCTACTCATTCAGTAGCCTAGCACCACTGCGATCCGTGTCTCAATATCCAACCTCTCCAGTAGGTGGGCCAACATCAAGATTATCTAGTGAAAAAATCGGCCATATCCACTCACCAAGTGGACTGAAGTTGTATATTTTGTTATTTAAGGATCTTTTGAGAGCCTATATAAATGGAGGTAAATGGGAAATGAAATTAGAGATAAATGAATGGGAGTAAATGGCTAAAAAGTTGTGTTTGGATGGGGGCAAATGAAATGCATTTAGAATCTAATATTATGTTTGGATGTGAGCAAATAGGAGGAATTAGATGGCTAACCTTTGGATGGTTTGGATAATTTTATTGGTATGATTTTAGTGATGTAATTGATAATTATATTGTTTCATAATATCATCAACATGTGTGGATTTGCGTGACTAGAGCTGTGCCAAGCTCAGTTATGTTCGAGCTAGGCTCGGTCATTGAATGGCTTGGCTCGTGTTCGGCTTGGCTCGGCCATCGAGTTGGACTTTTATGTTCGAGCTAGCTCGGCCGAGTTCGAGCTCGAGCCTTTCGAGCTGAGAGTCGAGCTTGGACACAATTTTTACATGTGTTCAAAAAATTTTAGAGAGAAATAGGGAGATTGAGAGAGAAAAATAGAAGGATTGAGAGATAACCGGACATCAGTGGTCGTCGAACGGACTGGAGAGAGAGAGAGAGAGTTGTCACCGGCTCCCCTCCTCGCCGGACGGATTGGAGATAGAGAGAGAGATGGGGGGGGGGCTGGCCGAGCAGTGGTAGTCGGCCAGACGGAGTTAGAGTTCTGGGGAGGGAAGGGGGCGCTCGTTTGAAATTGGGAGGGTTTTAGGGTTTTAAGTTATATATATATATATATATATATATATATATATATATATATATATATATATATATATATATATATATATATATATCACGAGCCGAATCGAGCAAGCTAACCAAGCCAGCTTGATTGGTGTTCAGCTCTACGCATGACTCTCCAAATCCTCTCCCAAAGGGATTTCATATACAGGCTATTGACATCCATTTCATTTCATTTACTCTCATCCAAACACACCTGATCAAATGTCGGTTGCGTTAATTTGTTCCAAATTCCTCTATTTACTTCCATCCAAACGGCCCTTAGCAGTCACAAAACATAGTTATCTATGGTGCGACCCACCCAAAGAGCGGGCTGATTTTAGCAAAAGATGATGCTCACGGTGAGACCCAGCAGAAATATGGCGTGGATTGTTCATTCTTTCACTTGGTTGGTCTTGGGCGACGGATATACTTCTAATTACAGATAGGACCCACCAGAGGGATGGTGTGGATTGTGCGCATCCACCTGCTATCTTCATGGTGGGGCCCACATGGAACTGAAGTCGTACACAAATGGCATGTTGGCAGTAAAGACTGTTGCCTGCATGAGATCAGTTTGCGGGTCCCAACCATTTGGACAGTTTTATTTGAGGTACATGTAAAGGTAAATAACCAATTTATAAGTGCATGCGTATGAACAATATTCACTAGGCAGAGTATAAAATAGACAGGGCCTGGGTATTAACAGGTGGGTCCAAGGTCCCATTTTTTACAGTCCTGCAGCTGCTCAAAATATTGATTTTCTAAGCCCAGCTCCAGCCCCAGCTAGAACAAGCTTTTTCGACCTTCTGTACCTTTTATTATTGTTGTTATTATTATTTTCAGATTTCCGTTCTCTCTCTCAACCCATTTTTTTTTCTCTCTCTCTACCCTTGTATACTTTGTACATGATGTAAAGTTAAGAATTGGAGGGCCCACCTGTATATGTATTTGTCAATTCAATTAAACAAGAGACCACATGTGTTGGCCAGGGACTGTATTCGGTTATCATACGTGATTATTATACTGCAGCCATGGTCATCATGTGTCATTATGATAGTGTGGGTGTGCCAAAGTCCTACTCAACTCAATGGTTTAGTGAATGTTGGTGCCCCGGCATTGAGATGGATCGTTTAAGACCGAATTCAAGGACTCCGTCGCCATTTCAATCATCGGTTGTAATAACGATCAGGTGATTTGCATAATGGTAAAGGTTAGTTATTCCTAATGAATTCTTTTTGCCCTGTGTCTTAAGGACATTTTCTTTCATTAGTAATTGTAGCCAATGTATTTTTAAATGGAACAAAGATGATCAAACTAAAATAGGAGAGGCTAAAAACAATGCTGATTTTTATTAATTTATAAACAATACTCAATACAATTGACATGGTAACAAATAAACTAAAAAATAAAATAAAACAAGAGATAAATACCTTGAACTGCCTGTTAGGACAAACAATTTAAGTGAATAGCCAGCAGGATGTGACCAGGGTGTTTGATCTTCAATGTAGGGACTTGGTTGATCGGGATCCAACAACAAAAGGTTGTGGATATTTGTCCTACTCTTATGGTACTGCAGCGATGGCAATGGACAATAGCGATCTAACTATTTTAAATCTCCAACATTCTACAACATGACTAGACAGAAGAAGAGGGACTAAAACTAAGCTAAGAATAAAAAATAAAAAGAAGTTAGAGACTAGAAATATAGATTTGCTTGGCGTAGGCTAGAGTTCTTCATCACGTTCTCCTTTTATAGCTTCAGCCTTCAAGAGGTAGTAAAACCCTCGCTGGGTTTCCTGACTAGTTTAGGATCCTTTGCAGCCATGACGCTTAATTGTTTTCTGATCTTGCTACCTTGGCCAAGAGATCTCTGCATACAGAAAACATTTTCAAATCTCTTGCCAACGTGACTGTAGAGATTTGTAGATCTTTAGGATTCGGTCTCACTAGATCCAGTTGGATCACAAACTACGTTCAGATCTCCCCTATCGTGACCATGAAGATTTGTAAATCTGATAGGACCAGTTCCATTAGATCCGGATCAGGGACTCAATACATTAGTTCTCATCCACTCGAATATTGGTTCGATCTTCAAATATTCATAATTGTCTCAAGCGCTCTAAACATCTCTAAGAAAATATTCCATTTTGAAAGGATTGTGAGAGACGCCTTTTCGAGCATATATTCGAATTTGTGGTGGGATCCTTACCTCGGTGGGTTTTTTTATATACGTGTTGAGCATATTGCCAAAGTCACATGCTACACTAACTAGGGTTATGTCCTTCTTCGTTTCATCTCTTCTTAAGGCGTGCTTGGGGTTCTATTTCACCATTTTATAGTAGGTGACATGTTGTTGAAAGATAAGGACAAAAAAATATCCCCACCCAAATACAGTTCTGTTATTATTAGGTGTGTAGTGCTGACACATAACAGCTCTTTATTGATCCACGAAGGTGTATCAAAAATGAGTATAAACATATATGACTCATCCATCAAATGCAACCTACCTCAAATGATCCAATAATCTAGACGATATAATCATATGGTGGGCCACACCCTAAAAAGCAATGTACCCCAACAAAAATATTCAAATTAACATGTAATCGTGGTGGGGTGCATATTTTTTTATTGTCTGCTAATCATGGTGGAGTGCATATGTTGAATGGGCTGGATGTCATATACATGCGACGTAGGCCTCATAATTTTCTACTTTATCACATTTTAAAGAGAAAGAAGGGTTTGTTGGTGGTTTCTCCTCAAAAAGCACCGCCCTATAATTTCTATCAGCGAATGCATTGTTTTATAAAATGATAGTCGCCGTCCCACATGCGGCACTAAACAAAACCCCAGCACCACCAGCTTTCCACTCCGTGCCTGTGGGCCCATTGAGTCCGCCGTACTGAGTAAACTGTGGGGTCCACCATGATTTATGTATTTTATCCACTCCGTCCATCCATTTTACCAGATAATTTTAGAGCTTAAGCCCAAAAATGAAGCATATCTAAAGCTCAAGTGGACCACACCACAGGAAACAGTGTGAATTGAACATCTACCATTGAAAAATTCTCAGGGGCCACAATTTTTGGATCAAGCTGATATTTGTGTTTTCCTTCATCCATGTCTGTGTGATCTTATGAACAGGTTGGATGACAAATAAACATCACTGTGGGACCTAGAAAGGTTTCAGAGGTGGAAATCATTATTCCCACTGTTCCTAGTGGTATGGTCCACTTGAGCTTTGGATATGCTTCAATTTTGATATCAACCCATACCACTAGAGCTTTGGATATGCTTCAATTTTGATATCAACCTCGGGCTGGAAAACCGGATAAACCACATACATTCATGGTGGGCCCAACAGAGTTTACTCAGTACGATTTTATCGTAACCCAATCCGTTTTCGCGTTCCAAACAGAAATGCCAAAAATCTCCCCCCTACTAAAAAACATTCTAGAGCATATGCACACTGCAGCATGTACTGTGTCAACCGTCTGGATTACCGATTGATAGGCCCCACTAGTGCAAAATGGGTACATGATCACAGTCCTCATTGCCCTGGGCACACTTCAAACAAGGATAAGGAAGCATGTCACCAAAAACGGGTGGGCATATGGTACTAAAATATCTAAAAATAACATCCCAACCATTGAAACTAGTAAAGCTGATATTGTGTTTTCTTTCAGTGATCCAGCCCTGCTTATCGGTTGGGCCCACCCATGGATGGACCATACCCCTAAATGCCCGGAATGTACAATCCTTGCCTAATACTGGGGCACATTTCGGTTGCATTTACGCCATTGATGGACCTCTTCCTGTCTATTTTGGTCCACGAACTGAAAACGGTTACTGTTCATGTCTTGAAGATTTTCTGGGTGTGGACCATCCACGGTGTAGCCTAAAGAGACCATTGGTCTGGTTCACTGAAACAATAGGCACTGCTTGTACAGACTGAAAACCCAAGCACACTGCCTGTCCTCATATTATTATTTCTTAGACAATACATGCATCCACATTGCCAATGACCCATATCCGACCATTCGAGAAGCCATAAAGGAATGGGTCGTAGCATAGTCATATTGGACTGCAGAGCACCCTGCCTGAGGGTCGATGCGGCTCATCAAGAACGTTGATTTGGACACCACATAGACGAGCTACAGGCCGAAAACCCAAGTGCTTAAACAACACCGACCATCCAGTTCTCGTGAGCTCGAATGGTTCAATATTGGCTACTACTCTAAACATACTTTCGCACAGCGGATGAGTATTGACGACACTCACTCCCCTTGGCTTTATGGCCATGGCCCACCAGATCAACAGCACGACTTTCATTCAGAAGAAAAAAGGGGACCAGGTCCAACACAAGATTACAAAGAGAACAACAAAACCATTATCATGTTTTCTACAGTCATTACCTTGGAGAAGAAGGTAATAGAATAGCAGAACACTCGAATGATCCAAATCTGAAAGGAAAAAAAAAAAAAAAATGAAGGAAAGGTGTTTGCCTAACCCCAAAATTATGAAAGGCAATAACCATGGAGAAATGTGCCTGGACCACAAATGGCATTGTATACTGCACAACACAATTAGCACCATCGTGTTCTAACTATCACAGCCACCTACCTACACCGGAAAAGAAAAAAAGAAGATCAAAAGAAAAGAATGTTTAAAGACTCTGAATTCCCAACACAGCATATGCTGCCTGAGCACTCGAAAAATAGACCTCCGGAGAAGGAAAAAAAAAAAAAAGGAACCAAAATGGATTTCAATGGTCTGCCGCCCCTCCTCCCATGTCTGATGCTTTCAAGCAGGAGCAGACACCCGCGGCGCAATCGTCTTGGCTGCGGCATTAATGGTCAACCCGGCAGCACGGTTCACCCGGCCACCATTGCTCCCCATATGATCAACCCTCTGATACCCTCCATCGCCTCCACGCCCAGGCCCCCCCCTTCCAGTGCCCCTGTTGACATAATCAGCCCTGTTATTGAAATCCCCCCTGCTGTAACTCCTTGAACCCCCGTAGTTCCCACGTCCTCTCATCCCCTCATTCCTGAATCCGCCACTCCCCCGCCCTGCTGGAAAACGTCCTCTGCTGTTAACTGCAGAAATCAAATGTTCATCATATCAAACTTGACGAAAACAGCAGAAAAAACAAAGATTGCTCCCATCTACTGAGGCAAATAAGTGTCAAATTTAGAAGTGCGACTGCAAAAGCATGAGTTCACTTGACAGGAAATTTGCAGCCAACACTTGCAATTTGAAATGCATGTGTGAGATCCGTGCCACGCATCGGGCAGGCCCCACAGTGTAACGCCCTGGCTAAGAATCAGACTGGTCTACTCACCTAGTAAGCCAGACATGAATGTTGAATGTGGACCATCAGGTAAATTCCTACTAATTGTCCATTACCATCGAACATGGGTAACCATACATGATAATGGATCCCCGATTTTTGGGTCACTGCAACTACAAGGAGGGAGGCGCCTGATGAGTAGATCAGACCTCAACACTCCTGTGCTACAGTTTGGTATGCATGAGAATCAGATGCAAGTGCACTCGTGTGAACCTTATTAACAAGGCTCCCAAATTGCATTTATGGGATCTCCACGCATGTGTGTTTACATTCAACAGAACTTCATTAGGATGTATTTTGAGGGTCAGGATTCCAATAATAGCTTGAGATGGGTTTTTAGTCGGAATCCATGCTCTGAAATATAGGAATCACTCGTGTGTGTGTGTGCGCGCGCGCGCGCATGCGCACGCGATATTTTTTGACAATCAGAAAAGCCAGGAAACTTTGGTCTTATATGGTAATGAAACACAAACCACAAATCATATTTCAGAATGAATGGGATTTCTCATGTCACTCACCTCGGGAACCAGAAGCCCGCTTCTCCTCAACAAAAGCTTGCCGACCACCAATCATAATGGGTGATGCCTGAAAATAAGCATCCAAATTCACATGTGAATCCCCAGCAAATATCAAGAAGGGAATTCCCCAAGAGGCGTTTTCTGAAACATGACAAATTCATAAATGAAAACAATAGAAAAACAAAAAAGAAAAAGACCTAGTTTTCTTGTTTCATGTCAAAACTTTTAGAACCTAACCAACACCTGAATATTCCTTGCTTTTTGAAACATGCAGTCAAGCTTGCTGAGCCGACTCACTTTCTCTAGACAACAAAGTTGTAAACCAGCCCCTCGAAATACGTATATTTTCTTGACAACTAGTAACGAGTCAAAGATGGTTTTGAGCGAGTCAGTACTTGACTGTCCGATAGCCAGGTAAACCTCACTCAGAAACCGAGTTTTAATTCCTGGTTGTGAACTCTATTTTCAAGTTTATCGTTGTGCTTGCTAACTTAAATACCAAACAATATTACTCCCACAAACATAATGGTAGTGAAGCACAAGACCAATGATCAAACATGAAAGGTCGGACTCCAAAAAAGTATGGACTCCATGACAAAAGAGATGTAACAGAACAAAAATAGCCTCAACCATGAAATTGCTCGAATCATGAAAATGGGTGTTGCCAAGTTACCCACAGGATACAAATTCCTCCATTACAATAGCCTCCCAACTAGAATGTGGAAGTGCCCTACGAGTGATGCAAACAACATCTTGCCTCAACAGCATAATAAACAGTAGCCCTGTTAGGTAACTGTTATTGGACCCTGACAAATGTGATGTGTATTTAGTTTGTGCTTCTACGTTGCAAGTTTCATCTTACATTTCTTCCACAAAACTTGAGTTGGAGTGCTCATTCAATATATTTTGAATCCTAAGATTCAACAGAAGATAGAGAATGAGAATAACTGACCCGGTGCGCCATCACCTTCACATGATTCTTTTGGATCAGAATCATACAGCAACTAAAGAGATGGATACTCTTTTTAGGGGACATCATCCAGAAAATTTTGGCAAACAATGCCAAACAAGCACCAATACTGGCAACAATTTCAGCAGCTATGGGACATGCTTAGCTATGATTGCATCTCAAAGAAAAGTTGTTGAGAGTGTTATCCATTATGCAAAATGGCATTGTCTTTTATAAACATACTGTAAAAGATTCTGGGTACTGCAGTTGTTGAAGGATCTTTGATACAGTGGACTACCAACCTTGATCAAGACATTAGTTTAACCCATCAACAATAGATTTTTTTATTTTTTTATTTTTCTAATAGCAGATAACAGCAGCCGAAAGTAAAGAGGATTTTATATATGAAGGAATTTCTGAACTTTGAACCATGTTTAGTAGTCAGGATGATTGATGCCTTTGCATTAGCCAGGATGATGCATCCAGGCAAACATTCCCTGTTAATCTGTTGTATGGCATCCGATTGTATTGTGAAGACCACAAGTCCAATTTGGTGGTGTTAAATGTCTCTAATTATCAACCAGTTGCTAGATTATAGAATGCATAACAACCATGCAGTATGTACAGCCCATACGGGTGTAAACATGGACCACAGCTGACATACAGAGAGTTGTATTTGCATTTGAAGATGCCTTGGCTTCTTGTTTTTAAACACATTCTTTTAAAACAAGTAGTAGACAATAATCAATAGACCAATGCGATACAAGTAAAATGGAAGATCTAGAAACTTCTCAAAGATTCTATAGATGGCAGAGAGCCATATAAAGGCCGAGGGCCCTATGTATGGCACACACATTGATTCTTGAATGCAAACAAAGCTAGTTTTTAGAGCATGTGGATGCATGAATACTAGTTTTTACTAGCAAGGCTGTTTGATATTCTAACAATAATCCTTTATTTGGGCCTTTCTGTAACAGTCAAGTGTCATTTTGAAGGGAAACTAGAGCTCTGAACTGGTACATATTCATCATGTCCAGGCACACCTCACAGATGGACCCCAAATGATCACACATGTGACATATCCCCTATCATATGGAATCCAATTGGAATTCGGGGCCCATACATCCAATCAGACATTGAAAATGTTTCTAAATGCCTAATGGTTGCTAGACTACAGCCTGTATTCCAAACGTACAGCATGTACACCTCATAGCATTTTATACATTCACCATATGGCTGATATATAGATAGATTTTGATTAGAATGTTTAGTTTGGTTTTGATGTTTAAATACACTCTTTTGGAGCAAGTAGAAGATTACAATTTCAAATGTAACAATGATATATAAGAAGAACAATGCAAAAACTTCGTTTTAGAAGGTTCTAGAGATGGTAGAGAGCTATAAAAAGGCCCAAGAGCCATACTGATGCAGGATGCCTTAATTATGATGCATGCTCATGAACATATATAATCCAGCGGAATAACAAAACAATAACAGTAAAAATTCAGCATCTATCATCATAATCTATGAGAATCAGAAAAGAAACATGCAACAATGTGGGCCAACATCACAATCACACAGTGTGGGATTCAATTACTGTGTGGAATGGATCCGGCGAGGGATGGAACCTCCCGATCGTGCATGGTTTTGATCCAATCGTGCAATGGGATTCACTAGTCCGGGAGATCGAAGGATTTCTCGGATTAGGGAATCGAAAATCTGAGAGATTAGGGTTTTCAATCAATTCTCAGATCTAGGTTGTAGAAGATGTGAAATAATAGGTTAGAAGGAAGAGGGAAATCAGAGAAATACCTTAGAAGAATGTTAGAGGGGAAAGGAAGAAGAAAAGAGAAGAAGATTGGAGAAGGGATGAAGTTCCACAGAGAGAGAGAGAGAGAGAGAGAGAGAGAGAGAGCACACACACACACACACACACAGAGAGAGAGAGAGAGAGAGAGAGAGAGAGAGAGGAGGAGGAGGAGGAAGAGGCAACCAAAAGCTTTTCATTCAAAAATCAAAAATTAAATTCGAGTTTAAGGCTTAATCCTCTTAAATAAGCACTATGAGAGAAGAAAAGACTAAAATACCCTTGAACTTAAGTTTAAAAAAAAACGGAACAAAAAAATAACTTTGCGCGGGCGTTGGGCGCCCGACGACGGTCAAAAGATCCAGCAACTAAAACATAAAAACGGATGAATTTCGGGTGCCCGGAGACCAATGGTCGGGCGCCCGATGGCTAGTGGTCGGGCGCCCGATGACAGTGAAAACCATCCAGCGAGTTCTGCTTCAAAGTGGGAGAATTTCGGGTGCCCGATGACCAATGGTCGTGTGCCCGACGACGTCCAGTCGGGTCTTCATCATCCTATACACAGTGTCTTCTCATTGTGAGGTCTTCTATGTGCCAAACCACGTGTGTAGGGTCTTCAATGCTCCTTAATGATCGCCTAGCGACAAGGAAGATGCTTGAGGTGCGCGCTTTCTTCGTTGATAGACTTTGAAGGGTCCTCATCACATATATATGCCATATACATTGATTCTTCAATTCAAATAAAGCTATTTTGAAGTTTCCTTCTATTTGTGATCATGTGGGTGCTAGTTTTGACTAGTAGGCTGTTTAGTATCTACCAACAGCTCTTTATTTGGGTTATACTTCATCAATGTGGCATCTTGAAGGGAATTGAGCTCTCTAAACTAAGTATTCAGTATCTTCTTGAAGTTCAGATTCTTCTCAAGTTGCATCAACTTTGGCATCAGTAGAAGTCTTTCCTAGGACTACTTATAGTTTCTTTTTCCCTTTCCCCTCTCTTCGATAAAACCCTAATTCTTCCTTTTTTTCCCAAATATATCCATAAGCCTTAACCCCAGCTCTAGCTTAAAAACTAACAAAGCACGAAGCGAATCGTCAACAGATGCAGGTGTGAGAGCGAGGAAGCATCTATTTCAAAATGTTAGAAAGTACAAACAAGCCAGGAAGTGGAAGTGGAAGTGGAAGTGGGAGCAGCAGCGCAAGTCTGAAGGGCGATCTGAAGCAGGTGCCACACTAGTCAGGAGGATTTTGCAACTAAACTCCAGCCACAATCCATTGAGGTGTTCAGCAGGAACATTCAAAAGAGTCTCTGTGGTAATGGAGGCTATGCACACCCTTTCAGATAAAAAGAAACTGAGCAGCAAGGAAGGAGCCGAGCAAGCCCTTTAGGGTGATGTAGGGATGAGGAAAGCCATGAAGAGGTGAAAATACGGTAGCTGCTAGGGGGGCAACTGCCAACGTCAGGGAACAGTCAGGGATTGATGCAATAAAATGCGAAGGGGGGCATAGTTTCAGAAAAGAAAAGAAAAAAAAGAAAAGGAAAAAAAAAATGCATCTTGCATTTTTTCCTTCTCCTTCTCCCTGTTTTTTTTTTTTTTTTTTTTTTTTTGTGTATACAGTGGGCTGTTCGCACAACAGCTTACATGGCTGTGGGCTGCAGCTGACAGAGAGGAAAACCGAGAGAGAGAGAGAGAGAGAGAGAGAGAGAGAGAGAGAGAGGGTGCGGTGGCTTCGCCACGGCTGTGATAGGAGAGGGGGTTAGCGGCCATGGCTGCCGCAGCTACAGGCACTGCAACTTCGTTTGTCAGCAATAACAGCAGTCCATCGTCAGCCCAAAACCCTTCAAACCCCCTTTATTCAATCTGATCAGCAAGCTATCTCTTGGTTAATCTGCTGCCGCTTACTCGTCCATTGCACAGTATTAATTTACACAAATGGTTGACATATTTAAAAATAATAATAATAATAAGTGTGTCGGTCGGTCTGTGATGTTACGGCTATAAGAGGGTAGAGTTTTTCCACTTCTTATTAACAAGATAGAGGATCCTCTTGAGACCATTTTCAACCAGATGTATGTCAAATGAAAAGAAAAGGAGATTTAAAGTGAAGATTTAAGTGGGAATCAAAGAATCAAGGCGGTTTCAGGCCATTTCTAGGGAATAAAAAATCAGTCCCATCAACTTTTTTCTTCTTTCTTTTGTTAGACTTAAACATAATATGCCCTGATCTACAAAATCATGCACAATTTGTGTTTGATTGGGACCTAATTGTTGATTTTCACAAATCAAATAAATTACGTAATTAATCAACCAGGCAAGACGGTGTTGTTAGATCCGAACTTTTTTCTGCTTTTCTTCAAAGTTAAGGGAGATTTTTAAGTTAGAAATATGCATTGTTCAGATGAAACAATGAATTTCGCAATTTTCAAACCGCTTTAGGGACGTTTTTTCTAATCAGAACCTAGGGCCGGCAGCACTCTATATCATTTTTTTTACTAAAATTTCTTTAGGGAAAATGTTCAGTTAGAGTACAAAAATGCACGAGTGCAATCAATATAACAATTTTCACGTTTTTGGGGCCATTTTTTAGTTGACACACAAAACCAACTATGCATCAAATTTATTAAAAAAAAAATCTTGAAATTTCTTTAGGAAAAATGCTGTTTTAACGAAGAAAAATTCAGGAGTAGGATGAATCCCATCAACTCACAATTTTTTGGGGCACTACTTTGGTAATTTTTGAGTTGGAATGTCAGCCCAGCACTTCATTGATTTTTTTTTCTTGAAATTTCTTTATGGAAATGTCATTTTAAGTTTTAAAAAAATGCATTAGTGGCATGGAATCCCATATAGCCAATGTGGATAGTGCATGGGACAAAAGATTTCCCTGATGTACGATACCAATCCTTTGATATTTCCAGTACTTCTACGTTTGAATGTGGACCATTTCCACATCCTTTCCCTCCACAGATACAATGGCAATGATATACAAGTTTTCATCTTCAGACCTGAAAAGGACAGACATGCATTCCCCATACACGGTGGGCCCATCAGGTACAGAACCATGGGCCCCACACATACAAATTGTGCATCAGAGAATCAGATAATTTGTGTGGGACCAAAATTTCCTATAACAAGTGTAGAAGGGAACCTTGGCAACAAAAAAAGCTCTACATAGCCCACTGTGATGTGCATGTAACATCCATTTGTCCACCAGTTAAGCCAACTCCTGTTAGGTAGTGATCTAAACACTAAGCATATCCAAAACTCAAGTCCACCGCAGCACAGGAAACGGTAGGGGTGGGACACCATGGGACCCATCATGATGTTATATGCCATCCAACCCATTCATAAGGTGATTCCCACCAGGATTAGGGGAAAACACAAATAGATCCCAAACTTCGGTGGGTCCAAAGAGAGTTTCAACCGTGGAGGTTCAATCCGCACTGCTTCTTGTAGTGAGGCACACCTGAGTTTAGGATCTGCCTCAGTTTTTGGGCTCACATCCAAACAAGAGCTGGAAACTGATGGACAGATTGGATGTCACACAGACATTATGTTGGGCCCTACAGAGCTTGGGTTCTGCGGCAAGATGTTCAATATCCTTTACGATACGGCCGTAAGGGCCAGTACGTATAGGTAGCAGCCGTGACCGTTACGTGGTACAGAGGTGAAACGGGACAGTTTTTTTGGGCCGTAACGGCCATTACAGGGCATAACAACCGTTACGAGGGTAACGGTATAAAAATTACCACTTTTTCTATTTAAATTCATTTTTCTCATCCTAAAAAATTTCCTAGATTATTCTACAGCAGATTTCGACCACTCTTACTATAGTTTTAGTATTAAAACCGAAGATTGAAGCGATTTGGACGAATAGAAGCTACGAGGGCCATTTTAAAAAAAAAGTGGTATTTATACCTTTTTCTAATTTCTAGTTCTAATGCTTGATTGTGATGTTTAAATATTAGAGACACATAACCATGTATATAAATTCACCAAACAACCAGATACAACACTCTCACCAAAGAGTGGACCATTACGCTACCATAAACATGTTCCCCACACACACACACACACACACACTGTTCTGGATTTTCTAGATATTTTTTCAAAAAATTTCGGGCAAAAAAAAAACTTTATGAGGATCGTAACGGTCGTTACGCCCCCGTATCGGCCATTACAGCCAATACCCATATCAATAACAGTGGTGACCATTACAGACACCGTTACTGATACGGAATACCTTGTTCCGCAAGCTCCCTCCATAGGGGGGTACAAGACACACGTATGGAGAAATATGTTTAATAAAAGAAGTGGCTACCAAATGTAACGTTTTGGGAAAATTGTTCGGGAGACTGACGATAATGTGTGGAGCCCTTACCTCTCGAAGAGCATATAAAGAGGAGAAGATGAGTAGCAGAGTTTATATTCGAAGCTCCGACCTCAGATGCCTAATGACCCACTGCCCCCTCCCTCTTGGAGATAGATAAAACATCTTGTTTCTCTCCCCAAACCCCTAACCTTTTAGAGGCAAAAGAAAGAGCTCTTTATCGTTACAGGTTCTACATAGACTCCATACTTTGGTGATGAACATCGAAGTGGAGTAAACCATTTGGGAAAGAAAATATTATAAGGGGCAAACCATCGGTTTTTTTTTTTTTTTTTTTTGAAAAGAAACCATCGCTTTTTTGAATTTTTTTTCTTCTTTTTGTTGTATTTATATGTTCCTAATCTACCAAATCATGCTTGATTTATATTCAATTACGACCTACTTGATCGACTTTCAACAGGCCAAGTTGAAACTGCCGGATAGACAGCATTCTTACCAAATTATGGCCCGTTAAACCATCAAATATGTGTCCAAAACATGAATAACATATACATATTCTTGATCTATCATTTTAAAAAAAAAATCCAATATATTTTGGGAGGAAAAGAAAAAAAAAATCTGGCCGTTATGTGACCATACCACTAATACCAATACTCAAAACCTTGACAATTCTTTTGAGTTTATTTGGAAGATCGCATAACTGAAATGAGTTTGTTCATCCTTTTTAAGGAATTCTTTTGAGGATTCCAAACTAAAGCTTTTTCATAAGAGAAGCATTTGGTATATCGCATGTTTACAAGAAAGGAATGGCTTCATAAATAGATTTGCTAATTGACTTGTTGGCTAAGATTTGACTCAAAATCAACCGTAACTCATTACCCAAGCATATTCGTAAAATCTGGAAACTGAGGTATTCCATAACAGTAATGGTGGCCATAACGGCCACCACTGTTACCTTTACGATACGGGTCGTAACGGCTATTACGGCCCCCTAAAATGGCTGTTACAGTCTCTTTTTTTATTGAAAGGAAAAACCCAAAATCTATATATGCCCCGTAACGTTGAAACAAAATTCGAAAAAACCTGTATTTACACTATAACAGACCATTACAGGACCGTTACGACCTTTATAGGGGGCGTAATGAGTTATTAATGGTGGTTACAGGTCATTTTTTCCATAGCAGCTGTTACGACCATTACAACCCCGTAACGTGTAACGGTTGCCACTGTTACCTTTATGGAACAACCTTTACGGCACACCATGCTGGAAACACCAATCTCCATCTCATGTGAAGAGAGAACCATACCCACTCAGCCCAGGCCCCCAACTCCCAAAAATGGCCCTATCTGGTGTAATTTGCTTCTGTAATATGGGGCCAAGATGTTGGCATGATTCAGCTACTATTCACCATCATGCAATCATTACGATTGTTTGAGATGATTACATGAAACCCACTATAATTCATTGATTCCAAAGCAAAAAAGAGACCGACTCACTTCCTACATGTTAAAGAATGTTCCCTCACGTTTGGTATTGATAGGGGAGTAGATTTACAAACTACAACAAATAAACCTATATTCCCATAAATAAATAAATCTATTTACATCCCTCTTGGAGACTTGGAGTGAAAATGAATAATTGATCTAAAACCTTACTTCCTTTTACCTGACAAAGTTATAAAATGCTACAGTTGCACATTTTTAAAAACAGATGAGGTAGACAAAAGTCAAAACAGGTTGCAACATAAAGCATTATAATTTTTTTAAAACAAAATCCCAGCACGAGATGGCAGGAAAAATAATATAGCTTTACCAGGAAATGACCACAAAGAAAAATGTAGCCAGACCTAATGGAAATGTTTTAAAGCTTAGCCCAACTTCATATGTACATTCCTACATATATGCATTCCAATCCTTGGTTAGGAAACACCATGCTTCTTAATATGCACCATTGGTTTCATTCCTCTAAAATGTCTCTATCTCTGTGCATCTGAGGCCTATGGATAGATTAGGAACATTCAAGTGGGAGATGGAATATTATCAATTTTCAGGTTGTGCCCGAGCCCGACAGATTAGGAACATTCATGTGGGAAATGGGGATTTTATCGATTATAGCATGGTATTAGAAAACAGTTACATTTCGGCCATTTGGCCATTACATAAAGGAAACAATCATTCCCGTTACACAATACGAGGGTGAATCAGTCCATTATGGAAATAAATGGGCCGAATTAGCTTACGTTGGCTAATATAGGCCTATACGCCCAATATCGGCACCGTTACAGGGCCAATAGTCCGTCATAGGCCTATACGGGTCATAAAGGGCCCGTTAGGAAAGTTTTTGCTTTCAATTTTTCTCTTGTTTTCCTTTTTTTATTAATTTCAACCATGAAGGACGCTTAGAAACTAATTTTAAACTAGATCTAGGCCTAGATTAAGGATCAAAGTGCAAAATTTGAGTGGGATTAGATGAACCAAAGCAGAGTTCATCATTTTGGAAAGTATCAAAAGAAGGGGTAAACCATCACCTTTTCATTTTTCCATCCATCTTTTTATTGTATTTATATGTGACAAGCCCAATCCACCAAATCATGTTTGATTACGTCCTCTTATGTTGACAATCAACGGGTCAAGTTGATAGTGGTTGATAGATAGCATTCTTACCAAAGGATGACCCCTTACACCATCAAATTGAATTGCGTTGGGGGATACCCTACGCTAATCGTAGAAGCTTGTAGAACTATGGCTAAGTCCTAGAGGGAGGGTGATTAAGACCGTTTAAAAATCTTTTTTTGAAAACCTCTTGCCTAATTAAACTAATTAGCAATTATAAACTAATTAAGCAAGAACGTTTAGCTTCTAAGCTTAAGTGGGTCCAATCACAAGGCTAGCATATGATAAGCATTAAACCAACATAGCCTAAGCATACATAGATAATAAAATGATTTAACTAATTAATAACCTAATCTATGCAACCTATGTAGACTATATGAGAATGGATCATATGAGCTCAAGTCTACACTACTTAGTGAAAGTACATCTTGTGTGTGAATGTACCTATCTAGTGCCCAGCATACATTTCTATCAAGCATTCATAATTAAGAAAAATTAAACATACAATGCTAAGATAATAATGTGCTCAAATACATTACAAACACAAGCTATATAGTGGTTTTACTATGGGTCTACTCTACTCCCGATTCAAGTACTCATCCCTTGAGCACATCGGCATTCACTAGGGAGTTTAAATCAGGTTCCACCCAACCTAGGTGTTTTAAATCGGTTCCACCCTACCGGAGAGTTTAACAAGGTTCCACCCTACCAGAGAGTTTGACAAGGTTCCTCCTAGCCTATGACAGAGATTTTACTAGTTCATCTCTCAACCAAGATGTTTACAGGTTCCATTCAACACAGGAGTTTGACAAGGATCATCCCCATCCTTCAGTTCTAATCCTAGAACCTAGCATACACTCCCGCCAGAGGCTCCCTTTAGAGACTTGATCAAGTTTGTAAATCCAAACTCTCATACTCAATCCTCCACAAGGAAGAAGTGCAACCGGACTCTCACAATGACACTTACTTGTCGGATGAACCCCTTGTTCAGCGCCTTCTTGGGTTGCTTGATCTCTTCTCTCTCGTGCTTCAATCAGCTCCCCGATGCTCCTCCGATCATGTTGCCGCTGCGTTGCCAATGCCTCAGCTCCGCCGATCAATCACCTCGCACGTGATGCTTTTGAGATGCCCAAGGTGATAGGAAATGGTATGAATTCTCTACAACTAATAAGAGTTAGTTGCCTAAAGGAATTCCACCTAAAATGATCTTTAGAGAGGTTTAGACGCAGAATCTAACTCAGGTCAAGGTTCCTAAACTTCTAAAGATTAAGAGAAAGCAAGTCCATCTTCACATGAGCTTTGAATGCTTCATCTTGTGATCAAACACAAAGAAGATGACTTAGAATGCTTAGGATTAGAGCCTAATGGTATGGGCAATAAGGGTGGTTTCTAATACACTAAAATCTCTCTCCTTAACCCCAAAATCGAGCCCAACCTTTATATAAGAAAAGCTCCAATGGTTGGAAAACGGTTGCCAACGGCTCTCTACCAACCGGTCAATGACCAGTCGAGCAGAGGTCTCCGACCGGTCGAATATTGAGACGACCGGTCAATTTAGGCCTAGACATATTGAAATGTTGCTGTCTTATTATGGTCCTCTGCCGACCGATCGGACAAACCAAATGACCGGTCAAGCGACCGGTCGAATTATGCCCAGGGACAGTTGATTTAGCAGTTTTGTTGCTGTCCCTTTTTAGGTTCTGACGACCGGTCGGCAGACCTTTTTTACTAGCTGTTTTGAGTTGTGTTTTACAGCAGCAAGGGAAACATCTTTGGCCATTCTGTGGGTGGTCTTTTGGGACACCTAAGGCCAATTTAAGATAACTAATGGTATGCCTATTGGGTCAAGGTCATCTAGAGGTTTGGGTTTTGGTTTGGTTCAAGGCTCACAAAGGCATCTCTTTTACTTGTTTCTTCTTCCTTGATGCAGCAGGTCCACTTGAGCCTTCGGTCTTCGTCTTTTTTAAGCTCAACCGACACTAGACTCACTTACCTACGTAATTGACAAATAAGGTGCACAAGTATGCCACAGAAAAGTGCACTAACACAAATTAAATACATGTCCAAAACAAAAATAGTATACATATTTGGGATCACATTTTTTAGAATTTTACCAATAATTTTTGAGATTTTTCCCAAAATACAAAAAAAAGTCAATTGTACAAGGTCGTATCAGCCCCTATGGCCCGTATAGTTTCGACTAGCAAGCTGGCTAATATGCCAGCTGATATTGTTATAGAATATCTTGATTTTCATGCTGGGCTAGGCCAGGCACGGCTCAGGTCCAACCAATTTTTTTGGGCTCAGGCCAGGCTCAGAACTGGCCCATTACCACTCCTACACATAAGATTGACCCCCCGCTTCCCAACTATTGCATATACACCCAGATGGGTAAACAAGTAGGGTCATGGTGGGCAGTTGCCAAGCAAACTGATAAGCACGAAGGCAGACAAATATACCATAATTGGACCTAAGTTGGAAAGGACGTGCTCAAGTAGCTGGCTATAGGGAATAGCAGGGAACCAGTAATGGGTGTTTACCAAACACCACTCCCAAGCCAACAGAACAGTGCTTATCACTGCACTTTAGCCTAAGCATTGTGCATTATCCATGAAGGGAAGTTTGTAACAACTAAAAGTTCCAGCATGCAATGCTAGAGAAGTTCACTAGGCACAATCCACGGGAACCATCACAATGATTTCGGTGAGCAAACTAGGTTTGCATAATCCTAGTGAACACACATGTTCCTTCCTCTTCTTGATAAGCAACAGCCTGTAATGTATGATAGGGATTTGATCATATCCAATTTCAGAATGTCCCATATTTGTGCACTTGACAACATCATATGCATGGATGTGCATTTCACATCAAAGTCCCTTATTATTTTCAGCAGTAGGAATTTCAGCAGAATATGCATACAAGCGCGTTCTACACATTTGTCCCAACAATATGCTCATGTTATATAACACAATTGTGCATATGCAGACACATACAATCTTATTTTTGCCTCCTACCTTAGACATTATACCCTAGGCGATTTAGTAAATTTAGTCATTTGTATATCGTATGCTCATGACCACACTCACCCAAGACAAGGATTAAACTCAATAACAGAGTGCATACTGCCTCCTCCAAAAGACAGAGATACGAGAAGATTATGTTTTCGATCAGGTTATGCTGGAATCCATTCCTAAGATTCCCTAGAAACTAAAAGTGACAGTAGTTAAGCAAACCTAAGAACTGATAATTGCAATACGGAATAAGAAATTTGAATAGAAAATCTGGAATATCTTAAAATAAATACAGATGCATAAATTTCCAAGTGATAAATGCATTTGAACTGAAATAAAATGTTATGTCGTCTACAAAAAAGAGCGTGAGACTCATTGCAAGGACAGAAAAGAAGAAAATTCAAATCTCGGCAGATGGAACTTCAAAATGGAAATAATTCCATAAATCAAACAGAAACAGAAGCAGAAACAAAAACTACTATCATGTCCTCAAAAATCCCACTAGAAATGATACTTGGGAACCAATTAGACTTCTAAAGATAGAACCATTGTTAACATGGCTAGCACATGAAAGGTCATTAATGTATAAAGGGAAGATAAAAGAGAAGGTAACAGCTCAAGGGAGGAAATGAAACAAGATGAATAAACATTGATTCTTAACAGAAACAACAATATCAGTTGTCCTATTTTCATAATCAATGAAGAAATAGGCACATAAGAAAAATGGATAGAATTATAAGCAACCGATCGTGTCAATCAACTGGGATCATAATAAGGGACCCTAAGAAAAAGTTTACTGTTACAGAAAGCACATGCAGGCATACCTCAATTGCACTTTGGACGGCACCAGCAACCTCAAATTCCACAAAACCAAAGCAAAACCCTTGTTGCTGCACGCAAAAGACAATAATCCTAAGAAATGGCAGTTCGTTGATGCAGTCACCCAAAAAAACCAAGTGGAGATTGAATTAAAAAAAAAAACCTTATTGCTTCGAACTTGTACTCCGCCATTTTTAATGGCTCCAAACCTCTTGAACTCTTCCTCAAGTTGGGCAGATGTGGCATTCAAGGGAAGATTTTTTATGTAAATTGAGTAACCATCGGCTGCAAGAAACAGAAATATAACAATCACAACTAGGAATAAGCTGTTATATATTAGTTCATAGAAAAAAGAATAGATCATGCTTAGGGCTGTCATTGGACCAGGTACTTGTACATAGATCCAGCTAAAGGAACCGGATACGGGTTTTGTCAGGTTCAGATACAGGTGCCATATATGAGGTACCACATCCAAATTTGATCAGATTCAAATAACCAGTCAGGTCCAGGTTTGAGCACGAATTAGAACTCGGAATGGGGCTTGGATCCAGATTTTGGTCTAGCATCACCATCCAGACTCATGTTTGGATCCAGATCCTGGTTCAACTTCACAGTAGAAACATTCCATTTTCATGGTTTTTAAATAATAGATATGAATCATACGATTAAATAAGGGATAAATGATGCATGGAAAAGAGTATGAACTTAAGAGTAGGGGATCAATATATACCAATTAAAGAGCAAGTCTTAATAACAAGGGATCTGAACTTAAGAATAGAGGATTAATACAAACCAGTTGAAGTTCAATTCTGTAACCCAGATGATGGATTGTCAAAATAAGTCCAATGATCTTCCTAGTTTATTCAAATAGAAAAATGAAGAATTTTGAGGAACGGACGCTAGCAGGGCTTAAAGCCTTCTCTCTTGTTCTCACTTTGCACACAAGAGCCCAAAGCCAATCAAGAGGTTGGGATAGAGCTGCAAAGTGACAACCCAGCATCCCAAAGAACAACAAAAAGACGAAGGGAAGTGGCATACGCTACCATGCCAACTAGTGAAAGAAGTTCGTAGCAGACACTTTGGCCTTCATCATCAGCTCCTGCCAAAGCCCGCAGAATCAGCTTCAGCTCCAGACTCAAGAACAAGTTCCATCCACTCCATGGAAATTGATTATCCAATGGGAGACCATGGAGTATTCCCATTGCCAGTCAATTAAAGACCAGGCCCATCTATGGGGTCTTGATTAAACATATGGTATATCCAACTGTCCATATTGAAGAACCGGACAATTAATTGTCCAAATCAAAGATTTGGACTATCGAGTAGTTTGTATGAATGATCTAGAACATCCAGACATTCACATTGAAAATTTGAACCATTTAACTGTGCAAATTGAAGATGTGGACGCCATTGAGGGCCCAGATTTATTTGATGAAAGACCAGGAACATATCAATTGGTCCAGATTAACATTACAAAATAGACCAATGCTTGGACTGACATGTGATGATCATAGAGTCAATTGGCTGGCTAAATATGCACCAGTTGGTTTTGTGGGGCCATCAAGTCCCATAGGGTCTTGTTTATAAATGGATCTACCAATTGTTTCTCTATTTTGGGCCTCAATTCAGACTACAGCTTCTGCATAGCATATCAGCATATGGTTTGGTATTTGCGCCTTTCAGACAAATGGTACACATGTTTAGGAGTTCCTACCAACCATACAGCCCTAGCAACAAATATAGTTGGTATATAACTTATTCTATTCAAATACAAAGTATTTAGGATACTTTATCCATGATACAAAACTTACAGGCCACCATATGACCATAAAGCCATACTACTGGTTTATTATGAGAGAAAATGACGAACAGTTGAAATCTATTTTGAGATTTCCTTGAAGCATGTGATTCTTCTAGAATTAGTTGCTCCATTTTCTAGCATGTGTTTGCTTTTTATCCTCCCTAGCACGCATTGCTTCTACTCTTTTCTTTTCTTTTCTTCTTCTTTTTTCTTGTTGAATAACTATTTTGTATACAATTATGCACAATCCATCATCTGTCCCTTTTATCTCATCGTGTGGCACATGCGGCACATTGATGAAGGAATTGACCTAACAGGTATTGATCCATCCACTATTCTAAAGTTCATATCCTTTTCCACTGCATCAGTAAAGCTTTAAAAAAAAAAAAAAAAAAAAAAAATCAAATATTTTTAATTGGATCCCAAACCGTGGAATTGAACCCAACCCGGTTATTAATTGGGGCTGAAATTAAATAGGGTTGGATGCTTTGAGAATCTACAGCTCTGGGTATCCATTGGCATCCCTGATCATGGTAAGGTAAGAACAGTAAGACCTTCTTCTTGGACGCTGCCATTTTCATTGGAATTTGAATTGGCTACAGGTGTTTCAGGCGCTGGAGCTGGTGCCGGAAGGGGAGCAACATTCCATTCTGGATTTGCAGGGGTAGACCGAACAGGGGCAGGTGCAGGAACTGATAAAGGTGCCGGACTCTCTTTCATAACCTTCACCTATATCAATTGATAATGTTAATGAAGCAGGGAAATGTTACCAAGTATTGGAAAATTTGGCACCTGGTATAAGACAACATGTTCGCTTAGCCACAAAGAGAATGAAGATAAATAAGTGAATTTATTTAATGAATTACTTACAATTGAAGCATATGACTTCTTAGGCACTTCTTCTTGGACACTGGAACTAGGATCAGCCACTGCCTCAGCATCCGCCTGGGCCTCGGTCGGAATTTCATCAACCACCTCAGCTACTGGTGCTTCTTCTTCAACAACTGAACCATCCTCATTATCAGAAGGATTATAAACTTCCTCAACATTAAGTTCTTCCTCCGACAATGAAGCTGTTCGTTCGGGAACCCTTTCCTCCTGAGCTTGAATAGGCTCTGTAGACAAACACAACTCCCTGACATCAAACTAATGTCAAAAGAATGCCAATTTAAACACATTACTTCATTCTTGCGTACCATGGTCAGGTGTTAGAGGGGCTATTGTGCCATTAGCTAACCCTTGACTTTCCTCAGGATGTGCAACATCTTCCATGTATCTAAATATATCGTTTAAAACAAAGTAGCCTTTGTCTTGAGGGGCAAGGAAGAACGATTGCGTAAAATTCCTCTTCACATTGTCTGTCCCAGTTAAATATCCAGTCACAAGGACAAGAACACCACCATTGAATGATTCTTGTGCATCCACTGTCTTTATCTCTGCCGTACATTCACCATAGTCAAGAGAGAGTATCTTCTCATTGATAGCCTGCATGGACAAATGTAACAAAAGTTACAGATAAACTAGCACCTATTTTGTTTTCTTTTTAGGTGAAATCAGGAATGTTTAGCCAAGGAAATGGCATTATAGCAACCATGCAGTTGGGCGCATATTTCTGTTATCCAAACCATTCATTGGTGGTGGGACCAACCATAAATGGGTCATGCCCCAAAATCTCCCATCAGAAATTCTTAGACACACAATTGGACTATTTTCTCAAATGAATGCTAGCATGATGCACGTGTTTCATGAATTGTGGGACAAAACATGTCCACTGTACACATTGGACGTAGACTGCAATCCAGACCACTGATCTGGTGAGCCATCAAACAAACGAGCATGGTCCGAAGATTTAAGGCAATAGAATCATAGTCATTCAAGCAGTGGTCTAAGAAAATGCAGGAAAACAACTGTTCAAAACATAACAGGAAAATGCAGAACAATCGGACAGGAACAGCCACATACATTCATGATTATGGTCTACTCACATGTTGCAACCTGATCAACGATCCAATGGTCTTTTCCATAATGTGGGAGCTACCTAATGCAACTAGATTTAGGAAGAAACTAATTGCAATGACAATTCAACATAATATATTGAAAGTTCAATTCACACAAGAGAAAAGATGCAATGGTCTTATAATGAGCGCTTACAAGGTTTCCACCTTGAGAAAATCTCAAGCATGATCTAAGAAATCTAAAAATAGAATTACTTGGTAACCAAGATCTATAAAATAAGATAACAAACTAAACATGTACAATACATATTTCCTAGCTAAGGGATATTTTCCTGACCTAGAAATATGAAAGAAAGGAAATTAGGAACCAGCAAAAAAGGAAATTGGGCCTTTTCTTATGCACACGTATGGAGCATGCACGTGTTGGATGTGGCATGAGTGCATCAATTAGCCCCGGCTTGGAAATTGCCGGGCCCTCAGGTTAATGGCAATGTACTCCTCATAGAGCTCCAACTCCAAGTTGATGTGCTTGAAATTGTACCCACATGTTATTAGATCTCGACAAGCTCTTCCATTTGACAAGAAGATTATGATTAGAGCTGGGTACAAACCAAGCCAGCTCGAAAACTCGGTTCGATTGGTTTGAAAAAGCTCGGCTTGGATTGGTTCGAGTAGAAGTTCAAATCAAACCAAACCTTGGAGTCCAGCTCGTTTGAAAAAACAAACCAAGCTCAAACTAGGGCAGTACCAGCTTGGCTTGGCTCAAAGCTCGGTTTGATTCAGCTCAATTTGATTCGGCTTGATACAGCACGTAGATTGTAAGCACACTGTTTCTTGTAGTGTGATCCACTTAAGCTTTGGAAATGATTCCATCTTGGGATCATGTCCTAAAATGATATGTAAAAATGGTTGGACGGTGTGGATAATACATATATATGATGGTGTGAATATTACATAATACATATACATGAATGCACACTGTTTATTGCACTTGTACAATTATGCTCTGTGTACTTTTGATAGTAAAAGGCTCTTACATGGCTATTTTGAAGTTGCACTCCTCCTTTGGATGATGTTAAAAATCATGTAGTAAGATACTTTTGCATTTTTTTTTCTGACTTTTTAAATTCTTTTCTATTTAAAAAAAAAAAAAAGAAAAAGAAGAGCTGTTCGAACTCGGTCCTAGCCCAGTTCGACATTTTCGACCAAACCGATCCTAGCTCGAACTAGATTTTTCTGGAGCAAACCAAACCAAACTCGGGCCACATGAGTTGGCCCAAAACCCAAACCAAGCCGATCCACAAACCAGGGTGGCACAAAAACAAGCCAAACCAAACTAGGGCTAACTCGGCCCGGCCCGGATCGTTGCCCACCTCTAATTATGATACCCTCAAGGTGTTCCGTAATGGTTATGGCCACCACCGTTACCGTTACAATACAAGTCATAGCGGCTATAATGGCCTCTTTTTCTTTATTGCCCCCATTAGGGACCGTTACAGTTAGTTTTTTTTTTCCATAATGGCCATCACGACGCCATAATGCGTAACAATTGCCACACTGACCATTATATAGGGGTGTTAACGGGCCGAGCCACACTCTGTCTAACATAGGCCCATGACGAGCCAAAATAATCCAAACTGACATGTTTTTTATGGGCCCGAGGTCGAATCAGAGAGAGAGAGAGAGAGAGAGAGAGAGAGAGAGAGAGAGATTCCAAAATACCCATCTTGAATTTCTACTCCAAAGGTTAAAAAAAACCATCTCTCTACCCCCCACCTAAAAAAAAAAACCTTCAACGTAGAGATAGAAACCCCAATAATTAACGAAATCCAGCCTTCGAATTCAACAAATCCAACCTCTGGAATTCCCATCCTTTGCCCTTCCAAATGCGGCCTGAGCACAAGAAATCAAAACCCAGTTCGGAAATCTCAAAGAAACCGACGAGAAGGACTGAGAACAACGATCAGGCGGGGTTGCGACTACGTCATATTCTGCCAGTTAGTCCAGTTGAAATTGTTCAAGAGAATTGTGGATCCTCAAGTTTTTTTTTTTTTTTTTGGTTGGGGGGGGGTAGCAGCAGTTGTGGAGAGAGGGGAAAGATGGTTTTTTATATTACAAAATTGATCTCCCAAACCCTAATGGGCCCAGTCAGGCTGTTGTACATGGTCCAAACCCGACACGATTGAAAAAACGAGCCCAAGCCCAACCCTTGGGCCCAATACTCCAACGCAGGCTGGGCCAAGCCCGACAGCTAGCCCAACCCATTGGCAACCCTGCCATTATATAACGGCCACTGAGACACACTATGGATACCCTCACTAGCGTGTGAAAACTATTCAATCATCCAGCACATCTTGAACATTTTTTTCAAACTAGCATGGTATTTGGATAGCTTGTTCTCCCATGCTCCCATGTTCATGATATCCAAGATAAACAGTCAGGCCTTCTTCATTGAAAATTGGTTGAACTTCATTTCGAGTGGAAGCTCAACCAGGTATGCATTATCACCTAGCTTCTTTAAAATACAACAATGCCCGCCTTTTTAGAGTGGAGCTTGATGTAAGAGCCTACTGAAACCTCTTAGATTTGAACTGCACCATAACCCCATCCCCTTGTACAAAACATTATTGAACATTTGCATGCCCCCTATAATTTTCAGTTACTAAGAGTAACCTTCTGTCTAACTTCCTCATGTATCTCCTTATATGTTGTGCTAAAGCTTCAGTGTCCTAGACCGGGACTAAATCAATAGAATTGTCGAGGTCACATACTAGTTACAATTTCAAAAGGACAGTCCCGTAATGCAGTTCATAGAACTATCATAGGCAAACCCGGCTTGTGATAACACAATGTCTCATGAATTGAGATCACCAACAAACATTGAACCTGATTCCTAAGATCGTGGTTAACAACCTCAGTTTATCATCCGGAAACATATGTTTCCGGATGATAAACACTTGAGAGCTTTAATTTAGTTCCCATCTTCGACCACAAAGTTCGCCAAAAGTAGCTCATGAACTTAACATCACGATCAGATACAATTGTCTTAGAAACACCATGTCGACGAACCACCTAACATTGGCGATGTGTTAGGGCATCCAATGTCTTCTTACAAGAAATGAAATGGGCTATCTTAGAAAAATTGTCGACCACAAAGTAAATAGAGTTATAGCCACGTTGACTTCTCATGGAGGTCTGGCACAAGTAATGGAGTATAAAGACCAGCATTCTACTTGCTACCTTTACCAAGTTAACACACTAGACATTGTTGAACGATGATTCCGACATCTTTCTTCAAACCCGGCTAATAGAAACGGTCATCGACCAATGCTGTTGTTTTGTTGATGCTCAGGTGACCATGGAAGTCACCTAAATGAAGCTCTCATATCACAAGCTCTCTCAAGGAGCTTTTCGGAAGACACAACCTCATATCATAAAATAACTACACATCTTGTAAACTGTATTGTGGATATTTGGTGCTTGATCCAATAGAGAGTGTTGAAAATACCTTTCTCAAATCATCAGTTGCTCCATAGTCTCTTTTAAGTTCATTGAACTCAACAACGGAGATTGATAAGGTAGACAGTAGATGTGATTTTTAGCTGAGGGCATCTGCTACATTATTTTTCACAGCGACTAGATGCTTCAGGAATGTAAACTCCTAAATAGTAAATATAAGCAGTCCACTTAGCAGGCCTTACACTTAATTTCTTCTGGAAATTCAAATAACATAACACCTAATAATCAGAATATAGCAAAAATTCTTAATGAATGAGGTAATGACACCAATGTTTTAAAGCATATGCAACATCGTAAAATTCCATGCAATATGTAGAATACTACTTTCATTCCTCGTTGAATTTTTCACTGAAGAAGGCCACTGAATGTCCTTCCTGACTAAGAATGCCTCTTATGCCTAGTGAGATGCATCATAGGCAACCTTGAATACTTCTCAAAATCAAGTAGCCCGAGAACTAGAGCTTCCATAATTTTTTGTTTGATTTCTTGAAATGCCTTTGTTGTTGCTTTGGTCCACTTGAATTGAATGACCTTCACACATTCAGTAATGGGTGTTATGATAGAACTAAAGTTCCAAGTAAACCTTCAATAAAAAATTGCTAGCCCGTAAAAACTACGAATCTCATGAATATTTATGGGAGTAACCCTTTTGACTCTAGAACTTATCTTTTCAGGATTAGCCCTCACGCATTTTGCTAAAACAACAAACCCCAAAAGATCACACTAGAACTCATGAAGGTACGCTTCTTCACATCGATGCAGAGTTTTTTCATTGCGTAATAGTCTCACCTGACAAAGATGGATCAAATGATCTTCTCACAAACGACTATGGATGAGGATATTGTCAGAAGTACCAAACGACGAACTTACAGATGAATGGCCATAGAATTTGTGTCATTTACCCACATGAACTACTAGGTGCATTACTGCATTTGTTAAATGTTAAAAGGCCTAACTAGCCACTTATACAATCCATTCTTTGTTTTAAAAGCGGTATTTCATTCGTCCCTAGGACGAATTCTTAGTTGGTGATACCCACTTCGACAAGATCATAGCATTCGCCATTATGTCCAACATGTCATCTGGCATGGAATTGGAAAACGATACTTTACCATTATCTTATTAATGGCACGGTTGTTAACACACATCTACCAACTACCATCCTCCCTTTGTGTTAACAACGCCGAAACTAGGACACGGAACGAGGCTATCACAAATGATATCCTTGGTACAACAATTCCTCCACCTGTCGACGAAGCTTTGATGCTCTATCAAGGTTCATTCGGTATGTTGGCACTCTGAGTACCAAATCAATCGCATGTTAAATGTCGTGCATGGGTGAAAGCTCATTGGGTAGTTCATTAGGGACCAAATCCTAAAATTATGACAGAATGTCCTAAATCTCATGCGGTTGGAAAAAAAAATCACCAATTGGATCGGTCATGAATTCTCATCGTACTGGAGCATACGTGATTCCCCATTCTCGACCTTTCTCTACGAACCAGGTCATACTCAACACTATTGAAGTCAATTTTGCCTCTTCGAGTTAGTCATCTCTCATAAGGTTGAGAGTGAAGAGATTTCTTTTATACATAAAGTTGTAGGTATTCTCGCGACCCTTATGAGTCACATCCCTGCCATATATCCATGGGCTCCCCAGTAATATGTGTGACTTTCATTGGAATGATGTCACACCAAAGTGGAAGAAGTTCATTAAACACCTTTACATTGTCTATATGGCTTAGGATGCTTTTGAGTCTTCATCTTCAACTTGTCCACCATGCTTTGTGAGGCCACGTCCATACCACTCTCCATCAATAACGACCTTAAATTGCCTTTCCACTACACAATACTTGATACGGAAGACATTAGTTTTCAACCAATCTTATTAGGCTTCCTTTTTTGGTGTTGTCAAAAATCCTCAATACCACCAAAGATAACTTACTTAAGGCCATATATGCCTTCCTCAAGTTCTTGATCATCATCTTTTGGATCGCTTTCATGTTCACCTTCCACTTGGTGTTTGTTAAACAGCTACATGGTGCTAATCTTGAGGGCCTATGAGAAGCTACAATGAAATGAAAAGAATAAGAGAATGAGAAGAAAAATGAAAAAGAGAAACAATGAGATGAGGGGGGGGGGGGGGGGGGAGATGAGATGCTTAGGGTGTATTGAAACCCTAGCTCTCTACCCTTATTTATAACAGTAAAAACGTGAATCTATAGACCTTATCACATGGACGGTCCCCCTCAAGTTGGAGCATCCTAATGAGCCCAGCTTAGAACAAGGGCTAATATAATCAAACCTAAGAAAGAAATTCTTCTCTAACAGTGTTCAATAAAGTTCTCTTTGTACCATTCACCTTTTTATCCCTCGCGAAACTGGATACTGTGAGAAGGACACTCTGTCACATAATATCCACAACCACCACACTTGAAACAAGTGCTATTTGACCTTCCCTAAGTTGCTACAATAGCTTTCCCTTTCTATTAGCATTTCAAAAAAAGAGGATTAGAGGCCAAGTTTTAGCCAATTTTGTAATCCAAGGAAAATTATGATGGGGAATAACTGGTTGCAAATGCGTTGTGAAGCCACTATCAGTAAGGTGGGTGATTGGATAGCCCCTAGCTTCAGGGCTACTGCGTCTTGTCACCAACTTCTACTCCTCTACTTTTCAGGCCATCTAGTATGCTTTGTCCACACTGTTGAGCTTAACGGTCACCGGTTCTCTTTGAATATCAAACCATCGTCTATTACAATAACACACGACTTGTTGCTTTCCCGTCTCCATCAGGTGGCAATAGATCACCAATTCATAACAACATTGTGCACATTCCTCCACATTCAGATTGTCTTGTCGTAGTATTAGGAGCTCCTGTAAGGAAGTCATCTCATAATCAATTGGTAGAAACCTCTACTTCAGTCTCACCTTCACTTCCTTTCAATAGCCTATGGGAGGAAAGCCACATCGCTATAAGTCTTAGTACCACCGATCTTGGGCCGCACCCTTAAGTTTCAAGGCAATAAAACATAGCTTGACGGTTTCTTCCATTTCATACCAGTGGAAATACTACTCAATTAACTTTACCCAGTCATTGAACACCTTGGGATTCAAATTACCATCGTAATCCAAAATCTCAATCTTAAATCTTAATATGCTTGACAAGATCCAGAGTGCAAACATTCCATCCTCCAGGAGAAATAGGATGGTCTTGTCGAAAGTTATCCGTTCTAGTTGTTCCCAGCTATGCATAACGACGTTGTTGGAACCCAAAGCTCTAGTCATTCTACTCATTGAAATCACCATTTCGACCAGGATACCTTTGGTCAACATTCCCTAATTCCAAGTCTTCATCAAGGCCATCCCTAGATGTCTGATGGTTCGAATCAATTCCCTTAATTCTTCAAGAATAGTAACTCGTCATTCTAGAGTATTCACTTTAATCGTGAAACGAGCCTCCATATTGTCCAACCATTTCATCATCAAATTGACCACTTCCTACAAGGTTGATACAATCCCATCTTGAGGTTCAGTAGTCATCCAATGATTATAAGTAGTCCTTTTGGTGCTCATATGATAGCAGATCTACACAAAATATGCGAAAATGGCTTTGGGTGGTTTATTTTTATATCATGGAAAATGGAAAGGTTTTGGGAATGTTGGGTGTATGATAGATTATGGGTTGTTAACAAGTAGAACAACGGACAAAGTTTGGAACTATTTGAGATGTAAATAAGGTGATGGCTTAGGCGAGATGGAGGTTGTATATAGTATGTGGTGGAAGGGTTGAAATAATAGGCTAGTTAAGGGAATTAAGGTAGGTTTATGATGAATATTGGGACAAAAAATGTGGAAAGAAGATGGAGAAAAGGACATGAGTAGAAAAGAAAAGAATCTCCCAAGTAATGAAAACCCTAAAAAGGGTAATATGGATAATGATCGTGATAGTCAAATTGATCCAGATAAGAATAATGCCACAGATGTGGACAGGTAGGAGTCCAGATAGGGATAATCGTATGAGGAGAATGAACATCTTCCTATCCACAAAATCTCTAAAAAAGAACATGGGTTGAACTTACACTTGGTTTCTATATCTAAGGTTATGGGCATGGTATCCAAAAACGGTAACATAACAATGACAGTGGGTACGGTTACATGTCATGGGGCCGCAATGGCCATTGAGGAAAAAGTGACCAATAAAGGCCCGTACGGGGCTATAGCGGCCGTTAAAGCTCCATTACAGCTCGTGACGGGGCACTTTTTTTTTCCCATAACGGCATATCGTAATGGTAAAAATGGTGGCTCCATTATCGTTATTGAATACCTTGGTTATGGAGTTTGGAATGGGTTTGGGAAGGGGAAGAAAAGGCAAGGGATATGATGGGCTTCAAAATGAAGAAAAGGGAAAAAGACGGATTTTGGGATGGGAAGAAAGAAGAAAAAAGGGATAAGAGGAAGATTTGATGACTAGAGTAAGATGAGAGAGAAAAAAAATAACCTTGTTTTTTTCAATTTCCCAAGAACAGAACTTGCTTGGATACCAAATAATGCAACAAGATCAAGAAACTAATTACAATAAATTTCAAGGTACCAAATTAAAAGATTGAATCACATAAAAGAAAGATGTAATGACAATCTATGAGCAAGCTCAACAGTCCTCCAATCTTATACTAGAGATCACCACTCCCTCCACACCCCTTGAACTTGCTCAAAGAAAAAATCATTCAACTGTGTTTTATTCCATAGGGCTTATGCCTTACCAATAATGAGTGTTTACCAGGTTTCCTCCTTGAGAAAATCTCTAGCATAATCTAAGCTATCTACAAATAGAATTCCTTGCTAGCTAAGATATCGAAAATAATAAAAGCATTAAACATGAAAATCTAATAATACTTATTTCCTAACATAGAAATATGAAAAAATAAATAAAATAGGAACAAGCTAAAAAAGGAAATTGGTCCTTTTATTGTGAGCACGTATAGAGTGCACACGTGTGGGATGTAGCGGTGATTGCATCACTATGGAAATGACAAAATAGTAGGATACTTGATAATAAATCATCTTTGAGAAAATTAATTAAAAGAACAACAATGTTGCCTATAGAGCCGCACACAAGCCGAGCTAGCTCGAAAAGCTCGCTCGGCTTGGCTCGTTTAAGCTCGGCTTGGCTTGGCTCCTAGGCCAGTTCGACCAAGCTCAAGCTCGATTTTTGGAGCTTGTTTGAAAACAAGCCAAGCTCGAGCACGAGTGAGCTTGGCTCGGCTTGGCTCGAAGCTTGTAGCTCGAAAAAAGCTTGATCAGCTCGAGCTCGGCTCAACTTGAGCTCGTTTAAAAATATTTATATATATTCTATAATATATAATATAAATTTATATATATAATATAATTATAAGTTATTAAGTTACAAAACCCTACCCGACGCCCGACCCCACCTCATTTCCCCCTCTTGAAAAGACAAAACCCTACCCGCTGCGCCCCCTTGCCCGCCCGGTTGCCTTGCCCCTCCGGAGTACGGCCCTCTCTCTCTCTCTCTCTCTCTCTCTCTCTCTCTCTCTCCGGCTTCCTTGCTCCACCCTCCAATAGCAGCGAGAGAACACCCCAACCCAGTTAGTGAGCGGTCGCCGGCCAGCGAGCGACCAGACCCACGAGTCCGGACTCCCAACCCAGCACCAACAACGAAGGCCCCAGCCCAGTGAGGCAGCGAGCGACCAGACCAGGTAGGGCTTCTTTTTATTTTTTTCTTATTTAGTTTTTTTTTTTTTTTTTTAATAGAGAATGTCAAAATGCCATTGGGTTTTTTTGGGTCAGGACGTCGCCCGTCCAGTCAGCTGGTTGGGTTGGGTAGGGTTTGGGTTGAGTGGGTTGGGTTGGGTTGGGTAGGGTTGGGTTGAGTCAGTGGGTTGGGACCATCGGGTAGGGTTGGGTCGAGTGGGTTAGGCTGAGTCAGTGGGTCGAGTAGGGTTGGGCTGAGTCAATGGGTCGAGTAGGGTTGGGTCGAGTGGGTTGGGTTGAGTCAGTGGATTGGGTAGCCAGGTAGGGTTGGGCTGAGTGGGTTGGGTTTGGTTGGGTAGGGGAGGGTTGGGTCAGACCGTCATGATAAAAGGAAGAAGAAGAAGAAGAAGAAGAAGACAGCTCGAGCTTGGCTCGGCTTGGCTTGATGAGCTCGATCGACTTGGCTCGAACAAAGCTTGATCGGCTCGACCAGCAAGCCAAGCTCGAGCGGCTGTTTTGAGCTCGATGCTCAAGCCAAGCCAAGCTCAAGCTCAGTGGGCCACTGATCAAGCCAAGCTCAAGCTTTGTAAAGCTCAGCTCGTGTGCAGCTCTAGTTGCCTATCCTAAGTTGGATTTTGTAAGGCCTGAATTCAAAGTGGTATGCAAAATCAGTTTCTTGCGAGATTTGAAATCAACTATAACCTTAATTTAATAATTTCTTTGGTTTCAAGGTTAGGGAATGGTTTAACCATTTCTCTTTTGAGGGAGGGATTGATGAGAGTGTCAGTTACTATCAGCACTTCCTCACTTCAAAGTGGTACACAAAATCAGTATCTTGTGAGATTTGAAATCAACTATAACCTTAATTGAATAATTTCTTTGGTTTCAAGGTTAGGGAATGGTTTAACCATTTCTCTTTTGAGAGAGGGAGAGATGAGAGGGCCAGTCACTATCGGCACTTCCCCTCACTCAAGTTATTTTGCTTTCACCGCTTTAGTAAAATTCAGTAACTATTAAAAAAAAGGTCCCATCACATTTTCCACATGTAAAACACTATGGAACTTTCATGGAGTGCACATCCAAATAGCACTTCTCTTTTCCCCAGTGACTGGACCACTGGTGAAACCACCCATCAACAACACTAATCAAAACACTTGAGATCAACCATTTCGGAGATTTTCACTAAATAACCCATCCAAAATGGGGCCGGCCACAGGATCAACTACGATCACCAAAGAGTTGGCTCACTAAGCAAGCTGCCATGCCAAAATATTCACCTCTTTCTTTCATCCAAGCATAATGTTCAAAAGAAAACGTCAAGCATCATATAACACTTTTTTCGTAAAGCAGAACAGGCCATCCATATGAATGCCAAGGAAGGAAACTGCGATTCACCTATTCCAACTTTATTAAACTAAAAATTCCAACCCAATTCGATAACGCATCCAAATACACCGTGAAGAACAAAATTGAACCATGCAACAAAAAGATTGAGCTTACTTGCATGGTCGTGATCGAACTCATCGCACCCTCGGCCTCAGGACGTCCCAGCTTGCTGATCTCCTGATAGAACCGATACACAAGCTCCGGAGACTGATGCAAGATATGGTAGTACTGGTGGACAAACGCGTTCCCGACCTGCTCAATTTTCTAAAATTCAAAAAAAAAAAAAAAATTTGCAGCACATCAAAGAAAAGGACAAGGATATGATCGTAATTATGGCACGTACCACTTGAGCAGATGGACAAGATCCGGCGGCGGCTTGTTGCTGGGCCATTCCTAATCAAACTCCAAAAAAAAAAAAAAAAAATCAAATCAACATCACAAGCAGCGGATTTGTGCGGGAAAAGAGAAAAGGACATTTAAAAAACCTTAAATCCTAGAAACCGGGTAAACGGTTACGGATCAGTGGAAAAGGTGAATTTTTCCGAGACTAGTGGCGGAGATCGAATGAAAATTCGATCATGCAGAGATGATAGATCGAGTGAGAGAGAGAGATCTGTACCTGGTTTTGATGAGGGAGAGATCTGAACGGAGGGCGAGGATTCTCTGCTACTCCCCTTGGCCTTTTCCTAGGGTTTTTGGCAAGTTGTTTTGGATCTGAAGGAAAAGGAGAGAAGGGGGTGTTTGTTACGGAGGGTGGGCCTCTTTGTTTATTTTATATGATGGTAGGACGGCTTTTCTATTGGGAGGCTTTGGCCTTTGAGAGAGGGGCGAGAGGGGGAAGAGGAGGGTTTTAAAAAGGTGAAGACTGGTTCGCCATTTGCACGCAACCGACTTCTTTTTCATGGAACACGTGTGCGAATTATAGGCGTCCACTGAGTGGGCCCAGCTTCAGAATTAGGATGCCAGACGCGGCTTCGGTGGATCCCTGACTGTGGGGCCTACCTTGATGTATGTACTTACATCCATGCCGTCCATCCGTTTTGATGGATCATTTTAGGGTACGAACCCAAAAATGAAGGAGATCCAAATCTCAGGTGGACCACACCATAGGAAACAGTGTTGATTGAATACCCACCGTTAAAATATTCTCTGGCCTATTGGAATGTTTATTGTCATCCAACCTTTTAATAAGGCCAAGAGACCTGGATGAAAGGGCCACACAAATATCAGCTTGATTTAAATTTTTTGCCACATAATAATTTTTTAAATGTCCATGACCACTTTCCCTATGGTGTGTTCCACCGGAGATTTGCGTCTGCTTCATTTTGAGGATCATGCCCTAGAGTTAGCTATGAAGACTGATGAACGGCATAGATTTAAGGCATATATATCGCAGTGGGCCTCAGGGTCAAGAATCCACCCCACCAAAGCCTTTAGTGAGATATTAGGCCTATCCGTCAAGTGGGGTGGACTATCTGCAATTGTTGCATGGTAGTTACTCGTACGCTGATGGGTTTGATGCGGTGGGATTTGATGGAATGTCAAGCCGATGTCAAAGATATAACACAAACAAAGCATGTCAATAAGTTGTTACTACAGAGGCCCCTTTTTACCCTGCTGTCCATCTTATCAAATCTCACCATGTTGGTATGAAAGTAGCTCAATTCAAGAAGGGGAAGTACCCAAATACACACATTGTTTACTATCCTACAAACAACATGGGACTTGAGGAGTAGACTGGAATGCTTTTTAGGGATAGGGCATTTATATAGTAGGGCCCACCAGATAGTCAGCACTAGTAGAGGCATATACAGTTCAGCTACTCATAAGTGGTTGTTGATGTCCCAAAATGCAGGGGCCCTCAAAACAAACAAAATGGTCACGCAACTCCAAAAGAATCCATAAAATACCCTCTAAACGCACGCCTAACAAAGATTTACGAAAATCCCCTCGGCCAATTTTGACTAAAATCTTCGGTGTGCCCCACGAATCACCGTGATCGGAACCGTCCGAAATCAGGCCGATATCTTCATTATGAATTATGATAAAAAGTGCATATGATTTCATCATCAAGCGGGCCTCACAAACCCATCAAAATTCAAAACCCAATTCGAAGCGTTCAAAAGTCCGTCAACGCACCCATAAATTCGGACTCCCACGCACTCATAAATTCGGATCCCACGCACCCGAAAATTCATCAAATTCAGATAAAAATGATTTAAGCATTAATGTCCCACGTACCCCAAAAATGGGTCCACGTACCCATAAATTCAACATAATTCCGAAAGTGATTTATGATCATATTAAAGCGCCATGCGTCCATAGATTCGGATCTCACGCACCCGAAAATAGGCACACGCACTCATAAATTCAGCACATTTCAGGATCTTATTTAAATGGTGCATGGATTCCCACACACCCGAAAAATGGAAGTCTCACGCACCTGAAAAATCAGACATTTTCAGAACACATTTTTTGATGCATTGGACCTCTGGACATCAATTTTGGGGAGCGTTGGGGGTATTTTTGGTGTGCGTGGCACGTGACAACTCCTCATTGGTCGAGTTTCGATATTTTCGGGTATAAATACCCTGCCCGACTATTCATTTATACATTCTGAACGAGAGGGAAAGAGGTATTATCCTCTGAGTATTTGAGATTCCCGTCGGAAAACCCTCACTGGAATTCTTTTCTGATCACCGAAAACCATTCTCGATCATCGAAATCCCTTTTTGATCATCGGCGTCCCCCATCAGAAGCTTACTCCAACCACCATAAGTCCGGATTTTGAAAATTTATAAGTGTAGGCATGCATCCGTAAAATAACGAATCGGGCATCCGAAAAATGGCCAACGTGTCCATAAATTCAACGTGATCCGGACAAGTATATTGGTGTCCTACGCACTCGAAAAATGGCCCACACGTCCATAAATTCGGGTCCCACGCATCCATAAATTCGACGTGATCCGAACAAATGTATTGGTGCCCACGCACCCGAAAAATGCCCCCTGCATTCATAAATTCATAAAAAATTAGATCACTAATTTAAGGGTGCATTACACTCCCACGCACCCAAAAAATCAGCCTACTTCAAAAAGTGTTTACAGGTATACCAGACTCAATTTTAAGTGTTTTCAGGCCATGTTTGAGCCTATTTTTTAGTATTTCTAGCGTTCCGGACGCAATGGAATGGTCAAACGGTCATTCTGGGATCACTAAATGAGCGGAACTGTATACCTTCGAGGTTTGACTCAATTTAATGCGATGAGTGAAATAACTTTTCGGAAAGAAGCCGCCAGCACCCAAAACTGTACACATGTATCATTATTCACATATACTATAAGATATGACCCAATTAGGGTCGAAAGCTAGAAAAAATGGATTATGGTTATCACGATAAATTATTAAAGAGTTTCAACTCTCTACAAAGCAATTGCTATAAACTGCCATAACACACAACAGTCGATGCCCTACCCATTTAAACAGCATCCGTCGGTTGGGCTACTCAGGTACACACAATTGCACATCGGACTTCCCGAGGTCACCCGTTCAAACATGACAGGCGCAGGCCCAAAGTCGTCCCTCTAAGTCAGAAACCCTGATAGGCTCAGTCCGGATCTCAAAACATGGGACACAGACATCTGACTAATACAAAGATGGTTCAGTCCATAACAAAATAAATACAGATCTTTACGACCACAAACTCTAAAACCATAGTCCCTACTGACTAGTCTTCCGCCTTTTAATCAAGGATCATCGATCATTCGATATAATTAAGGGCTCGTGCTAGATTACGACCTGAAATGTACAATATCTCATAATCTCTGGAATAAAATTCACCTTACAATATCTCTTCTTATGTATCTTTTGTGAATGCTTATGATTGTCTATAAATGTTTCTATTGCTCAGACCCCAGAGCAACAATACACAGAAAATGTCCTCATAGCATTTTCAGTTCTAGCAGTGGTCATATTGACAAGTGTATTCTCTTGCAGCCCGCACAGTAGGGCTATTGTGATATATGTGTTTTACATCCATGTCATTCAACCATTTTGCCAGCTTATTTTTTGGCTTTGAACTTTGAGTTTTGGATTTACTTCATGGCCAAAATTGAAGTAGATCCAAAACTAAAGTGGACCACACTACAAGAAACAAGGAAACAATGGGGATAATGACACTCGTTGTTCATATCTTCCTAGGGGCCATTGTGATGTTTGTTTGCCATCCAACTTATTCATAAGCCAATTCATAAGGTCACGGGGACCTCGATGAAGGGAAAACATAAATATCGGCTTGATCTAAAACTTTTGTGCTACTACGAAATTTTTTAATGAACTGTTTAGGTATATAGCATATGTGGACTAATACTGCCCTACTTGGAACGAGCTCCCTTTATCCTTGACATGGTAGGATTTGATTGGATGGTAGACCAATGTCAAACATGGGGCCCAACCAAAGTATGCAGGTTGTTCGACCTTCACTGGTCCCATCTTTGAATCTGACTTGTCATTCAATCAAATCCCACCAAGTTAGGGCAAAGGGAGCTTAGTCCAAGTGGGGCAGTACCTAATTGCACCCATTATTCTCCTACCCTGTAGGTGGCATGGGGACTTGAGGACAAGACTCTGGAATGCTTTTTAGGGCTAGCGTGTTTATACAATGCAGCCCACCTATGGCCGGCACGTGTGGAGGCATACATGGTTTAGCTTCTTGCAGGTGGTTGTGCACAAAGGGGGATTCCCACGTGGCAGGAGTTGTGCGGGCCACTATGATGTATGTGTTTTATATCCACGGCGTCCATCTATTTTGTAGTTCATTTTTGGGCTTTGAGGTTTGGATTAATTAATGCCCATAAATGAAATAGATTCAAAGCTCAAGTGGACCACACCAAACAAAACAATGGATAATCACATACACCATTGAAGCCTTTTCAGGCCCCATTGTGATGTTTATTTGCCATCCAACTTTTTCATAAGTTGATAAGGTCACAAAAATGTGGAAGAAGAGAAATCACAAATATCAGCTTGTTCCAAAACTTTTGTAGCCCCTAGGAAGTTTTTAATGGTCGGGCTTCAATCACCACTGTTTTGTGTGTGGTGTGGTTTGCTTGAACTTTGGATCTGCTTCATTTATTGGATCATGCCTTTGGAATGAGCAGGCAAAACGGACTGTGGATAAAACATGTACATCACAGTGGGGCACGCCTGCCACCAGGAGGTCACCAAGCAATCACTTCAGTTTTATCTAAGCCAATGAATCACATATGCAGGGACATAAGGTGGGCCACACCACGATGATCAAAGTGCCAGTGTCTGTGGAGCCACCATGATGCATGTATGATATCCATTCCACCCATGTATCGGGCAAGCTCAAGTTACACATGAGGTCTAAGGTTAGGCGTACTCAAAACTCAGGGGGAGCACATAAAGAGCAGGACTAGATGCCCACCGTTGAAAATTACTTGACCCACAAGAGTTTTGGATCAGGTCGTGATGTCTTTTCCTCAATGCCGGTGGGAATCACCCTGTGAATGGCGTGGATGGCACTAATCATCATGGCAGGCCCGCTAGTTTTGGATCCGTCTACATTTTGATATGAAATTCAACCCATTCATCAGTTTCTTCAGCTTATGTTAAGACATGATCCAAAACATGAGGCAAATCCAAAACTCAAGTGGACCACAACGCATGAAACAAATGAGATGAAATGTCCACCGTCAAAACTTCTATGGGGACAAGTTTTATATTCGGCTAGTATTTATATTTCTGGTTGATCCCAATTAGAGCCTTATGAACGGTTTGGATGGCATATAAACATCATTGTGGCCGTAGCGCTGGTTTCAATGTTGGGCATTTCCATCCTCACTACTTCTTGCAACGCCCACTTAAGTTTTGGATCTACCTCATTTTTTTAGACCATGTACTAGCTCAACCAACAGACATGATGAATTTGTCGCTGATATCTCGAAAAGTCTCACATAGCTTAGAGTTGCTAAAACTTTGTAGACCCTTTTGGTCTCGTGCCCTAACATGAGCTGGAGAAGGTAGTGAATGATGTGGATGCCACACTCACATAACCATTGCTCCTAGAGAGCTTTTGTCTAGAAGGGCTCCATCCATCGGTAATTGGAAATTCTCTTACCAAAAATAACTAAAAGACACAAAAATAACATTCCTTCTCCTCTTTTTAAATAAAGAGAACTAAAAAATTAAAAATAAATACGTGGATGTCCCTTTCTTTCTTCTCCTCTTTTTCTTACTTTTCTTCAATGAATGGGCTTTTCTTGGTAAATTACCGTTGCAATTCTGATTTTTGCCATTCATGAAACTTGTTAGATAATTACAGTTATGCCCCTGCTTGACTCGGTTGACTCCTTTGCACCGATCGGGTAACATACCGAATATCCCAACCGTAGATTCATATGTGAGGCCATCAAGGTGCGTGTCTTTCATCAAACCCGTTAATTAAGTGGGACTCACTGAATGAGGTGAAAATACAAAAAAGTAGAGAGATTCAATTATCAGGCGGGTTATCCCCTGCTTAAAACAGTTGTCGAGGATTTCAGCCTACCGCTCAGGTCGATCGCTGTGGGACCCACCGTGATATATGTGACTTACATCCGTGACATTCATCTATTTTGCCAGTTCATTTTTAAGCCATGATCGCAAAACTGAAGAAGATCTAAATCTCAGGTGGACCACACCATAGGAAAGAGTGGCAATTGAACGCCCACCATTAAAAGTTTATTGGGGCCGAAGTTTCGAATCAGCTCTTTGTGTGGTCCCTTCATCCAGGTCCGTGATTTTCTTAACAGGTTGGGTGGCTACTAAACATTCCAGTGGCCCACGGGAAGTTTTTAACGGTGGGCATTTAATCACCACTTTTTTTTTTTGTGGTGCAGTCCAGATGAGGTTTAGATCTGATTCATTTTTGGACCATGCATTAAAATAAGCCGTCAAATAGGACGGATGGGATGGGGTGAATGTAAGGCACACACATTACAGGGGCCCCACAGCCACCAAAGCCGAATCCATTCCCGTCACCCCGGCTGCGGTCCCTTTCACGAGACAAAATCCTGGGAGCAGATTAGGGCTCTCGATGGGTGGATCTGGATCGGATCCAGCCAGCTCCAAGTTCGTCTATATCTGTAGACGGACTCGGAATCGACTCTGATCCGAAAGGGGGTGTCCATATCCGATCCATTTATAAATTGTTAGATTCATTTTCGATCCAAAATTCATATAACCATCAGATTCAGGTCGGATCTAGGTTTGAATCTGCCCCATTACAAATCTAAAAAAATATAAATGTAATATATTTAATTTAGTAGAAAAATTATGCAAAACCCGCTATTTACTATGGTATGGTCAACCTAAGAGTGGCATGTCTCAATTTTAAGACATGGCCTAAAATAATCTAAAAAACGGATGGCCAACATGAATGTAACACATACGGTAAGGTGACAATGAGTCGGATCTTAATCGGATTCGTATTGAACTTAAATATGTTCCTATGAATTCAAATCCGGTTCATTTAACTAACCGGACCTATTTTAAGATCCAAATCTTTATTATACAGATTCAGAGCAAATCAGATCTCAGATCTGACCCGCTCCATTAAGAGCCCTAGAGCAGATTGCCTCCACCCCAGGCACAGAGATATCTCTGTCCCCACGGATGTTCGGGCCCATAGAGATGTCAACGAATCCCCTCCATCCATCTATTTTGAAAGACCACAATAGGATAGGATTTAAAAAATCAAGGAGATCCAAAACTCATGTGGGCCATACCACACGAAATAGTGTGGATTGAACGCTTGTCTTTCAAAAGAGAAAGACAGAGTGGATTTTCCATGGACATCTCTGTGGACCCCACACAGCCTTGGGGCTACATGAAATCCAGACCTTCCATTAAGTGTGCTCTCCCATTAAAGGGAAGATACAAAAATCAGCATCCAAAACCCAAGTAGGCCACAATGCATGAACCTAGAGGTTTTAGGCAACTTTTGTACATAAGGTGGACATTGTTGTGTCACACCCAAAAGACTAACCTATTAGGTGAAGCAACCTCGGATATATGAAGATAAACTCCACCCCCTCCAACCGGCGTGGGACAAACCAACAAATATAAAGATTATCACATGATGGACTCAGTTGATTTCATATATGCATGGTGGCCCAAAGAGCATCAATGTTTTTAGGCTCTGCATAAACAAGCAAGCAATTCGTGTCCCATGACACCTTCGCCCAAAAAACGAGTGGATGTGAAAGTTCATAGAACCATTGACAGGAAGTCTTAGACGGATTGATTTGTATTGTTCATCAGGTGGGCTCGCCATGTATGGCGCTTACTTGGGTGGCCTTTTTTGTAAATGGAATCTAATCGGGTAGTCTGAATTGTCCTATTAGCATGATTTTAGCCATAGAGCCTTTATAGTATACCCCTCACTGATGAATGGTCCACATCATGTGGACGTGTCAAAATCGAGTCGGATCATCTACAGACGTTCGTAGAAGAGGATGCTTATTGCTTCCTGTCCTGGCAGGGGCTATGTGGGGCCCACCGTGATGTATGTGTTTTATCCACGCCGTTCATCCACTTTTTTGGGCTCATTTGAGGAAATGATCCAAAGAGTGAGGCGGATCCAAGGCACGAGTGGACCACATGGTGGGGATTGAACTCCCACCATTGAAAATTTCTTGAGAGCTGAAGGAGTTTTGATCAAGCTGATATTTGCGTTGTCCCTTCATCTTCATCCAGGTTTATGTAACCTTATGAACAGGTTGGATGGAGAGTAAAAATCACGGTGGGCCCTAGGAAGGTTTCATCTGTGGGCGTCATTATCACTACTGCTTCCTTTGGTGTGGTCCACTTGAGCCTTGGATCTACCTCATTTCTGGGATCATGGCCTAAGATAATCTGTTCAAATGGATGGACGGCTGGATAAAACACATACATCACGGTGGGTCCCACAGATCTCCTAGCACGGCGGAGTCTGTCCTGCTGCTATCTAACATGCATTTATGAGTGGTAGTAATTATTCACCAACGTATAAATGTTATTCAACTGTCTGTGTGGGGTCTACCGTTTCGTGTCGATGCCATCCAAACATCGCATGAAGTGAGCTCCACCACGATAACAAGATGTTCCATAGATCAGGTTTATACAGTCATCAGGTGGTCCACGCCATATAAACAACGGACATCCACACAAAAAGTTCCAAATTCATATGCTAGCCTACATAATGGTTGGATCAGCCTTATTTTTGAGATGTTCCTCTTTCTCGGTGGGGGTATACATATGGACGGTTTGGATTCCGTACATAAAACACAGTGGGTCCCACAGGAAGAGTCGTAGAATAAGCTTTTCCTACCAACTGCGTTGAGAATTCGACCTCGGCTAAATTGAAGTACAAGGAGGTTCCCTTCTGTACGTGCATGACATGTTTGGAAAATGACGTGGCAGAGCTATCGATGCACATATCAATCAGAAACCGTACACACAATGGTCGCTGCTGTGGATATAAATATGGCGACTTATTTGATACTCTGGCTGCGCATAACCCTTGATACTCAGTCACTTGCAATTCATACATGTACAAGTCAAATTAAACAGACTAAATTTTAGAACACACTCTAACTTAGAGTCTAAAAATCTCATTTTGCGAACAATCCTAACCTTAGATTAGTCTACACTTGTTTTTTTGAAATAATATTAATACCATTTGATAATATTCATTTCTCACCGTCCGGTAGATGTCCAACAACGTTATAGCTCTAACCAAATAAGAGTAATTCTTTATTCATGATACATCTAAACCGGTAACTGTAATTTGGACGGCTTAGATTAATTAATCACATCCCACCTAAGCAATTTCTCGGAAATTTCTAACGCCTACGTACCATCCACAACACTGCCAGAGTATCAAAGTATATCCCGACGGATATTGTAAATGTTGAGTGCCCATCGTCGGAAGTTATGTGGGGCCTACAGAGATGGCCGTGATAAATCTACTCCGTCCATCAGTTTCACAAGACCACAATAGGACAGGAAACCAAAACTCAGGCGGATCAAAAACTCAGGTGGGCCACGCCATATGAAGAAGTTAGATGGAAAAAGTCCACCTTTGAAACCTTCCTAGAGCTGACCATTATGTTTATAGGCCGTCCAAACCGTTCATAGACCCTTCTTAGAGCAAACCATGCCGTTTATATGCCGTCCAAACCGTTCATAGGGTATTACCACTCAAATAAACTGAAGATACAAATATAATCCTGATACAACACTTCTGCGGCCCCACAAAGTTTCCAATGGCACACATTCAATTCCTGCTATTTAGCGGGGTTGCACATCAATTTGATTAAATTCAATTTTGAATGAATTTTTAATTGAATTTATCTTAATTTCTTTTAAAATTGATGGGTTTTTTCTATTCAATTTAATTTTTCACATGTTACGAATTGAATATTATAACTAAGGTCTTCGTCCAAGGAACTGGGAGAGATTATATCACGGTGAACAATTATAAAATGATTTATACTAATACATTGTGTTAAAAGAGATGAAATACTATTGGACACATGATTTAATACTTGTACACTTATCTTATTAGCATTTGTTTGTTGTGAACATCATCTAAATTCAAAGCTCAAGTCGATCGTGCCACAAGAAACAGTGGGAATAATGATTTCTAAAGTTGAGACCTTCCTAGGCTCCACAATGATGTTTATTTGACATCCAACTTGTTCATAGTTAGATCACATAGATATGAATGAAAGGAAAACACAAATATTAGCTTGATCCAAAACTTTTGTGGCCTCAAGAATTTTTCAATGGTAGTGGCTTCAAGAATTTTTCAATGGTAGACCTTCAGTTCACACTCTTCCTATGGTGTGGTCTACTTGAACTTTTGATATGCTTAATTTTTGGCTTCCAACCCTAAGATTATCTATTAAGATGGATGGACAGAGTAGATAAAATACTTAAATCAAGTTGAGCCCCCACAGAGTTTACTTAGTACGCTTAGCGTACCGAGTTACCCATTACGCAATCCACTTCCTTTTGACTCACCATGTGGATGGTACCCTGATCGTGGGCTCACCTCGATGCATGCCTTGTATATTTATGCCATCTATCCATTTTCTAGATCATTTTATAGCATGGTCTAGAAAATGAAGCAAATACAAATCTTAGGTGAACCACACTATAGGAAGCAATGATCATTAAATGCCCCCTATTAAAAACATCCTAGGGTCCACTATGATGTTTATTTGCCATCCAACCTATTGATAAGGTCACATGGGCTTGGATGAATGGAAAACACAAACTTAAACTTATATATATATATATATATATATATATATATATATATATATATATATATATATATATATATATATATATAAATTCGATTCGATTCGATCAATCAATTCAATTCAATAAAGAATGATTTGATTTTCAATACGATTCAAGATTTAATTCAACACAGGATGGCTTAATTTTCAATACGATTCAATTCAATCGATTGAAACCGAAAATTGAAATTGAGTTTTTTCTTTCTATAAAAAAAGTTTGAATTGAATTGATTTTAGGAACGGCCTAATTCAATTCAATAAATTGATCATAAATTGAATTGCGTGCAATTTCTAAGTAAATTTTAAGTGTATGCCTATCATACATCACACTCAGCCAGAGTTTCAAACCACTTTGATGGGATGGTGCAACTAACCCACTCATTGTTCATCACATCAACGGAATAAAATAAAGCGATTGATACTCTCTGCGTTCGAAGAGAATCGTGAGAACAGGTGTTGGGTGGGAATTTTAAACTGTGGTCCATCCCTGATAGGACCACTTGATGAACGATTGCGAGCTACCCTACCACATTGCCAGCCTACCTACCCGGCTCTAATGAATCATTTCCCTCCTAGCTGGCGGAGAGGTGACTTGGTGTCACGTGAGAGGACGCGGATCAGGTACTAACCGGCCTACGCCCAGGTCCATAGCTCAAGTGGCAGACTGAGTGAAGACAACCTCGTTTCAACACTGAGGTTATGGTATCTAATCCCATAGTAGCTAATATTGTGATGTGACTAACAGAGGTGGGTGGGTGTACTAACTGTGTGAACTAAACCATAAAAATTAAAAATTAAAAAAGTACTACCTTGCATGTCCTGAGCACGGAACAGGCTGGGGTTCTGAGGGGCCCACTGTAATGCATGGTTTTATCAAAACTGTCCATCCATTTTTACTTATAATTTTAGGATGCAGAAGAAAAAATGAGGTAGATTCAAGGCTTGACTGGACCACACCACAAGAAGCAGAGGTGACAATGACATCCACCATTGAAACCTTCTTAGGGCCCATTCGTGATATTTATTTTCCACCCGACCTGCTAATGAGGTCACACAGACCTTGATATAGGCAAAACACAAATTCCAGCTTGATCCAAAACTTATGCTGCTCCCAGTAAGTTTTTAATGGTGAGCATTTGATCCCTGGTGGTCCACTAGAGGCTTGGATCTGTCTCGTTTTTGGGCGTATATCCTAAAATGATATGAAAAACTGAACGGACAGTATTGATAAATCCATACATCACGGTGGCCCCTCAGAGCCCAGCCTGTTACGAGCTCATGACAGGCGGGGGTTGCCCGTCCCACGTGAGAATGCAAACGGCTTTTCAAGGGCAATGATACGGTAGAGTTGGATGAACTGGAACATGATTGGGTCCGCGTGGCAGCGTGATGTATGATTGGGTCCACCCATGTACTGACACCAGGACCGATGGCTTGAAGTTTTGGGACTCGGATTCGGTGGTGTGGAAATTGGTACCAGCCGGTGGTTTGTGGGCCCATCATGATGAATGTATTTTATCCATTTGTTTTTCTAGATAATTCTAAAGCTTGAGTGAAAAATGAGGCAGATCCAAATTCCAGTTGGACCACAGCACAGGAAAGAATGGTGCGGCCACCATTAAAATCGTATTAGGGGCCACAAAAGTTTTGGAGCAAGCTGATATTTGTATCCTCCCTTCATCTGAGTCCGCGTGACCTTATCAACAAATTGGATGGCAAATAAACATTTCAGTGAGCCCTGGAGAGGTTTTTAATTGTGAGCATTCAATCACGGATGTTTCCTATTGTTTAGCCACCTGAGATTTGGATATGTCTCATTTATGGGCTCATGCCCTAAAATGAGCCAGCAGAATAGATAAACGGCGTGGATAAAACACATACATTATTGTGGGGCCTACAACACCCATGATTGAAACAGAGTTCTCTACCTCAACCATCTCTGTTTCCCGTCATCCGGGGAGCGGATTGTGTGATGTGCCGCACACTACCAACCTCCGTGATGTGTTGACGTCACGCTGGGCCCCACACCATGAGAAATGTATTATACTGATGTAGAGCGGGTCGCCGATTACTACATGGCCCAGATGGACCAAAAGAAGACCGGTTGGGGTTGGAAGTGATCCGGTCCATTAGGACCGTAGAACGGTCGTATCTCGCAATTCGAAATGAATTTTTCGACATATAATATATGATTTTGGGTAGCTCAAGCTACTTTAACCACCCAACCCTGCTATGTTGGGTTGTCAAGGCCTGAATCACGAGATTCGACCAGATCGACGGTCATTAGGCTATTTTATTTTCAATTTTACTATTTATAGTAAGTTTTAATTCGATCATAACTTTTGATTTATAGGGTTTTAGAATTAGTGCCCAACATGAAAAGGGCTTAGAATATTTAGTAGAACAACATGGTTGGGCTCGTTTGAAAACTTTTTATTTTTGGCCTAAAAGTCAGTGAGTTCTATTAGGATTGAGAGACTTATATAAATAGTAAGTTTACTATTTATAGTAAGTCAGGGTTTTTTAGGAGTTAGAGTTTGAGTGGAAGTTTGATACTTTACCTAGGGTTTAGTTTCCTATTTATGTGCATTGTAATTTTGTTTTAGACAATCAATCAATTATCATCAATTTCTTCTAAATTATTTTCCTTTTATCTTGTTTATTCTCTCGTGGATTCGATGAGAAAGACGATGTTCAACCTCCCACGTCCTCCCTGCGTCATATATCCACACCATATATCCATTTGGAGAGATCATTTTAAGGCATGAACCCAAAAAATGAGTCAAATTCAAAGCTCAAGTGGACCACACCACATAAAGTAGTGGGGATTAAACATCTACCATTGAAAACTTCTCAAGAGTCATGAAAGTTTGGATCAATATGATATTTATTTTTTCCCTTCCGTGTGACCTGATGAACAGGTTGGATGGCAAATATAAAGATGGTGTGGATATAACACATGCATCATGGTGGGCCCACGAAACTTGGTGACGTCAACACACCACGAAACTTGGTGACATCAATTCCAAGGTCTGATTCATTCTCTACATGTTCTTCGGACAATTGTAGGCCCACATGTCAGAGTTCAAGTTGGTATAAGCCACACCTTTAACTCATAATTATAATTGGGTCCATTGGATGGTGGCTTTAGCCTTTGTCACTCATTGGTTCAAGTACATCAAGATTAAAAATCAATGTCCGATTGAAATAATGTCCAAGCCGATAGTAAAGCCAAACGTTGAGATGGGATATGTATGTATAAAAAATAAATAATCAAGATTATTCCAAAATAGAAGATGATTAACCCAATTGGATTGATATGAGAGATGAACGGTCCAAATGTGTTGAAACTGAAGATGAATAGTTTGATTGGACCAATTTTGGAAGTCAACCGCCCAATTGAGATGATTTTGAAATAAAAAAGCCCAATTCAAATGATACTAAAGATGAACAAACTTATTGGACCGAAATTCGGAGTGGAGAGTCTAACTGGTCCAAAAATGAAGATCACCGAAATCAGGAGTGGACAGTCTAACTTGTCCAAAAATGAAGATCACTGGTTGGATCAAACTGATATTGAAGACAATTGGTCCGATTATGTGGAAATCCAAGATGAATGGGCGGATTAAGATGGTATTGAAATGAATTACTGTAACGTCCTGAATTTTTGCAAACTTGATAATTGAATGTTTTGGGATAGAGGTAGGGAGAATTATGTTTTCAAGTGTTTCTAGTTCAATGAGTTAGTAAACCAAAGAGTTTTTCGACCAATCTGTTTGTATACAACACTACGCATTACCCGTAAATTCAAAATATATATATTTTTTACCGGACTTTAGTGTTTTAGTATAGTTTTGAATCATAAAAATTTATGAACGGTTAGGATTTGGCGAAAACCTTAAAATTAAAAGACTATACTTTTCAAGTAATACTAAAAAGTCACGATTTGTACTAGGAATAAAAAGTTAAAATCTTTGTGTATTGAGAATTTGATTTTCTAAATATTTTTATTCAATCTAAATGGGGACACTTTCTTATTTACATGAAATAACTTAAAGTAAGTGAAAATATAATGATAAATGGTATGTAAATAAGTAGACACTATTCAGATGTTAGTGGAACTACGGCAGTTTAGAAAAAATTGGGCAAACAATATTTTTTCCTGAACAGGCAGCTTCAATGTACCAAAAATGTCTTCAACGCACCGAAGGATGCCTCAGGCTAAGTCGATCATGCAAGATCGTACCGAAGGGATCTGGCCTCAGGGGGCTTCGGTGAACAGAAGATTCATTCGGCACACCGACGAATAGTCCAAAGGGCTTCGGTCTGAGCTAAAGATCTTCGACGCACTGAGCAGCTTAGGTCAAAATTTTCACTAACTTTGAAAATTCATATCTCCTTCGTTATAATTCTGATTAAGGTGATTCAAAAACCACATTAAATATTAAAGAGTCTAATTTCATATAAAAATTAAAAAAGACATTATAATTATATTTATTTTAGGAAGTTTTGGAAATTACTCATAAAGCTATTAGTTTCAGGCAGTGTGTACTCCTGGAATTTTAATAATTTTTCTATAACTCGGAATGAGTTAAAATTTTGTAGGGTGAAAGTAAACTTGATAAAGAATTATTATAAAAATTATAAAATAATTTAATATCTAAAATTTATAAAAATATTTCACGCAACTGGCCTGTTGAAACTAAATTTTTTTGCAACGGCAAGTTGCCATTGGACCAAACGTATCTTTTTCAGCTTTGAGTTTTAGTATTCGATTTCTTCTTAGGAATTTCTCCTAATCACGTTAAAAATCATCCTAGGTAATTAATTTAGGTTTTTATATTTTATTTATTTAATTATATATTATACTATTCCGGATAGTTTATAATTTAGTCAGATTAAATCCCTTAATTAGGGTAATTAAGATTGAATCATCATTTTCGCTAATTGCGAATAGACCCAATCGTGAACTTAGCTAATCTAAATATAATCATCATGTCCAAGAAATCTCGTTACATAATTCATTCCAAGAATGTTCGGATTATCTAAACAAGCTCTCAACCGCTCGTTAGTAGGCCGCTAAACCCAAAGCTAAGGAAAATCATCTGTCTTGGCGGGCTTAATGTCCATCGTGAGACGTTGAGACAAGATAGCGCGCCGAATCATTCAACTTGGGCTCGTGAGGGTGTCACATGTGACGTGTGAATCTGCCCTGAAACTCTCAGAACTTAAGTGAATTTTATCTACTCGAACTTATGTGAAGTTGTGGCTTCTGAGCCATTAGATTTCAATGAAACTTAGGATCTTAATATCAAACATTTCTCCACAAGTATCTATAAAGCCACGGCCCTCGATCGATGATCAATGACTGTTAAACGAACACTGAGTCATAATCGTCAATTTTCACATCTGAAATGTAGATAATCATATTCTTAGGTAGATTACCAGTAGGTTCACATATCTCATGGATTAGATTGATCCCTGTGGGCCTCAAATGTTAGAATCACCATCCCATAGGTCTATACAACCAATAACCAAGCTTGTAAGGCTATTTGGGCCACATCTGGAACTATAAATAGAGCCTATTTGGGCATTTTTCCCCAAAATTTGAATTTGCTAGGGTTTGGGCGAAAGAAAGAGAAATGGGGAGAAAAAGAAGGAGAGTAAGAGTAAGAGTGAGGGTTAGTGTGTAGTGGGGGTTTGGTTTGGTGATTCATTGTTTTTGCGGACGCAATTACTCCAACCAAACTGTCGTTTCCTCCGTCGAATCCACCTCTACTCACGATTGAAGGTAAGAAATGCTTCATACCTTTCGATTAAGCTACCTAGTGATAGGATATATGAATCTTACACGAGTCTCATTGCATTCGATTATGAAATCGATATTTTTTCCAAATTTTGACATTAGGGTTGTTGAGTGTGGAGATAGAACTCCACTGAGTTTGGTCGGGCGCCCGGACGGTCTGTGGACTGGGCGCCCGAAATTCAGTCATTTTGCTGTTCAGTCCACTGGACTGTTTTGTGAGTAGCCGGGCGCCCGACGGTCAAAGTGACCAGGTGCCCGAAATTCATTTGCTTCATGTTTTTTTGTCGCTGGACGATCTTTGCATTGGCCGGGCGCCCGACGGTCAAAGTGACCGGGCGCCCGACCAGCCGCGAGCTTAATGTGCGGGTTTCTTATTTTTTGTTCTAATGACTGGGTTTACTATATAAAGGGGTGTAAACCGGGATTAGGGATGGTGATTAGGGCTTCTATACGTCCAAGGTGAGAAAAAGGAGAGAAGATTAGCAAAAGGGCCATCTCTGTGCATGGGAGTATAGGAGAAGGTAAGTACATTGCTTGTAACTTCGTTCTTTCTTCATAGTGAAGTTTGCACCCGTGGTTTTTTACCCTTGTTGGGGTTTTTCCACGTAAATCTCTGTCTTGTGGATTGTTGGTTTGTGTGATTCTTTTCTAGTTACTATTTTCTTCCTGTTTATCGTTTGTGGGTGAGACCGGAGATTGGATCTCGGTTCACCGGCGTTGTTGGCGTGCTACGCAACAACTGGTATCAGAGCTATTGGTTTAGTTCAACTGGGAGCGATGGCGGAAGATGGGAAAACTAGAATTGAGAAGTTTGATGGTTCAAACTTTGCCTTCTAGAAGATGCAGATGGAGGATTATCTATATCAAAAGGACCTCTACATTCTTCTATAAGGAAAAGAGAAGAAACCAGAGAAGATGACAGATGATGAATGGGCTTTAATGGATCGGAAGGCTTTAGGAACGATCCGACTCTCTTTGTCTAAGAGCGTCGCCTTCAACATATCCAAAGTAAAGACCACAAAAGAATTGATGCAGGCTTTGGCTACGATGTATGAGAAACCCTCGGCGTCCAACAAGGTTCATCTCATGAAACGGCTTTTCAACATGAAGATGCCAGATGGTGGGGGCGTGGCTGAACATCTAAACGAGTTCAATACAGTCACGAGCCAATTGAAATCCGTTGGCATCACTTTTTATGACGAGGTCAGGGCCCTATTGATCTTGTTAAGTTTGCCAGACAGTTGGGATGGTTTAGGTGATTGCCGTGAGCAATTCTTCAGGATCTACGAAGTTGAAATTCAATGATGTGGCCGGTCTAATTCTAAGCGAAGAATCTAGAAGGAAGGCATCAGGAACTTCAGGGGATTCAGGAAATGCTCTAAACGTTGAAGGAAGAGGAAGATCTTCAAACAAAGGAGGCAATAAACACGGGCGTTCTAAGTCGAGGAATAAGTCCAAGGGACCGAAAGACAAGGACGGGTATTGGCATTGCGGGAAGAAGGGGCACATGAAGCGTGATTGCAGGGCGCTTAAGAAACAAGAAGGAAGCTCTCAAGGTGGGAAGGATTCAGTGAATCTATCTGAGGAGAGTGACACAGAGGCGTTGATCTTGTCTCTTGATGCGCGTAATGAGTCTTGGGTTATAGACTCAGGTGCTTCGTTTCATGCCACTTCATCAAAAGAAGTTCTTCGTGATTATGTCTCAGGTAACTTTGGAAGAGTCTACCTGGGTGATGATGAGCCATGCAGTATTGTTGGCAAAGGAGACGTTCATTTAAGTCAGAAAGACGGAACGGTCTTGAAGCTGAAGGATGTCAGACATGTACCGAGTTTGAGACGGAATTTGATCTCAGTGGGGCAGTTGCCGATACCGGATATGTAACGACATTCACGAGCGATGCATGGAAGGTCACAAAGGTGCCTTGGTTGTATCTCGAGGCAAGAAGGAAGGTACTTTGTATGTGACTTCCGGATCGTATAGTTCACTTGTAGTTGCATCAATTGGAATGAACGGGCAGTTATGGCATCAGAGATTAGGATATATGAGTGAGAAAGGGATGAAAGTGCTCTTGTCAAAGGGGAAGCTACCAAGGTTGAAGGCAATCGATCTGGAATTCTGCGAGGACTGCGTGTATGGCAAGCAGAAGAAAGTTAGCTTCAAGAAGACAGGACGCGCTCCAAAGACGCATTTATTGGAGCTTGTACACACTGATGTGTGGGGACCGGCATAGGTATCATCTCTTGGTGGCTCACGTTATTTTGTTTCCTTTATTGATGATGCTAGTAGAAAATTATGGGTCTACTTCTTAAAACACAAATCAGATGTATTCGATGTATTTAAGAAGTGGAAGGTTATGGTAGAAAATGAGACCGGTAAAACTATGAAGTGTCTCTGATCAGATAATGGGGGAGAATATTGTGATAAGAGGTTTGAGGAGTATTGTGCAGCAAATGGAATCAAACATCAGAAAACGATTCCAGGGACACCGCAGCAGAACGGTGTGGCCGAGCGCATTAACAGGACCATCCTTGAGCCCGCTAGGAGCATGAGGCTACATGCAGGGTTGCCCAAGACCTTTTGGGCAGATGCTGTGAATACTGTCGTATATCTCATCAATAGAAGTCCCTTAGCACCATTAGATGGTGGGCTACCAGAAGAAACGTGGACTGGGAAAGAGGTGAACCTTACACATCTCAGAGTGTTTGGTTGCACTTCTTATGTTCACATTGATGCAGAGCACAGAAACAAGCTGGATGCGAAGTCCAAGAGGTGCACGTTTATAGGCTACGGGCAGAATAATTTTAGCTACGGGTTTTGGGATGCAGAGAACCGAAAAATTATCAGAAGCAAAGATGTAGTCTTCAATGAAAAGGTGATGCATAAGGACAGTGTGCAGCAAAAGCAGGACAAGGCCGATGAAAAGGAATTCATAGAGTTGGAAGAGCTACCGAACACGGGTGTTACAGTGCCACAGGATGATCATGCACAGGAGCATGATGAGGCAGAGCCGCAGACACCGATTGTGAGGAGGTCTACTCGGGAGAGGAGACCCAAGGTCCGATACTCACCCTCCTTACATTATCTACTGCTGACAGATAATGGTGAGCTAGAGTGTTTTGAAGAGGCGTTACGGTCAGATATGCGGGTTAAGTGGGAGTAAGCCATGGAAGATAAGATGGACTCTCTTGAGTCTAATCGTACGTGGGAGCTAGTCACTCTACCCAAGGGTAAGAAAGCTCTTCATAACAAGTGGGTTTACAGACTGAAGGAGGAGCACGATGGTTCGAAACGGTACAAGGCTAGACTGGTTGTGAAAGGGTTCCAAGAAAAGGCAGGTATCAATTTCACAGAGATATTTTCACCTGTGGTGAAGATGTCTACGATTCGCATGGTCTTGAGTATAGTGGCTACAGAGGACTTACATCTAGAGCAGCTAGATGTTAAGACAGCCTTTCTTCATGGAGACCTTGAAGAAGAGATATATATGCATCAGCCGACAAGATATGTGGCACCAGGAAAGGAGAACAAGGTGTGTAGACTGAAGAAGAGTCTATATGGTCTGAAGCAGGCCTCGAGGCAGTGGTATAAGAAGTTCGACAGTTTCATGTCGGGAAACGGGTATAGGAGATGTCATGTAGACCATTGTTGTTACTTGAAGAAGTTTGATACGTCGTATATCATTCTTCTATATGTTGATTATATGCTTGTGGCCGGATCAAGCATGAAGGACATCTCAGATCTCAAAAGACAACTGTCTAGAGAGTTTGTCATGAAGGATTTAGGAGCTGCAAAACAAATCCTAGGCATGAGGATAAAGCGTGACAGGAAAAACAAGAAGCTGGTTTTGTCACAGGCAGAGTACATAGCTAAGGTACTTGATCGATTCAGCTTGGGAGGTGCTAAGCCGGTTAGCACTCCATTAGCCAACCACTTCAAGCTTTCTAAGGAGCAAGGAGCCAAGACGCAGGAGGAGCGGGACTACATGGCTAAAGTCCCTTATGCATTAGCCATAGGGAGCCTCATGTATGCTATGGCTAGCACGAGGCCAGACATTGCTCAAGCAGTGAGAGTTGTTAGCAGGTACATGAACAACCCTGGGAAGGAACATTGGGAAGCTGTGAAGTGGATCCTTAGATACTGGTAGGTACTATGGATGTAGGGCTGTGTTATAGAGGATCGAAATCAAGCTACAAGACTACGTCGACTCAGATTTGTCAGGGGATATCGACAGCAGAAGGAGCACTACAGGGTATGTCTTTACCCTGGGTAGTGCTGCAGTCAGTTGGATCTCTCAGTTACAGAAGATAGTATCCATCAGTACAACGGAAGCAGAATATGTTGCAGCTACAGAAGCGTGCAAGGAGATAGTGTGGATGCAAGGTTTTATGGAAGAGTTGGGAAAGAAGCAAGCAGATTGCAAGCTATACAGTGACAGTCAGAGTGCAATACACTTGGCTAAGAATTCAGCCTTTCATTCAAGGACCAAGCATATTGACATCAGATATCACTTCATACGTTCGTTACTGGAAGATGGATCGATTGCATTGGAGAAGATTCATACAAGTGAGAATCCTGTAGATATGTTGACCAAGGCGGTCACACGAGAGAAGCTGAAGCTCTGTTCAGCTTTGGTTGGTCTTCAGACTTGAAGACTAGGAGGTGGTGCACTCTGGATGTAGAAGACGAAGGATCAGGTGATGATTATCTCCAAGTGGGAGATTGTTGAGTGTGGAGACAGAACTCCACTGAGTTTGGTCAGGGCGCCCGGACGGTCTGTGGACCGGGCGCCCGAAATTCAGCCATTTTACTGTTCAGTCCACTGGACTATTTTGTGAGCAGCCGGGCGCCCGACAGTCAAAGTGACCGGGTGCCCGAAATTCATCTGCTTCATGTTTTTTGTCGCTGGACGATCTTTGCATTGGCCGGGCTGCCCGACGGTCAAAGTGACCGGGAGCCCGACCGGCTGCGAGCTTAATGTGCGGGTTTCCTATTTTTTGTTCTAATTGCTGGGTTTACTATATAAAGGGGTGTAAACCGGGATTAGGGATGGGGATTAGGGCTTCGATACGTCCAAGGTGAGAAAAAGGAGAGAAGATTAGTAAAAGGGCCATCTCTGTGCATGGGAGCATAGGAGAAGGTAAGTACATTGCTTGTAACTTCGTTCTTTCTTCATAGTGAAGTTTGCACCCGTGGTTTTTTACCCTTGTTGGGGTTTTTCCACTGTAAATCTCTGTCTTGTGGATTGTTGGTTTGTGTGATTCTTTTCTAGTTACTATTTTCTTCCTGTTTATCGTTTGTGGGTGAGACCAGAGATTGGATCTCGGTTCACCGGCGTTGTTGGCGTGCTGCGCAACAAGGGTCGCATCCAAATTGATGAATTTCGACTCTAAGGTGAAGATCTACCCTCAAGCTAATTCTCAACAATTTTAGTTAATCATCGCTTAAATTTATTGAATTTGCCTATGTTGAAATCACTTTAATATTATAATAAATTTGCTAATTGTTGATGGGTGTATAACATGTTTGAGAAAATGTCTTTGTTGTTGTTTGGTTGATAAGATGCTTGATGAAATGCTTGAATGGTGTGAATTTACATATTGGAGTGTGTTTATGATTGTGGATGTATGTGACACCCTGTGTCATCTGGGTCCTTTTGGATTGGTTGGGTCAGGTGCTTTAATATATTGTAACGTTAATGTGCTTTAATATGGTATTAAATTTGCTTAATATTGCTTTGGATTAAGCTTTGACAATCATTTGACTAGTGTACTGCCTACCCTTTGGTTGGCCGTCACGAGCTTATTCAATTGACCAAGACGGAATATAATCGATTGATATGGGCCATTATCAATTTTTCACTGTCCACTTAGGTCCAACAAATAAGTTTTATTAGAGTTAATCATTCTTGTGTTTGGCTGTTGAATCACACCCTATTGAATCTAGAATACCGACATTACTAGTACGTAGCCCACTTAGAACCGTATGGCGATACGATCTCCTAAGTCCCATGAGCTAGGCATGGTGGTATGGGACACCGTGTTTGAGTTGTCGGCCTACGCTAGGGTGATGAGCCTCCCCGTAGTGACCAGTGAGCACCAATGGAGGTGATGAGTTGTTGTTCGAGCGACCCCGTGATAAATGTGACCCCGTCGATGTTTGCATGTCAGTGTACCGTTCGAACAACCCCGAGCCTACTATGTTGTTATAAGATCAGGTGACGAGCCATTTTCGCTTTGATTTTGTGCGTAGCTAACGAGTCATTTCTAGACCATGCCTTCTTGGGTGAACTACCTAAACCTTGGATCGAGGGATTATTGATGATGATTGACGACGCACCATAGGGAGCCAGATGGTCTCGATTAGACTTTGTGATGATAATGACGATATTCTAGCTTCACTAATTTATTGGATAAATTGGACTAATAAAAACTTAAATTAATCATGCATACATGACATTGCATTTGAGGGGGACTCGTGGGTGTTTGATTGCTTGATGTGGCGCCAGCGCTACCTTTCGAGTTCCTTATGTGATTTTCTCGGGAACACGCATGCACTCGTGGGGTGGCTGGTCGATTGTTAGAAAGACTAGAGCATCATTTTCTTTTATTTACATCTTATGCATTATTTGCATTAATAAATTAGTTTAGAAAATTGATTGTTTGTTATGCTATCATTGTCTGCTCATGCTTGTGTGGATAACATGTGTAACTTGCTTAGTATTTGTGCGTTAGAGATAACACGCTTAAGAATAGTACTCTCATATGAACCTGTTTTATAACTAAAATGTCTCGAGTATGATCTTGATGATATTTCTTCACTATGTTGGCATTTAATGAATTCCATTTAACATATGTAGATGACCTAGAAATAAGACCAAACGATGGTGCGTTCGAGACATTTTTCTTTATGTTAAACTATTATAATTTGTATAATTCTCATATGGGCGGACACTACTTTTAACTATACCTCTTAGGTGCTAGCCCTACATTTATGAATTTAGTTACTTCTGTTTTGCTTTTGATCCGTTAATTGAAATGTGTTACTCTGATTATTTGTGTATGAAATGAATGTAGATCTGATTGAGGGCACATGTGGGAGCATTTTTTACGTGCGTCATTCATAAATAAGCATTTTACTAAGTTAACACCCAAAAACTTGCGATCGAAGTCTCCGTACTCGCGTGTCGATTTTTGGAGTGTTACCATTACCTAATTAGAACAATGTTAAATTTAAATGATTCGATTAAAACTGCAAAAATAGATGGATGGTCATGTTGGAACCACACCAAGGATGAATGCTTCAATTGAGCCAATATCGATGATCAAGGATCCGATTATGTTGATATTGAAGATGAACAATTTGACTGCATTGATGTTAAATGCAAATAGTTCAATTGGGTTAATGCTTGTGATCAATAATTTAATATTAAGGATGAACAATTCTATTGGATCCAATTAGCAATTCATCTTCAATGTCAAACTGTTATCATTAATATCGGACTAATCAGACCATTGATCGCCAAACCAAACGGATCATTCATCTCTAATTTTGGCCCAAGCAGATCATTTATACTTTATTATCGATCATCGTTGATCTTCAATATCAATCCATATAGATAGTTTATCCTTATATCATGCGATCGAATCATCCATCTCCAAATTTGTCACATTCAAATTGTTTTTCTTTGATATTGATCAAATTAGATTACTGATCTTTAATATCCACGTAGTTAAATTCATTCATTTTTACTATCAATAAATCAAACAATTGATCTTTAATTTTGGGGTAATTTGACAATTCATCTTTCGTATTGTTAGAGTTGGACAATCCACCATATTCGTTGATTTGTTAATATTAAGCCCAATTGAATCATTCAACTCCAATTTCGACGCGAATGGATGGTGCATATTCAACATAGATCTAATCAGATTGTTGATCTTCAATTTTAGACTAATTAGATTGTTTATTTTTTATATTACTCCAAACAATCCGTTCATCTTTATCATCTGTCTAGTTAGACTATTCAAATTCTATGTTAGTCCAATTGAACTGTTAATTTTCAGTATCAAGCCAATTAGGCCATTCATCTCAAAATTTTTATCACAATTAGATTGTTCATCTTCAATATCGATGTCACGCCCTGAAATCCGAGACTCGAGTATAACAACCCAGGGCTCGAGTTTCAGAGTGTGAACTCAATCCAAATATAACCTGTAGAGAGATTTCATTCCACATACCACAACAATACTAAAACTGAAGTATTTTATTAACCATGAATTAAATCTCAAATAAAAGTTTAAATCAAACAACTACATCCATTCTGCAAAATATTCAAATCTACTAAAATCTGTTTTCAATAATCTTCTAAAGGAAATAAATTCAACACCTAAACTAATATAAGTCTTCTAATAAAAGTAATCGTCCAAATATTCTGCTTCAGCCGCTCCTCCTTCCTCTTGATATCCTGCAGGAACTGTGGTGATTTTGGTGAGCTAAAGCCCAGTGAGATCATTTTCATCACAAGTAATATTCCAGTTGATAAAACGTTAGACGTGAAATACTAACAACTAGGATTATATGAGCATATACAAGAATATAATGAAGATCTAAACATCTTATGTCTTATTAGAAGTGAAGCATGTTTATCATGATGTCATGTATGTTATGATACGTGTAAGAGCACAAACGTCTAGGAACTCGTTGCCACTGAACATTAGGAACTGTCGCAAATCAACCATGCTCACCTAACCGGTACAACGAGGCGGCAAATCAACCATGCACGCCAGTGGGCAAATCAACCATGCACCACTGATCCAACCGAGCAAATCAACCATGCTCAATAAGTGAAACGACCAGAACTCGCTGCCACTAAACATTAGGAACCTGTCGCAAATCAACCATGCTCACCTAACCGGTACAGCGAGGCGGCAAATCAACCATGCACGCCAGGAGTCAAATCAACCATGCTCCTGTTCTGTCGTTGTGTACAAGAATGTATATGAATGTCATGAATCATGGAAACATCTCCTCAAGCATACAATGCATATCAAAATCAAATTCCAATCATACCATGCATGCATTATTTTTATTCAATTAATTCGTCATCTAATCCTAGTTGATGGTAAACTTGAAATTAAAGAAAGACAACATGTAAGATCTTAGTATCTCGATACTTACTAGTGTTATTCCAACTAGAAGTCTTGTACATGACCTAACCTAGGTTGAGTTTGCTTAACAATTTTACATGAGATAATAGGACAGACAATTTGAGGAAAGAAAACATTAATAAGGAGGGAAAATCAGGGAATGGATCTTAGAACAAACTTAAGTGATGGATCCCTTACCTAGGATGCGTACCATACACAAATACAAATCAAACTCCTAAACCTTATTTAGAAAGATAGCTAAAGAAGGATCCTTACCTTAGATCCATAACATGAAACGACAAGAAAATTGGAATTTGAAGAAGGATGGAAACAAGCTAGTAAGAGAAAGATCAATGGAAATTTCTTTAGAAGAATCACTCACTTGATGAATTGTAGGCTCAATACCAGCCTAAAACAGAACACGGGTTGGTTCAACGAGTCGCTTAGCGAGTCGACTCGGTTTGGACAACCAGAAAAGAAATTTCTTCTTCTTTCTTCTTTCTTTCTCCTTTTTCTTCTTTCTTTCTTCTTCTCTCTTCTCTTCTTCTTCTTTTTCTTCCTTGCTGCCCCAGCTAAAGCAGTAACAGCTTAGCAGTGACTTGATCACGGGCAGCGACGGCGGTAGAAGCACAAGCAGCACAGCAGCAGCCGCACATGTGCCGCCTGCACTCTCACTCCCTTCTCTCCTTCCAACGAGCTACTCTCTCTCTCTCTAACCGACCTCCCTCTCTTTCTCTCTCACTGCTTCTTCTGGAAAAACCACGCAGAGGGCCTGGCTTCTTATAGCCCAACCCGCACGCCCGAGCGCACCGCAGCTCTTTCCGAATCCTACTTGGATTCGGAACCTATAACTTGAAAGGATACTCCACTTTGAGACGTTGGGATGGTAGGTGGGGTCCACACGATCCTATCGAAGCGGTTCTTGATCGGCCATGCAAGGTACGGACCCGGATCTTGTAGTTTCTTGGTTTGAACGGCTATTTGGAGAAGATCCGATACTCTGCTGTTGGAGGAGAAACTCGGGCGGTATGTACCTATCGAAGGTACGGATTTAATGGACGGCTTAGATCGAACTATGGGGCCCAGCCTGATGATCATATGGGGTCCTGCAGGTCGACAGCGTGCGGACGCTGTAACAGCGTCAGCAGTTTCGGCAGCGTGTATCACGCGGTGCAGCAGCGTTTTCACGCACAGTTGTTACGTGCGGTGCACGTACACCACGCCGTACTCTATTTTCATGTGGGGCCCACCCGCAACGATCACCATCGGCGACGCAGAGGCAGCCAGCGGACAGCGTCCGCTCGTCACAGCAACAGCGAACGAAGAAGAAGAAGAGAATCCTCTTCAACTCGCGGTCAACGCGGTTTGACCGCGCATTGATGGTGCACGGGACGCACGTGGGTCCCACCATGATGTATATGAAGAATCCACTCCAATCATCAGGTAGGCCACGTAATTTTAGGGTATGACGCCAAAAATGAGACAGTTCCGAAGTTAGATGGCCCACTTATGGCCTGATTTCTGATTAGGGCACTTGTAGGATGATCGGAGGGCTGAAATTTGACATGTATGGTTGGATCATGTCCTAGAACTATTGTATAGAGTTTTGTACGGTAATGATCACTAGAAATCGTGATTCCTGCAAATTGTCTTATAACTTGGGTTTAATTAATAGCCTATTTATTTTATTTTATTTTATTTTTATTTATTTATTTTATATGAAAGATCATACAATAATCCCCATGGATTGTTTAATGTTAACTCATTCATTATATAAATTATTTGTTTACTTAATTATTAAATTAAACCCTTAAATTAATTTATCGCAACTAATGGAAAACCAGGGTTATTACAATCGATATAATTGGATTGTTGATATTTAATTTTGAACTTGTCAGACAATTTATCGTTCGAGTTGGACAGTCTAACCTGTTCGTTGATTTGTTAATATTAGCTCAATTAAATCGGTTAACTCCAATTTCAACGCGAATGGATGGTGCATGCCCAAACTGTTAATCTTGGACTAATTAGATTGTTTATTTTTTATATTAGTCCAAGTAGATTATTCATCTTTAGCATTGGACTAGTCTGTTGCCTCGTGGTTTCAAATTCGATCACTGCGGGCGTGCCAGAACTGACCGTGCAGATCGATTCAAATTGAACAACAAAGACCCCAGGCGCCAAGATAGGCATGATACATCGGAATCTATGACCGATATCTGTGAAGATCGGCCGCCTATTCAGCCGCTTGCACAATTGCTTGATAACAATCAGGCGATGATTGAAAGGTGGGGTTCATCCTCCGAAGATGAGTTACACCTTTGCATACAAAAGGACCTTTCGATATAGATAAAACAAAAAGAAAATACTTACAGTCAGTTGTAAAGATCAATTGCAGCACACCTTTTTGAATAAAGAACTTAATTAAACTAAGCCCAACGTATCAGCGTAGACTCGAATTACAACTACGATCTCTAGTTACTGACTTACTGTTACCAATTACGCTACAAAATGTAAAGTTCCGATTTACACTAAGGAATGTAAAGGACAAGTTACGCTAATGAAATAGAACTGTCGTTTATACTAAGAAATGCAAATGACATTATGCTAAGGAACACAATGATTTTGAAAGATAGGTTTTGGTTTGATTGGTTGGTATGAGACTCCTTTTGTCACTTTCCTTCGTTATTTATAAGCTTCAACACACACGCGCGCGCGCACACACTCACACACACGATTTAAGGCTCATGGTGCTCGATTTGGCACGATTTGGCTCTCCAAATCCTTTTAAGCCCGCCACCTGTTCTTGTAACCGCCTTATCAGCTCGACCACGTCTACTCGGTCACTCTCGCTCATGGATACTATGGCATTGTTTGATTATCGCCAACTGTAATACCATAAAATCTGCTTAGAGTTTCTTTGCAGATCTTCACATACACTATGTAGGGCTGCACAACTGACCAGTTAACCCTCTCGACCCGCCCGATCTGACCCGGTATAAACCCGATCCGTCCCGACCCGACAGAGAAAATGGTACGGTCCTGTTTGGATGTGGCTGGACCGTTTTTAATTTAGGTACGGTTTAGGGTACATGCCAAACCCGCTCGACCCAACCCAACCCGTACCCCGACCCGTGTATACCCGACCAGTTCCGCCCGACCCGAACCGCCCGTTTATACTAATCTATTACTTTTAGAAATATCTGACCATTGATTTTTAATTTAAGTACTCTTATGAATTTTTTAATGGTGGGAGTTCAATGACCACTGATTTTTATGGTGTGGTCTACCTAAAGCTTTAATCTGCTTCCTTTTTGGGACCATCACCTATAATAGTTTGAAAACACCAATGAACAGCTTGGATTTACAGCATATACATCAGGTTAGCCTCACGATCAGGGTCTCACCCACATGGTTGGTTCCATTGTTTCACGGCCAACGCTGCAGCGCAAATCTTGGGCGCGACTTGGCTGTTACCCGGATAACAGCTAGGTGAGTGTTACCCCTACCGCGGCGCCCACCTTGATGATGTATTGTATATCCACACCGTCCATCCATTTCTACAAATCATTTTAGTACAATGTACCAAAAATTAAGCAGATCCAAATCTCGGGTGAACCATAACACAGTAAACAATGTGATTGAGTGTCATCACCATTAAAAAGCTCAAAGGGCCAATAGTAAGGTTTTAGTCATGTTTATTTTCCGTCCAACCCGTTGATAATGTCAAAAGATCTGGATGAAGGGAAAAAACAAATATAAGCTTGATCCAAAACTTTTGTGGTCCATAAAATATTTGTAATAGTTATTAATTACTTTTTCCAGTGGTATGGTTCACCTGATATTTGGATCTTCTCAAGGCTTTGAATCATCTACTAAAATGATAGAGGAAAACAGATGGACCGCACGGATATAGAAAACATACATCAAGGTGGGCTCCACACGGTCAGGGTAACACACACTATGATGTTCCCTGGATAACAATTAACAGCTAATTCGCTCCTGCAAATCCCATGGGATCGAACAGGCTGTGAGCCTGTGAGAAGCGGGATCCACCAAGGTGGGTGGATACCTAATTGTGGGGCTCACAGTGATGTATGTGTCTTATGTCCACACCTTCTAACCATTTTGAAAGATCATTTTAGGATATTATATAAAAAATGAAGCTTACTCCTATCTTAGGTGGACCACACCATAGAAACAGTCGTGATTGAATCTCTACCATTGGAAACTTCATTGATTTCACCAGAATATTTGTTTGCCATTATTTTCCATCCAACCTGTTGATAAGGTCACAAACATATAGATGAAGAGGCCACATAAATATCATCTTGATCCAAAGCTTTTGTGGCCCATAGGAAGTTTTTAATGGCCAATCACCACTTTTTCCTATATTATGGCCCATCTGGGACGTGGAACTGCTTCATTTTTTGGTTCATGCGGTAAAATGAAGTTTCAATACAAATGGATGGTATAGATGTAGTCACATACATCATAGTGGTCCCAAAGTCAGGGTCCCACCCACCCGGTGGATACATGGTCTCACCTAATCCGCCGATTCATCTCCCAATCTCACGGGAGAGAATCAGCCCCCTAGGTGTAACCCTAACCGTGTGGGTGTAACCCTAACCGTGTGGGGCCCACCTTGATGTATTTATTGTATATCCACTCCGTCAATCTGTTTTCTCGTATCATTTTAGGGTATAATTCTAAATCTTAAGAAGATCCAAATCTCAGGTAAACCATACCACTAAAAATAGTGATAATGATCATTAAAAACGTTTTATGGGCCAAAAAAGTTTTAGATCAAGATGATATTTTTATTTTCCCTTCATCCATGTCTTTTTGACATTAACAACGGGTTGGATGAAAAATAAACATTAAGAAAACTTTACTATGGGCCCTTTGAATTTTTTAATGGTGAGTCACTCAATCACCACTGTTTCTTGTGTCATGGGTCCACTTAAGATTTGGATCTGCTTAATTTTTAGGGCTCCATCCTAAAACAATATATAGAAATGGATGGACGACTTGGATATACAATAAATCATCAAGGTGGGCCCCATGGTAGGCGTATCACCCACTAAACTATCTAATGAGTAATGGCACTCGAATTAAGATACGAGGAGTTGGGGAAAGAAGAAGAAAAAAAAACCCTAGCTTTTTTTGTGCTCGAACTTGAGTTTCTTCTTCAGCGAATTCTTTCGAATCCTTCAAGACACAGGTGATTTTTCCATCGCTGCCCTGATTTTTCCTCTTTAGATTTATTTTAATGGAACTATTTTTTATTGGGAGCTCTGAATCTCATTTTTCTCTCTTATTTTTTTGTTATGATTTGCATTATTTTAATGTTATATGGTGTTTTTATGTGTTTGGATGTAGACTATTCCAATTTTGACTGATCTATCTATTTTCGAGTTGATTTAGGGTTTGGTCTTTGATTATTAGTTTATTGTATGGATTTGATTTAGTTTTTGTTTGAGGTTTGATTTTTAGGTTGATATGAAGCCTTTTCCAACGCACTGTGTGTAGTGTAGTAAACTAGCAGGTCATGAATCATGATGATAAGAAGTTAACATAAACATATTGCATGACGACTACTAAAGCCTGTCCCATATGAGAAAAAGGTGGTCCATGTGTACATAATGGGCCCACTTAATGAATAGCCCAGATGCACCTAATCATAGTTCTTATTTTTCTCATAAGTCAATACTTTTTATAAAAATCATTTTGTCATTATTTTTCTTCAATTTTCATTTTTATCATTAATTTTTATTGAGAGAAAAGTGGCCACGAAAATCTTACTCTCCCTACGTGTGTGTCCTTATTCGGGTACTCGAGTCTTGAATGTCCCTATTCGTGTACGTAAAATTTGAGTCTAGACGTGTTGTTTGGACAATCTAAAATTTAAAAGTTACTATGTAATTAGTTATAGAAACAAAATTTCTGAGAAACTGATTCTATCTTATGATGTGTGTTAGATGTCATCACACTCACATCAAGACGAAGTTTCAAACCCTATATTAGGAGATGCGTCAATGACATCTCCTATCGATTTGGAAGGAGATACGCCGATGGATGAACAAGGAAGTCAAATCCAAACCAATACAAGAAAAATGTCAAATGTATAGGAAGACTTTGAAGAAATCATTGAATCTGGTGAGAAAAAAATCAAATGCATCCATTGCAAAAAACGTTACAAGAAGCCTACTGATGGGTCGACTTCTGCATTTGTTAAACACATTAGGAAGTGCATTATGAAGCCTAAGAAAAGAATGCCTACTCAACAACACCTTACATTCAGTACAACTGCTAGTGGGTCCACATCTTTGGGGACATACAGTTACATGAAGGAGAAGATGAGAGATTTATTGGCTAAATTCCTTATTGTAAATGAACAACCATTCAGACTTGTTGAGAATAAAATATTCATGGAACTTCTTAAATATTTGAATCCAAAAGTGGAGAATATATCTCGTATGACTATACAAAGGGAGTGCATAAGTATATATGAAGCTGAGAAAGTTAATTTGAAGTCTCGTCTTCTATCGGCTTCGAGGATTACGCTGACTTCAGATCTCTGGACTGCTTCAAATCAGAGAATGGGCTACATTTCAGTTACTGCGCACTTCGTCGAAGATTGGAAGTTATGCAAGGCTATTCTCAACTTTCGGCACCTTCCTCCTCCTCATAAAGGAGTAATGATTGCTGATTGCATTTCAAAATGCATTTCCGAATGGGGTATAGATGGTAAAATATCGGCCATAACATTGGATAATGCGTCGACAAATGATGTTGTGGCCCACAATCTGAAGTCGAGCCTTGCATTCAATGAGAAGTTTATACTTTGAAGGAAGATTATTCCAAGTAAGATGTTGTGCACACATTTTGAACCTGATTGCTCAAGAAGGCCTTCGTACGATTGATCCAACGATTGAGAATATTCGTGAAAGTGTCAAATATATAAGGGGGTCCCCATCGAGACTGCATACTTGGAAGGAGATTGTACAACGTCTTAATTTGAATACTAAGAAATCTTTAAAATTAGACGTAAGTACACGATGGAACTCCACATTCGAAATGCTTGGAACTGCATTAGAATTGAAGAATGCATTTAAGTATTATGCACAACATGATGTTGCATTTGAGTGGCTCCCAAATGATGAAGACTGGACGAGGGCTGAAGAAGTTTGCAGTTTACTTCAAGTATTTTATGAAAGCACAAAAATATTTTCTGGAACATTGTATACTACTGGAAATAAATTCTTAAAGGAATATATTGCAATTAAGGATGCAATTACCAAAAATATGTTGAGCCTTCATATATATATGATGATGATGGCAAAGAATATGAATAAAAAGTTTGAGAAGTATTGGGACGAATATTCTCTGTTAATGTCGATTTGTACAGCTTTGGACCCTACGATGAATTTACTTGTGGTCAAGTTTGTGTTTAGAAAGTTTCATAGTGCTGATCAAGCAGAACAACAGACTAAATCCGTACGCGATGCGCTTGAAGCTTTGTATGCATACTATGTCAGCGAATCTGAAGTTGCAGAAGTCAGTTCGACATGTATTGTTGGTTCTTCTCAAGCCACGACTTCCAAGGTGAATGGGAGTATATTTGATGAAATGTATTCCTTCGTAACAATTGAAGAAACTACGGTAAGAATGATCAACGAAACAGAACTTGACAAATATTTGAAGCTGCCAGTTTTAAGAAATCAAGCTGAAGATTTTGATGTTCTGGAATGGTGGAAGAATCACGCACATGAGTTTCCTATATTCTCAAGGATGGCGCGTGATATATTTTCAATCCCTATTTCAACTGTAGCATCAGAATTGACATTTAGCACCGGGGGAAGGGTTGTGAGCAAAGAGAGAAGCTCACTTGCACCATCTACTGTCGAAGCTCTCATTTGTACCCAAGATTGGTTAGCTCCTAGGTGGGGAGGACGCAGCTTTGATGTGGAAAAAAATGAAAAAGAAGATGAAAATAACAAGGCAAAGAAATATTCCACCTAAATTTTATAATATATTTTGAAATTACATAAACGATTATTCGTGATATTGTGTAGAAAGAATACTATTTAATATCGTAAAACACTTTTGTTTTTAATATACAAAGTTTAAAAAAAAAATGTAAATAAGTATAACATATTCGCAACCCGACCCGACCCGACCTGACCCGGTTTAGCATATAGGGTAGGGTAGGGTTAGGGTTGACCCTTTTAGAAGTAGGGTAGGGTTAGGGTTGGGTCAGCCCAACCCGGTCATGATCCGGACCGAAACCCGAACCTTTAAAATATGTTTAGGTTCGGTCCAGGATTGGGCCCAACCCGACCCTAACCCGACCCGTGTGCAGGCCTAACACTATGTAGTTCCCATAAAATCACACCTGTCCCTTCCTAATTAGCTCTCGAAGGATAGGGCAAAAATAATATACAACAAGTAGATATAAAAACTCAATTGTTAGATTAGATGACTCTCTATTAAATGTGAGGCCTATCATGATACTTGTGTTACATCTAGTCCATTTATCTATTTTGCTAGCTTATTTTAGGACTTGAATAAAAACAATGAGACTTAAGTGGGCCACATGAAACGTTAGGGAAGGAAAGTCCCACTGTTGAAACCTTCCTGGGGCCATCCTAAAGTTTTATGTACCGTCCAACCCATTCATAAGGTGATTCCTAGTGGACTGAAGGCAAAACAAAAATATAGCATGATCCAGAACTACTACAGGCCGGCGAAGGATTCAAAGGTGGGGAATCAATTCCCAATATTTCACACTGCGTGTAAATTCACTATGGCTCTGAGAGCCACCGTGATGTATAGATTTTATCCACACCGTCCATGCATTTTTCAATGTCATTTTAGATAATATTCTAAAAATTGAGGTAGATCCAATGCTCAAGTGGACCAATAAATCAGGATTAAACTCTTACCGTTGAAAACTTTTTGGGTGCCATAGAAGTTTTGGATCAAACTTATATTTATGCTTTCCCTTCATCCAGGTCTCTATGACCTTGTGAACGGGTTGAATGTAAAATAAACATCACGGTTGGCCCTAGGAAGGTTTCAATGATATGCGTCATTAGCACCGCTGCTTCCTGCGGTGTGGCCCACTTGAGCCTTGGATCTGCCTCATTTTTTATCCCACGACCTAAAATGACATGGAAAAATGCATGGACGGTGTGGATAAAATCCATACATCAAGGGCCCCTGGATCTCGGGACGGGTGGGGAAGTACCCAATCCGCCTCGTGTCATTCTTTGAGTCATTCGCTAAAATGAGAGGCACAGGAAGGGATAGAAGGAGTGGATAAAACACAGACATCGCCGTGTGAGCTCCACAGAGTCCTAAGGCCATATACACAACAGGTTACAGTCTATGATGACCCAAATTCCTCACACACTCTCTCCCTGCTGTACGTGCGCAGGTAGCCGACGCGGTTTGCTAGTGACGCTGCCACCAGCAAGGTGGCTTGTTGTCAGTGCTCTGTGGGACCTATCATGATCTCTGTCCTTTTATCCACTCCGTCCATCCATTTTTCCAGATCCTTTTTGGGCTTGAACCCGAAAATGAGGCAGTTATAAATCTCAGGTGGACCACACCATAGGAAATTAACAGTGATGGAATGTCCACCATTAAAATCCTTCTGGGGCCCACTGTAATGTTTATTTGACATCCAACCTTTGATTAGGTCATAAAGACATGGATGAAGGTAGGAAACGTATTTCAGCTTGATCCAAAACTTCTGTGGTCTCCAAGAAGTTTTTAATGGTGAGTGCTTAATCAACACTGTTTCTCGTGATGTGGTCCACTTGAGATTTGGATATACTTCATTTTTGGTATCATTCCATAAAATGATATCGAAAAATTTATGGATGGCATGGATGAAATATATACATCATGGTGAGTCCCACATAGCACCGACCACCAGCCATTGGCTAGTGGCAGGGTTTCAAATCTCTCTGGGCCCTACCATGATGTATTTGTTTTATCCACTCCGTCCATCCATTTTTCCACATTATTTTAAGCGATGATCCCAAAAATTATACAGATCCAAATCTCAGGTGGACCACACCACTGGAAAACAGTGGGGATAAACACTGTTGAAAATTTTTTGGGGCCCACAAAAGTTTGGTATCAAGCTGATATTTGTTTTTTTCCTTCATCTAGGTCTATGTGACATTATCAAGAGTTTGGATGGCAAATAAACATTACAGTGGGCCCTAAGAAGATTTTAAGTGTGGACGTTCAATCCCCACTGTTTTCCTGTGGTGTGGTCCACCTGAGAGTTGGATCTGTCTCGTTTTTGGGATCATGCCTTAGAATAAGGTGGAAAAATGGATGGAAGGCGTGGATAAAACACATACATCATGGTGGGGCCCAGAGAGATTTGAAACCACCCCTTATGCTAGTCCGACTAGGACTAGCTGATCCGCGCCCGATTCTTTAACCCAAACGCTCCGCAATTCTGTTTTGATGAATGCTTTGGCATTCGCGGCAGAAGAGAATGAATAACTGAAATGCGGCACATATTCCAGAATGGCTCACGCATGAAAGATCTAGTTCAACACTTAGGTGGGGTCCACCATTTATATTATACGGACCATAAATCAGACCAATACGATGACCAGGTTGGGCCGTATTAGTCTGAGAAAATGGACGGCTAGAATGAAATCACTAACGGTCTACCTTAATCATTATGAAAGGCACATATGGTTGCAAATACTAGATTTATGAACAGTTAATGTCCAGATAATGATGAACCAACTGCTAAATTTATCGGATCTCTCACATGCCTGACATGTGACACGTGTGCAGAATCCAACTCTTCAAGGACTTCTCGCGCGAATCGCCTTACATTTCTCCCATTTTTCCAGTGCACGATACGGTAACGGAGCCCACCTTAAATCGAAGTTTTCCTTGAGAGAATCGCGCGACTGAGATAGAGAAAGAATTTTGCAGCACTAGCATCAACTAACATAAACGTGGCACACATGTGAAAGATCTCATCCACCAATCAACTGGAACCTTCGTAAAAAAACCTATTCGCTGAGATCATACCATTACGCTCATCAACACTGGAATGGACAAATGAAAGTACGGTCAAAGATAGTGACGGTCCACATTCGAAGCCCATTTTTGTCCGCATGATGAGTATTTTGATTACTCAATTGTTATCCTTTTCATGTCTTATACATTTTCAACATTAACATGTGGGTGCAAAGGGACCTCACTCATGCCTCAGTGTTAGTATCATAAGAGTTCCAACATGAGGTAATGGGTTCGAGTACCAATTGTGGTATGAAATAGCCACTGTGGCGTGTAAAAAAAAAATTTGAAAAAAAATGGTTTGAGGACAACCTAATGAATACCCGACTTGTTACGGGTAAAGGCTGAGCCGACCTGATAAGGCACATAGAGCCTCTCAGGGGCCTGATAATGTGGATCTCATGAAGGACGGGCCAGAGCAATCTGACCTGGATAGTACGTGCAAAGCTACGCAAGAACTCTGTCTCAAAGAGTGACCCAACCCCCTGCAACTTGCAAACATCTGACTTAAGCTTCAGAGGACTAACGGTTGGTCCCCTGGTCACCTCCTAGCCTCTCTGTGTGTCGCTGCAGATCCGGCATTCATAATCCAATCCGCTCATCCAAAAGGGAGACGCTCTGCGATCACTACGTAGGCGGACTCTCGTCCCACCTCATTTGTTGCCCAATAAGCAATTCAAACACCTTTCCCTCCTATATCTCCACTCGGGCTAAGACAATGGCCGAAAAAAAGAACATAGGAAAAGGACATGCCGGAGCCGGATCATTTAGGGCCCCCCAGCATGAAGAAGACGAAGATGTTCCCGAGACATCTGCGTACCAAATTGCAGGATCACCTCAACACTCTGCTCAGCAGAGCAATCAGCATAGGTCGCGCAATCGCGGGGCCAGATTAACTGCTCTCGAAGACCAAGTAGGAGGGGTAACCCAGACTGTCGGGAACGTCAACCAGCAGTTGAGCGAGATCAAAGCCATCCTTGCTAGCCTGGTCCCACCGCCGCCATCGTCGTCTGCACCCAGGGTCGTCGAGAGCTCGCATGCAGAGCCGAGCCGTCCGATAGATCTCGAGATAACCTTCGGGACGACGAAGTCAACAGCCGTGCTACGATAATGGCGGCACAATCTGCTGCCGACCTTCCTGCGGGTGATTTGCGTCACCAGCTGGAAGAATGATGTTCCGCTCGACTAAGTCAGGCCCCAGATCGGGCAAACGATAACATCAATTTGTGGGAGGCCGAATTGAAAGAATTTCGGGAGCGCGTCAGTGACCTATAAAGGACGCAGCGCGCCCGAGCCCCGATTGCCGTGCATATGTTGGTTAACTCATCAAAGTCCCCTTTCACTGACGACATGCGAGAGGAACCCCTCCCAAAGAGATTTAAGATCCCTCAGCTTAAGCAATACAGCGGGACGGGAGACCTTGCTAACCACTTGAAAATTTTCAAAGTTCGGATGGAACTCCTCGGTGTCAACGACTACATCATGTGCAAGGCTTTCCTGCTGTCTTTGAAAGCTTGGCTTGGACCTGGTTCCGTAACTTAAAACCGAGGTCCGTTAACTCATCCGCACAGCTGAGCAGAGCCTTCGTAACTCAATTCATCGGCAGCACCAACCCAAGGAAGCACTCAACCCATTTGGCGACAATCAAGCAAAAGGACGATGAGTCACTAAAGGACTACCTTGTGCGATTCAATGCCGAGGTAGTCCAAGTGAAGAACTCTATCTCAAAGAGTGACCCAACTCCCTGCAACTCACACACATCTGACTTAAGCTTCGAAGGACTAACGGCCAGTCCCCCGGCCACCTCCTAGCCTCTTTGTGTGTCGTGCAGATCCAGTATTCGCAATCCAATCTACTCATCCAAAAGGGAGACGCTCTGCGATCACTACCTAGGTGGACTCTAGTCTCGTCTCACCTCGTCTGTTGCCCAATAAGCGGCAACAACACGACTCAAGTCCAAATATTCAATCATACTAAAAAGTATCTAAGGTACCTTTTGATAAACTAAAAAATAAGTTTAAAAATTAACTGAAGTATTGAAAACTTAAGTATTGAATTGTAATTTTAAAATAATTTTATTTTAAAGTAAATTTTTTTCAATGTGACAATACTTTCTATATTATATTAAGTGGTAATGGCCCGTTTGGCACCATGGATTTGAGGAGAAGTGAGGAGAAGTGGATTCCATGATATGAATTCTCATCCATTCCATTTCTTATCAATTCCAAATTTTCTGTTTAACAGCCAAGATTTGGAGAGAAATCAAACATGAAAGAATGGATGGTGTAAATTTTAATCCCACCGTATGCCCACCGTATTAGCCTCGATTTTTAAATCCATGCCATTCATCCATTTTTACAGATCATTTTATGCCAAGATAAAAAAAAAAAAAGCAAATCCACATATAAAGTGGACCATAAAACAAGAAAAAATGGAGAGTGAGACCTTTATGATACACTAAAATTTTTAGATTAAACTGAAATTTGTGTGGTCCCTTCATCCAGGTCTTTGTGACCTTATCAACAAGTTGGATGGAAAACATACATTATGTTGGGTCCCATAGTTAGGGACACATTACGGTGGGTCCCATGTTGGGAAGGATTTCTCCTCAAATCCCACCTTTTTTTAAGGATTTGAAAAAGGGTTAAAGGTGCCTTTTTGAGTTCTCCTCAATTCCTCTCAAATCCACTTCTCCTCAAATCCATGGTGCCAAACAGAATAAAGCAACCAGTTTCTCTTCCTTTCTCCTCAAATCCATGGTGCCAAACTGGCCATAAGGGTTTGTACGGTGTTCTAATTTCTATTGAGTGCAAATTAAACTCACTATCATTAACCTTCTCTCTAAGTATTTGTTTACATGTAAATTATGACTCATAAATCTAGAATTAAATACATTTGTAAAAGAAAGAGGTAAAGTAAGTTGTAATAATTACATTTCCCCAATCATAAAACTATGATTTTTACAATAATTTATGGGTGAAACAAAACGATGTAGTAAAATTATGATCGCAATCAAATATAAGTGATGTCACTACATAACTACAATAGTAAATAACTATCACCCGTTTACAACTATTTATTCTTGTAATTGGAAAACCAAATAGATCCTAAGTGAGGGAGGGGAAGCAGGAAAAAAAAAACCCATATTTTTTTTTTGAAAATTAATTCAAGTACTTAATGAGTTTGATTTGCCGAACCATCTAAATAAGTAAAAATCACTGAAAATATCAAATTTCAATGAAAAGAAATATTAGCTTTTATTTCCTTTTCAACTAAGTTATAGCAATAGTTCATCACCTTTTTCTAAACACATGTTGTTTGCCCACTGAAAATCTGCATCCTACATGATAATAATATACTAAAATCACATTAAGGGGGCGTTTGGATCAGAAGTTACTTACGATAGGCTACTCATGCCTTAAGTAGCTTATCTTGATTTCTACTTATTAAATTGAAATAATTGAGTAGCTTTAAATAAAAAAAAACTACTTATAATTGATCATAAACCAAACTTCTTTATCTAAAATAAATTACTTATCTACTGCTATAAGTAGAAAAAGTAACTTATTTGGTGGCATCCGAACGGGCCCTAAAAGAGGTATCCCAATTCCCAAACATTTGACTGTATTGCCTCAATTTAGACTGCTAGCCGCTAATTGGATGGTACAAAACATTTTCAATACTTGATTCAAACTTGACCCATGTGGTTAGATATTTTTTACTTTGACGCTACTTAGATCTGACCTGAATTTTAATTGGTTGGCATGGTTCCAAAATTCCGATTGGATTCTTAAGTAATTCGGGTCCGGGCACCATGGACCCGACCCGATTGCACCCTGCCCTTCTTCCATCTCACTCGCGCGAGTCCCCTCTTCCGTTTGTATACTTAAAAATTGTGGCTGAGTCGAGAAACGTAACCGAAATACCCGTTGCTACTCCTTCCCTCTCTCCAGGGCTGCGATGAACAATAGCCATTCATCCTCCGCTCACCACCACCACCACCGCCACCAACATCCTCTCCAAACTCATTTGGTGGGTCCCACATGAGATTTACAATCCTACATATCCAAGGCAAGCGATTTTTTTTCTTCCCTTTCATTTTTCTTTTGTCTTATTTCATTTTATTTATTTTTGCTTTTGAGTTGAATAGCTTGGATTTTTTTTTTCTATTCATTTTTTTTTTTTAAATTTTCCTTTTGGGGTTTGTAGGAATTGGGTTTTGGGAGCTCTGTTCTGTAAGATCTTGATTTTCCGATGGCGGTATCCATGGATAACGTTCGCGGGCTGCTTTTGGCCATATCATCAAGCTTTTTCATTGGGGCAAGCTTTATAGTCAAGAAGAAAGGGCTGAAAAAAGCAGGGAGCTATGGAGTCAGTGCAGGTCCATATACATGATTCTTGTTTCTTTTCCTTTTTCTTTTTGAATTTTATGACATGGGGCTTTTGAATTAGTTATGAAATTCCAATAGTAAGTGAATCTGCTATGATACGGAAGCGATTAAATTCACATTTTGGATTACTTACGTTTGTGTGCATGTATGTAGGTATGCCATATATGTATTTTTTTTCTCTCTCTCTTTTTCTTGATGTGTCGGGTATAACAGATATACAGAGAAGTGGTGTTTGGATTTCATGTTCAAATGATACACTTTTGATTTTTGCTCTGTTATGGGTTCTGTAGTCCGAATATGCATCTTGTTATTAGCAACTGTACACTGCTCAGCCTGAACTAGCTGCGTTCTAGTTCAATCTAATATTTCGTACAAGTGGAGCCCACCTTTTATTGGTCCAGATTGGTGTGGCCCACCATGGATGGGTGATGCTGCAGCAACACCCCACCGGACAAGCCTATCCCACCGGTCTGAAGACGTGCAGAAGTAAAAAAAGAGGAAGGCGGAATGGGAATCAGTAGAATAAGGGGGAGAAATTGAGCTCTCCTTTTAAAATGGTGGAGGAAATTCAGATGTGAAGAAAGAGTGGAGGGGAAAAAATTCATCATCATAATCATCTAAGCCTTATCCCAATTAATTACAGTCAGCTACATGAATCCTGTTCCGCCATTCCACTCTATCTAGGACCAGACCTTCAGTTAGACTAGAGGTCATCAAGTATTTTCTTACTACCTCCATCTATGTCCTTTTGGGCCTTACCCTTTCCCTTTTAGAGCCTTCACCAACTCACTCCTAGCTAGTGTGGTTCTTGGCCTCTGTTGCACACGACAAAACCATCTAAGTCTACTTTACCTCATCTTATTACCTATTGGTATTACTCCTGAGTTCCCTCGAATGCATTCATTTCTAATTCTATCTTTCCTCTTCTTGCCACTCATTCAACTCAACATCCTCATTTCAGCTACACATCACATGTCGTTCTTTAACTGCCAGCATTTTGTCCCATAAAACATAGCTGGTCTTATAGCTATCCTATAAAAATTTCCTTTTAGTTTGAGTGGTACACGAAGATTACATTAAACTCTAGAGGCACATCTCCATTTCTTCCACTCAGCTTGAATTCTATGGCACCCAGCTTGAAGTGGAACAAATTGTTAGGAAGAAACAGTGAGTAAGAGAGACGATGGATTTTGGGAAGGTGAAGGGTTAGGAGGAGATGGAAGATGGATGGATTTGGACATGTTCTCATAGTGTTTCTTTTTGTATTAAGGGGTTGTTTGGCTACTTGAAAAGTAGCCCTGTGATGGAATCCATAAGTATGTCTGCTTCTTGTGTATGGGACCCTGGACATACGTAGGGCCCGTTTGGATACCACCAAATAAGTTACTTTTTCTACTTACAGCAGTAGATAAGTAAGTTTGGTTTATGATCAATTATAAGCTACTTTTTTATTTAAAGTTACTTAATCACTTCAGTTTAATAAGTAGAAATCAAGATAAGCTACTTGAGGCATAAGTCACTTATTTAAGTAACTTACGATCCAAATGCCCCCTTAGAAACTGTTTCCTGTGGAAATAATTTCAAGGAAAAGAGACATATTTTGTTCCCTTCATAAAAGCTAGCTTGCAAATTCCAGGGAAACGGATTCCTTCCCTACAAGTTAAAATTTTGAAATCAGCACCTAACACAATTTCTAAAATCTTTAGAATGGCTATCCCAGTACCCAAAACACAGTAAGCATAGTATCTTTATCAGAGAATGTGTCTTGTAAATGGTTCCTTTCCCCAGTTTCCGGGAGCCAAATGATCCCTAAATCTTCCTTTGCAATGTTGACAAATGGAGTGGAACCTAGGTAAATCAGTCCTGCATAGAGTCACTGCTTTTCATTTGACCACTGTTTCTGATGAAATTCCTATCCTTGGTCATCTTTAACATTGACAACAGACTCTCCAACATGTTTTGATGCGGACATCAGTGGTGCACCCTTTAGAGTGTACCAGAGGAGGCGACGTCGCAGATCGAGTGTTGGAGCAGACGAGTTGATGTGGATGGATGCCGGGCCCATGGGGCCCATTTTCTGACGCGTTACGAGTACGCGAGATGCAGGATCGCGCAGGAGTATCATGACCGCTGGACCATGGAGCGAATTTACGTTTAGGCGCTTTTCTGTTTATTTTCTTATTTTTAGGCGCTTTAGTGTCGTTATTTACTTTAGGCGTTTTTATGTTATTTCTTTGGTTTTTAGGCACTTTAGTGCACTTTTTTTTTATTTTCGTAGCTTATATATACTGTGAGAAACCCTATTTCGAATTATTGAATGAATAGAAAATTCGTGAGTTTCTTCCTCTTTGTTTGAGAGATTAGGGTTTCAGGATTGGCTCTCGGGTGTTGAGGATTCCACCCTGGAGTTTTCATTTTTCTCTTCTCTATTTCTTCAAGGTGCGAGGAAAGGTAAGCTTCTTTTGATTCCTAATTCGTGCTTCATGAGAACCCATTGCTTTTCGACATCCCTTGTCCTTTTCTGAACCCCCCCCCCCCTTTTGGTACGATAAAAAAGAGGGATGCCTAGCCACGATAACCGGATCCAAACTTGACCGTGGACTGGTCTATGCTAGATCTGGGATATCCTCAAATCCCTAGATCCTCCCTGTTTTACGATTTTACAAGGTTTTATGCAAAGGGGCATGATCCGAACGGACGGATCTCATCTTCGTGTTGAGATTTGTTAGTTTCCTTTGATTGAAAGTAGTTAGTTTCGTAATTCTATTATTTGAATATCTTCCAACTGAATATACATGCATCTAGGGTTAGGTCATCGCATGCCCCTGCATCATGTTTTATCTACAAAGCCTTAAAGAAATGGTTAATCATCTCTTTGTTATTTTGTATCATTGGTAGGGAATTATGGTGTAGTTTCTTTTGAGTCAATTGGGGTGCCAGGGGTTCTCCATGGGTCGGTGGTTGATATTTCTGTAGGATGGGGTGGAGGCCCTTCTAAAGATATATGATGAATTCTTTGGCAAATGTTCCCTTTTTTTATTTTGTGGGGTATATGGTCAGAAAGGAACAAGCACATTTTTGATGTCTTGGCTTCTTTGGTGCTTAGGGACAGTTATATCTCACAATCAATTTAAAGTAATATTGGGCCAGAGATATGTTTGTCTTGGACTTGCATTGACTAATGATTACAGTTCTGATGTAAACTCATAGGGGCTAATCCATAGATGGGAGTTTGGAAATTGGATTTTAATGGCGCAGAAACAAAAATTTCTGTAGGAAATTGGAAATGCTTGTATTAGAGGCATTCTTCATGATTGGGAAGGGTAAATTAAATTCTCTTTCCCAGGTCCCTTTGGGGAAATCAGTTATGCAGAGGTGGAAGTCAATGCTCTTCTGGAAGGCATTCACTTTTTTGTTTTTTGAATTTGTGTAATGGCCCTTTAATTTAGAGTATGTATATCTGGATGTATTCAATTGGGAAGCCAAGAAATGTTTTGAGCCTTAGTTACAAGGTTAAAAAAGTCTGTTTCCTTTGGTTTCGAGTGAAGCTAATGCTCCATAGCCTCTTTTGCTAATGAGGGGAAGGGTGTTTTATGTATTGGGGTTCTTTCCCTTTATGTAATCTTTCATTTTCTCCCTTTAATAGAATTATCCATCATAAAAAATGGTAAGAAATAAAAGTACAGTCAACAGTCCATATGCAACAGGGAGAATTCCACTGGTTTGGATGGCTGGATTATTTGATGGTGGAGATTTGTGCTGCATCATCATTCTTGGTGGGTCCCACCACATGAATTGTCTTGATCACTTAAAGAGTGTGGCCTCTCTATACTGAATCTGGTTGCAGTGTAAATGCTGCAAACTGGACACCATGTGCAATGCTTCTTTTGTTATTGTTTGGTATATCACAAGCTAAAACTGTCAATTGAAAGGGTTATTTTGAAATGATTGTTACACATCAGTTTCTTCTTTTTCAGGATCAGGCGGATACTCATATTTGTACGAGCCAATGTGGTGGATTGGAATGATTACTAGTAAGTCTAGTGCTGAAACAAAGTTATCCTTTCCAAAATCCTTCTATTGAATGGTGGCTTAGTCATTGTTTAGTCATGGTAAACATAGAAGAATGTTGTTGTTTTCTGATTTTTCATTGTTCAAAATCACATAAATAATGTTACTTAGTCGCAGGGAGATCCCATCTAACACTTCTAAATTTGGAATGTTGCCATTATTCGATAACAATGAAAAAAAAAAAGCATTAGGGCTGTGTTTGGATGCATAAGTGAATTCAATTGTGAAGAGTTGGTTTAAATGATATGCAATGAACAAATTGCAATGGCATTTTGTAGTAGGTGAAATGACGAAGAGCCCTCAAATTGCAGTCATGTTCCTTTCTTGTTAAACTCAAGCATAATGCAATTGCAATTTGTTCCATAAAATAAAGCAAAAAAAAAATAAAAAAATAAAAATGCATTGGCATTTGTAGTCCGTCAATGCTAATGCTAAAGGAAAATAGCAATTTCCTCTTTTTTGGACTAAAACTGCAATCTGATTCTATAGTGCATCCAAATAGGCAAATACATCCAGAGTGCTTGTGTGAAATTCACATATGAATTTAAGGGCTAGAACAAGTCTTCACCAAGATAATCATTTAGTCATACATGTATTGAATCAACCGTAGACAGGAACCATACACAGCTACTGGCTGCATGGTGATAAAGTTTTCATCTCTTTGATTCTCTTTTCATTAGAATTACTGCATAGGATGGCCAGGTGCTTCACCTATTTCAACAAAGTCAGGTTCCAAATACTTATAAGGCTTTTGTCGACGATTGCAATTGTTATCTTTTCTACATTGTTAGAAGTTGTGGGCTTGGAGTCACCTCTAAACAATTTGGCAAAACTGGGGTGGTTAGAAACCTATGATCTAAGTTTTGGAAAAGCTGGTCTATGAATTTTGAATGGACTCATTGTAAAAAATAAATATCAGACAACTTATCCAAAGGAGAAGAAATAGATCCTATATTCTTGATGGATAAAGAAGAACCATCAACGTTGAATGGAACAGAATCATCGGTAAATGGATGACAAGATGAGAAGAGACTAATGTCTTTTGTCATATTGTTGGAGGCATCAAAAATCAATTTATCACTGCCTGGATTGTGAAAGGAAGATATACTTGGCAAGTAAGCTGACTATACAATGTCTATTAACTATTGGGCTATTGCATTGCAGAGTGGCCCATAAGGCCAGGGAGATGGATAAGGCAGCAATGGGAGAAACATCATCTTGATTATGAAAAGGAGAATCCATGCGAGTGTGCTTAGGGTGTTAGACGTTCCCCCTTTGTGCTTGTCATCCATGGCAAAAACCCCTTGTTGGTCAATCTTCTATCGGAATGTAAATTTCATGTGCTCCGAATTCCATACAATAGTTGAAAAGAACATCAGTCTTGAGAACATGCCGGATGAAATCAAAGGCCTGAAGTAATTCCCTTGTTGCTGTTAGTCTTGCCCTGTCTCATGGGCTGTACGGCTGGAGGGCCATAGTTGTGGGGCCCTTGCCCCCTCTTGCATATTGTATTTATTGTATTATTGTTCCTGCCTTTTTCCTTTTCTGCCCTTGGACCCATGTTGGGTCTTTCTCTTATGTGTAAGGGCATTCTTGTATTTTCCTCTGGTTGTATATATGCTCTCTCTCCCTTGTTTGGGTTAAGGGAAATTGATGAGGACACAAGACCATTTCAAGTGTACCAACGAAGAAAGCGCCACCCACAAGTACCATCCTTGTGGTTAGGCAATGATTGAGGAGCATTGAAGACCCTACGCACATGATTTGGCACATAGAAGACACGTGTGTAGGATGGAAGAAGACCCGACTGAAAGTATAGAAAAATGCTTGTGGTCGGGCGCCCGGCCAAATTTGGCACCGGGCGCCCGAAATTTAGCAAATTTTCAGTTTTCCTTGCTGGACAGTTTCTGTCTTAGCCGGGCGCCCGGCTAAATTGGTCACGGGGCGCCCGACCAACGTACGAACTGTTTTTTTTTAAGTTATTTTTTTGAGATATTTCAGGGGTATTTTGGTACTTTTATGTTTTCTTCTTGCTTATTTAAGTGGGCTAAGCCCTAATGACGTGATTAGTTGATTATTAATGAAAAGACAAACCTCTTTGGTGGCTTCTCTCTCTTCTCTCTCTCATGGTGCTTCTTCTCTTTCCTTAATATTCTTCTTCTGATTTCTTCTGGTGCCCCTCCAAATTCTTCCAAGTATTTTATCTCCTATTGTTATCCTTCTAAACTTCTGTTTTGCTATTCCCTACGATATAAACCTTGAGAATCGATCCAAACCCTAAACCCCCAAATTCTCAAATCCCTAATCCGAGAAACCTCCTGGTTCTTCGGACTAGTGATCATCATTGATCGATTGGGTAACGCCATGCAAGATCGGGAGGTTCCATCCCTCGCCGGATCCAACCTAGGCACTAATTGAATCCCATACTCCATGGTTGTGATGATGGCCCATCCCATTGCATGTTTCCTTTTTGGTTTTCTTAGTTTATGATGATTAATGCTAGATTTCATTATTATTATTGCTTTTACTTCCGCTGGATAATTGTGATCATGAGCATGCATCATATTTAGGGCTGTCCTGCATCAAATTTGGTATTAGAGAATAGGCTTGCATGGTTTGTGTCGAGATCGAGTCATCAAATTAGGGTTTTGATTTTTAGGTTTGTTTTAGGAAAGTTCCAGATTTAGAAAGTTTCCGATTTTAGAAACTTTCCAATTTTAGAAAGTTTCCTAATTTGGAAACTTTCCAGATTTGAGTTGTTTTCTGTTTTAGTTTAATTGTGTCAGTTCATATTAGTTTTGCATTCATCGCATTCATCTTGTGAGTCAAAACACCTAGTGTCTAGTTGGGTAGAGTTTTGGTCCAAGTCTTATTTGTATGCCCACTAGGAGAGGTAGAGGTTTCGGACTTCAGCTTATCATGAGTAACGAGCAGTTATTTGAGCAACTTGCTCAATTGATACAAAAGATAACCGCCCTAGAGGCAAGTCACAAGCGTGATTTTGCCCGTCTTGAGAACCAGATCACCACTACCAGGACCAAGGTCGAGCAACTAGAGGCATCCTAAAGGAAAAACCTCGTTGTTGAGGATGATGCGCACTCCCAAGTGGGAGGAATTGTAGAGGAACGCACTGCCATACGTGGAGGTAGTGAAGATGGAGATCGTGGTAGCGGTCGTGGTGTTGTGCGAGAAGCACGAGCCACATATGATCATCAAGACCGCTATGATCCAGATGAGCGTGCGATGAAGAGTGTTAGAGTCGAGGCCCCAAGTTTTGATGGGCGCTTGGACCCCAAGGCATTCCTTGATTGGGTTGCTGACATGGACCACTACTTTGAGTGGTATGGCATGTCAGAAAACCGTCAAATGCGTTTTGCTAAGATAAAGCTTGTGGGTCAAGCCAAGCTCTTTTGGACCAACACCGAGCGTAAGATAGAAAGAGTTGGTAGAGCCCCTATCACACATTGGTATCAGATGAAAGAGAAGTTGAAGGAGAAGTACCTTCCTCTCACATACCGTCAGAAGCTCCTTGACTAATGGCAGTCTTTACGCCAAGGGTCAATGTCTGCCACTGACTACATCGCTAAATTTGAAGAATATGTGATGCGATGTGATATCCAAGAAGACCTTCTAGTGACGTTCTCGCGTTTCAAGACAGGCCTTCGTGCGGATCTTCAGCGCGAGCTTATGACTCGGCCCTTGACAGACTTGGATGAAGCATATCAAGTCGTGCAGGAGTTAGAACAATACCTAAAGACTCCTGTCGTCCGTCGTTTCGAGTCCCGAGACTCCAGTGCTAGATCTAGTTCCCAGGGAATGAGACCTAATGTTGGCAGTCAACCTAGGACACAGGCGACCATTCCGACTAGGCCTAGGGAGGACAAGGGCAAAGGGGTTCTGGGTGCAGGTACTAGTGGAGGTAGCCAAGTGAGATGCTACGAGTGTGGCAATCTGGGCCACATATCTAATCAGTGTCCTACGAAGAGCCGTGGGAAAACCTTAGTTATAGGCGAGTCCCACGAGGGTGGAGATGACCAGGGTAATTATGAAGTTGAAGAGTATCACCCTGAAGGAGGACTTACTGATGATGAAGAGTTAGATGGAGAAGCAACGCTTGCAGTAGTCAGGCGTGTGCTAGCTCAGTCTAGGATTAGTGCTGACTGGCGTCGAAGCACTATCTTCTACACTATTGTCAAGTGTGGTGAAAAGAATTGTAAGGTGATAGTAGACAGTGGAAGTTGTCAGAATGTGATTTCCACTAACACCTTAGAGCGATTGAAACTGAAACCCACACCTCATCCAGACCCATATAAAGTCTCTTGGGTTGACAAGACATCCCTACCTGTCACCCATCAATGTCTAGTCCCCATCGAGTTTGGGTCATACAAGGAGTCCCTGTGGTGTGTTGTCTTACCTATGGATGTGGGACATGTTATCCTAGGTAGACCGTGGCTATTCGATAATGATGTCACGATCTTTGGCCGTTCCAATGCGTGTACCTTTATGCATAACGGTAAAAAGATCAAACTTAACCCTATGCCACTTGAGAGCACATTAGGGAAGAAAAAGGATGAGAAGGCAAGTGAGCCTAAAGGAGTGGGAAAATCCAAGCCTAAGTCTTTACATATAATCAATGCAAGAGAGTTTGAAAAGGAGACTAAGGAGGATTTTATGGTGTATGCCCTTGTGGCTAGAGAGATTACACCTGAGGTTCCATTAGAGTTACCCCGTGAGGTGACTTCGGTCCTGAAGGAATACAGTGATGTATTTTCTGAAGACTTACCGAATGAGTTGCCACCTATGAGGGACATACAGCATGCCATTGATCTTGTCCCAGGGTCTACTCTACCGAACCTTCCTCACTACAGGATGAACCCTGCAGAACATGCAGAATTGAAGAGGCAAGGTGATGAGCTTCTGCAAAAGGGTTTCATCCAAGAGAGTATGAGCCCGTGTGCCGTGCCTGCATTGTTGACGCCAAAGAAATATGGCACGTGGCGCATGTGTGTGGACAGCCGTGCCATAAACAAAATTACTGTCAAGTATAGGTTTCCCATACCTAGACTTGATGATATGCTTGACATGATGTCGAGGTCCACTATATTCTCTAAGATAGACCTCAAGAGTGGATATCACCAAATCCGTATACGCCCAGGGGATGAGTGGAAAACTGCGTTTAAAACAAAAGATGGTTTGTATGAGTGGTTGGTCATGCCCTTCAGCTTGACTAATGCACCCAGTACGTTCATGCGGGTGATAACAAAAGCTTTGAGGCCGTTCATGGAAAAGTTCCTAGTGGTGTACTTTGATGACATTCTTATTTATAGTACCACTAAGGAATCACACCTTGAACATTTAAAGGCGGTCTGTAGCGTCCTTAGGAAGGAGAAGTTGTACGCTAATCTTAAGAAATGTGCATTCATGTCTAGCCAAGTTGTGTTCTTAGGATTTATAGTGTTATCTGAAGGGATGCGTGCAGACTCTGAAAAGGTCAGGGCCATAGTTGAATGGCCAGAACCGAGGAACATTCATGAAGTGTGAAGCTTTCACGGCCTAGCAACTTTCTATCGTCGGTTCATTAGGAGTTTTAGCACGATCATGGCTCCCATTACAGAATGTATGAAAAAGGGAGAGTTCATGTGGTCCAAAGCCGCAGTCAAGGCTTTTAAGGAGATTAAGGGCAAAATGGTAGAAGCTCCTGTCATGCGTCTACCTGACTTTTCTAAAGTCTTTGAAATAGCTTGTGATGAGTCTGGTGTCGGTATAGGTGGAGTATCGAGTCAAGAAGGACACCCAGTGGCCTATTTCAGTGAGAAGCTGAATGAAGCAAAACAAAAATACTCCACTTACGACAAAGAATTTTATGCGGTAGTGCAATCCCTAAGACATTGGCGACACTATCTCCTACCGCAAGAATTCGTTTTGTTTTCTGACCATGAGGCTTTGAGATATTTGCATTCTCAGAAGAAACTCAACCCAAGGCATGCCAAGTGGGTAGCGTTTCTTCAGGAATATTCGTTTGTTTTGAAACACAAAGCCGGGGTTGAAAACAAACCAGCGGGTGCCCTTAGTAGAAGAGTGGCATTGCTCAACTCCCTGAGTGTAGAGGTAGTCGGGTTTGAGCAACTGAAAGATGAATACCCCACATGTCCTGATTTTGGGGGTACTTACGCGTCGCTCTCTAGTGACCAGCGTATTATGGGTGAATATGTTCTTAAAGATGGCTTCCTTTTCAAGGGAGACAGACTTTGTATTCCCCGTATGTCCCTTCGTGAATTCCTCATCTGGGAGCTTCATTTAGGAGGGATAGCTGGCCATTTTGGTCGTGACAAGACCATTGCCCTTGTAGAAGATCATTTCTATTGGCCAAGTCTCAAGCGAGACGTAGTCAAAGTTTTAGGGCAGTGTCGTACATGTCAACTGGCAAAGCAGAAAAAACAAAATACCGGGCTGTATACGCCATTGCCAGTGCCACATGCTCCGTGGCAGGACATTAGTATGGACTTCGTGCTTGGGCTTCCCAAGACAATCAAGAAGCACGATTCCATTTTTGTCGTGGTGGACAGTTTTTCTAAAATGGCTCATTTTCTCCCATGTTCGAAAACTGTCAGATGCGTCTCATGTCGCTCGTATCTTTTTTGATGGTGTGGTGCGTCTCCATGGGTTACATAAAACCATAGTGTCTGATCGTGATGTTTGATTTACTAGCTATTTTTGGAAGACACTGTGGCACATTATGGGAACTTGTTTGCAATTCTTTACTGCTTACCACCTACAAACAGACGGTCAAACTGAAGTGGTAAACCGTAGTCTTGGAAATCTTTTACGTTGTCTAGTGGGTGATCATGTTAAGACTTGGGACCTAATTTTACCAACTGCTGAATTTGCTTATTATAGGTCAGTAAATCGATCTACAGGGATGAGTCCATTTGAAGTTCTTAGTGGGTATAAGCCTAGAATGCCAATAGATCTCTTACCCATGTCTGTCACCCAAAGGTTTTCTGAATCAGCCGATGCATTTGCACGACATATCCATGAATTGCATACGCATATTAGACAGCGGATAAGTAAGAGTAATGATAATTATAAAATTTCAGCTGATTCTCATCGTAGACTGCAAGATTTTCAAGAAGGAGACTATGTAATGGTGAGGGTAAGGCCAGAGCGGTTCTCACAGGGTTCCGCTAAGAAATTACAAGCACGTAGTACTGGACCATTTAAGATAGTGCAGAAAATTAGGTCCAATGCGTATCAGATTGACCTTCCATCTGAAATAGGGCATTAACCCGACTTTTAATGTAGAAGATCTAGTCCGTTCCCCTGACCTGACCATTGATCCATCATTTCATTCATAGCCCTATTCTGATTTTACTTCACAACCCCTTCCACCCCTCCCTCCACCTATTGTCCATAAAGAAGAAATTGAAGAGATCTTGGATGATGAGATAGTTTCCATGCGAGATGGAGGTTTCCAGAGGTATCTTGTCAAATGGAGGAACAAACCACCTTCTGAATCTATGTGGTTGACTGAAGCGGAAGTGTAGCGTGTTGATCCAGACTTACTAGAGCGCCACAAGAGTTTTAACTCGTCGGAGTCGAGTTTTTCTCACCCGAGGGGAGTTGATGAGGACACAAGACCATTTCAAGTGTACCAATGAAGAAAGCGCCACCCACAAGTACCATCCTTGTGGTTAGGCGATGATTGAGGAGCATTGAAGACCCTACGCACGTGATTTGGCACATAGAAGACACGTGTGTAGGATGGAAGAAGACTCGACTGAAAGTATAGAAAAATGCTTTTTTGAAGGTGGTCGGGCGCCCGACCAAATTTGGCACCGGGCGCCCGAAATTCAGCAAATTTTCAGTTTTCCTTGCTGGACAGTTTCTGTCTTAGCCGGGCGCCCAGCCAAATTGGTCACGGGGTGCCCGACCAACGTACGAACTGTTTTTTTTAAGTTGTTTTTTTGAGATATTTCAGGGGTATTTTGGTACTTTTATGTTTTCTTCTTGCTTATTTAAGTGGGCTAAGCCCTAATAACGTGATTAGTTGATTATTAATGAAAAGACAAACCTCTTTGGTGGCTTCTTTCTCTTCTCTCTCTCATGGTGCTTCTTCTCTCTCCTTAATCTTCTTCTTCTGATTTCTTCTGGTGCCCCTCCAAATTCTTCCAGGTATTTTATCTCCTATTGTTATCCTTCTAAACTTCTGTTTTGCTATTCCCCACGATCTAAACCTTGAGAATCGATCCAAACCCTAAACCCCCAAATTCTCAAATTCCTAATCCGAGAAACCTCCTAGTTCTTCGGACTAGTGATCATCATTGATCGATTGGGTAACGCCATGCAAGATCGGGAGGTTCCATCCCTCGCCGGATCCAACCTAGGCACTAATTGAATCCCATACTCCATGGTTGTGATGATGGCCCGTCCCATTGCATGTTTCCTTTCTGGTTTTCTTAGTTGATGATGATTAATGCTAGATTTCATTATTATTATTGCTTTTACTTCCGCTGGATAATTGTGATCATGAGCATGCATCATATTTAGGGCTGTCCTGCATCAGAAATTCATTCTCAGCAGACTATCATGGTATCAAAGCAAGGTTCTCATGCCTGCCCCAACCGAGATGCTCCATTTAAGATCCGTCCCCACCATCTTCCCTAAATCCGGTCTCCTCCCTATTTTCGGCCGTCAGCAGCTCCTCCAGCTCCGTCAACTTCATCTGCAGCTCCGTTAGCTCTGTTTACAACTCCTCAGCTCCATCCACAGTTGCTCCTCCTCCCGCGACTCCGCCAGCAGCATCTCCCTGTTTCCCCAAATTTGTCAGCCGTTTTGTAGCAGCTCCGTCAACCTCCGTCAACAATAGCTCCATCAGATCCGTCAGATCAGCCATTTGTTTGCAACTCCGTCAACAACCGCTCCGTTAGATCCATCAGCCAAACTCCTCCACCTCTGTCAATAGCAACTCATTTCGTCGTTCTCTCCTTGTTTTCCCAAATTTGTCCAAAGACTCTGTCTCATGTCGAGCGACTGAAGATTGCCGTCGGGCGACCGAAGATCCCTTGACCGGCACAAATTAAAGGAGGCATCCTTCACTCTTGGTCATTCTCTTATCTCTACTCCTAGTCCTATTCCCTATTGCTATGGACAAAAAAAATTATCGGGCTGATGCCCCTCGATGTAGTTTTGATGGCACCAACTACGGGTTGTGGTCCATCCATTTCCAAAGCTTTCTTAAAGGTCGGGGGTTGTGGGGCCTTGTTGATGTCACTTTTCCGACCCCTCTGTCTACTGATTTAGACAAACTTGTAGATTGGGAGATGAAGAATGGGCGCATCATTACTTAGATCCTAGACTTCGTCGATAAGATGATCGCTGTTGGCTTGACCCTGCACCGTACAGCCAAGGCGATGTCGGATCACCTCAAGGTGGTCTATCACAGAGCAACGAAGCCCATCTCTATCGTCTGGAACAGGATCTGGCCCATATTACTCAAGGTGACAGGACCATTCAAGCATTTTATTTGGCGATAGTGGCCATTTGGATGGAAATGGCGATGATGGATCCTGAGTTTCCCACTAATTTTCAGATATTTCACAATATGAGGGATCGCATGCAGTTTCGCCAATTCCTTATGAAGTTGAGACCGGAGTATGAACATTGTCGAACTGCTCTTCTCAATCACAACCCTCTTTCTTTTTTGAATGTTGCTATCAATGACCTCTTCGCTGAAGAGAAGAGGTTAAATGTTCTTTCTACCTTATTTCAGTATTCTGCTTCCTCTGATATGGTATTAGTGGCTTCCGCTTCATCCAATCGTCGTGGCTTGAGTAATGTGACATGCCATGGCTGTAACAAATTAGGCCATGTGATCTCTCAATGCCGGGAGTTTTGTGCTTATTGTCGACGAACTGGACATGGCCTTATCGATTGCCGGACGAAGGCTTATGCTTCCCCCCTGGGACGTGGTCGTGACCGTGACCGTGGTCGTTACCGAGGTCGGGCATTTACGGCCACTTCTACTTCTTCGATTTCAGAGCCTATCGCGAGTGACATTGCTAGCTCCTCCTCCTCACCTTTGACTCCCGAGATGATTCAGCAGATAGTGCAAGCCCTATCCGTTGCAGGTCTGTTAGGTAACCCACATTTGCTTTCATGGTTCTTTGACTCTGGTGCTTCGAATCACATGACTAGTGATACCTCCCATCTTCGTGATCTCCAGCCATACACTGGTACTCAGGGTATCTCTACTGCTGATGGGTCTCGGTTACCCATCCAGTCTGTTGATTCCTTGACTTCTCTCCTTCTTCCAATAGGAAGTTTGTTCTTCGTGATGTCTTTCATGTTCCTAAACTTTCCTCTAATTTGATCTCTGTGGGCCAGCTTACGACCAACAATTGTTTAGTCATGTTTCTTCCTGATTGTTGCTTTGTGCAGGATCTGGCGACGGGGAAGGTGGTTGGGAAGGGTAGATGGAGTGGACGTCTATTCATGTTGGAATTTGATCAATTTGTGACATCGGCCAACTGTTTTTTTGCACCTTCTGACATTGAAATTTCATTGGCCAACTGGAAGTGGAGACTATGGCACTGTCGTCTTGGTCATCCACATTTTGACCGGTTGCTTCATTTATTTTCTTCAGGGATGTTGGATAAACTGAATATTAACAAATCTATTTTGGATCTCTCTTGTCATTCCTGTTGCTTATAAAAAAGCAAATGTACTCCTTTTCTATTAAGTGTATCTTGCTCTTTTTCTATATTTGAGCTTGTTCATATCGATGTCTGGGGACCTTCACTTATTTTATCTATGTCAGGTTTACATTATTATGTTATTTTCATTGATGATTTCACTCGTTACACATGGATCTACTTTATGCACTCTAAAGCATAGGTCTTTGACATCTTCCAACAGTTTGTTTCCATGGTAGATACTCAATTTGGAGCGAAAATCAGGACCCTTCGCTCTGACTCAGGGGGCGAGTATGTCTCTCTGGCCTTCTGTACTTACCTCTGGGATCATGGGATTATCCATCAAACCACCTGTCCTGATACTCCCCAACAGAATGGAGTTGCTGAATCGTCACATCGTTGAGACTGCAAATACTTTGATGGCTGAAACGGATGTCTCGTGTGCTTTTTGGGCCGAAGCTATGTTACATTCCATCTACTTGATCAACTGCATGCCTACGAAGCTTCATAAGAATACTTCTCCCTACTTTGTTCTCTACAGTTCCCTTCTTGATTATTCCACATATTTGTATTTTCGGTTGTGTGTGTTATGTTCATCTTGTTGCACGTGCATGCCACAAACTTTCACCTAAGTCCATTCGATGTATGTACTTGGGGTTTGGGGAAACCCAAAAAGGATTTCGGTGTTATGATCCTGTTTCCCGTCACAATCGGGTGTCTCGTCATGTTGTCTTCCTTGAATATGTTCTGTTTCATGCCTCTTCGACTGTTTCCACGCCTCCACCTTCATCTCTTGGCTTGAATTTTTATCCTGACATTCCTTCTGCATCTCCTATGTCCTCTCGTCCCTTGCAGGTCTATTCTTGACGATCAAGACAACCTCCTCCTTCGGCCACTCCCACTACTTCCCTTGCTGCCGATCCAGATCCTCCTCCTTCGGCTACTCCCACTGCATCCTCTGTTGCTAATACTTCTTCGGTACGTCATTCTAGCCGCTCTCATAAGGCGCTCTGATCGGTTGATCTATTCTATGCTTGCCATGTCTTCCACCTTGGATTCTATTTCTATTCCCACGACTTACTCGCAGGCTGCTTCTCGGAGTTGTTGGAGGGAGGCTATGGCCGAGGAACTTCGCGCTTTGGCTGACAATCATACATGGGGGAGCTTGTTTCGCGCCCCATTGGGAGTTCTATTATTGGTAGCAAGTGGGTGTATTCTGTAAAGTTAAAGTCTGATGGCTCCTTGGACCGTTACAAAGAGAGGCTAGTTGCCCAAGGATATAAACAAGAGTATGGAATTGATTATGACGAGACTTTTGCTCCTGTGACGAAGATGAAGACGGTTCGCACCCTTCTTGCAGTCGCCTCCTCTCATGCTTAGCTTATCTCACAAATGGATGTGAAGAATGCCTTTCTTCATGGCGATTTTCTTGAGATAGTTTACATACAATTGCCTCCAGGTCCCGATAGACTTCTAGGTGATATGGTTTGCCGTCTGAAGAAGGCTTTGTATGGTCTCAAGCAGGCGCCTCGTGCTTGGTTCCAGAGCTTTCGTGATGTCGTTGTTGGTGCTAGATTCTCTCAGAGTGGACATGATCGTTCCTTATTTACTCGAACTACCAACCATGGCATTGTCATTGTTCTGGTATATGTGGATGATCTCCTGTTGATTGGCAGTGATCCCTCTAGCATTACGACGTTACAACAGGTCCTGCAATCCTCCTTTTGAATGAAGGATTTGGGCCCTCTTACCTACTTCCTCGGTCTTGAGGTCTCACGATCTGCCTGTGGGCTCCTTGTTGGACAACGCAAGTATACCAAGGAATTCATTACTTTGGCTCCGTTGACAGATCAGAAAGTTGTTCAGACCCTCGTGGAGTTAAATGTTCAGTATGGCCGCTGATGATGGTGACTTACTAGGGGAGCCTACTCTTTACTGTCGCTTAGTAGGAGGTTTGATATATTTGACGATGACTCGTCCCGACATTGCCTATGCTGTCCAAGTCGTCAGTTAGATCGTTTTGGCTCCTCGATCCCTCCATATGACCGCTGTCCTTCGGATAATTAGGTAATTGCGTGGCACAATGGACAGGTCTATGTTTTTTCCTTTCAGCTCCCCTTTGGATCTTCAGGCTTATTCTGATGCTGATTGGGCTGGATGTGCGGTCTCTCGCCGTTCCACTACTGGTTATTGTGTCTTTCTTGGCTCCTTCCTTATTTCTTGGAAGTGCAAGAATCAAGGTACGGTTTCAAAATCTAGCACCAAGGCTGAATATCGCGCGATGTCTGCTGCATGTAGTGAGATTGTATGGCTTCATGAGCTTCTTGGCGAGCTTGGACTTCCCCTTCAGTCGCCAACTCCTCTCTATGCGGATAACCTCAGTATGGTCCAGATTGCTTCCAACCCCGTCTTCCATGAGAGGATGAAACACATCGAGGTTGATTGTCACTTCATTGGCAAGAAATATTAGTCTGGTCTCATTTCTCTTCCCCATGTGGCGTCCCGGGAACAGATAGCTGACATTCTTACTAAGACTTTTACCCTTTGTTCGTCATTCTTTCCTCATTAGCAAACTGCTGCTTGTCGATGACTTGCATTAGTTTGAGGGGAGGTGTTAGTCTTGCCCTGTCTCATGGGCCGTACGGCTGGAGGGCTGTCGTTGTGGGGCCCTTGCCACCTCTTGCATATTGTATTTATTGTATTATTTTTCCTTCCTTTTTCCTTTTCTGCCCCGGGACCCATGTTGGGTCTTTCTCTTATGTGTAAGGGCATTCTTGTATTTTCCTCTGGTTGTATATATGCTCTCTCTAAATTCATTCTCAGTAGACTATAAGTTGCTATTCAGCAGGATGTTGGTTTTAGTCATCATGACATTATTGTGCTTTAATGTGCAAGTTGGCAAGGCATTGTTTCAAGCTGATGAGGCATTCTTACAAATCAGCAAGGTAATCGATCTACCTGCCATGTGGAGAGATGCAATGAAAATTGTAACCTGAAGTAAACCGAGTTTTTTTTCTGCAATTAGCTCAGTGAAGTCATCCTCAAGATTGGAAAGCGTGGGACTGTGAACTACAGATGTCAGGATTTGTTCATATCCCGGTATTATCCCTAGAAGCTTATGGACCAATCTGGATCTGTTTTGAAATTCCACTAAGTTGCTTGCTCCATCCATGAATGATGGATCTATTGATGAAGTAATGGTCATTAGTAGATAGAAATTTTCTGAGTGGCTGTCTTCAATTTTTGTTAAAGTTGATAAAAGCTAACAGCATTTATTTCAACAAAAGACCAAATTACCCTTAAAATTGGGTAATACCTGATAATCTATATGATATAAAACAGGAGTAGCTTTTGGACATTTTTGCCTCACAATTAGTTTCCTCGGGGAGGAGACCTTTAGATATTCAAAGGATGTGGGAAGACATTTCAAATGAAAGTAGGGGTATATATTCAAAACTAAAAATGTAGCTGTTGACACTCTAATGGTTTGGATTTCTCCAACAAAAAGCCTGTAGTGGCTTTGATTTTACCCACAAATCTCTTTTTGGTTTGCTTGAATACATCCCCACATATTGTTGCTTTAAGATGTGGTGTGACTTTGGTCGTTGGTTTTTTTTCTTTTCAATCACTGCGACCGAGCTCCCCTTGGATGGGGGTTTCTCATTCATGGGAGGAAAAACTCCCATACAGTGTTTGAGTGTATTTGTATTTTATACCCTCGGGATGCCATATCTTTCTTGTAATTAGGTTGATTTAATAAGATGGTTTAGAGTCTTAGGTTTCTAATCATGAATCTTCCCAAATCTGCCTTCTTTTCTTCTTCTTCTTCATTTACATGATGAAAAAGGCCCTTGAGAAAAAGGAATATGTACACAGAACTATACTTTCAACAGTGTCTATATGTAGAGGTGTTTGCAGCGAGGTGTGTGTTGGCTTGATAAAACTTACTTTGCTGAACCTTTCTCGTTTCCGCCATTTCTATGAATTTCATAACTATCCTTCGGAGGAAATTCTTTCTTTAGTTTATCCACATGACTGAAAATTCATTTTTCAATACCTGTTTAATATGATAGATCAATTGTAATATAATAACATATGTAGAACTCATTTTTTCCTACTTTGATAGTGATGTTAGTTGTGGTTGATTTGGATTCTGACACCTTTTTTTGCTAGTGATTGTTGGTGAAGTAGCTAATTTTGCTGCTTATGCTTTTGCTCCTGCAATTCTTGTAACTCCATTGGGGGCTTTGAGTATTATTGTAAGGTATGGTACAATGCGAAATTATGACTTATGGTTTGTATTATTGAAATCTTCTCTTGCCTGTTTTTGTTACCTGAAATTTCTTTCATGCAGTGCAGTGCTAGCTCATTTTATGCTAAATGAGAAATTGCACATTTTTGGAGTGCTTGGATGCATTCTTTGCGTGGTGGGGTCCACCACTATTGTTTTACATGCCCCAAAAGAGAGAGCTATTGAATCGGTTAAGCAAGTATGGCACCTTGCTATTGAGCCAGGTACTACATGTTTAAGTTCAACAATATATTTTTCTTTTTGTGTTATTTGCCATCTAACCTCAGTCCTATTTCCCTGTTAGATTTTAGATTTTTCATATTATCTTGGTTTTTTTTTTTTTTTTTTTTTTTTTAAAACACACCCACACCCACACCACATGGGCACTCGATCCCAAGTTCTCAGTGTTGAAACAGAGCCTGTCTACCACTGAGCCCTGGAGCCGGACCCATCATACTATCTTCGTTTACAGTGTACATAAATGTGTGAAAATTGTGGCTTGCAAATATATATTGATGACTTAGACATTTTCTTGGCCCAACAAAATCTACATGTGAGGTCCAACTTTTTGGTGATCCAAATTCTGCACTGGTGGGCCCCATGTGAATGGGAGGGCCTCATGTGAATGGGAGATATGCCAAAATCTTCACCCAACAGATGATACTAACCATGTGACTGTGCACCTATTAAACATAGATCATTGGTTACATGTCTAGTTTCATTGTAGGGCTTGGATCATTCGATTGGGGAGATAATTTGGGATGGTCCATCCATGATGAGTCCCAACTGGTCAACTCTTTATATGATTGAAATATGGGTCCTACCCTGTTCCATTGTTGAGTCAAACTATTTTCCAAGAATTGTATAATACCTCTTTATGATTGTTGAGTCGAACTATTTTCTGGGAATTGTATAATACCTCTTTATGTTATGTTCTTTAAATATAAATGAATGCATTGACATTGTTTTACTATATAATTTTGTTCCTGGATATTTAATAATAATTCTTGTAGCAGCTCATATTCCGTTTTGTTCAAACTGATGTGTATGTATCATTCCTACAGGTTTCATCATTTACATTTGTTTGGTATTGGTCTTGGTTCTTCTCCTCATTTTCCATTTTGTTCCACAATATGGTGAAAGTCATATGCTGGTATACATTGGGATTTGCTCACTTATGGGTTCGCTTACGGTATGATTAGTGTCTCTTGCTGCTTAAGATACTTACAGCCATCCTTTTTTAGCTTCCCATATTTTCTAATAGTCTTCTTCACTTCTTGGAGCTTAGGTGATGAGCGTGAAAGCACTGGGGATCGCCTTAAAGCTTACGTTTTCAGGAGCGAACCAATTTGTCTACCTGGAGACTTGGTGTTTCACTGTCATTGTTATCGTTTGTTGTCTCATGCAGATAAACTACTTGAACAAGGTAATTCATAAAATTTTTTTTTGGAAAGCATGTAAAAACATCATTCTGGTAGGAGTGTTTTAGTATAGAGAAGAGGCTATGGTTTAATATTGTTATTTGAAATGAGAGAACTTGTGCCTCTGAGTCCATGGTTAAGAAGTCAATAGGAAGGTTCAGAAGTTCCTCATGGTACTTTCGGAACTGAGCTTTGCTAAGCGCACAAGCATGAGCAATTAAGTTTATTATGTAAGCATTGTAAATGTGCCAGCATATTATGTAGGTTCGAGATCCAATCCATCCATTATGTTGGTCTGACATTGTACATGTTTTCCCAAAAATAAATCTGGTCCACTCAGCACATAGGCCCCAATATTGGAAAATGGAAAAGGGGGGATGGGCTAGAAAACGTCAGCCAAGTTTTTCAGAGCAGTAATCTGTTTTGATAACTGTGGTCCACTTGACCAATGGATCAGCCAAATTCTTGGGTTAGGGCACCAATTTAGTGATTCCGTTCTGATGGATGGATTGAATCTCGGACCTATGGTGCCATGTTGGCACATATGTGGCTTGTGCGTGAGCTTTATTGGACACGCATGTGGGCTTAAGCAAAGCTCTTAGGAACCTACTGTACCTACCTGATGCGGACATCAGTGGTGCACCCTTTAGAGTGTACCAGAGGAGGCGATGTCGCAGATCGAGTGTTGGAGCAGACGAGTTGATGTGGATGGACGCCGGGCCCATTGGGCCCATTTTCTGACGCGTTACGAGTACGCGAGATGCAGGATCGCGCAGGAGCATCATGACCGCTGGACCATGGAGCGGATTTACATTTAGGCGCTTTTCTATTTATTTCCTTATTTCTAGGCGCTTTAGTGTCGTTATTTACTTTAGACGTTTTTATGTTATTTCTTTGGTTTTCAGGCACTTTAGTGCACTTTTTTTATTTTCGTAGCTTATATATACTGTGAGAACCCTATTTCGAAATTATTGAATGAATAGAAAATTCGTGAGTTTCTTCCTCTTTGTTGAGAGATTAGGGTTTCAGGATTGGCCCTCGGGTGTTGAGGATTCCACCCCGGAGTTTCCGTTTTCTCTTCTCTCTTTCTTCAAGGTGCGAGGAAAGGTAAGCTTCTTTTGATTCCTAATTCGTACTTCATGATAATCCATTGTTTTTCGACACCCCTCATCCTTTTCTGAAACCCCCCCCCCCCCCCCCCCCCTTTTTGGTACGATCGAAAAGAGGGATGCCTAGCCACGATAACCGGATCCAAACTTGACTGTGGACTGGTCTATGCTAGATCTGGGATATCCTCATATCCCTAGATCCTCCCTGTTTTACGATTTTACATGGTTTTATGCAAAGGGGCATGATCCGGACGGACGGATTTCATCTTCGTGTTGAGATTTGTTAGTTTCCTCTGATTGAAAGTAGTTAGTTTCATAAATTTATTATTTGAATATCTTCCAACTTGATATACATGCATCTAGGGTTAGATCATCGCATGCCCCTGCATCAATTTTGGTATCAGAGTAAAGGTTCCTAGTGTAGGTCAGTTTACCCAAAATTTCCCTTTTCGGTGATTTTTTTTCAAAGGAGCCGAATATCCCAAATCGAAAAAATCGTAGGCCTTTCGAGCGCTCCGCCCCGAACCCCGGGCAGGGGCGCGCCGCCCCCGGCACCCCCGGCGAGTTGACCGCGCAGCTCGACCTGCGTCCAACTCTGCGTAGGGGTCATAGTTCGTTGAGTTTAGTTAGCCTTTTTTTTTTTTCTTCTAGATTTTGTTGAGTCCTCATATAGATCTAGGCCGCATAGGATAGCTTGCATTGCACTGAACTAGGATAGTCAAAACTGCATTTAGATTTTACCTTTTTTACACCTTTGCGCACCTAGATCTAGGGCCTTTCACATATCACTCCTGGTGTATGCCTACGCGCACTGGTCGTAGGTTTGGTCTTCATAATACTATGGAATCTAATCAAATTACAAAAGCTCTGGAGGGTCTAATTAAGAGAATGGATCAGCAATTTCAGACCTTGAGAGGTGAGATCGCGCAGCAGTTTGCGCATCAGGATGATAGGTTCACACGTTTAGAGGAGAGGGTCACGCGCTTAGAGGATGGCATCCAGACCACCACTTTAGATGGTCCCCAAGCAACCCCCGACACTGGGGCAGTCGATCAGTCCCAAGTTGTGGGCCCTGATCCGCCTAGGGATGATTTGGGCGCAGGTCAGGTCCGTGGGCCTGACAATGGACACGATGGGGCTCATCATCAGCCACCCCCACAGATTCGTGATCCTGTTTTCCCCGCCCAGCGGAAGGGCCATGGTGGGGTGCGATATCCGCAACCTCAGAGATACCATGAGCAGGACCCTGTTATTAGGGTCATGAAGGGCATCAAGGTTGACGCTCCTAGTTTTGATGGGAGACTGGACCCTAAAGTTTTTTCTGATTGGCTAGCAGACATGGATCACTTCTTTCAGTGGCACGGTCTGCCAGACCCACAGCGGGTTGGATTCGCCAAGATGAAGTTGGTGGGCCAGGCAAAACTACATTGGGGAAATGTGGAGCGTCGCCGTGAGCGATCTAGAGAGGGGCCAATTCTCTTTTGGATTGAAATGAAAGAACTGTTGCGAGAGAAGTATGTTCCCCTTTCTTATAAGCAGAGGCTGTTGGATCAATGGCACATTTTGTGCCAAGGATCCATGACGGTAACGGAATACATTGCCAAGTTCGATGAATACATGATGAGGTGCGATGTAGATGAGGACCCTGCTGTGGTTCTCTCCCGTTTTCGTATGGGCCTCAAGTTTGACCTCCAGCGTGAGCTCATGCCTCATATGGTCACCAGCTTAGAGCACGCTTACCAGATGGTGCAGGAACTGGAGCACTATGTGCGCCAATCTCCTGCTAGAGTGTTGAGATTCGACCTACTGTGCCTAGAGTAGCTCCGCAGGGAGCGAGACCTCAGGTCGGAAATCAACCCAGAGCTCAACCTGGTACCCAACCAGTCAATAGAAATCGAGGTAACAATGTGACTGGACCAAGTACTAGGACTGCGATGCCAGGGCAGTGCTACCGCTGTGGTGGCATGGGTCACATTGCCGCAGAATGTTCAAATAGGGGTGGGCGTATTGCCTTTGTTTCTGAACACTCTACAGAAGAAGAAGTGGCATATGAAGTTGAAGGTGACCAGAATGATGAGGAAATCATCGTCCAATCCCTTGAGCCGGCCAGTGATGTCGATGATGATACTGTGGAGACTACCCCACTTGCTGTGGTGAGATGCGCTTTGGCCCAGGTGAAGGAAAGTGAGGATTGGCGCAGAACCACTATCTTCCACACTTACGCCAAGTGTGGAGATAAGAGCTGCAAAGTGATCATAGATAGCGGGAGCTGTGAGAATGTAGTTTCTCCAAGTACTTTGAGTCGCCTGGGGTTGAAGCCAGTCCCTCACCCCAACCCATACCGAGTTTCTTGGGTTGATGCGACATCCCTTCCTGTGACTCAGCGATGCCTTGTGCCAATTGAATTCGGGCCATACAAGGACAAGTTGTGGTGTGATGTGGTCACGATGGACGTTGGCCATATCATCTTGGGAAGGCCATGGCTCTTTGACAAAGATGTCACAATATTCGGGCGTACGAATAATTGTGTGTTTAAGCATGAAGGAAAGAAGCTTGTCTTGAGCCCGCTCCCTCCCAAATCGTCCACAGGAGCGAAAGATGTTGCGTCTCGAGGCAGTTCTAAAAGTCAAAGGGCACCTCAGTCGAAGTCTCTCCACATCATAGATGCTAAGGAGTTTGAGAGAGAGGCCAAAACTGGGACTATGGTGTACGTTTTACTGGCTAGAGAGAGCACACCCGAGGTTGCTATAGGGTTACCCCAGGAGGTTCGTTCAGTCCTAGAGGAGTTTCGGGATGTCTTCCCTGAGGACCTTCCAGACGAGCTCCCACCAATGCGGGACATTCAGCATGCAATAGATCTTGTCACAGGGGCGACCCTACCAAACCTCCCTCACTACAGAATGAATCCCACCGAACATGCCGAGTTGAAGAGGCAAGTGGATGAATTGCTTAAAAAGGGATTTATTCGTGAGAGTATGAGCCCGTGCGTCGTGCCTGCGCTTCTTACGCCAAAGAAAGATGGCACGTGGCGCATGTGTGTCGATAGTAGAGCCATAAACAAGATTACTGTCAAGTATCGGTTTCCCATCCCGAGGCTTGATGACATGCTTGACATGATGGCCACCTCTACTATCTTTTCGAAAATTGACCTCAAGAGTGGTTATCACCAAATTCGTGTTCGCCCAGGAGATGAGTGGAAGACTGCCTTCAAGACGAAGGATGGGCTGTATGAGTGGTTGGTTATGCCCTTTGGGTTAACCAATGCTCCAAGTACATTTATGAGGGTGATGACCCAGGTGTTGCGACCCTTTATGGGTAAGTTCTTAGTTGTGTACTTCGATGATATCCTCATCTATAGTACGTCTCCTACCCAGCACCTTGAACACTTGAGGCAGGTCTGCAACGCCTTGCGAGCAGAAAAGCTTTATGCGAACCTCAAGAAGTGTTCCTTCTTGACTTCTAGAGTTATCTTCCTGGGGTTCGTTGTTTCGTCAGAGGGTATGTCTGCAGACCCTGAGAAAGTTAAGGCCATTGTCAATTGGCCCGAGCCGCGTAATATACACGACGTGCGAAGCTTTCACGGCCTAGCTACGTTTTATCGGCGGTTCATCCGTGGATTTAGCTCTATTATGGCTCCCATCACAGATTGCATAAGAAAAGGGGAGTTCCAATGGACTAAAGCCGCGACACGGGCTTTCTCTGAAATTAAGAATAAGATGACGGAAGCGCCCGTCATGCGTCTACCTGACTTCTCTAAAGTCTTTGAGGTGGCGTGTGACGCGTCAGGACTTGCCATAGGGGGAGTGTTAAGCCAAGAGGGACATCCTGTGGCCTTTTTTAGTGAGAAACTGAATGAGGCTAAACAATGCTACTCCACCTACGACAAAGAGTTCTATGCGGTTGTGCAATCATTGTGCCATTGGCGGCATTATTTATTACCGCAAGAATTTGTCCTGTTCTCTGATCATGAGGCCTTGAAATATTTGAGCTCTCAAAAGAAGTTGAGCCCTAGGCATGCCAAGTGGGCTCAATTTCTTCAGGAGTATACGTTTCTACTTAAGCATAAGGCCGGTAAAGAGAATAAGGTTGCTGACGCGCTTAGCCGTCGTGTCATGACGCTGCGGTCCATGAGCATTGAAGTTACAGGCTTTGAGCAACTCAAGGGTGAGTACTCAACTTGTCCTGACTTTGGGACCATCTATGCGTCGTTGTCTAGTGACCCACCCTCGAGGAGTGCTGAGTTTGTCCTTACAGACGGATATCTTTTTAGAGGGGACAAGCTCTGCATCCCACGCACATCCCTCCGTGATTTTCTAGTATGGGAGCTTCATGCTGGAGGGATGGCAGGTCACTTTGGTAGAGATAAAACAGTTGCCCTGGTTTCTGATCGTTTCCATTGGCCTAATCTCCAGCGAGATGTGGCCAAGATTGTAGGGCAGTGTCGGACATGTCAACTGGCAAAGCAGAGGAAACAAAATACAGGCTTATACACTCCTTTGCCAGTTCCACATGCCCTGTGGCAAGATGTCAGTATGGATTTCGTGCTTGGGCTTCCCAAGACTATTCGTAAGCACGATTCCATACTCGTGGTCGTTGATCGGTTTTCTAAGATGGCCCATTTCCTACCCTGTTATAAGACCTCAGATGCCTCCCACATTGCTAAGATATTCTTTCAGGAGGTTGTGCGACTTCATGGGGTACCTAGATCCATCGTGTCTGACAGAGATACTAGGTTCACTAGTTATTTTTGGAAGACTCTCTGGCATCTTTTGGGTACGAGGCTTCAATTTTCTTCAGCATATCATCCTCAGTCGGATGGTCAAACAGAGGTAGTGAACCGTAGCCTAGGGAATTTATTGAGATGTCTAATTGGAGACCACTACAGGACCTGCGACACTGTTATTCCCACAGCAGAGTTCGCTTATAACTCTTCAGTGAACAGGTCCACAGGAATGAGCCCATTTGAAATTGTTTCAGGTCTTAGACTCCGAGCCCCCATAGATTTGATCCCCATGGCTACCCTACAGCGTCCTTCAGAGTTAGGAGAGTCATTTGCCCATCATATACATGCATTGCATACTGAGATCAGAAGGAAGATTAATTCAAGTAATGAACATTATAAACTTTCTGCTGACACTCACAGGAGATTTAGGGAATTTCAACCTGGAGATGACGTCATGGTTCGTATTAGGTCTGATCGGTTTCCACCTGGATCCGTGAAGAAGCTTCATGCCCGTAGCATAGGCCCACATAAAATTGTGAAAAGGTTGGGGTCTAACGCTTATGTTGTCGATATCCCTCCTACCATGGGCATCAGTTCCACATTTAATGTGGAAGATCTAGTTCCCTATCACGAGCCATTACCTCTATCCAGTGATTCCCCTGTTTCTTCCCAGATCTCCCCTATATATGGACCTTGGCCACAGCCTGACCTCCCTATACCCATCTTACCTTCTCTTCCTTCTGCACCGAGAAGAGACGAGATAGAGGGAATTTTGGACTCCGAGTTGGTTTCTACTCGCTCAGGGGGTTACCAAAAATTCCTAGTCAAGTGGAGGAACAGGCCTATTGCAGATAACTCCTGGATAGGGCTGTAAATGGTCGGGTTCGGGCCGGGTTTAGCCAAAACCAGACCCGCCCATTTACTAAACGGGTTTGGGTCCAAATTTTAGACCCAGACCCTTTTACTAAATGGGCGGATCCGGGTCGGGTTTGAGTCAATCCATCAGACCCATTTATAAATGGGTCCGGGTTTGGTAGAGAGAGATCCACCCAGACCCATTTATAAATGGGTCGGGTCTAATGGGTCCGGGTCTGGATCAAGTATGCAAGCATTTTGCAAGGCTTAAAACCGGGTCTGGACGGGTCTGGGCTGGACGGGTCCCTTGAAACATAGACCAAACCCGCCCACTTACTAAATGGGTTCGGGTCGGGTCGGATCGGGTCTAATATAAAGGAAACCAGACCCAGACCCGTTTAGCAATTGGGTCTGATCTCGGACCCAAACCCGTACCATTTAACAAGTGGGTCGGGTCTGGGTCGGGTCTAAATGGGTTGGGTCCGGGTGCCCCATGAGGTCCACTGACTCATTTACAGCCCTACTCCTGGATTACCGAGACAAAGCTATAGCGTATCGATCCAGATATGCTTGAGAGGTACAGGAGTTCACTTTCGCCAGTGGCGAATTCTTCCCACCCGGGGAGAATTGATGCGGACATCAGTGGTGCACCCTTTAGAGTGTACCAGAGGAGGCGACGTCGCAGATCGAGTGTTGGAGCAGACGAGTTGATGTGGATGGACGCCGGGCCCATTGGGCCCATTTTCTGACGCGTTACGAGTACGCGAGATGCAGGATCGCGCAGGAGCATCATGACCGCTGGACCATGGAGCGGATTTACATTTAGGCGCTTTTCTATTTATTTCCTTATTTCTAGGCGCTTTAGTGTCGTTATTTACTTTAGACGTTTTTATGTTATTTCTTTGGTTTTCAGGCACTTTAGTGCACTTTTTTTATTTTCGTAGCTTATATATACTGTGAGAACCCTATTTCGAAATTATTGAATGAATAGAAAATTCGTGAGTTTCTTCCTCTTTGTTGAGAGATTAGGGTTTCAGGATTGGCCTTCGGGTGTTGAGGATTCCACCCCGGAGTTTCCGTTTTCTCTTCTCTCTTTCTTCAAGGTGCGAGGAAAGGTAAGCTTCTTTTGATTCCTAATTCGTACTTCATGATAATCCATTGTTTTTCGACACCCCTCATCCTTTTCTGAACCCCCCCCCCCTTTTGGTACGATCGAAAAGAGGGATGCCTAGCCACGATAACCGGATCCAAACTTGACTGTGGACTGGTCTATGCTAGATCTGGAATATCCTCATATCCCTAGATCCTCCCTGTTTTACGATTTTACATGGTTTTATGCAAAGGGGCATGATCCGGACGGACGGATTTCATCTTCGTGTTGAGATTTGTTAGTTTCCTCTGATTGAAAGTAGTTAGTTTCGTAATTTTATTATTTGAATATCTTCCAACTTGATATACATGCATCTAGGGTTAGATCATCGCATGCCCCTGCATCACTACCTGTGCTGGACATGATGCGACATGGGTATGGGTATGGGATCCATGTTGTGTATGGCTCAGTTGAACCCAATACTTGATTTTCAAATACCCTTTATAATTTATAGAAATATTAAAAACAAATTAATTTTTGAAAGATCTTTTTAGAAAAAAAATATAAAACATTAAAGATCAGATGTCCTCTTGCCTAGAGATTTAGGGGATGAGCAATTTGAATGCTATACACTTGTGTATGTATTAAACCAACGAAGGTAACATAACAAGGAATGAAAATGATGCTTTGCAATTTCATGCTATATGTTTAGAGGTAAGAGAACCTTTTAGGGTTTAATGACTATCTCACCAGAGAACCTTATAAGGGTCCATTTGGACGCACCTTCCAAAGTGGCGTTTGAGGTGTAAACCCCCTCTTGAGCCAAACCAGGAATTTTGAAATGCATTTGGATGTGCTTTTCAAACCCCGTTTTACCATCCTGCTCGATGAAGTAAGCGCTAAAATGTTGACTCGACCAAAAACAATCTGATTGGCTTTCATTGGAACACCAAAAAAGCAGGCATTGAGACCCCTTTTTGCGGGAAAATATAAAAGAAATTTAATAAACAGGAATTGACTCCATGTTTGAAAAGTGATGTAGTATGGTGATAATGAAAACTTCCAAGCTGAATATCCTTACTACAATGACACCCTTCCATCATTTTTTTACAGGATTATTACAGGAAACAGTGCAAATAATATGTAACGCCCTGAAATTTCAATTCTCGTGGACAACACAATGGGCCGAGTTTCCGGGTGTTAACTAAAATGTATTAGGGATATATTTTCATACATTCATCTTTATTTCCTACACTCATAGCATTCATAGCATAATGACGAAATTCAAGATTCTTATTCGACATTTATAGCATAATGTCCTTAAATCATACAAAATATATAATGTTTCACTTTCCATTTCCCTGGGAGACTTAATTCGATTTACATGAAAATAAATTTATTCTACAAAAATGGAAACAATAAACATTATATTCGTCTTCAAACCGATACAACTTCATCGTCCGTCATTGACCGCCATGAAACTGTATACTCTTCAACCTGTAAGTTGGGTCCGTCTAATGGATCATCACCTGCAACAAGCTGGTGGTGTTTTATAACACCATCCCAGGAGGGAGTGAGTTGCTCGCAATCAACTCAATGAGGGTTACCCCTTAAGATTAGCACAATAATATCCAAACATAAGAATACTCAACCAAAACATACATGAGAAAATCTTATTTAATGCAATGCATGATATGTATGCTTTGGCTAAGACACCCTGACTAAATGAGACGGGACTTATTCCAACTCTTTTCACCAGTCACTAGTCACCAGAGTCCACGATGAAGCGGGTAATTCCACAACTTCATGTCAACAAACCCAGCCAATGGAGGTGATGGCCACCCATCCCCCTACCACAAGCTAGCGCCGCAGCGCCCGCAGGGATGACCCACCAAGTCGGGTCCGGTGAATGCATGATTAGTTTCACCTTTAGTTAAGTAGTTTAACATCCAGCCAATTAAATGATGTTTACGACTAATGACTGCTCCTTACCCCAATTAGTTTAAGGAAGCTCAAGGTCACTATGGGGGGGCTCGTCACCCAGCATAGGTCGACACCCATACCACCAACCTTGGCTCATGAAACTTCTCGTATTCATCAATCTCATTTCTCAAAAGGTCCACCATGGGTAACATATCAAACAAGGATCCCTTGGCACGTATCTAATAATGCACACGTAGTGCCAAACTCAACATCATGGCATATATGACCAACAACACATCTACGGTAATGCCAACACTTAATCCTCAACGTCAAGGCATATCCTTCAATAATACACATGGTGATGCCGATTCTTACTACAACCAATAAGGCATATTCATCCAAAAACATCCACATGGTAATGCCAACATAACAAGGCCTCATATGGGCTTCATCTCTTAACATCAAACAGTTATATCAGTACGGGGTTAACGTAACATCCATATACAGAATTCTGAATCATACAACAAATCAATCATCATGTTTATCATGAGCGTATAACGAATGTAAATTAAGCATAGTCTCCACATAAGCATATACATCATCATGGTTCTTTTTCCAAACACATAAGCATAAATCATAGTTCACATACTTCAAAATTCATAGTACACATCAAGGAATACCATACAAATCATAATCACATGAAAATCACACAACAAAACCTTAGTGTCTAAGCATGTAATCGACAAGAAACATGATATTATTGTAACTAGGCTTAAAGGAAATCCTCACTTTCGCCTTAGACGAAAATCCTAGGTGAAATTGATGGGGAAGATTTTTACATGAACCACGGCGACACGAGGAATGGTTGGAGATGATTACATGTGTTGATGAAGAAGGAAGGAAAAGAAGATGATTGGCTCTCTCTCTCTCTCTCTCTCTCTCTCTCTCTCTCTCTCTCTCTTAGACGTGTAGGGCTGGAAAATTAAGGTTGGGCGTGAGTTTTTTGGTAGGGAGAAGTAGTAGGGACGTGCGCACCACTCCTTTACATGAAGTGCGCGTGCACACCTCCCAATCTCACTATGACACCATCAAAACAGGATTAAGGGATGATTTTTAATGATTTCTAATCCGTTCACCGTATTAAGCACAAAGAGTAGAGTCGGAATATATAATTTTCTTGGTGATCTGAAATCTAGATTGATTGATATTGAAAAATGGCCAGGCGGGTGCCAAAACGGACTTGATCTCAATGAACGGTCCACGCTTGATGATTAGGGCCCGAATTTGGGAGAAATGTGTAGTCATGATAGGTAAATGATTGTACAAAGTTTGGTTGTTGATTGATGGTGGGAATGACCTAGATCTGAAATTCTAACTTTTGACGGAAAAGGAAGGAGCTAGCTTGGTGGTTCCACGGTGTAGGATTATAGATCGGGGTTCAGATTTTGTAGAGTCTCATAGTCATATGATGCTAAGATATGTTCCAAATTTGAGTTGCGATTGACGGTGGGAAGTGGGTTAATTGAAAGGCCTAGATTTGAAAGGAGTTGGTACTCGGTAATTTCCTAAAACGAGATAACTTCGTGTTTAAGAAAGAGGCTTATCAAGGAGGGGCATTCAAATCACACTATTGGTCCATAATATGGACGATCTAAGTCACTCATATGAAGAAAAATATTCAATTACGACTAATCATCCACTTTCCTCACTCGATGGACATTAAAATCAAGGGTAAGGGGCTGATTTGCTAATTAGGCCATTTATAATATGATCTAAAGGCTGAAATTCGACGTGTGTGGTTCATTTATGATAGATAGGCATGATATAAAATTTTACATCAATTAAATTATGAGAACCATGTGAACTAGATATCAATGGTCTAGGTTAAGGTGAGCCATTTACAGTTTTGATCACTCAAGATTTCATATTTACACTCATTGGATCATCACAGAAATTTTAGGATAAGAGTTTACCACTAAGATGGTCAGTTTGGTAAGGTTGCTTTTCCGACTAGCTTTCTCGATCAACGGCCATGGACGCTCCTAGGTTAAAATCTCCATGATCTAATGACCATTTAAAAAATCTAACTTTATGGCGTCGATACGCACCTAAAACTACGCCTTCCTTCTGGATGGATTCAAAAATTACTTACCTGATTGATCAGAAACAGCGAATATGGGTGGGCCAAGGGCATTATCATAGTTATTTTTAATTTGAAACTTTTGGAAAACCTAATGGTTTTACAAGGTTCTATGCATGATTCTAAGCATATCTTACAAAAGAATCTATATTGCATTAATCACGAATCATTACTTATTCACAAATTAAATTAAAATTATCGTTAATCGAAAATTTTACACATAATATGTTATACTATACATAATACAACTGATTTTCCACAACAATTCATCAAACTTAATTCATGACTTAGAACATACACCCTTGCAGTAGAGACAATGCAAGAAGTGCTTGATGAAGAGATGGGTCCTAAAGGCCCAATTTATGTGTATTAGGACAGTAGAAGAAGATTAGATGATTAGGGTGGAAGAAGAGGAGAGAAGAAAGGGAAGAAGAGGAGAGAGAGTGAGAGAGAGTTTTAGGGTGAATGTTGTGTGTGTGTGCCACATGCCCACCACACAAAGCTTTATTAGAATAAGCATATAGTACACTGTAGGAGAAGAGAAAAGATGTGCACATGCACTTACAATAAAAGAGCCACATACTAACACACATATATACTAATATTCTCTAGACTCCCCCTCAAGTTGGAGCATAGATGTTGATCGTGCCCAACCTGTCACGAACACGATGAAGAGCATCTCGACTTAAAGACTTCGTAAGAACATCCGCAAGTTGATCCCCGGACCGAGCAAAAGGAGTGATGATTTCCTTCGAGGCAACTTTTTCCCGAATAAAGTGACAGTTAACCTCAATATGCTTGGTGCACTCGTGGAAAACAGGATTACGAGCAATATGTATGGTTGCCTGATTGTCACAATGAAGAGGAATAGGGCCCGAAGGAGAATAGCCAAGTTCGTCAAGAAGGGTGCGAAGCCACACGAGCTCACATGTAGCATGAGCCATAGCACGATATTCTGCTTCAGCCGAGAAGCGCGCAACAACCGATTGCTTCTTACTTTTCCACATGACAAGATTACCACCTAAGAAGGTACAAAACCTAGATGTAGATCGACGATCATATATACTACCCGCACAATCGGCATCGGAATAGACCGAAAGATGAAGATGACCATGAGATTGAAAATTGATGCCAAGGCTCGGTGCTGATTTAAGATACCGGAGTATGCGGTAAACAGCTGTGAGATGTGAAGAACGGGGAGCTTGCATGAACTGGTTGACAACTCCCACTGCAAAGGAGATATCTGGACGAGTAATAGTCAAATAAATGAGCCGACCTACAAGCCGACGGTACATGCCAGGACAAGAAAGAAGAGTACCATCATCTGGCTGAAGCTTATGCGAAGTATCTATAGGGGTGGTAGCCGGTTTGCATCCTAGCATGCCAGTCTCCATGAGAAGATCAAGAGCATATTTTCGTTGGGATAGGGATACCCCAGTTTGGGAGCGAGCAACCTCGATGCTCAGAAAGAAGGGAAGATGACCAAGGTCCTTGATCTTAAACTTGTTCTTCAGAAATTCTTTGACATCGCCCATGCCAACCAAATCACTGCCTGACAGTACAAGATCATCCACATACACAATGAGAACCATGATGCCCGTCGATCGTCGACATATAAAGAGAGAATGGTCGGCATGACTACGAACAAAGCCAAACTCCATGAGAGCTTGACTGAATTTGTCGAACCAAGCACGCGGGGACTGTTTGAGCCCATAAAGGGCCTTCTTCAATCGACACACAAGCGTAGGATTGTGGGAAGCAACAAAGCCTGGAGGTTGATGCATGTAGACCTCCTCCGCAAGATCCCCATGAAGAAATGCATTCTTGACATTTAGTTGGAACAAGGGCCAGAATAAATTGACGGCCAAGGAGACCACCACACGAATAGAATTAAGTTTTGCCACCAGAGAGAATGTCTCGAAGTAATCCACGCCCTGAGTCTGCATATATCCCCGAGCAACAAGACGGGCCTTGTAGCGATCAATGGAGCCATCGGGAAGGAACTTGATCGTGTACACCCATCGACACCCAATAGGTTTGTGCCCTGGAGGAAGAGAAACTAGCTCCCAAGTATGATTCTTCTCAAGAGCAACATTTCTTCCATCAGTGCCTTCGTCCAGTCAGCACTTTGAAGAGTGTGGGAGAGAGACCGAGGAATAGCCTGTGATAAAATGGAAGCTGCAAACGACTGAAAGGACGGTGAAAGATGATCATATGAAACAAAATTGCTAATGGGGTGTTGAGTACATGATCGTGTCTCTTTACGCAAGGCAATGGGAAGATCTGGACTTGAGGTAGGAGAATCACTTGAGCCAACATCCAAAGTGAGTGGAAGAGTGGACGGCGGAGCGCGTGAAGATTTATCTTGACGATGATACACTCGCAGAGGCTTCGGGTCACCCAAATCACCAACAGAGTTAGGAATGTGAGGTGAAAGAGTCTCCCTATGATCACTAGTGACAAAAGGAAGGGGAGAAGCAGTATGCTCCCCCTGACTCGTAAGAGGATCACAGAGGGATCGACCATGAGGCGAAAAAAAAAGGAACATCTTCAAAAAATGTTACATCGGCAGAGATATATCTTACAGGTCGAGGGGTTATAACACTTATACCCTTTCTGGCTCCTAGTGTACTCTAAGAAAACACATTTAGTTGCCCTGAGACTAAGTTTATCATTACAACCATCCAAAATTTGAACGAAGCATGTGCAACAAAAAACTTTAGGGATAAAGGAAATGGATTGTCATGAGGATACAATATATTAAATGAGGATTTGGAAGACAATACACGTGAGGGAATACAATTAATAAGGAAAGTGGAAGTAAGAAGAGCGTCACCCAAAAAATGCTTAGGTAAATGCATACCAAGAAGAAGGGTACGTGCGACTTCAAGAAGGTGACAGTTCTTTCGTTCTGCAATACCATTTTGTTGTGGAGTGTAAACACATGATGTCCGAGACAAAATACCATGTTCTTGTAAGAAGGACAAAAAAGTAGTGGACATGTACTCCCCCCCATTATCAGAATGGAGGGTTTTGATTGAGCATTGAAATTGAGTGCACACTTAACGATAAAACACTTTAAACACATCAAACACTTCACTCTTTGCTTTTAAAAGGTAAACCCAGGTCATGCGAGAATAATCATCAATAAAGGTGACAAAATATTTAAAACCAAAAGGAAGTAACCGAGCTGGTCCCCAAACATCTGAGTGAACCAGATCAAAAGGTTGAGATTTCCTTCCTGAAATACTTGGAGGAAACGTAGTACGATGATGTTTTGATAATTCACAAATATCACAACACAAAGGTTTAGTAACCGAGAATGAAGGAAATAAAAGTCTCAATCGAGCTAAGGATGTTTTAAGCGGCAATGCCACCGTGTGATGGAGTCTCGATCAAGAGAAGAAGTACTTGAAGCAGCAACAGGTGTATCATTGAGAAGATAAATGCCTCCTCGCTCATGTCTCCTACCAATCACTTTCTTCGTTTGTAGGTCCTGAAAAAGACAATGAGAAGGGTAAAAGGTAATTGAACAATTCAACGATTTAGTAAGGGAGCTAACAGATAGTAAGTTTAATGGAAAACGAGGTACATGCAAGACTGATGACAATGGCAAGGAAGGGGAAAGGGAGATGGAACCAATCTCAGAAATGGGGGGGCATGTGTTCCATCTGCGACTGTAACATATTGAGAGTGGGAGGAAGGAGAATAAGATGAAAAGAGATGTGACTTACAAGTCATGTGGGAGGAAGCTCCAGAGTCAATGACCAAGGAGGTGGTAGAAGAAGACGCTAGAAGAGCGGTACCTGACTGGGCCGAAGCTGCATGAGAAGGCTTAGGAACATCACGACTATGAAGCCGCATCAGGGTATCATAAGCTGCTCGAGAAATAATGAGAGACTCTCCTGAAGAAGGCTGCTCAGCTGCCAGGGTGGAAGGTTGTCCCTCAGGAGCAACAGTAGCTGTAATAGAGGCAGCAGCATACGTAGGACGACTATAGAGCTGCCAATAGTAATCAATAGTGTGATTAGTTCCGCTACAATGCGAACAAATGCGGAAACTATCACGTCCTCGTCCACGTCCACCACGACCTCGAAGATGACGACCGACACATCCCCGATCTCCCTCTCGGCCTCTGCCACGACTACCATAACCAAAAGTGCGCCCTGAACTCAAGGATGGTGCGCGAGATCCAGGAAAAATGGAAGATGGATCACCAGCAAGGTGTGCTGAATGCTCTGGTGGTGCAAAAGGATGTGAAGGAAGATATGATATAGTAGCGCGCTGCCACATGGCATAGACTGTTGTTAACGGAGGAATGGGATCATTAACAACCACTTGATCCTGAACACTGAAGCAGACGGAGTTCAACCCTGCGAGGAACTGCATAACACGAGTGTCATCCCGTTGCTTACGAGCATGCTCATGATTGTCTAGACATTGCGAAGGAAAAGGTTGATACAAGTCGAGCTCATCCCACATGCCTCGAAGTGTTGAATAGTAATCTTTTAATGATCTTGAGTCTTGTTGGAACCGACCAATTTCTTGAATAAGCTGAAATACCAATGAAAATTTTTTAGACTCGGAGTACATATCATGAAGGGAGTCTCAAATGCCTTTAGCCGATGACAAAAACATCACGGAGTGGCTCACCGAAGAATCCATACTGTTTAACAACCATGCAATGACTTGATAGTTCTCCTTTGTCCAAGTCTTGTAGGCATCTTCTGTAGAGCTTGGGGGATCATCCAGAATATACGACAACTTCTCACGGGCCCCCAAGAACACTTTTACAGATTGTGCCCATTGAAGATAGTTATCACCATTCAACTTAATGGAGGTGATTTGGAGTGGGTTGGGTTCAAGCGAACCCATGCCAAGATGAGATTGCCCTTTGTCCCCCATAAGAATGAGGGTTCTAAGTAAAATAATAAAGTCTCTAATAAGCAATCCTTTCAGGAGATGAGAGACTAACCCCAATCAACCAGAAAACTCTGAAAATACCACCCAAAGTACTCAAATCTGACGCAAACAGCCTAAAAATAACTTGGCCGCACCTCTATTTGGGGTTAAAACCCTCTCAAATCTTCATATTAGCTAAAAAATCCTCCAATATTAGCTTGGGTGAGAGATATCAATCCATCTAGAGGAAAGAAACAAGAGAAAAGCTTACTGATTTGAGAAAAATCGACGAAACACTGATTCGGGGCCCGATTTTCGAATTTCACTATTTCAGCCAAATCACCATCAAGAAGGCTCTAAAAAATTCTCAAAAAATCATGAAAAATCTTCTAAAATAGAGATCTATCAAACGCCTAAACTTTCAGCTCAAACGGGGTCCATTTGACCTTACATTGCTGACGTCAGCCGTATGACCGCTGACGTCAGCAATCTGACGTGTCGCCTCTCAACTCCCTTGATGCGGAATAGTCTGATCTTATCTCTGATACCAAGTAGAAGAAGATTAGATGATTATGGTGGAAGAAGAGGAGAGAAGAAAGGGAAGAAGAGGAGAGAGAGCGAGAGAGAGTTTTAGGGTGAATGTTGTGTGTGTGTGTCACATGCCCACCACACAAAGCTTTATTAGAATAAGCATATAGTACACTGTAGGAGAAAAGAAAAGATGTGCACATGCACTTACAATAAAAGAGCCACATACTAACACACATATATACTAATATTCTCTACAAGGACCTTATGGATGGGCCGCACAAGCGACATATATATTTAGGTAAAAGGACCGATCTTTAAGTGATTAGAGTTTAGGACTTCTTTAGGTTTTTAAGTTAAGAGTGGAATGGTGGAACAAGATTCAGGTAGCTGACCCCAATTAGTTGGGAATTGGGATAAGGCTTAGATGATGATGATGATGAGAGTTTTTAAGTCATTCGGTGTTTTAGAAGAGCTTTTTCCGTCTATAAAAAGGTTTGCTTTACAGTAACTGCCACACTACTTGATGCATCATACTGCACTACGATAGTGCTACTCTACTAATAAATCAAGGACTGAGATTAGATCATGTTGAAGTATGAGTAGATAGGTTTCTGCCATGTTTAGGGTTATATATGTGTGCTTGTGTGCACATGCATGCGTGTGGATACCATGTGACTAGGAAAGAAAAAAAAAGAATAAGAGCTTTTTTTTTTTTTGGTTGCTGTAGGGAGATTTACTTCTTTTGCAGAGGACGAAAATCCTAGAATCAATATTTTGAATTATGTGTGCTGAGTTTAAAAATCTAATCTATACCTCTCTTCTTTCTTCTTAATTTCTTGCTCCCGACAAAAATCCTACTACCCTACCCACATTTGCGACCTGAATTTGGATATATCATAGACAGAAAAGTTCAAACTTTCATCAACCTCGTACCATGTGCTTAGATTGTCAATACCAATATGGTTAATGGATTGCAAGTTTCTTCGCTGTCCAAAAGGTTGGGTTTTATTTTCTGACTTTGCCATTTAATGAATTTACTAGTTTTGGATTGAGTAATACAGTTAGGACATGTTTGCATATAGGGCCGTGCCAATTGAATTCAACCTTTTAATGTTTTTCTCGTCTTTGGCACTGGTCTTTTAGAGAAAAACCCAATGCATGGATTGTTTCCTTTCAAATGAAAAGGCTGAAAAATTGGATTGACCCCGTCCCCAGTTGTCCCTTAAATGCAGCTTTGGATTGATTGCTTTCACTGACCCTGAAGGAGAAGCTTTTAAAAAGTTGAATTCAGTCCTTTACATGTTACGTGATGGGAAAATGAGTTTTTATTTTTTTTATATTACATTGTAGACATTGTTGAAAATTAACACTATTGGTGAAGTTTCCCTACTGATGCTGAGCGGATAACTTGTCTTCTTCTTGTAGGCATGCTAATTATATAGCCTCTAACATGTTAGTAGGCTTTAACATTTTCACATCATGCCTAATTGCTTCCTTAAGATTGCTAATGAAGCAACACCTAAACAAGGCATTTTGGTAAGGTCAAAAATTGGGTTGGGTAAATCCCTAACCATTGTGATTTGCTATAATTTGGTCAATGCTTCAGTCAAATCCTCAAATTGACTTCGGCAAACCTAATGCACAATGCCTAACTAATTCTGATCATGAAGGGACCTCATTGATTTTCTCATCTTGATGGTCCTCATGATTTAAGGAAAAGAGGTTATAGCACCAAATTTCAAGAAATATGATGATATTTTGCACCAAATTAGATGGATTAATCATGAAATATGTGATATCTGGTGCAACCAAATGCACCCAAGAAAAATATCATTTTGTTTGACTTATATAATTTTTGGGGTCAATCCTCACCGAACCTTGGAAGATTCAGCTTCATTAACTACAGAAAGATTTGAGCCAGCTGATTTATAAGGTTTTCTATATACTGATGAGGGTAAGAAGTTGGGAAGTTATCTCGGCACCAAATAGGGGTAGCAACAAAGGAATTTTGTTTATTAACGGAAGCATATTCCTCTTGTACTTGTGTTACTGTTGTGGCAAAAATAACAAACTTTCGAACAAACCCAACAATTTGTGCTTGCATTTCTGATTAAATTTTGAGATTGCTCACTTGCAATTTCCTTGTCTTTTTTGGTATTTCTTGAACATGCATGAGGCCACTCTCCGATGAGTTGACTGTTTTTTCTCCTTAAGACAAGAAACAAAGTGAAAGGTCTAAGAAATGGGCAAAAATCTATCTGGTCAATTCCCAATTTCTGTTGTGTGAGGGGTCCGTTGATGGCAGGAAACAGAGCATAAGTTTTGTGGAATTAGGTGTAGGAGAGAGACCTACTTTCTAGTAGGTAGTTAAAGCTGTGTGATTGAGGTAAGAATAAGATAGGAACCCAGTGAAAATAAAATTCAATGTAACCGTATGAGACAATACTCAAGAAAATGATACTATCATTAAGTAGATTCACTCACAACACTTGGAAGATTTACCTTGTTTGCCACTTTTGAGGGGGAAACCTCTCCGAAGAGAAAGGGACACAAGAGAGGAGATACATATAAGAGAAGACTCAAGAAGAGAGATGCAAGAGGAGCTTGAAATATGGTTTTTCTTGATCCTATTGCTCTAGCACAAATATACAAATTTTTGGAGTCAAAGCACATTAAACATAGGTATTCCTAACATCTATTTAATAGAAAACTCCAACTAGTTTCTAACCCATACAGGCAACCTTACATGATGCAAAAACTTCCATTTGCAAAATAACTGCAACGACTATTTTGTTGTCATAAAGGACTTCATCTAAAAGGAGCAGAACATCTTAATTCAACAAAGCCCGACTAAGGTGCCATTTGATAAACTGAAAAATAAGCTCTGAAAATTAATTTAAGTGCTGAAAACTTAAAGTGCTGAATTGTAATTGTGATATAATTTTGGGGATATTTTAGTCAAAAGCGAAAAGAAATTTTAATGCGGCTCCACTTTCAGCAGTCAACATTCAGGATTAAGTGGAGGGAGGGGAGCTGAAAAAAAGACCCATATTTTCAGTGAAAATTAATTTAAGCACTTAGTAAGTTGGATTTGCCAAATGATCTGAATCAGTGAAAATCACCAAAATTATTAAATTTCAGTGATAAGTACTGAAAATAAGTTTTATCAAAGGGCTCCTAATATAATCCCTTATTAAAGGGTCATCATGGTGATAGGTTGACAGGTTTATGTTAAAAGTAAATTGAACCCTGATGATTCCCTTTCGGGAGGAGTTGAGCAATATAAGGCAAAACATTCTGCTAGTTCTCTCCATACACTTGTTGCTTGTACCTACTTCTTGTTTGAACTATCAATTCATGATTTCAACCAATCGAGTAAAGCTCAAGCATCATTCAACAATTGAGCCTCTTGGGTCTTAGCAGAGGATACTCTTTTTAAAATTTCATTTGATATAGTCTACAAAACATATGCAGACTGTTACAGTTATTGTCTCAAAATACTTATTCAAAACATTTATTCAAAACATTTTTCCACCATAAAGTTCTGGTGCAGGGTTTAACAGTGTTCAAGTCCATGGGAAGGAGATTTTCCTTCTTGATATGATTGTTTGATTGATTCATCCATGCAGGCCTTGGACACCTTCAACACCGCTGTCGTATCTCCAGTATACTATGTGATGTTCACTACTTTCACCATCATTGCTAGCGTTATCATGTTTAAGGTGATCTTTTATTTCTCTTTGGTATTTTTAGTATTGAGTTCTAGATTATTAGCAAGATGTTATTGCACTTTGATTATCTAAATTGTAATATTCTCCATATAGATAGAGTGCGAAGCATCTTTACCTCTGAATTATATTCTCTTCTAGAGATTTTTTTTTTGGCCAAAATGCTTCTTCTATTTGCATTCTGGGCCTATTTCATTATTCAAAGGGAAATTGAATTTGTTTATGTTGACATCAGTTTTGGTAAGGTTCATTTCATCAATTACAAGGTAGATAAAAACAATGTTAGATATTGATAAATAGCATGCTGTCTTAAACATGCACAAGTCTCAATCATTGTTGCATGGACATGCGGCTGTTGTGGAAACAGATGAATTGAGCCATAAAAGAGAGGTGTTACTGTTCATTTTTTGGTTTGTACAAATTGGAATTATAGTTCCGTGTGACAAATATTGCCAAAATTTTGAAAATGTCATGATATATTGAGAAAATACGCAAAACGCTACTATATGTGAGACACTCAAAAAATCGGTAGATTTCGAAAGATTGTGTTTTATTGCGATATTATCACAAAAAATACTAAAAACCTTAAAGAATTTGTTATGTTAAACATATATTTAAATTTAAGTATATTTATTAATTTAAAATAAATATTTTTATTTTTGGGGAGATTTCCCTGATAATATCCCGAGAAAAAACTCAAAAATTTCTAGGTTGAGAAATTTCTGAGAATGAGATATGTCACCATGTTATGGTTCAGTTACCCAAGGTCTTGATATGAGAGGCCTCATCAGGGATGGCCCCCAATGCACCAAAATTCTCCCAAAATTGGAAGATCCTAGCTATAGATGAAATATTAGGCCTTTTTATTGTTGAATGTGAACCTGTGATGGCCTTTTTGCCTGGAAGATCCTAGCTATAGATAGAATGCAACAATTGTTCACATAAAAAAAAAAATGTTCCCTTTTATCAAGAGCTTGGGTGACCGAACCGTGGAAGCTGCTTTTACAAACCTAAAGCCGGAATGGCATCGTACAAACTTTTTCTTGACTGTCGATTTGTCATTTGTCTATTGACTGGTTAGGAATTTTCTATCTGGGAGATTTTGGTGCATGAGCATCCATAGTGGGTTTCATAATATTAATTGTTTGGACCACTGAGGAACCACTTGAAAAAGAAAAGAAAAGAAGTGTTTGTATCATTGAACCATGGGCTGCACTTGTATAAAGTGATCCCCGGATGGTGTTGACTGTCGAGCATTGTACAGTGCTTGTAAAAAAGAATGTAAAAGTTGTTTAAACATGTGAGGCTGCCCAAAACAAAAAGGAATCTACAACCACACTGTGGAGTGGTGGAGCTATTTTTGATATGTATGTAAGAAAGAACATTCTTAACGTCTAGTCGATATGAGGGAGAATAAGGTTGTTGAATTTTTGGGTTCTAAACACAATGAAAACTTAGTATTTTCCTGACGATCCAATTAAACCGTTCCTTAAAAACCCCTTTGGCTAATAATACAGGTTTCTACAAGATCAAAAAAACTAAAACAAAGATTGAGATCTTACTTTATGCAATTGAATGGCCGGATGCTTTTCTATGATGATTTTGCCAAATTTGTTCCCCTAACTGAAGAGGTCTCTCCTCTATCTATCTTAGATCGAAGGAGTTGAGAGAAGCGCCGTCTACACCTCTTGTTGGGCCAAGGGAGACTCACCAACCACTAGGTGGGCCAAACACTCACATGTGTGAAGTGGAAGAAGAAGAAGATGAAGATGGAAAACTCTCTCTTTCTTCTCTCCACAAGGTGACGCCCGGGGAATCCAGGCTCTTTTTATAATTTTTTTAACTCCTCTTCACAATAGGATCTTATATAAAGAGGGGTTAGGATTTCAAGGGTGCATCCAAATATGGTGCTTTACTACCCTATGGACTTTGGTGTACCTTACTATGAAGGAACTATGTTAATTTGCCTCATATATACACGTACTCATGATCTAATCATTTTATTGTCAAGGCCATCCACTATAGATCTAAATCTCATACTGATTAATAGCAGATCATCAAATTTGGGCCATTAGGTCATCATCAAGTGCAATTAATTCTTTTAGCCTCCAGACCCTCCCTTCCTAATAAAATTGTAAATTAAAAAAAAAAAGTTGGATTAAAACAATTTTAATGGTTAAAACAAAATTTTAACTGTTGAATACCTTTGTAAAGTCGATTAAAACCTTTTAAATGTAGGGCCTTATGGTAAAATCACTTGATGAGCTCTTGATCTAATAAGATCTACCCTATAACAAGTCTCTACGTAAACCCGGTGGATCCCATGTTGATCGGAGCAAGAACTAATCAACTCTGATAGACGTACCCAATATCACCAACTTTCAGTGGCCTCTATGAAACATTATAAAGTGAGACAAATCCACCCAATCAAGACCCAAGACCGCCCTCCTTTCATGCACCATCAAGTCCTTGATCTTATGATTATAGTTCAGGCTAATGGGTCCTAGACTATTGACTTAAACTTCAATCCTCCAATGCAAATGTCAAAGTCTAATACTAGAATCCTATATCCATGGTACACTTACACTCCTCGTGTGGGGTAATGGTAAAGGCACAACTGACACCAAGTTAGCTTTCGATGTTTAAGACCTTGCATCTTCACTTAAGTTAGTCCCCTCACACCGGATGGCCGTACATCTCAAAGAATGATGTTCGCAAATGGGTCCTAAGCATCTGTGTTAATCATGACTCAATAGAGTACTGAGATCCATTGTACATAACTCTCTTCTATTAATGACCATTGTGTTCAATCTCAAGTTCCTAAGGACCAGAGGATTCATTCTTCACACAACTCATATCATATAAGTTTAAAGCAACACTAGATATAAGTCAGTGCATATCACATCGTCCAATAGGACCCATGGCCATCAAGATCAATGACTATTGGCCAGTGGATCAGGGTGCAGATTGCTTTTCCAGGGCACAACTCCAACAAAGTTGGCCAAAGGTTCCCCGAAATCTATCTCGTACTACTAAGCAAACCCTTCGAACACTACGTTAGACAGTGGAACCATTACCCAACTTGAATATAGTTTGAATTTCAGTGGACTATAACATTTTCTTGCAAGTCTTGAGATGTACAATTTTAAGACTTTTTGACTGAGTCACAAAGGAAAACTTTTATAGGGATTCTTGCACAACCTTCAATTATAGGATTGGTCTTTCAATATTGGAGTTTGCTCTTTTGATGATCCGTTACCAGCTAGACACGAGTGCTTGGATCTACGTGCCTGGATATCTATGTGGGCACTTAGATTTGGTCATGGAATGGAAGAATAAGGTGCAATCTTTACTCCAAATCCAGTGCTAGTGCTGATTATGGAGCTATTTAGTGGCTGTTTATTGGGATTTTTTTTTTTTTTTGATGACAAAGTTCTAGTTTTATAAATTCTTACTTTTTTTTTTTGGAAGAAAACTTCATTGAATTGAAGGAAGAGGAAAAACTGTACAGTGAGGATACCCACCAACTTCGGGCAGTCCGCGGCACAAAAGACTCCGAGACCCACCTATCATACACCGGAGACAAACCAAAAAAGAGAGGGGGGTGGGCGGGCATATGCAGTCATTCTACAAGGGGTGCGCTCCGGTGTTCCGGCTAACACCCTAAGCTTCCAGTGGTACTGGGAAGATATGGGGCCACGTGATGTGTCCACACCATCCAAGGGGTGTGCTCCAGTGATGGTGTGGATACATCACATGGGCCCCACAGCTGTCCGGTACCACCATAAGCTTAGGGTGGTACTGGGAACACTGGAGCACCCCTCTTGTAGAATTAGGCTGCATAAGCTTCTCTGTAAACAGTTCAATGAAATGCCGTCCATATGGTTAAGAGCCATGCACTCTTAACTGAAGTTATGGCCCTTGGTAGAGTGGAATGGTGGAAAAGGATTCATGTACCGGACCCCAGTTAATTGAGATAAGGCTTATATGATGATAATGAAGATTCCCTATCAACAGCCACTAGCATAACTCCTAATCAGCACCAGCGCTGGATTTGGTTTAAAGATAGCACCTTTAGTCTGTCTATCTGATGCATCACCTCAGAAAACCTCTATGACCCCAAACTCAGCCCAATGCAAAACTGTGGGCAACAGCAAATGAAACAATCTGGGAGGGAACACCAACCTTGAATTTTACAAGGGCTCACCTGAGTTGCAAAATAGCCTGCAGTTTGTCCTGACCCTTCATCTGGGGTCAGAACGGCCTTGATTATATATACACAACACGGTGGGTCCCCCACACTAATCAACGGTGGGTGTTTGATCTCAATATTTTCCCTGTGCTATGGCCCATCTGAGTTTTGGATTGGGCTGATTTTTGAGCCCTTGAGGTTTTCTAAGGCTTTGTGAGAACATCCCTGGTATCACCATGAGCTTAGGGTTGAACAGTACCACTGGAGCACACCCCATTTTACAAAGGTTAGAATAGGCATTTCTAATTTTTTCATGGTTAGTTGGGTAATTTTAGTTGAGTACAGATTTCAAGGGTAGTTTAATTATTTCTGATGCTAAATGTTCTACTGCACAGGGCAATCAACACAGTAAGATTTTTTTTCCCTCTTGAAAAAATATTGTCTGCACATGGCTACACCTACATTGTGCAGAAATGCCTCCCACCATAAATTGGTGGTGCAAAGGAATCTTGATGCACTTTTCTGGCCAAATTTTCGCCACCAACCAATGGTAGGAGAAGGTTTCCATATGATGAGTGGCCATGGGCACACCAAAGTTGCGCTCTTTTTCTGTATGCTCCTGTAGTAGTATGCCATTGTGAAATTATCTCATCATTTGATGATTAAGATCAGTTCCTAGTTAACACTGACCATAAACCCTTATATCAAGATGCATACTATTCTGAATTATAGGATACACGACATGTTTTGCTCAGGATATGCTTGTTTTTAATTATAGGTGTGTGTGGGGTTGTGAGTGTGTGTGTAAAAAAAAAAATAAAAAAAATTGGACAAGTGGGACCTATGCTTTTCAGCATTCCAGACCACTGTTCTGTTGTGTCCATGGATGGACCCAGATTGGAGGATCATAGGCACCTATGCTTTTCAGCATTCCAGACACCACTGTTCTGTTGTGTCCATAGCATTCCAGACCACTGTTCTGTTGTGTCCATGGATGGAACGGAGGATCATAGGCACCGATCTTCTTCTTCTTGAGGAGATTTTTTTAGTGTGGTCCATCCATGGTCGGACAAGATAGACACCGAAGGTTGAGTCCCATTTGTTGGAATTGAAAACCCATGTTTGCTGTGTGAAGCCTTCTCATATCCTATAATCCCATTTTCTCATGCTTACAACTGTGGAATTAGCTAGAAGAATATTGCTTTATGGCCTGTTTGGCTTGGGCCGCGAGAACAACAATTTCTGATTTTTGGTTTTCCTACTCTTCATAGAACTTCCAAAAATCATAAAACGGTAGTTCTGCGTATACGGAAGAGCTCTCTCTCCAATAGAACTCAAACAAGAGCCCCATTTTGTGATTTTTGGAATTCTAGTAAGAATAGAAACTCAACAATCACAAACTATTTTTGTCCTCTCCTGAAATATCATCATAAACCAAACCTGGCCTTTGATTTGGTTGCGACATTGTCACATGCTCGCATGATATTTTGTACATATTAGCACTTTGAATTAGCGAGAAAAATTGTTCTTTAGAGTGCGTGCTTTATCAAGGATTATGATTTTTCTCATTTTTTCTTTTCATCCAATCCAGGATTGGGACACACAAAATGCATCTCAGATAGCAACAGAATTGTGTGGCTTTGTGACTATTCTTGCTGGAACCTTTCTTCTTCACAAGACGAAGGATATGGGCAACAGCCCACCCATAGAACTCACTAACTTGACAGACCCAAACCATGAATCGTCATAGATCTCACTGTATCATATGTAGGTAATTGCTTTTCGGGGTTTGTTAAGCCCATACCCATGTACAGCCCTGCACATCTACATACCATAACATGAGCCATTGTGGCACATGTGTGAATGATCCGAACTGTCCACAGCTGTTTCACTTATCAGGTCGGCCACATTCTACCAAAAAACAAACTGATGGCTAGATAAAATTTGTTTTAGGCATCCTTTTCTTTTCATACACGGACCACTTGATGAATTGACCTGATGGATTCGGGAAATAAGTTATGCACTGTGTTGCCCTACCTGATGGTCCACTTGGATCTTTCACACATGAGTCATATTGGCATGTTTATTGGCGTTAGTCCTGTGTAGAGGGCAGCGCTATGGATACATACAGGCTTTAGCAAAATCTCAATGCTCTTTTATAGTTCATGGGCTTTTCTGGAGGCGAATAACTCCCACTTGAAATTTCAACTGCCATGGCCACTTTCATGTAAGATTTTTAGCATTGCCTACTGGAATTTTCATGTCCCACAAGCACGGGGCATCTGCGAGAACTTCTCGAATGAAATTCATCATTGAAACTCCTTTTGTGGGGGTTGTATTCAACTGATACATAGTGCAATCCATAACAAACTTGTCATGTCAGCTTTGTTCGAGTTTGATTTGTTAATACATTCCATTGCTTCCTAGTAGTTCCAGAGGATAAGTTCTTTGGTGAAACATATATACAGATAACTACATTTGAATAGAATGCTTATGTAGGTATTCTCATTGTGTTTGATCTCTCATATTAACATGGACCTTAGATATCCAGACCAATCGTATGTGGTGGGCCACTGCATATGGGCTATTACCATTTTTTTTTTTGTACATAGAGAAGATAAAGACAAGCAACCGTCCACATTCAATAAGGATGGGTCCAACAAACTCTAACTCATTTTATTAAATGTGTTGAAAAGCTCAACACTAACCCAACTTATCTATAAATAGGTCAACTCAAACCCAACCCTCTAGGCGCATTTAATTAAAAAATACAAAAATAAAATAGAAAAAAGATTGTTATTTTTTAGAAAATATAAAAATCTCAACTTCTTGTTTAGTATTCTTAAAAATATAAAACCAAACCCTATTGCAATCAAATTTCAACTATTATAAGTTATAACTAAGTTTAGGGTTTTTTTTTTTTTTTAACTTATGTTGTATAGAATACATATAGATCGGCATATATCACCATCCTCATGATCTAAGCCTTATTCCAATTAATTAGGGTCGTCTACATGAATCTTGTTTCGCCATTCCACTCTATCAAGGGCTAGACCTTCAGTTAGACCATGGGTCATCAAGTCTTGTCTCACCACCTCCATTAACATGCTTTTTTTGAGCCTTCTCCTTGACCAGTTGGAGCCTTTAACGTGTACCAACTCATTCCTTCTAACCAGCACAATTCTTAATCTCTGTTCTACATGACCAGACCATCTAACTCTACTTTACTTCATCTGATTACCCATTGGTGCTAATCCTAAATGCCTTAGAATGCATTCATTTCTAATTCTACTGTTCTTTGTCTTGTTACTCATCAATCACAACATCCTTATTTCATCTACACTCATCCTATGAACATGTTGTTCTTTAACCGCCCAACATTCTGTCCCATTAAGCATGGCTGGTCTTATAGCTATCCTGTAAAACCCCTATCAGTTTGAGTGGTATACGACAATCACATAAAACTTCGAAGGCACATTTTCATTTCTTCCACCCTACTTAAATCCTACGGGCAACATCCTTTCCAATGTTTCCACTCTTAATGATTGACCCAAGATATCGAAAGTGGTCATTTTGAGAAACTTCTTGATCAACATTTTTTAGCAAGTTCACGTTCTCACTCCTATTGTTACTAAAATTATACTCCATATACTTTGTCCTAGTCTAACTATTTTAATCCTTTAGATTCTAAAGCATTATTACTATAACTATAGCTTTTTGTTTACGCCCTCCCTCATCTTGTCAATTAAAATTATGTCATTTGCAAACAATCTATACCATGGGATCTCTTCCTTCAAATGCCTCTTTAGCTTGTCTGTAACTAATGTGAAAAGGTGGACTTGATGTTGACCCCTGGTGTAAGCTTAAACTCATCTAAACAATATCACTCACACACACACACACACACACACACACACACACACACACACACACACCGTCTCTTCCTCTCTCTCATATCATTTGGCGAGGTGCAAGGGGTGGGTTCGGCCTAGCAAACTCAAACCCAACTTGTTTAACTATAGGTTCACAAAAGACAACCCAAACGCAACCCATATGGGAAATGGGTTAACCTAAACACTGACTTTCTAGTTGGGCCCATGTTGGTTTTTAGGTTTGGTCAAGTTTTGTCACACCTACCTATATCTCTCTTTGCGGGCTACCTCAGTCCCTCTCTCTAAAAGTAGCCCACTCGTTGTCTTTCTCTTCATTAGCCTGCACCCTCACCTTCGAATTATCTTCCTCATTTCTCCCTTTCCCACGTGCATTGCACATGCCATATCCCTAATAACCCTAAAGGTTGATTTGTGGGATACTTGTTTGCTTCAGTGGCGCAACGGGATATTTTTCATGTTAAGTGTCTAATAAATGTCCACCAATATGATAGTTATATACTAAAATAAGCATAATCATTGGTTCATGATCGAGAGATATAGATGATGCCATGTGGCATTAAAAATCTTTGTAAGATATAAACAAAAGATCTTTTCAGCTGCTTTGATGGTCGAATTTAATCGGAATCCAAAAGTATGAGTAGCTCAAAAAGTTCAGTCTAGTGGCTACTGTCATGGGACATGCCACATACCTGGCTCATGTGACAGAGTTGGATGTTCATTTTGGCTGCCTCATGATCAATAATGGGCAATGACCAAAATATGATCATGGCAAGTGACAAATTCCGCCGATGTGCCATAGCCGCATGCAAGGGGCCCTCTATGGCTGAAAAGTGAAACTGCTTAAGGAGCTATGAAGCGATGTAATAGCAATGCCAAGTTGGTTGATTTTCACGGGGCACATCTCATGATCAAATGGAAAAAGGATAACAATTGTCTATAGGTGGTGTTTTACAAAGAACTTTTGCCTATGTAGTGGACTAAGAATGTATGTACAACTAATGGCCAACACACGACAAACAACTGACACACCTGGTGTTGCATAATAGGCCACAATTGTTTATGAGCCTAGATAGTTATTCGCACATTAGTAAACATGAGGAGTGGTTATGAGAATTTCTGTCCAACAACTGACTCAAAATTTTATAAATAGAAGGAAGATCGAAGAGCTCCAGGCCCTCGCCAATCCAACACAACACAATGCTACTTATCCTATTTTAGTTCTTAGCTTAGCTCTCAGTGTAATCCAATCCGTCTACACTGCTATGCTGGATTAGCTTAAAATTAGTAGTGTAGTTCCCTTTGTTTATGCCCATGTTGTTAGACTAATGAAGACATTTTCTTTTTCTTTTTAGTGTAATTCCTTTCATCTATACCCACGTTGGTGGACCAAAGAAAACCTTTCTTTTTCTTTGTAGTATAATTCACTTCGTCCACTCCCAAGTTGTTGGATTAAAGAAGACTTGAGCCTACCTCGCCATCTACGCCACAGTCGCTGGATCGCCTAAGATTTTCTCTTTATCTGTAAGTGTGATAAATGCGATTTCTTTTCTTGTATGCTGTGTCAATCAATTGATTTTTGCTATCATCGTGAGGAAAAAGTTCTTTCGGTTGAGCCAAACACCTTATTGTCACGTCCGATGGGACCTATATGCAATAAATGAATAAATTCTACAACAGAATGAGTAGAAGGTCCATCGAAATTTTCATAAATCCAGAAGATCATGAGATGCCACATCTACCAGCAGAAATTCCTCCTGAGGTAGAGCCTCAAATCCCTAGTCCTCCAGATCCTGCTCACCTCGAAGTAGGATTATCCCTTAGTAATACGTTCGAGAGCATTACAGGTGCCATGTATAACATACTAGCTTAAAATAGTTATTTGAACAAGGGAGGATGTAAATTGAGGAAACATTATTTCAAGCCGAGCAAGCAAGCATACAGGCCGAGAATCTCAACAGTCTTATGAGCCTCTTGTTTAAAAGATTTCTCAAAAATTAGCCACGTAATGTGGATCCATATCCTCAATTGAATCTCCCACAAGCTGAGAGCTAACCAATTATATCAAAATCAATTTAGCTGAAACTTACCACCCCTGATCACACAAAAGAATCAGTCACAATGGATGACTTTACAGTCAATACGACCAAGATGCGCAATAACGTACAAGCTAGATTGTAACAGTTATCTGAACAAGGGAGGATCCAAACCAAGCAAGCACAGCTTCAAGCCAAGCAAGCAAGATATAGACCGGGAATCTCAACAGTCTTACATGCCTCTTGTTTCAAAGATATCTCGAAAACTAGCCAAGCTGAGAGCCAACCGGTTAAATCAAAACCAATTTGGCAGAAACTAATTACCAACCCTGGTCGACAACAAAAGAATCCGTAGTAACGAATGACCTTACGATCAATATGATTAAGAGGCTGTGGAGTATTTGGGGGCAGTTTGTCCCAGGAACTAAATAGCCCGGGGGGCAACCTCCTGTGCCTCTAGTTCCTCCAATGGTTAACCTAGCTGTTCAGGAACAACGAGCATCAGTCCAAGTCCCTCAACTAGGACGGGAATATTTAATCAACTTCATTCAAGAGGTAGCAAGCCACAAATAAAGTCGGCAGCATAAATAAACCAACCTATAGGAAATCCTATTTAAAATGGATAGATCGACATTACGAACCGTTGAGGGGTAATAAGCCTCTTGAATTCCCTTTATTCTGAAGAGAATGTGGTCAATCAACCATTGCACATGTCAGTTGATTCACCATGTAACGTGGTGAAGTTTTCACCCATGATTTCCTGAAACTAGGGCTTTTCAGAAATTCTTTGACTAATATAGCCTTCACGTGGTACATTAACTTCCACCTAATTTTACCAATACATGGCCATAAACGGAAGATAAATTTAATGACAGTTCTTTTGATTGAGCCTGAGGTTTCTACGGCTAATTTATCCCATCTGAGACAGTTGCTCTGTGAGACGACCGATGAGTATATTGGTCGCTTTAAAAAGGCAAGGAACAGGTGCTTAGTTACCATACTTGAGGCCGAGTTTGTTAAATTGGCTCAAAACGGCTTAGATATCGAGCTTGGAAAGAACTTTGAGGGAATGAAATTTAGAGACCTATTCGACCTATTTGCCCGAGTAACTTGATATGGGTAGCTCCTCAGAGAGGAAAAAAGAATTCCTCATGACATGATAGAAGTAGTAGCTAGAAAACGATAATTTATCTGCTAATCGTTGACTGAAAAAGAAATGGCTGCTCCTTTCAGCCCAAATTTAAGGAAAAATTTGTTTGAGATTGGAAAGCGATACTTCTTCAACATAATGCATGCCGATGAGATTTTTGATAATTTTTTAGAAGAGAAATTCATAAAAGTACCTTCGAATTAAAGAATCCTATCGGCCGAAGAGCTTAAAAATTGCAACAACTTCATTATACAAGCAATGTAGACAGGGTGTTTTGGTGGATCTTATCATAAATGGACGGTGTCCCCAATAAGATAAGAATGTATGGCTATAATCTTCATGTTTTAAGACATTTGAGCCATCCATGATCATGTTAGACATTGGATGTGGATTGTCCATCATATGGAGACCACCTTTGATATGGACTGTCCCTCGTGTCAGGCTGTCAGCCAAACCTTCAAAGTAGACTATCCATAATGCAAGGCCTGTCTTCCATTCATCGTTAGGGGCTGACCTTGGACAAGGACCATCTATTATGTGGGCCCACCTTGATGTAGGTCATCCATCATGTGAGACCCACCATCAATGCTAATTCTCCTTTATGTGGGCCCCTTTAATGTTAACTACCCATCACGTGGAGTGCACATTTGATGTGTCCATCATGTGGGCCCCACCTTTGAAGTGGGTTGTCCATCATGGGGGCCCACTTTTGATGTCCACCATCTATATTGTGGGGCACACTTTTTATGTTGATCATCCATCATGTTGGGCCACTTTGGATATGGGCCGTCCATCATGGAAGACCTTGGATTTGGACCATCCATTAGGTGGGGCCCACTTGATGTGGAGTGTCCATCACAAGGGGCCACACATTGATGTAGGCTATTAATCATTTGGGGCCCATTCCGTCCATTATATGGGCCCACCTCGATGTGGACCATTCATTATTGGGGACCTCACCTTCAATATGGGTCGTTCATAATGTGGGCCCACCTTTGATGTCAACCATCCATCATGTGGGTCCCACCTTTGATGTAGACTGTCCATCAAGTGGAGCCCACTTGATATGGATGGTCCATCATGCTCGACCACACTTTAATGTGGGCCATACGTTATGTGGGGCCCACCTTTGATGTGAACCGTGCATTATGTGGGCCCACCTTGATATGTACCATTCATCATGTAGGGCCCCACATTTAATGTGGGTTGTTTGTCGTACGAGCCCATCTTTGATGTCCACCAGCCATCACATGGGTCCCACCTTTGCTATAGACTGTCCATCATGTGGGGTCCACTTGATGTGGATAGGCCATCATGAGGTGCCACATTTTGAGGTGGGCCATCCATCATGTGGACTCACTTTTGATAGGAACCATGTATTATGTGGGCCCATCTTGATGTGGACCATTCATCGCGAGGGCCCCAACATTCAATATGGGCTGTTTATCATGTGGGCCTACCTTTGATGTCAACCTTCCATCATGTGGTTCCACCTTCAATGTCCACCATCCGTCATGTGGGTCATACCTTTGATGTGGATAGTCTATTATGTGTGGCCACACTTTGATGTGGGCCCCACCTTTGAGGTCAACTGTGCATTATGTGGGTCCACCTTGATTTGGACCATTCATCATGTGGGCCCTATTGGGGTGTATGCACAAACTTCAGGATCTCGCAACCCCAACGGACTTGAATTATGGGATATATGAATGTGAAAAAACAAATAATCAACCATGACGACGACACATAAAAGTTTTTACGTGGAAAACCTTCTAACAGAGGTAAAAACTACGGGACCTCGTCGAACTAAACAATTCACTATGTAAGAACTTATTACACAGTGATCACAAGCTTATAACACGTTTGGATCCGGTTTTCTTCACCCTTAGGTGGATTCCAATCAAAGAGAACAAAACAAGAGAGATCTCACCGATCTGAGGACTTTGAAGAAACTATGAACAAACCGGTGTCATGGATGGATCGTCACATTCTTCACTCTTCGATCTTCCTCTCTTTTTTCTTCTCTCTCTCTCTCTCTCTCTCTGGACGTGTAGGAATCTCTATTTTACCATAATTTCATACAAAACATGCTTTTTATAACACTTCAAACCGGAATTGGAGCTCAAATAGAAAATTGCATATTGCTGTCTCGCACACTATAAGGTGCCCAATAAGACATTGTAGGGCGCCCGATAATGGCAAAAAACTGTCTAGAGATAAACTGAGAAATTCCACCGAGTTTAGGGCGCTTGGCCTCCAACTGTAGGTCGCCTGAACTCAACTGTGGGGGTGCCCGAACTCAATTGTGGGGTGCCTGAAACTGTATGAAACAATCTAACCACCATAAGAAATATGCGATATAGTGGCGGAAGACTAAATCCCCCGTTATAAGCTATAAATCTCCAACGGTTAATATCAATCAGCGCTATAACAACATATATTACGTTGGATACCAATATCCGTTACTATAAACCGGTTGTTCCCCTCGCCATCCTTCCCGCCATCTTTTATGATATATAGCTGTGTAACAAAGTGGCGAACATTAGGATCCGTCGCTGTAAACAAGATAGATCTGTAGCTATATTGTGAGTAATATATTGTGACGGATTAATTTTTCTGCCGCTATAACTTTGAACATCTTGCCCAAAATTTTAACCCCGAGCATATGAATTTTTCTATTGCTGCTGAAGCTTCCGCTGTTATATAGCATTTTAGTAGTGGAGGTTTAAAGCCGTCATAGAAGGTTAAATCGTTGGATTAGGCTTGTATTAATATCCAACGGTTGGATGAAGCTGATATTGAAATGTAGTGGCTTGATATAACTGATATAGATGGGATTAAGTTGATATTAAAATTTGATGCTTGGATAAGCCCATATTGAAATACAACGGTTGGATTAAGTTGATATTAAAATCTCATGGTCGGATTATGCATGTATTGTTATTTAACGGTTATATTAAGATGATATTAAAATCTAATGGCTGGATTAAACTGATATACAAATTTAATGGTTGGATTAGCCTGATATTGAAGCATATATTGAAATACAACGATTAGATTAAATTCATTTTGAAATCTAATGATTGGATCAAGCCGTTATTGAAATTCAATGAAATTGGATTAATCATATATTGAAATATAATTGTGTAGACACCCCACCTTCGGCTACACTGTTGGTAGAGATAGCTGGATGAATGGAGGACCATACCCCCAAACCCCAAGTCCTAACTCAGCCAAACTCACCCTTGTAAGACCCCAATCCATAGCCCAACTCAAGCCTGAACCCAGTCAACCCAGTCCTAAACATTAGCCTGAAAAACCCCCCATAAGAAAAGCCAGTCAAAAAATCCTAAAAAAGTCAAACTCACTGAGTCAACCCGCTGAGTCAACTCGTCGAGTCAAAACACCGAGTCAAACCCATCGAGTCGACCCGCTGAGTCAAATCACCGAGTTGACCCGCTGAGTCAACTCACTGAGTCGACCCAGCGAGCCAAACAGCAGCCCCGAGGGAGCGACCGTACCTCGCTGGAAATCGAGGAGTGGCTGTACGGGCGACCCACAGCGGGCCGCCCAAAAATAATTACGCAAACTGCCACTGCCCGCTGCTATAGATACCCCCCTCCCCTTCTCATTTCAACATTCCTTCGAAGCCATCCAGCCCGAGTGCGATCCGAGCCCTCCTTCCCCTTTAGGCCATTCTTTCACCAAGGAGAGCTCGAGTGAGGAGAGCCTAGCCCTGGTCTAGCCCAGCCTGACCATTGGTCCAAGTCTCCCAAGCGATACAAGTCTTGATCCAGCCACTCGAAGCCAACCCTTGCGATACCTCCGTCCACCCAGCTGCTCTTTTTCCAGCTTCATCCCATTTGCATCTAGCATAAGTGCAACATTTACTTTTCTTCCAACCCCCCTGCTTCACTGCAAGTACCTTGATTATTCAAGCACACTGCATATGTCTTAAATTAAGCACCCGTCAGTTCGAGCGTATGCTCTGGGCTTGCTCGTTGTTGGAACCTGCCCATCAGAAACTCGTACTGTTCAGACCTGCATTCATGCTTCACTATAAAGCACCTTGATTATCCAAGCACACTGTATACGTCTTATATTAAGCACCTGTCAGTTCGAGCGTACGCTCTGGGCTTGCCCGTTGTTGGAACCTGTCCATCAGAAACTCTTACTGTTCAGACCCGCATTCATGCATCATATCATCTATGAGAATGTACGAGGATTAAAACAGACTTTCAAGTATTAGTTCGATTCTGTGAAGTAGAGACCGTACTTCGGTACGGGCAGTGTGTGGGGTGCTTAACCTCTTCCCACCCTGTAACCGTGATCCCTTACCTCGAATCTCTGGCCGCAGATCAAAAGAAGTCATTTTAGATGAAGGAATCTTCGGATCCCCTTCTCTTACGTTTCTACGGGGTCTAGCCGACTGTAGATTCGAAGTAATTGGCTAGTGGCGACTCTGGTCTTATATAAACTCACTTGAACACATTCGGCTTAACACGACAACCAAACAAAGCCCTCGAGAACGAGGCAAGCCAGTGGCACAAACGGCGATTTCGCACTCACGCATCATCCTCTCCTTCTTTTCCCGAAAGGGAAGGGACGGGAACGTCGTCGTGTGGGAGCGCGGAAACGGCGAGGGTCCACAAATTGATAGATTTAGTTGATATTGAAATCTAGCGGTTGAATTATGTGGATATTGAAATTTAAGTTTTTGATTAAGCTGATTTTGATATATAACGGTGGGATTAAGTTGATATTGAAATCCAATGGTTGGATTAAAATCATATTAATATCTAATGGTTGTATTAAAGCAAGCCCATATTGAAATCCAACAGTTGGATTAAGTTGGTAATGAAATCTATCGGTTGGATTGTTAGATCGGAGTAAAGTGATAAATTAAGAAATTAGTTATGTTGGACTACGCTGATATTGAAATTTAACGGCTGGATTAAAGTTAGTCCATATTGAAATCCAACGGCTGTATTAAATGAATTGTTGAAAGATATGCAGTGTGTAAGATTGTTGAAAGATATGCAATTATCAGCTACTATTCTGCTACATCAGCCTATTAGTGGATTCAAAGGACAACATGAGTTATAGGTAATATTCAAGCTCATGGCAGATACAAGACTAACATTTTGTAAAGAAGCTTCACATCTTCACCTAAAAGAGCTTTCAAAGAACGAGTCTTCGCATCTATAATTCATAATGCCCTGGAATTTGGAAAAGATCTCTATGACTATATGGTGGATTTCTACAAAATTCTCAGATCGAAATTCCTAAGTTTTCTTAGGCCTTATTTGGATTCATTGAAATGGTCAGAAAAGAAATAAGATTTCTTGAGAAATTATCTTTCTGTTGTTTGTGAATACCAAAATCATAAGATAAAGAGGAAAACACAATTTACCATGCAGTCAATTTTTCCTCAAAATTGCTCTTTTATTTTCTCACCTTGACACATAAGAAAGGACATTTCCTTTCCTACATTTTTGGCATAGCAGATTAAGTGCGCCCCCCTAACCGAAGATGGTGCAATCCTTACTATGGGCCCATGTTGATGTATTTCTCATATATCCATGTTGTCCATCTGTTTTTATATACCATTTTAGTACACATACTAAAAAACGAAGCATACCCAAATCTCAAGTGGACCATTCTATAAGAAATAGTGGTGATTGAACACCCCACCATTGAAAACTTTCTAGGGTCACCATAATGTTTATTTTCCATCTAAACTGTTGATATAGTCACACAATCATGGATAAAGATAATAAAAAAAATAACTGTGATATAAAGCTTTATGGCCCACAAGAAGTTTTTAACGACCAGTTACCACTATTTCCTATTGTATGGTCCACTTGATATATAGATCTATTTCATATCTAAGATTAAAATCATCTGAAAAAATAGATGGACCACGTGGATACAGAGTAACATCAAGGTGGGCCCTACGGTAAAGGCCGCACCATCTTAGGTGAGGCTGGTGCCGCTAATCTGCTCCCAGTTTTGTTGCAATTGGATTCTCAGTGGCTGCATGTACATGCTGGTGCTAAAAAAGCTTTATGGGCCCATCATGATATATGTGTTTTATCCATGCCGTTCATCCATTTTTCTAGTTCATTTTATGGCATGAGCTAAAAAAATGAGACAGATCCAAATTTCAGCTTGATCCAAAACTTTTGTGGTCCATGGTTAATCACCACTCTTTCCTCTGGTATGATCTACCTGACAATTGGAAATAATTTACTTTTAGGATAGTGCTGTAAAATGATCTAAAAGAATAGATTTTAGAATACATACATCAAGGTGGCCCCCACACTAAGGGCCACACCATCTTGGGTGAGTCCGGGGTCTCACCTACTTGACTCCCCACTGTTGTATCCTACCAAAATAGGGAGTGGATTAGGTGCTACTCCTGCCTCATCCAAGAGGCTGCCGCACTTACCATGGGTCCCACCTAGATGATGTGTGTATTCAACATCCACGCAGTCCATCTGTTTTTCTAGATCATTTTAGTGCATGAACACAAAAATGAAACATATCCAAATCTCAAGTGGACTTGTTGAATAGGTGCTTAGGGTTTTATCTCTATAAAGTAGGAAAAATCCTGCTGTCCAGCAACAATTTTCACAGTTTCTAGTCCATTGTTCGAATTTTTATAATTTTTTCTACTCATCTGTTTGTTCTAAAATTTTGTGGACGTGTCCAGGGTGTGTTTTAAATCATTATAATTTTTTTCAAAATTTGTGGAAATATATTTCACCGTGTTTGGTCAGGGACACTAAACCGGTCTAGAATTTCAGCCATACGGTTGGAAATTCACCAAAAAATATTAAGTTTCTAATTCCAACGATCTCACTTATTGAAGTTTGGTGGAAATGTCTTTACATACCTAGAAAAGGTTCAAGAAAATCAAGTTTTTAATTTATCTATCTATGTTTTTTTTTCATGAAAAGGGTTACTGTGGGGCTTATGAAGGTTTCAACGTTGGATGTCATTATGCTCACGGTTTCCTGCGGTGGTGTGACCCACATGAGCTTTGAAAATGCTTCAATTTTGGGCTCATGCCCTATAATGAGATGGTAAATGGTCATGGATAAGACACGTAGGACCCTGCTCTCCTTTTTTATTTTTTTATGATGGTAGGACCCTTCTTTTCTTGGACTGCTTGGACGCCATATACAAACTGATATCCATCCAACATGGCAGCCTTACCATCATAATCGGATGCTAAAAAACTCAGGCCAATCCATCCATCATGCAGCCCAATACATGAATTTGGAGGATTTCGGGATCATGCCCAACATGTGTCCCATAAAGCATGACTGGTCTTATACCTGTCCTATAAAATTTCTTTTTCAGTTTGAATGGTACATGCTTAATTTGGTTGAATTCATGAACTTGTTGAATTTGGTTTGGGTTTATCCGAACTTAAAAGTGGTTAGTTAGTCGATTTCGAGTTTGGTTAGGTTGAATGCATGAACTTGTTGAATTTGGTTTGGTATTAGTCGAACTTGAACGTAGCTAGTTATGTGATTTTGAGTTTGGTTTGGATGAATGGATGAACTTGTTAAATTCGGTATGGACTGGGCCGAACTCGAACATAGGTGGCTAGCTGTTTTGAGTTTGGTTTGGTTTAATGCATGAACTTGTTGAATTCGGTTCGGGTTGGGCCAAACTTGTACATAACTAGCTACCCATTTTGAGTTTGGTTTGGACGAATGTATGAACTTGTTGAATTCGGTTTGGTATTAGCCGAACTTGAACGTAGCTAGCTAGATACATAAACTTTTTGAATTTGATTCGGTAGTAGTGGAACTTAAACTTAGCTAGCTAGGTGATTTTAAGTTTGGTTTGGATGAATGCATAAACTTATTGAATTTAACTCGGATTGGGCCAAACTCGAACATAGGTGGCTGTTTTGAGTTTGAATTGGTTGAATGCATAAACTTGTTGAATTCGGTTCGAGTTGGGCCGAACTTGAATATAACTATCTATATGTTTTGAGTTTGGTTTGGATGAATGCGTGAACTTGTTGAATTCAGTTTTTTATTAGCCGAACTTGAACATAGCTAGCTAGCTTATTTCGAGTTTGGTTTGGATAAATGCATGAACTTGTTGAATTTGATTTAGTATTAGCCGAACTTGAACGTAGCTAGTTAGCTGAGTTAGCGTTTCAATCGATGAATGCATGAACTTGTTAAATTCGATTCGGTCCTAGCCGAACTTGAACATAGCTAGCTGTTTTGAGTTTGGTTTGGTTGAATGTGTGAACTTGTTGAATTCTGTTCAAGTTGGGTCAAACATGAACATAACTAGCTAGCTGTTTTGAGTTTGATTTGGTTGAATACATGAACTTGTTGAATGTGGTTCGGGTTGGGCTGAATTTGAACATAACTAGCTAGCTGTTTTGAGTTTGGTTTGGATGAATGCGTGAACTTGTTGAATTCGGTTCAGGTTAGGCTGAACTTGAACGTAGCTAGCTAGTTGATTTCAAGTTTGGTTAGGATGAATACATGAACTTATTGAATTCGATTCACTAATAACCGAACTTGAACTTAGCTAGCTAGGTAATTTCGAGTTTGGTTTGGATGAATGCATAAATTTGTTGAATTCGGTTAACTTGAACATAGGTGGCTATTTTGAGTTTGGTTTGGTTGAATGCATGAACTTGTCGAATCTGGTCCGGGTTGGGCCGAACTTGAATATAACTACCTATCTGTTTTGAGTTTTGTTCACTCGCCTCAAGTGTAAGGCTGCGATGTAGTAATAAAACTCGGTAAGACCGAGGTCGATCCACAGGGAATTGGATAACAAATTCCAAACTATTCCAGCAACTTAGTTTGCAATAAATAAAGGATTTAATTGAAACAATTATGCTAAAACAGAAACTTATTGGAAAACAATAATTTAAGGGCACCAAGGCATTCAAGGATCCACTTGTAACAATCCCATGTTAATCCAATCAATCCAAGCAAGATACACAACTAGATGTGAAGTCCTATCTCTCATTTAGTTGAAAAATACAGCATTAAACACATTTAATCCCACTCAAGTTGAACTTCCAAGTTCTAGTCCCATTCAACAATGTAGAATTCGAAATCATAGCCTTCGGAGTAACAGCCATGCCTATGGACTATGGCCTGCTCAAGGATTACTATAATTCGAATCCAAATAAGCACAACATGATAATCTCAGAGAATTGCAAGGAATCCATGTCCGGAGCACATGAACTCTCATAAACATCTAGAACTATCAACTTTGGGAACTAAAATATGCAAAAATCCAAACTTGAAGTAAAATTACTTGAACTGAACTGAATTAAACATGAAATCGGCTACAAGCTTCACCTCTCAGCCTTAGCTGAGAGATTCTAGCCGAACATTGTCATACTACAACTAAAACTCATGAAAGAACTAGAAAACATTGAAAAATCGGAGTTTGGAGGGTTGCAGACGCTCCACGACGGCTTCCTTCCTCTCTCACGACGTCCCCTAGCTTCTATGATACCCTAAGAAGAGCCCCTAGGTGTCCTTTTATAGTGAGGATGCTTGGTTGCGTTGGAAACATCCAGAAACTGCATAAGGTTACACACTGCGCAGAAGAAATCGGAGCCCAGTTTGGAAAGTACCCATTTTTGTATGTGGCCGACCAGTCGGACTGGCCTAGCCGACCGGTCTTGATCGGTTTGGCTGCGTATATCAAGCATCCAGAGAGCACAGGAGGGATTAGGCCTGTTGGCCGACCGGTCTTGACCGGTTGGACCATCTTAATAAAAACGTCCAGGGGGTTTCAGCAGGGTCGCCGACCTGTTGGCCGACCTGTCATGATCGGTCGGATCAACTGGTCCTTTTGTCCAGTGAGTTCGGCAGGGGCTGGCAGGTCGGTCGACCGGTCTGGACCGGTCGACCCTTGACCATTTCTTCTTTTTCTTCTTTTATTTCTTCTTCTCTCCTCTACTTGCTTTCTTCTTTCTTTTCCCCTCTTTCAATCTTCATCCCCTTCATCTAAATGCGTTCTTTTGGTCACCGATTGGATGAAGTCCACTCTCATTCCTACAATCACAAAACATACATTAGATGGTCCTTTTAAACATGAAAATCATGCATATAGTGTGGTGTAGTGGGCTATGCAATGTATAAATTGGAGGTTCAACAAGTTTAATTTGGATGAATGAGTGAACTTATTGAATTGGGTTCCTATTAGCTGAACTTGAACGTAACTAGTTAGCTTATTTTGAGTTTGGTTTGGATAAATGCATGAACTTGTTGAATTTGATTCGGTTTTAACTGAACTGGAACGTAGCTAGATAGTTGATTTTGAGTTTCGATCGATGAATACATGAATTTATTGAATTCAGTTCGGTCCCAGCCGAACTTGAACATAGCTAATTGGGCTGAACGTTGAATGCGTGAACTTGTTGAATCTGTTCAAGTTGGGCTGAACTTGAATATAACTAGCTAGCTGTTTTGAGTTTGGTTTGGTTGAATGCATGAACTTGTTGAATGCGGTTCGATTGGGCCAAACTTGAACATAACTACCTAGCTGTTTTGAGTTTGGTTTGGATGAATGCGCGAACTTCTTGAATTCGATTCGGGTTGGGCCGAACTTGTACATAACTAGTTAGCTGTTTGACTTTGGTTTGGATTTTATTGTATGTATTATCCATGAATTTTATTGTATGCATTATCCATGAATTTTATTGTAAGATACCTCCTAAATGTCCACGATTTACTGTGGGATATTCTTTTGATCCACAACCATCCAGTTAGAGTTAGGAGGCTGTACGCCTTGGGTCCATGCAGGCAGGCTCAAGTATCACTTCCCAGTAGGCCTCTGCATCCACTACTGGTAAGCTATTGGCATATATTTGTGTGTGCATGATATTAATCTCTTATAAACCATCTTTTATAGGATCTGCGGAGACAATATAGAGATGTGAGCGTGGCACCACACGTCTCAAGACACTCTGGCCCATGGGCCCATGGGATTAGCCGGTGCCAATTGAGCTGAACACAAGTGGGCATCTAGTTGGTGATGGGGGAAGGAAACTTGGCCAGTTCTTGGGGACCGTGGTATGAAAGTCGCAGTTCTTCCCTCTTGTGTATTTTGATTGGAGGCTGGTGCCTCAGGAATATAAAGAAGCCGTTTGACATGAATTTCAGGTAACTTAGTTAAAGTTTTCTATTCAATCAAATTTAATTCTATTTGTAAAAAAATGCTATCTTAGCAGCTGCTTTCTAAATGTGGTGTAGGAGAGCTTTGCTGTCGGTTCTCTTATTAAGGAATGCGTTATGGAGTCCTTAAATAGGAGATGGAAGGACTACAAGACCAGCTTGAAGAAATTCCACTTTACACCCTATGCGGATAATCTGAATGTGGCCAAGAGGAACTGCCCATATGATGTGGATCAGGTGGAGGGGGATTGACTGGTTGACTTTTGAACCAGTGAGGTTGGGAAGATAAGAGTAATAATTATTTATAATTTCTTTTATATATACGTTTAACATTTTATATTATATTGTTTCCTAAAATTTCTTATTTTATGTACATGCGCGAGCAAAAAAATAAAGCAAATTGAGCGAAGCAGGGGCTTCCCCACACCTGTGGCACAAAGAGCTTCGCAAGAAAATATGCTGAGGTAAATTTGGATGACCAACAAATGTATAATTTTTTTCATTTATCAACAATTTAATATTTTATACTTTTTAACAGATCGATAAGGAGACTGGAGCAGAGCTGTCTCGCGTGCAGATGTTTACGGTTACACATACACGTAGGGATGAGACGTCTGTAGATCAGGCTTCGACGGATCTCATTTAAGTATATGTGTCAAAATTAAAATCACTTTTATCTTTATTTATTATTTTTATTTTTTTTCAAATTGTGTTAGTATTGAATGTATTTAACTTGTTCCAGGCTGAGATGACGGTGATGGAGTCCGAGCGACCGGAGGGCCAGAGTAGAACGACCAGTGTCACGACCCGAAATCTGGACACAGAGTGTGCACCCTCAGGCCTAGGTTATGGGGTATGACTCGTGCACAGAAGCACTTAATTTAAAAGTCAAATTATTATAGAGGCATGGGATCATATATGTACTAAGTTCAAATTATCATTTGATATCATTTGACAACAATTAAATAAAAATACAATCCATGCACAATGGTTCACCCATTTGGGACTTATTAATAATGTCATCAAACGAAATAAAATAGAAAAATGAAAGAAATAATCTAAATGTCATGATTCGTAGCAGCCACTTCTTCTTTCGTTAAGATACTTGGTGGTTCCTCCACTTGTTCAAATTCCTACTCATGTATATCATATGTACCATTTGTATATATTTACTTCCGTTAGCAGGGAAGTCTAGTGAGTAACCCAATACGGTTCACATGCATTTCAATTAAGCAGGATAAACATATGCCATCAAATACAGGTAATACATAATTAATGCAAGAATGAATTTAATATGAAATGATGCATCAAGTGGGCATATATTCAATCTTCCACTTGCTTCGATTAGATCTCATCAATCGGCTCCTCCTTCCTTGTAGGGCGGACTTCCACATGTTAGTGGGTTTCTAGGATGGTCCCTGGGTAACCGGGTACTTAAGTACCTACCGGTCTTCCAAAGTCGAACTCCAGGCACAATTACTCATGAATGCATGCAATAATTCACATCCATACAATAATTCACATCCGTACATTCCATCTCTCTTTTTGAGAGGCAACATTTCATGACATTTATTATAAATGAAAATTATTTAAATGATATTTAAACAACCATGAATCAATCAATATCACATATTATGTCCATCACACAACCTACTTATTTAAAATGACTAGAAAATGTGTTGGGATGTACTCATTTTTGTTGGGTGATAGTGAAATCCAAAGTTACCCCCACCTCTAGCCTTTTAACAAATCCCTGTGCGTAAACAAGGTTTAGCATAGTCCTACGAACAGGCAGAAAAGTTTCCTACATCAGTATATAAATAGTATGGTTGTGAAGGTTAATTTGGATACTGTAAATGGGTATTACTTTGTGCTCGACAATTCAAACGTTGGTCCATAGCTCAAAATGACTCATGTGTGGTTAGTCTCAATTGCACGAAATAGAAGTAATCTAGACTAATACGATAGTTCAGAATTGATTAAGGTTTCTAATGGTTTCAGGAAATCATTTATAGTCTAATGATTTGTTTAAGGTATATTGAGTTCAGGAGTGTTTCCATATTGATTATTCGAACTAATTCACACTCATAATTTCTTACGAACATCCTTATGACGACTATTTACCATCAGTCATTAGTTTGATTAATCGCAAAAATATACCTTTAGTATAACTATTTGTAAAATAGACTATAGACATAACCATCTGTAAAGTAGTCTAGGTATATGACTATTTACAAAACAACCCATGTACATAACTACCCTGCAAATAGTTTATGTACATAACGTAGTCGTAAAATAATCCATAATTTCTACCGATTACAAACAATTCAATGTGATTTGTGTCTTTTAATAGGAGAATGTCATAAATGTAAATATAATGAAGATTATAGTTATAAAGTTAAATGATACAAGAGACATTATAAAAAGAACAAGGGTGTAAAGTCTTTTCCAAACCAACACCTTATGCATGGTAACCGCGTAAATGACACCAAAATGATTTCAATGGCCGGTTTGATCTATGTAGTGTGGTCCACTTATTCAATGGTCTTCCCTCATCTTTGAATTCATGTCTTAAAATAGGATGATCCATCAAGCAAACGGTTTAGATGAAGTGAGATGATGGTATTCCAAAATTTTTATACAAACAACCAATAGGGCATAGGACATATCTCTCATCCTAGGGCGTCTTAAAAGTTACATTTAATGTTATTAGTGTGGCCCACCAGAGTATTCTATCTGGTTCATATTTTGCCCTGCATCTTAAAATAATGCTCTTGATTGGAAGAATGGTTCAGATCATGATTTGAAATTTAGTGGGCCCTACTCTATCTTTTGTGGCCCTAGGATGATTTTAATGTCTCGGGGCATTGGTTCTCTCATTCTAGTTTCTACTCTGGACAATTATTTGGACTTCAGAAGTAGTTCTGGTCGTGGTTCAGATGGACATCTATCACCCATATACATGGATGATCATTTGGACCATGAAATGACAGTCATAGATTCACAGATGCATAGCTCTAAATCTGTTATTATAAAAGGGATTAAAATCAAAGACTTTCAGCGGCTTAGAATGGTTTGAACAGTGATCACTGATCCTTTTAGTGAGGCTCACTCGAACATCTGTTTGGGTTCAAATTTGGACACCAGTCCTAAAATTAGATGGAGAATCAATTGGATGGAGTGGATGTACTAAATACATCAATGTGGGTTCCACAAATGGGGCCCTCATGTTAACGTCAATTGCCTCCAACATTGGACGTTCCAGCGTCTCTGACACTGGACGTCTAGCAACCTTTCTTCTTTCTTTTTTTTTTTTATTAAAACCTACATGTGGGGTCTACTAGAGATCTGGTTTGACCATTGGGTCGGCCACCTCATTGTGGGTCCAATAAAATTTTAGAATAATATAAATTTATCACAATTAATTTAGTACTTAAATAAAATAATGACAAAAAGAATTTTAAAGGCTATCATTTATCTAATCGATGTGGCCCATCTGTAGGTCCAATCAATCTGAATTTTGTGACCCATGTATATTTTGACCTTATAGTCATTATGACACGCTCAGATCGATTACGACCTACCTAATTGATTCCCACCAATCAAGTTTTTACATTCAAGGGTTGAGATTAAAATAGGGTCCCTAGGTCCGTACTCCCTTTCTTTTACGAACGATGAATAACCCTCTCATTCTCTATCTTTTTAAAGAGCGAGTTAGTTGGGATAAGATGGTATTAGTTGAGATAAGATAAGATAAGTTTAAATTTTTAAAATTTGTATTTAAAGCAAAAAGAAAATTATATCCTTATAAGTGACAAGACTTAATTCCTAGTCTTCCCTTTGGCTCAAGGGAGCTTTAACCAACTAGTTCATATTTTCTTTTTGTTTATTAATGAAAAATTAATTCATTTAACCACATTTTCTATCATTACAAAGTTTTTAAACGACAAGAATTTCTCGGGTCGTTACAACCAAGAATGATATATTCTCTTAGGTCATGGGAGAAGATGGTCATGGCCACGTGAAGACGATGAGGGCAGGAATTACTCCCTCCAAATTGTGGGGTCCCCCCTTCTCGTGCTCAGTACTAGGAGCAGGTTGCAGACCAGAGTTAGGCTGTCACCGAGGCAAATCAGGAGGTCGTCGACTTACAGACCACCGTGCAAACATAGCTTCAGGTGATGCTGCTCTACGTGAGTGAGCGTTTGGGCAGTCTAGTTGACATGGAAGAGATACTACGACCTAGTGATCCACATCATGACAGTACTCATCCAATGCTTAGTAGTAGCGGCGCTCCTCCACCTGATCGTACTGATACTCCTCTGCCGATGCTTGAGCCTTCTTATTTTTTTTTAATTTTATATGATGTTGTGTTCTAATAATTATAAACATTTACATTTGTGTTAAAATATTATTTATTTATGTGATTGCACTTTTTCTATATGTGTGATTGTGCGTTTTCTTTTTTATTTATATATTGTAATTGCGATTATAAACAAGTTTTACCGAAGCCTAGAAGTAAAAATTTCCTTAAAAAAGCAGTGGCAGAACATTATTTTTTAACTTTCGGCATCCGTCGCTATAAATATGCCACTATTTTTTTAAAAGCAGGAGAAAGTTATAGCGGCGGATAAATCTGCCGCTATAAACAAATGAAGTAATTTTCTGTGGCGGATTATCTGCTTCTAATGTATTTTTTAAAAAGAAGCAAACATTTAGCGGGGGATATATCCACTGCTAAATTGAAATAAGTGGCGGTTGTTTCCGCCCTTATATACAACATATATCGGCGGATCTACTGCTGCTGTATTATCTTTAGCGACGGTTGTAATTCGCCACTATACAGGCTTTCAGCGGTGAACTTAACTGCCTGCCCAAGCATGATTCAGCGGTGGATATATCCATAGCTCTATATGAATACATCAGCGGTTTTAAATATCCGTTGCTATAATCATTCCCACTAGATCCGCCATTATATTTTGTTATAGCAGTGACAATATTATCCGCTGCTAACTATAACGGTGGGTTGTTTATCCGGTGCTATAGATACACCGACGGATATGTTATCCGCTGTTGCAACCCCGCTATAGGTTATAGCGGTAGATATGCATGTTATAGCGGCGGATTTATCCACCGCTATAAGTGCCAACTGTTGCAACGAACAACCAACTGTCCATATCCTAGGAAATTTAGGTCACCCGACCAAGACTGGTAGAGTGCCCGATGACCCCAAGACTACACTCTCGCCTCTCCTCATGAGGAGGAACACCCGCATCAGGCCCCACTTTCAATATGGGTCATTCATCAAGTAGACCCACCTTAGTGAGATGGTAAAGAAGAGAAGATAACAAGATGGGAATTATTTTAAAATTTTCATGATAAACTTTTTTCAAAATTAGCTAAAATAATGTTTAGCTATTAAGTTAGATAAACTTTTAGAAAAAAGTGACCTCCCTGTTGCTTATAATTTTAGAGTTTTTTTTTGGTTAGTTCCTATAAATTAAGCTAAGTAGCAAGGCAGTAGGTTATCAAACGGTTTATTTTCAAATAAAAGCTTTTCTTTTCGTTCTGCTTTTTTAGAATAAACAAATAAGCTCTTATGAATAGAGGATGCTAAACGGCATTGGTCTTTACTTGACTGACTTGATATTTAAATAATAAAATTTAAAGTACATCATCTTGGAATTATTATTATTATTATTATTATTATTTTGGAAATAGAACTTAAGATACCTGTGAATGGTTAAATGTCTTGGCAATGTTGGAACTAACCACTTATTATACTTGGTAAGACAACATCCAAACACACTATTGAACTATAACATCTTGGTAAGACAACATCCAATTGAAAGTACACACATTTCACGTCAGGAGCAATCAGGGAGCGGATTAGGTGAGACCCCGGATCCACCGAGTTGGGTGGGACCCCTGAATGTGGGCTCACAGTGATGTATGTGGATTAAATCTACACCGTCCAACCATTTTGAAAGCTCATTTTAGGCATGATCCCAAAAATCTATGAAGATGACTCAAATCTTATGTGGCCCACACCACAGTAAACACTTGTGATTGAATCACGTGTTCCTATAATGGGCAAGTACCAAAAGTTCGAGCTATGTGGTGCACCAACAAGCTACTAGTAGAGAAAAAAAATATAAAATACAATAAAAAAAGAGATAATAAGATATAAGGAGAGGATGTCCAGAGGACGTCCATTCTTTCTATTTTTACCCAGACGGGCTATAAGGCCCACTGTGGATGTACCATGGTGTATACGTCAGATCCACATCGTCCATTTTATTTGGACAGTCCATCTTAGGTGGGCCACACTAAAGCTCAAGCCAATCCAAATTTCAGGCGGGCCGCATGCAGGAAACAGTGGAAATTGAATGCTTACCATTAAAAACTACCTCAAGCCCATTGTAATATTTATTTTCCACCTGACCCAGTGGTGAGCCCCACCTAGGCACGTTTGAACCCATCCACTGGGCCCAACGCCCTCTAAAAAATGAGGAAGTAGTGTTGATTGATTGGTCATCGTATAAACTTTCTAGCGCTCACCTGATGAGTATAATCAGTATCCATAACACTCATCTGGTTGGGCTTGCTGTGGCCCACCATAGTGTATGAGTTTTATTCCACCCTGTTTATCAGGTGGGCCACCCCAAAATGAAATAGATCCAAACTTATGTGAACCACACATAGCAAGCAATGTCGATTAAACACCTTACATTAAAACCCTCCTTGGGGCCACAATCCACTAGACAATGGGACCCAATGACGTGTGTGAGCAACCTTGACGTAAGTATTGTGTATTCAGCCATCTATTCATTAGGCCAGCTCATTCTAGAACATGATTCCAAAAATGAGCTAGATCCAAATCCTGAGTAGGCCACACGATATGAAATAGTGATAATTGAGCATTTACCATTGGATCCAATCCAAGGCCCACCTTGACAAATGTACTCGACGTCCATATGATTAATTTGGCAGCCCATGAAAGTGCCCAAGCTCAATAATGAGATAGATCTAAACCCAATGGGTACAAAACATAAAACAAATTCGGTTTGGGCCATGAACAACTTGGATAAGTGATGGGACGAATACTAGGCCCACTTAATTGATGAATTGGGGTGATTTGTACACTTCACTAGTGAGCCCACTTAGGCATTAGAGTGGCACACCATTAGCCATAAGACCCACGTAAAGTAAAGCCTTGTAAGCCCAATAGTGAAAACCGTGTCGGTCCGAAGCAGCTAACATAATATCCATATCGTGATGAATGAGATGTGATTGTGAATGCAAATAGCGTATGTGATTGTGATAGTTATGGATGATGGTAATTATGTTAATGATTATGGATCAATAGAAGTATGCCATATGATGCCTTCAATATGTTGATGTTCATCATGCTCATGAATGTCATTCCATGGAATGATGGTATGTGCATGTGTGCCATAATACATCAATGTATGCATAGGATATATTTCTACAGTTGATAGTGGCACATGATGATTATATATGAATTTTCTAGCCTAAAGACTAAGCCAATCTTAGACTCATGTCGTTACATGCATATTGCATGCACCTGAATGTATGCCTAGCATGATTGCTTGAATGCATGTATGACTATGACATACTTGATGATGGTAATACTACAACTATGTATTATAATATGAATTAGATCTTGGTGATGAAATGCATATCTATGATGATTTGGATTATCCCTAAAAAGGGACGGGACATCGAAAGCGTGAAATATGTGGGTTTAACCCATCTAGCCACATGGAGGGAGAGTGAAAGAAAATTAGAAAGCCCTTTCAGCCCTTAGGTCAGGACTACCCAAGCCTAAATCTTAGCCACATGTGCCATAGAAAGGTCGTTATAGTATACTCCAATCGATTCTAATTATGATAATCCATTCCCTCATTTATACCGCTCAAACTAACTTCATTCATATTCATATTAGCATTATGCATCATCATTTCATCTCCAACCCTCTCGCTCTCTTAGTCTACTCTAGTGTATGCTTTGCAGCTTGCTAGAGTTTCAGATCTTGCTTACCAAAAGCTCGGATTGATTGAAATCAGGACGTTTTATTAGCATCACTCTTACATTTCATACATCCATATATCTTGTATCCATCACGCCAGTCAATCCAAGTGGATGCTCTATGGCTTGTCGGTTTCTTGAATCCTGCCTATTAGAAACTCGGATTGAGTGGAGGTTCACCACTTCATCGGTTTGTGGGGTTTGGGCAAAGAATTTCTCTCAATCCCTCTCCTTAGTCAAGCACCTAACTATCAAACTACACACCATTCATTCCATCATACCATCCAGTGCAAGACTAACCTAATCCATTATATTTCGCCGAGTCTTGTAAATTAGAGACTGTACTCTTGTATGGGCATAGAGGGTGCCGAACACCTTCATTCTCTCTCACCGTAGTTCCTTACCCAGAATCCTAGGTTGTAGATTAGGAGTCATTTGGACAAAAGAAATCCTCAGATTCTGTAGTTATAAGTTTTGCATGGTTTAGTCAACTACAAAAATTGAATAACTGGCTAATGGTGACTCTAAGTTTATTATATAACACCCCCAAGTTACAACTATGTAAGAAAGCCTTAAAAGGCCACCCGTAAGCATGGTCCCACCCACGATCCAGCATCCAGAACCACACGATTGGAAATAGTATATAGGGCAAGGCTTACCCTCTGAACTGTTTCCCTTTGTGTGACCCACCTGAATCCTGGATGGGATTGATTTTTGGGCCCGATGCCTAAATATTGGTGCGGCATCTAATGGTTGGAGTTGATTTCATATAATCATCACGGCGGGCCTGTAATCATCAATGACGAATGTCTCTCTTGCAACTATTCCCTTCAGTGTGGCTCAACTGAATCAAAGATGAGCCTAAATTTTCGCCCTTGGCCTAACACGGGATTACACACATAATGGCCATCAAGTAGATTTCACATACACATCGCGGTGGTGGGCCCTTTAAAAGAATAAGGGTGTGTCTCCCTTTCTTTTGCCAAAATTCTTTTCGCTTTGGCTGAGCCCTATAGAAGTTTTGGGTTGGTCTCCGGCTGAAGTTTTTTAGCCTATCATTGGCTCGGGCTAGGTTTGGGTTTAAGTTGAAAGATGCGTTCCAGGCTTGGACACAACTGTGGGGACACAGCTTGGCCCACCTGTTGATTGCCCCTAGTTTTGACACATAAATCTCTATCATTTGGTACATCGGCATGGGAAACTTTTCTTATCAGTATTTTAAATGAAACCTTTTACAATATGAGTTAAAAAAAGCTCCTACCAACAGCCTACCACACAAACTTCATATCAACCGTTAATGATGTTAACTTGTATATGACCAAAATGTCATTTTAGGTCCAATGGGCATTTTATAATAGATTATCTAATCAAAATGCCTGGTAGATTTGCATGCGATCCAACCCATTCCTAACATTATTCCCATTAGAATGCACCGAACACATGTTTGGTGTAAATGGTCGAAAAATTCATAACTATAAGAGTTTGGTAAGTGCTTGTTGTTTGCAATCAGTTGGTATTTCACACCTCAAAAATTAGGCAAAACTCAATCTCATAACAGGTGGACACATGACAAATAAATAAAACGGCATAGATAAAAGCTCATACTCATATTGGGGCCTACAAAGTTTTTGTCGGTCAAAAATTTGAGTTTACAAGCATTTACAAAACAACGAAACTAAGGTAAAGTAGTTATTTTCCGATTCCGAGGGCTCATTAATTTGGATACCACCAAATAGTTACTTTTTCTACTTACATCAGTATATGACTAACTTATTTCGGATAAGTAAGTTTGGTTTAAGATCAATTATAAGTAATTTTTTTCTTCTTAAAGTTACTTAATCACTTCAGCTTAGGTGCTGTTTGGTAAACTGAAAAAATCAAGTCTGGAAAATTAATTTAACTACTGAAAACTTAAAGTGCTGAATTTAAGTACTTATAAGAACAGAAAAATCTGTTTGGTAATTTATTTGAAAACTACCATTGAAAACTTATCACGGCCACAAAAGTTTCGGATCAAGCTAATATTTGTGTTTTCCCTTAATCCAGGTCTTTGAGTTATGATGAACAGGGTTGATGGTAAATAAACATCATGGTGGGCCCTAGTAAGGTTTCAATGGTGGGCATCATTGTCCCCATTGCTTTCAGTGGTGTGGTTCACCTGAGGTTTGGACCTGTCTCATTTTTGGGCTCATGCCTTAAAATCATCTCTCCAAATGGATAAACTATGTAGATATAATACATACATTATGTTGGGGCTTATAGAATTTGGTGACTTCTTCATAAACGCAGCCAACCAAAGTACCTACCCTTTCATTTCTTTCTACCCATTAGAACAGTAAAAATTTACAATTATCCCAATGAAAACAGTTAAAAATAGATTTTTAAATTTCTCTTTGGTGAATGATGTAAATCGATATTCGAAATTCAGTTCAAGCGTACTGAATTTTATTAGGTGAATTAAATTCACTAAAAGTTAATTTGTGAATTTAAAAAAATCAATGGTTTGCCAGACTTAATGATTTTAGTAACTTTTATAAAAAAGTCACTATTCAGCACCTTAATTCAAAATGGTTTGCGTGGGAATCATTCATCTTTGGATGTATTTGATTAACCCCGTGTTTAGTGAATAGAATTGTTTGAATTCTAGGGTGGAGTACACCATCTAACTCATTTTCAATTGAATCAAAGTTGTAAAGGTCTAAAACCATAGCTAAAAATCACCCACGTCACACCATTATAGTTTGCGAGATTAAGACTTGTCTTTTTCTGTACCCAGAAATAAATCTTTATAACTACCGTAGGGATAGCGTTAGCCTTTTCTATTTCTCAATACAGTACGATAATGTGGTCGACTACTTTCGCTGTTTATTGTCACAGAACGGACGTATAGATGCAGCGCGGTTAGCTCCTTCTTCACGTGACTCCTTTCTTTTTTTTTATTTTGACGTCTTATCTTTCGTTCTTGTACGCCTGAATTTATGTGTGCGTGAAGTGAGGTGGATAGGTAGGTGTGGGTGGTAGGCGAAGTAGAGGCATTGTTTTAGGAAGTTTTTGAAGAGCACGTGCAGCCGTAATGCGTATTTTAGAGAGGTGAATGGTACCAAGAAGGAGTGGCAGAAGGGTCCGAGGAGTAGGTGGGAGGGTAATGGCGGAAGTGGCGGAGTGTGTTTAGAAGAAAGGGTTTACGGGTAAGAGTAGAAGAGAAAAATGAAGATATGGACGGAAGTCTAGGGGTGAGTGGTCGGAGCACAAGTTCTTGACCAGCGGGAAGACGCCGTCTTCGTGCTCGACCGTCAGCGATTATTCGCGGAGCCACTGTCTTGAGTTGGGGGGTACCGTGTGCTTCGTGGGGTGCGATAGCACGCGGTCATACACGACAACGACGTGGGTGGGCCACACGTGGTGCGGGAATAGGAAGTGGGAGAGAAACTTTGGAAGTCCGTTACGACGGAAGTTCGCCCGACGACATAGAAGGAGCAGACCCTTTAAGTCATGGTGGTCTTTGCCACCAGGCCGGTAGAGATTGGGCTCTTGCTCGAGAGCCTAGACCAGCAGAAAGTCCTTCCAAAGTGAGGGCTTCCTTGTCTTCTGGTGCCTAAAGAGACCTTTGACCGGCTCGGTCAGTCGGGTGGCGACTAGCTCCCGAGGCCACCCGCCGAAGCCCTGGTGGCCTGGCCGGTCATTCTGTCCAAAAGGCATGACCCGGAGCTACTTAAAGTGCATCCCTCGAAGGTAAAGGTACGTCCAGAACTACTGCTACCACCTCGTCAAGAAGAACCTTGGGTGCAGCGCTAGCATCTGCCAGCCTGGTGGCTTTAAGAACTTTTGCATTTCGTACAGTGCCCGAAGCATCCAAGAGTCGTACCACTGCCTCCAGCTGCCCTTCGGGTCTCCGCCGAAGAACTCCAGGAGCTGCCATCCCCATAAAACCCTTCTTCCCTCCGCCCGCCCCTGGTACTGCATTCGCGGACTCTACCGTGACTTCTGCCTCTTCTACTTCCAGAACTACAACTCACCCCACCGCTACCTGCCGTCGGTAACCACCCACTTTAGCACCTTCTACTACACCCCTGCCTCCAACCGATCCTCCCAGAGCTAGACACCGAAGTATAACAGTTGCCGGAAGAACTCTTCGAGCCAGACCCCACCCCAGTAGAGCCGGCACGAGACGTCCGGGCCACCCTCCGGTAGATGCCCACCCTAAAGCTCCCCTACTAAACCTGCCACCTACTCTCCCTCTCCTCTACGCTCCCTACAACGGACCCCGACTCTCCTTCCTCTAGAACTACCACCCCAGGTGCCTCTCGAACAACCTGTCGACCTACTTCCCCGACTACACCGGCTTCCGCTTGGTACCCTTGTACCGTTACACCTCACCAGGCGGTAGACGACATGGGTAGAGATTAAGCAGAAACCACCACACGACAGACGACTCTCTCTCACTTACCACCTAGCGACTAGGGTAAGCATCCTAAATATCCTACCCTCTCCTAAAGCCAAGCAGCGGTTACTAGGCGAGTGGCAAGCAACGACGAAATCGAGGCATGTGCACCTATATGCCGTAGAACTAGCCTCTGCGTGTATACCACCCTTCTTGGGAAAAGTGCGTCGACGCATTTTGTGGACTCGCGAAAGCCCAAGTGGTATAACCTTCGCCTAACGCATCACTCATTGAGGCGTGCGAATCCGGGTGGCACTTAATGAATAAAATAGGGTAGGCAGGTAGGTAGAATTGTCTATTAAATTCCATCCCACGGTTTTTTATTTCGTATAGTTTTAGATTTCACCTTGTGTGGTCTCCTTTTCACACTTGACTTACAGATGGTAACTTTTTAAGAGTCCCTGTGTCTTCAAAACCTAGTTCGACTATAAACACTAAAGGGGAGTAGGTACAGGTACACTAGAATACTTGTTCAACCTACTGTTTATTTGCAGTGACACCCGGACCTTTCCAAAGTTGCCACCTTTAGTAATAAAAATGACAAAGCACACCGTACCAAGTGAACTCTAAACCTATACGAATTTAAAACCCGAGATTGAGGATTTTACTCGACCTTTTTGTATACCTGCCTTATCTATTTCGTGTATGTAAGATCCACCCGGATTGTCTCAAATGAGGGTGCTATTCTCGCACGTCTGTGCGTTAGGCTAAAGGTGGTATAACCTATACATTTAGGTTAAGCAGGTAGCACACCCTTGGAAATAAACTTGGCATGCATGTTATCTTAACGGTCTATTACCTACTGTTACCTTTGTTATGTTTTAATGAGGCTTTTACAGATTCAACAGCGCGTCACCGGGTGGGCTTAAAACCTAGTCCGACTAAAACATAGAACTTAAGTATGATAACTAGTTAATGTGGATCACAACATATGCTCAGCTCACCTCGAAAAGGACTAGCCGAGCTTGGTGAGTCGGGGTTGAGCTGGCTCACACCTGGACGAGCTAGTCATCTGACTCGTGCAAGCTCAAAAACAGGTTTTCAGGTACATTTTTTATATCTCCTCTTCCTCTAATAGCTGCATCTCATCTGTCCGTCCAACCCACAGGTTACCTAAAAACACTGACTTTCTAGTTGGGCCCATGTTGGTTTTTAGGTTTGGTCAAGTTTTGTCACACCTACCTATATCTCTCTTTGCGGGCTACCTCAGTCCCTCTCTCTAAAAGTAGCCCACTCGTTGTCTTTCTCTTCATTAGCCTGCACCCTCACCTTCGAATTATCTTCCTCATTTCTCCCTTTCCCACGTGCATTGCACATGCCATATCCCTAATAACCCTAAAGGTTGATTTGTGGGATACTTGTTTGCTTCAGTGGCGCAACGGGATATTTTTCATGTTAAGTGTCTAATAAATGTCCACCAATATGATAGTTATATACTAAAATAAGCATAATCATTGGTTCATGATCGAGAGATATAGATGATGCCATGTGGCATTAAAAATCTTTGTAAGATATAAACAAAAGATCTTTTCAGCTGCTTTGATGGTCGAATTTAATCGGAATCCAAAAGTATGAGTAGCTCAAAAAGTTCAGTCTAGTGGCTACTGTCATGGGACATGCCACATACCTGGCTCATGTGACAGAGTTGGATGTTCATTTTGGCTGCCTCATGATCAATAATGGGCAATGACCAAAATATGATCATGGCAAGTGACAAATTCCGCCGATGTGCCATAGCCGCATGCAAGGGGCCCTCTATGGCTGAAAAGTGAAACTGCTTAAGGAGCTATGAAGCGATGTAATAGCAATGCCAAGTTGGTTGATTTTCACGGGGCACATCTCATGATCAAATGGAAAAAGGATAACAATTGTCTATAGGTGGTGTTTTACAAAGAACTTTTGCCTATGTAGTGGACTAAGAATGTATGTACAACTAATGGCCAACACACGACAAACAACTGACACACCTGGTGTTGCATAATGGCCACAATTGTTTATGAGCCTAGATAGTTATTCGCACATTAGTAAACATGAGGAGTGGTTATGAGAATTTCTGTCCAACAACTGACTCAAAATTTTATAAATAGAAGGAAGATCGAAGAGCTCCAGGCCCTCGCCAATCCAACACAACACAATGCTACTTATCCTATTTTAGTTCTTAGCTTAGCTCTCAGTGTAATCCAATCCGTCTACACTGCTATGCTGGATTAGCTTAAAATTAGTAGTGTAGTTCCCTTTGTTTATGCCCATGTTGTTAGACTAATGAAGACATTTTCTTTTTCTTTTTAGTGTAATTCCTTTCATCTATACCCACGTTGGTGGACCAAAGAAAACCTTTCTTTTTCTTTGTAGTATAATTCACTTCGTCCACTCCCAAGTTGTTGGATTAAAGAAGACTTGAGCCTACCTCGCCATCTACGCCACAGTCGCTGGATCGCCTAAGATTTTCTCTTTATCTGTAAGTGTGATAAATGCGATTTCTTTTCTTGTATGCTGTGTCAATCAATTGATTTTTGCTATCATCGTGAGGAAAAAGTTCTTTCGGTTGAGCCAAACACCTTATTGTCACGTCCGATGGGACCTATATGCAATAAATGAATAAATTCTACAACAGAATGAGTAGAAGGTCCATCGAAATTTTCATAAATCCAGAAGATCATGAGATGCCACATCTACCAGCAGAAATTCCTCCTGAGGTAGAGCCTCAAATCCCTAGTCCTCCAGATCCTGCTCACCTCGAAGTAGGATTATCCCTTAGTAATACGTTCGAGAGCATTACAGGTGCCATGTATAACATACTAGCTTAAAATAGTTATTTGAACAAGGGAGGATGTAAATTGAGGAAACATTATTTCAAGCCGAGCAAGCAAGCATACAGGCCGAGAATCTCAACAGTCTTATGAGCCTCTTGTTTAAAAGATTTCTCAAAAATTAGCCACGTAATGTGGATCCATATCCTCAATTGAATCTCCCACAAGCTGAGAGCTAACCAATTATATCAAAATCAATTTAGCTGAAACTTACCACCCCTGATCACACAAAAGAATCAGTCACAATGGATGACTTTACAGTCAATACGACCAAGATGCGCAATAACGTACAAGCTAGATTGTAACAGTTATCTGAACAAGGGAGGATCCAAACCAAGCAAGCACAGCTTCAAGCCAAGCAAGCAAGATATAGACCGGGAATCTCAACAGTCTTACATGCCTCTTGTTTCAAAGATATCTCGAAAACTAGCCAAGCTGAGAGCCAACCGGTTAAATCAAAACCAATTTGGCAGAAACTAATTACCAACCCTGGTCGACAACAAAAGAATCCGTAGTAACGAATGACCTTACGATCATATGATTAAGAGGCTGTGGAGTATTTGGGGGCAGTTTGTCCCAGAACTAAATAGCCCGGGGGGGCAACCTCCTGTGCCTCTAGTTCCTCCAATGGTTAACCTAGCTGTTCAGGAACAACGAGCATCAGTCCAAGTCCCTCAACTAGGACGGGAATATTTAATCAACTTCATTCAAGAGGTAGCAAGCCACAAATAAAGTCGGCACATAAATAACCAACCTATAGGAAATCCTATTTACAATGGATAGATCGACATTACGAACCGTTGAGGGGTAATAAGCCTCTTGAATTCCCTTATTCTGAAGAGAATGTGGTAAATCAACCATTGCACATGTCAGTTGATTCACCATGTAACGTGGTGAAGTTTTCACCCATGATTTCCTGAAACTAGGGCTTTTCAGAAATTCTTTGACTAATATAGCCTTCACGTGTACATTAAACTTCCACCTAATTTTACCAATACATGGCCATAAACGGAAGATAAATTTAATGACAGTTCTTTTGAATTGAGCCTGAGGTTTCTACGGCTAATTTATCCCATCTGAGACAGTTGCTCTGTGAGACGACCGATGAGTATATTGGTCGCTTTTAAAAAGGCAAGGAACAGGTGCTTAGCTTACCATACTTGAGGCCGAGTTTGTTAAATTGGCTCAAAACGGCTTAGATATCGAGCTTGGAAAGAACTTTGAGGGAATGAAATTTAGAGACCTATTCGACCTATTTGCCCGAGTAACTTGATATGGGTAGCTCCTCAGAGAGGAAAAAAGAATTCCTCATGACATGATAGAAGGTAGTAGCTAGAAAACGATAATTTATCTGCTAATCGTTGACTGAAAAAGAAATGGCTGCTCCTTTCAGCCCAAATTTAAGGAAAAATTTGTTTGAGATTGGAAAGCGATACTTCTTCAACATAATGCATGCCGATGAGATTTTGATAATTTTTTAGAAGAGAAATTCCTAAAGTACCTTCGAATTAAAGAATCCTATCGGCCGAAGAGCTTAAAAATTTGCAACAACTTCATTATACAAGCAATGTAGGACAGGTGTTTTGGGTGGATCTTATCATAAATGGACGGTCGTCCCCCAATAAGATAGAATGTATGGCTATAATCTTCATGTTTTAAGACATTTGAGCCATCCATGATCATGTTAGACATTGGATGTGGATTGTCCATCATATGGAGACCACCTTTGATATGGACTGTCCCTCGTGTCAGGGCTGTCAGCCAAACCTTCAAAGTAGACTATCCATAATGCAAGGCCTGTCTTCCATTCATCGTTAGGGGCTGACCTTGGACAAGGACCATCTATTATGTGGGCCCACCTTGATGTAGGTCATCCATCATGTGAGACCCACCATCAATGCTAATTCTCCTTTATGTGGGCCCTTTAATGTTAACTACCCATCACGTGGAGTGCACATTTGATGTGTCCATCATGTGGGCCCCACCTTTGAAGTGGGTTGTCCATCATGGGGGCCCACTTTTGATGCCACCATCTATATTGTGGGGCACACTTTTTATGTTGATCATCAATCATGTTGGGCCACTTTGGATATGGGCCGTCCATCATGGAAGACCTTGATTTGGACCATCCATTAGGTGGGGCCCACTTGATGTGGAGTGTCCATCACAAGGGGCCACACATTCATGTAGGCTATTAATCATTTGGGGCCCATTCCGTCCATTATATGGGCCCACCTCGATGTGGACCATTCATTATTGGGGACCTCACCTTCAATATGGGTCGTTCATAATGTGGGCCCACCTTTGATGTCAACCATCCATCATGTGGGTCCCACCTTTGATGTAGACTGTCCATCAAGTGGAGCCCACTTGATATGGATGGTCCATCATGCTCGACTACACTTTAATGTGGGCCATACGTTATGTGGGGCCCACCTTTGATGTGAACCGTGCATTATGTGGGCCCACCTTGATATGTACCATTCATCATGTAGGGCCCCACATTTAATGTGGGTTGTTTGTCATACGAGCCCATCTTGATGTCCACCAGCCATCACATGGGTCCCACCTTTGCTATAGACTGTCCATCATGTGGGGTCCACTTGATGTGGATAGGCCATCATGAGGTGCCACATTTTGAGGTGGGCCATCCATCATGTGGACTCACTTTTGATAGGAACCATGTATTATGTGGGCCCATCTTGATGTGGACCATTCATCGCGAGGGCCCCAACATTCAATATGGGCTGTTTATCATGTGGGCCTACCTTTGATGTCAACCTTCCATCATGTGGTTCCACCTTCAATGTCCACCATCCGTCATGTGGGTCATACCTTTGATGTGGATAGTCTATTATGTGTGGCCACACTTTGATGTGGGCCCCACCTTTGAGGTCAACTGTGCATTATGTGGGTCCACCTTGATTTGGACCATTCATCATGTGGGCCCTATTGGGGTGTATGCACAAACTTCAGGATCTCGCAACCCCAACGGACTTGAATTATGGGATATATGAATGTGAAAAAACAAATAATCAACCATGACGACGACACATAAAAGTTTTTACGTGGAAAACCTTCTAACAGAGGTAAAAACTACGGGACCCTCGTCGAACTAAACAATTCACTATGTAAGAACTTATTACACAGTGATCACAGCTTATAACACGTTTGGATCCGGTTTTCTTCACCCTTAGGTGGATTCCAATCAAAGAGAACAAAACAAGAGAGATCTCACCGATCTGAGGACTTTGAAGAAACTATGAACAAACCGGTGTCATGGATGGATCGTCACATTCTTCACTCTTCGATCTTCCTCTCTTTTTTCTTCTCTCTCTCTCTCTCTCTCTCTAGACGTGTAGGAATCTCTATTTTACCATAATTCATACAAAACATGCTTTTTATAACACTTCAAACCGGAATTGGAGCTCAAATAGAAAATTGCATATTGCTGTCTCGCACACTATAAGGTGCCCAATAAGACATTGTAGGGCGCCCGATAATGGCAAAAAACTGTCTAGAGATAAACTGAGAAATTCCACCGAGTTTAGGGCGCTTGGCCTCCAACTGTAGGTCGCCTGAACTCAACTGTGGGGGTGCCCGAACTCAATTGTGGGGTGCCTGAAACTGTATGAAACAATCTAACCACCATAAGAAATATGCGATATAGTGGCGGAAGACTAAATCCCCCGTTATAAGCTATAAATCTCCAACGGTTAATATCAATCAGCGCTATAACAACATATATTACGTTGGATACCAATATCCGTTACTATAAACCGGTTGTTCCCCTCGCCATCCTTCCCGCCATCTTTTATGATATATAGCTGTGTAACAAAGTGGCGAACATTAGGATCCGTCGCTGTAAACAAGATAGATCTGTAGCTATATTGTGAGTAATATATTGTGACGGATTAATTTTTCTGCCGCTATAACTTTGAACATCTTGCCCAAAAATTTTAACCCCGAGCATATGAATTTTTCTATTGCTGCTGAAGCTTCCGCTGTTATATAGCATTTTAGTAGTGGAGGTTTAAAGCCGTCATAGAAGGTTAAATCGTTGGATTAGGCTTGTATTAATATCCAACGGTTGGATGAAGCTGATTTTGAAATGTAGTGGCTTGATATAACTGATATAGATGGGATTAAGTTGATATTAAAATTTGATGCTTGGATAAGCCCATATTGAAATACAACGGTTGGATTAAGTTGATATTAAAATCTCATGGTCGGATTATGCATGTATTGTTATTTAACGGTTATATTAAGATGATATTAAAATCTAATGGCTGGATTAAACTGATATACAAATTTAATGGTTGGATTAGCCTGATATTGAAGCATATATTGAAATACAACGATTAGATTAAATTCATTTTGAAATCTAATGATTGGATCAAGCCGTTATTGAAATTCAATGAAATTGGATTAATCATATATTGAAATATAATTGTGTAGACACCCCACCTTCGGCTACACTGTTGGTAGAGATAGTTGGATGAATGGAGGACCATACCCCCAAACCCCAAGTCCTAACTCAGCCAAACTCACCCTTGTAAGACCCCAATCCATAGCCCAACTCAAGCCTGAACCCAGTCAACCCAGTCCTAAACATTAGCCTGAAAAACCCCCCATAAGAAAAGCCAGTCAAAAAATCCTAAAAAAGTCAAACTCACTGAGTCAACCCGCTGAGTCAACTCGTCGAGTCAAAACACCGAGTCAAACCCATCGAGTCGACCCGCTGAGTCAAATCACCGAGTTGACCCGCTGAGTCAACTCACTGAGTCGACCCAGCGAGCCAAACAGCAGCCCCGAGGGAGCGACCGTACCTCGCTGGAAATCGAGGAGTGGCCGTACGGGCGGCCCACAGCGGGCCGCCCAAAAATAATTACGCAAACTGCCACTGCCCGCTGCTATAGATACCCCCCTCCCCTTCTCATTTCAACATTCCTTCGAAGCCATCCAGCCCGAGTGCGATCCGAGCCCTCCTTCCCCTTTAGGCCATTCTTTCACCAAGGAGAGCTCGAGTGAGGAGAGCCTAGCCCTGGTCTAGCCCAGCCTGACCATTGGTCCAAGTCTCCCAAGCGATACAAGTCTTGATCCAGCCACTCGAAGCCAACCCTTGCGACACCTCCGTCCACCCAGCTGCTCTTTTTCCAGCTTCATCCCATTTGCATCTAGCATAAGTGCAACATTTACTTTTCTTCCAACCCCCCTGCTTCACTGCAAGCACCTTGATTATTCAAGCACACTGCATATGTCTTAAATTAAGCACCCGTCAGTTCGAGCGTATGCTCTGGGCTTGCTCGTTGTTGGAACCTGCCCATCAGAAACTCGTACTGTTCAGACCTGCATTCATGCTTCACTATAAAGCACCTTGATTATCCAAGCACACTGTATACGTCTTATATTAAGCACCTGTCAGTTCGAGCGTACGCTCTGGGCTTGCCCGTTGTTGGAACCTGTCCATCAGAAACTCTTACTGTTCAGACCCGCATTCATGCATCATATCATCTATGAGAATGTACGAGGATTAAAACAGACTTTCAAGTATTAGTTCGATTCTGTGAAGTAGAGACCGTACTTCGGTACGGGCAGTGTGTGGGGTGCTTAACCTCTTCCCACCCTGTAACCGTGATCCCTTACCTCGAATCTCTGGCCGCAGATCAAAAGAAGTCATTTTAGATGAAGGAATCTTCGGATCCCCTTCTCTTACGTTTCTACGGGGTCTAGCCGACTGTAGATTCGAAGTAATTGGCTAGTGGCGACTCTGGTCTTATATAAACTCACTTGAACACATTCGGCTTAACACGACAACTAAACAAAGCCCTCGAGAACGAGGCAAGCCAGTGGCACAAACGGCGATTTCGCACTCACGCATCATCCTCTCCTTCTTTTCCCGAAAGGGAAGGGACGGGAACGTCGTCGTGTGGGAGCGCGGAAACGGCGAGGGTCCACAAATTGATAGATTTAGTTGATATTGAAATCTAGCGGTTGAATTATGTGGATATTGAAATTTAAGTTTTTGATTAAGCTGATTTTGATATATAACGGTGGGATTAAGTTGATATTGAAATCCAATGGTTGGATTAAAATCATATTAATATCTAATGGTTGTATTAAAGCAAGCCCATATTGAAATCCAACAGTTGGATTAAGTTGGTAATGAAATCTATCGGTTGGATTGTTAGATCGGAGTAAAGTGATAAATTAAGAAATTAGTTATGTTGGACTACGCTGATATTGAAATTTAACGGCTGGATTAAAGTTAGTCCATATTGAAATCCAACGGCTGTATTAAATGAATTGTTGAAAGATATGCAGTGTGTAAGATTGTTGAAAGATATGCAATTATCAGCTACTATTCTGCTACATCAGCCTATTAGTGGATTCAAAGGACAACATGAGTTATAGGTAATATTCAAGCTCATGGCAGATACAAGACTAACATTTTGTAAAGAAGCTTCACATCTTCACCTAAAAGAGCTTTCAAAGAACGAGTCTTCGCATCTATAATTCATAATGCCCTGGAATTTGGAAAAGATCTCTATGACTATATGGTGGATTTCTACAAAATTCTCAGATCGAAATTCCTAAGTTTTCTTAGGCCTTATTTGGATTCATTGAAATGGTCAGAAAAGAAATAAGATTTCTTGAGAAATTATCTTTCTGTTGTTTGTGAATACCAAAATCATAAGATAAAGAGGAAAACACAATTTACCATGCAGTCAATTTTTCCTCAAAATTGCTCTTTTATTTTCTCACCTTGACACATAAGAAAGGACATTTCCTTTCCTACATTTTTGGCATAGCAGATTAAGTGCGCCCCCCTAACCGAAGATGGTGCAATCCTTACTATGGGCCCATGTTGATGTATTTCTCATATATCCATGTTGTCCATCTGTTTTTATATACCATTTTAGTACACATACTAAAAAACGAAGCATACCCAAATCTCAAGTGGACCATTCTATAAGAAATAGTGGTGATTGAACACCCCACCATTGAAAACTTTCTAGGGTCACCATAATGTTTATTTTCCATCTAAACTGTTGATATAGTCACACAATCATGGATAAAGATAATAAAAAAAATAACTGTGATATAAAGCTTTATGGCCCACAAGAAGTTTTTAACGACCAGTTACCACTATTTCCTATTGTATGGTCCACTTGATATATAGATCTATTTCATATCTAAGATTAAAATCATCTGAAAAAATAGATGGACCACGTGGATACAGAGTAACATCAAGGTGGGCCCTACGGTAAAGGCCGCACCATCTTAGGTGAGGCTGGTGCCGCTAATCTGCTCCCAGTTTTGTTGCAATTGGATTCTCAGTGGCTGCATGTACATGCTGGTGCTAAAAAAGCTTTATGGGCCCATCATGATATATGTGTTTTATCCATGCCGTTCATCCATTTTTCTAGTTCATTTTATGGCATGAGCTAAAAAAATGAGACAGATCCAAATTTCAGCTTGATCCAAAACTTTTGTGGTCCATGGTTAATCACCACTCTTTCCTCTGGTATGATCTACCTGACAATTGGAAATAATTTACTTTTAGGATAGTGCTGTAAAATGATCTAAAAGAATAGATTTTAGAATACATACATCAAGGTGGCCCCCACACTAAGGGCCACACCATCTTGGGTGAGTCCGGGGTCTCACCTACTTGACTCCCCACTGTTGTATCCTACCAAAATAGGGAGTGGATTAGGTGCTACTCCTGCCTCATCCAAGAGGCTGCCGCACTTACCATGGGTCCCACCTAGATGATGTGTGTATTCAACATCCACGCAGTCCATCTGTTTTTCTAGATCATTTTAGTGCATGAACACAAAAATGAAACATATCCAAATCTCAAGTGGACTTGTTGAATAGGTGCTTAGGGTTTTATCTCTATAAAGTAGGAAAAATCCTGCTGTCCAGCAACAATTTTCACAGTTTCTAGTCCATTGTTCGAATTTTTATAATTTTTCTACTCATCTGTTTGTTCTAAAATTTTGTGGACGTGTCCAGGGTGTGTTTTAAATCATTATAATTTTTTTCAAAATTTGTGGAAATATATTTCACCGTGTTTGGTCAGGGACACTAAACCGGTCTAGAATTTCAGCCATACGGTTGGAAATTCACCAAAAAATATTAAGTTTCTAATTCCAACGATCTCACTTATTGAAGTTTGGTGGAAATGTCTTTACATACCTAGAAAAGGTTCAAGAAAATCAAGTTTTTAATTTATCTATCTATGTTTTTTTTTCATGAAAAGGGTTACTGTGGGGCTTATGAAGGTTTCAACGTTGGATGTCATTATGCTCACGGTTTCCTGAGGTGGTGTGACCCACATGAGCTTTGAAAATGCTTCAATTTTGGGCTCATGCCCTATAATGAGATGGTAAATGGTCATGGATAAGACACGTAGGACCCTGCTCTCCTTTTTTATTTTTTTATGATGGTAGGACCCTTCTTTTCTTGGACTGCTTGGACGCCATATACAAACTGATATCCATCCAACATGGCAGCCTTACCATCATAATCGGATGCTAAAAAACTCAGGCCAATCCATCCATCATGCAGCCCAATACATGAATTTGGAGGATTTCGGGATCATGCCCAACATGTGTCCCATAAAGCATGACTGGTCTTATACCTGTCCTATAAAATTTCTTTTTCAGTTTGAATGGTACATGCTTAATTTGGTTGAATTCATGAACTTGTTGAATTTGGTTTGGGTTTATCCGAACTTAAAAGTGGTTAGTTAGTCGATTTCGAGTTTGGTTAGGTTGAATGCATGAACTTGTTGAATTTGGTTTGGTATTAGTCGAACTTGAACGTAGCTAGTTATGTGATTTTGAGTTTGGTTTGGATGAATGGATGAACTTGTTAAATTCGGTATGGACTGGGCCGAACTCGAACATAGGTGGCTAGCTGTTTTGAGTTTGGTTTGGTTTAATGCATGAACTTGTTGAATTCGGTTCGGGTTGGGCCAAACTTGTACATAACTAGCTACCCATTTTGAGTTTGGTTTGGACGAATGTATGAACTTGTTGAATTCGGTTTGGTATTAGCCGAACTTGAACGTAGCTAGCTAGATACATAAACTTTTTGAATTTGATTCGGTAGTAGTGGAACTTAAACTTAGCTAGCTAGGTGATTTTAAGTTTGGTTTGGATGAATGCATAAACTTATTGAATTTAACTCGGATTGGGCCAAACTCGAACATAGGTGGCTGTTTTGAGTTTGAATTGGTTGAATGCATAAACTTGTTGAATTCGGTTCGAGTTGGGCCGAACTTGAATATAACTATCTATATGTTTTGAGTTTGGTTTGGATGAATGCGTGAACTTGTTGAATTCAGTTTTTTATTAGCCGAACTTGAACATAGCTAGCTAGCTTATTTCGAGTTTGGTTTGGATAAATGCATGAACTTGTTGAATTTGATTTAGTATTAGCCGAACTTGAACGTAGCTAGTTAGCTGAGTTAGCGTTTCAATCGATGAATGCATGAACTTGTTAAATTCGATTCGGTCTTAGCCGAACTTGAACATAGCTAGCTGTTTTGAGTTTGGTTTGGTTGAATGTGTGAACTTGTTGAATTCTGTTCAAGTTGGGTCAAACATGAACATAACTAGCTAGCTGTTTTGAGTTTGATTTGGTTGAATACATGAACTTGTTGAATGTGGTTCGAGTTGGGCTGAATTTGAACATAACTAGCTAGCTGTTTTGAGTTTGGTTTGGATGAATGCGTGAACTTGTTGAATTCGGTTCAGGTTAGGCTGAACTTGAACGTAGCTAGCTAGTTGATTTCAAGTTTGGTTAGGATGAATACATGAACTTATTGAATTCGATTCACTAATAACCGAACTTGAACTTAGCTAGCTAGGTAATTTCGAGTTTGGTTTGGATGAATGCATAAATTTGTTGAATTCGGTTAACTTGAACATAGGTGGCTATTTTGAGTTTGGTTTGGTTGAATGCATGAACTTGTCGAATCTGGTCCGGGTTGGGCCGAACTTGAATATAACTACCTATCTGTTTTGAGTTTTGTTCACTCGCCTCAAGTGTAAGGCTGCGATGTAGTAATAAAACTCGGTAAGACCGAGGTCGACCCACAGGGAATTGGATAACAAATTCCAAACTATTCCAGCAACTTAGTTTGCAATAAATAAAGGATTTAATTGAAACAATTATGCTAAAACAGAAACTTATTGGAAAACAATAATTTAAGGGCACCAAGGCATTCAAGGATTCACTTGTAACAATCCCATGTTAATCCAATCAATCCAAGCAAGATACACAACTAGATGTGAAGTCCTATCTCTCATTTAGTTGAAAAATACAGCATTAAACACATTTAATCCCACTCAAGTTGAACTTCCAAGTTCTAGTCCCATTCAACAATGTAGAATTCGAAATCATAGCCTTCGGAGTAACAGCCATGCCTATGGACTATGGCCTGCTCAAGGATTACTATAATTCGAATCCAAATAAGCACAACATGATAATCTCAGAGAATTGCAAGGAATCCATGTCCGGAGCACATGAACTCTCATAAAACATCTAGAACTATCAACTTTGGGAACTAAAATATGCAAAAATCCAAACTTGAAGTAAAATTACTTGAACTGAACTGAATTAAACATGAAATCGGCTACAAGCTTCACCTCTCAGCCTTAGCTGAGAGATTCTAGCCGAACATTGTCATACTACAACTAAAACTCATGAAAGAACTAGAAAACATTGAAAAATCGGAGTTTGGAGGGTTGCAGACGCTCCACGACGGCTTCCTTCCTCTCTCACGACGTCCCCTAGCTTCTATGATACCCTAAGAAGAGCCCCTAGGTGTCCTTTTATAGTGAGGATGCTTGGTTGCGTTGGAAACATCCAGAAACTGCATAAGGTTACACACTGCGCAGAAGAAATCGGAGCCCAGTTTGGAAAGTACCCATTTTTGTATGTGGCCGACCAGTCGGACTGGCCTAGCCGACCGGTCTTGATCGGTTTGGCTGCGTATATCAAGCATCCAGAGAGCACAGGAGGGATTAGGCCTGTTGGCCGACCGGTCTTGACCGGTTGGACCATCTTAATAAAAACGTCCAGGGGGTTTCAGCAGGGTCGCCGACCTGTTGGCCGACCGGTCATGATCGGTCGGATCAACTGGTCCTTTTGTCCAGTGAGTTCGGCAGGGGCTGGCAGGTCGGTCGACCGGTCTGGACCGGTCGACCCTTGACCATTTCTTCTTTTTCTTCTTTTATTTCTTCTTCTCTCCTCTACTTGCTTTCTTCTTTCTTTTCCCCTCTTTCAATCTTCATCCCCTTCATCTAAATGCGTTCTTTTGGTCACCGATTGGATGAAGTCCACTCTCATTCCTACAATCACAAAACATACATTAGATGGTCCTTTTAAACATGAAAATCATGCATATAGTGTGGTGTAGTGGGCTATGCAATGTATAAATTGGAGGTTCAACAAGTTTAATTTGGATGAATGAGTGAACTTATTGAATTGGGTTCCTATTAGCTGAACTTGAACGTAACTAGTTAGCTTATTTTGAGTTTGGTTTGGATAAATGCATGAACTTGTTGAATTTGATTCGGTTTTAACTGAACTGGAACGTAGCTAGATAGTTGATTTTGAGTTTCGATCGATGAATACATGAATTTATTGAATTCGGTTCGGTCCCAGCCGAACTTGAACATAGCTAATTGGGCTGAACGTTGAATGCGTGAACTTGTTGAATCTGTTCAAGTTGGGCTGAACTTGAATATAACTAGCTAGCTGTTTTGAGTTTGGTTTGGTTGAATGCATGAACTTGTTGAATGCGGTTCGATTGGGCCAAACTTGAACATAACTACCTAGCTGTTTTGAGTTTGGTTTGGATGAATGCGCGAACTTCTTGAATTCGATTCGGGTTGGGCCGAACTTGTACATAACTAGTTAGCTGTTTTGACTTTGGTTTGGATTTTATTGTATGTATTATCCATGAATTTTATTGTATGCATTATCCATGAATTTTATTGTAAGATACCTCCTAAATGTCCACGATTTACTGTGGGATATTCTTTTGATCCACAACCATCCAGTTAGAGTTAGGAGGCTGTACGCCTTGGGTCCATGCAGGCAGGCTCAAGTATCACTTCCCAGTAGGCCTCTGCATCCACTACTGGTAAGCTATTGGCATATATTTGTGTGTGCATGATATTAATCTCTTATAAACCATCTTTTATAGGATCTGCGGAGACAATATAGAGATGTGAGCGTGGCACCACACGTCTCAAGACACTCTGGCCCATGGGCCCATGGGATTAGCCGGTGCCAATTGAGCTGAACACAAGTGGGCATCTAGTTGGTGATGGGGGAAGGAAACTTGGCCAATTCTTGGGGACCGTGGTATGAAAGTCGCAGTTCTTCCCTCTTGTGTATTTTGATTGGAGGCTGGTGCCTCAGGAATATAAAGAAGCCGTTTGACATGAATTTCAGGTAACTTAGTTAAAGTTTTCTATTCAATCAAATTTAATTCTATTTGTAAAAAAATGCTATCTTAGCTAGCTGCTTTCTAAATGTGGTGTAGGAGAGCTTTGCTGTCGGTTCTCTTATTAAGGAATGCGTTATGGAGTCCTTAAATAGGAGATGGAAGGACTACAAGACCAGCTTGAAGAAATTCCACTTTACACCCTATGTGGATAATCTGAATGTGGCCAAGAGGAACTGCCCATATGATGTGGATCAGGTGGAGGGGGATTGACTGGTTGACTTTTGAACCAGTGAGGTTGGGAAGATAAGAGTAATAATTATTTATAATTTCTTTTATATATACGTTTAACATTTTATATTATATTGTTTCCTAAAATTTCTTATTTTATGTACATGCGCGAGCAAAAAAATAAAGCAAATTGAGCGAAGCAGGGGCTTCCCCACACCTGTGGCACAAAGAGCTTCGCAAGAAAATATGCTGAGGTAAATTTGGATGACCAACAAATGTATAATTTTTTTCATTTATCAACAATTTAATATTTTATACTTTTTAACAGATCGATAAGGAGACTGGAGCAGAGCTGTCTCGCGTGCAGATGTTTACGGTTACACATACACGTAGGGATGAGACGTCTGTAGATCAGGCTTCGACGGATCTCATTTAAGTATATGTGTCAAAATTAAAATCACTTTTATCTTTATTTATTATTTTTATTTTTTTCAAATTGTGTTAGTATTGAATGTATTTAACTTGTTCCAGGCTGAGATGACGGTGATGGAGTCCGAGCGACCGGAGGGCCAGAGTAGAACGACCAGTGTCACGACCCGAAATCTGGACACAGAGTGTGCACCCTCAGGCCTAGGTTATGGGGTATGACTCGTGCACAGAAGCACTTAATTTAAAAGTCAAATTATTATAGAGGCATGGGATCATATATGTACTAAGTTCAAATTATCATTTGATATCATTTGACAACAATTAAATAAAAATACAATCCATGCACAATGGTTCACCCATTTGGGACTTATTAATAATGTCATCAAACGAAAATAAAATAGAAAAATGAAAGAAATAATCTAAATGTCATGATTCGTAGCAGCCACTTCTTCTTTCGTTAAGATACTTGGTGGTTCCTCCACTTGTTCAAATTCCTACTCATGTATATCATATGTACCATTTGTATATATTTACTTCCGTTAGCAGGGAAGTCTAGTGAGTAACCCAATACGGTTCACATGCATTTCAATTAAGCAGGATAAACATATGCCATCAAATACAGGTAATACATAATTAATGCAAGAATGAATTTAATATGAAATGATGCATCAAGTGGGCATATATTCAATCTTCCACTTGCTTCGATTAGATCTCATCAATCGGCTCCTCCTTCCTTGTAGGGCGGACTTCCACATGTTAGTGGGTTTCTAGGATGGTCCCTGGGTAACCGGGTACTTAAGTACCTACCGGTCTTCCAAAGTCGAACTCCAGGCACAATTACTCATGAATGCATGCAATAATTCACATCCATACAATAATTCACATCCGTACATTCCATCTCTCTTTTTGAGAGGCAACATTTCATGACATTTATTATAAATGAAAATTATTTAAATGATATTTAAACAACCATGAATCAATCAATATCACATATTATGTCCATCACACAACCTACTTATTTAAAATGACTAGAAAATGTGTTGGGATGTACTCATTTTTTGTTGGGTGATATGAAATCCAAAAGTTACCCCACCTCTAGCCTTTTAACAAATCCCTGTGCGTAAACAAGGTTTAGCATAGTCCTACGAACAGGCAGAAAAGTTTCCTACATCAGTATATAAATAGTATGGTTGTGAAGGTTAATTTGGATACTGTAAATGGGTATTACTTTGTGCTCGACAATTCAAACGTTGGTCCATAGCTCAAAATGACTCATGTGTGGTTAGTCTCAATTGCACGAAATAGAAGTAATCTAGACTAATACGATAGTTCAGAATTGATTAAGGTTTCTAATGGTTTCAGGAAATCATTTATAGTCTAATGATTTGTTTAAGGTATATTGAGTTCAGGAGTGTTTCCATATTGATTATTCGAACTAATTCACACTCATAATTTCTTACGAACATCCTTATGACGACTATTTACCATCAGTCATTAGTTTGATTAATCGCAAAAATATACCTTTAGTATAACTATTTGTAAAATAGACTATAGACATAACCATCTGTAAAGTAGTCTAGGTATATGACTATTTACAAAACAACCCATGTACATAACTACCTGCAAATAGTTTATGTACATAACGTAGTCGTAAAATAATCCATAATTTCTACCGATTACAAACAAATTCAATGTGATTTGTGTCTTTTAATAGGAGAATGTCATAAATGTAAATATAATGAAGATTATAGTTATAAAGTTAAATGATACAAGAGACATTATAAAAAGAACAAGGGTGTAAAAGTCTTTTCCAAACCAACACCTTATGCATGGTAACCGCGTAAATGACACCAAAATGATTTCAATGGCCGGTTTGATCTATGTAGTGTGGTCCACTTATTCAATGGTCTTCCCTCATCTTTGAATTCATGTCTTAAAATAGGATGATCCATCAAGCAAACGGTTTAGATGAAGTGAGATGATGGTATTCCAAAATTTTTATACAAACAACCAATAGGGCATAGGACATATCTCTCATCCTAGGGCGTCTTAAAAGTTACATTTAATGTTATTAGTGTGGCCCACCAGAGTATTCTATCTGGTTCATATTTTGCCCTGCATCTTAAAATAATGCTCTTGATTGGAAGAATGGTTCAGATCATGATTTGAAATTTAGTGGGCCCTACTCTATCTTTTTGTGGCCCTAGGATGATTTTAATGTCTCGGGGCATTGGTTCTCTCATTCTAGTTTCTACTCTGGACAATTATTTGGACTTCAGAAGTAGTTCTGGTCGTGGTTCAGATGGACATCTATCACCCATATACATGGATGATCATTTGGACCATGAAATGACAGTCATAGATTCACAGATGCATAGCTCTAAATCTGTTATTATAAAAGGGATTAAAATCAAAGACTTTCAGCGGCTTAGAATGGTTTGAACAGTGATCACTGATCCTTTTAGTGAGGCTCACTCGAACATCTGTTTGGGTTCAAATTTGGACACCAGTCCTAAAATTAGATGGAGAATCAATTGGATGGAGTGGATGTACTAAATACATCAATGTGGGTTCCACAAATGGGGCCCTCATGTTAACGTCAATTGCCTCCAACATTGGACGTTCCAGCGTCTCTGACACTGGACGTCTAGCAACCTTTCTTTCTTTCTTTTTTTTTTTTTATTAAAACCTACATGTGGGGTCTACTAGAGATCTGGTTTGACCATTGGGTCGGCCACCTCATTGTGGGTCCAATAAAATTTTAGAATAATATAAATTTATCACAATTAATTTAGTACTTAAATAAAATAATGACAAAAAGAATTTTAAAGGCTATCATTTATCTAATCGATGTGGCCCATCTGTAGGTCCAATCAATCTGAATTTTGTGACCCATGTATATTTTGACCTTATAGTCATTATGACACACTCAGATCGATTACGACCTACCTAATTGATTCCCACCAATCAAGTTTTTACATTCAAGGGTTGAGATTAAAATAGGGTCCCTAGGTCCGTACTCCCTTTCTTTTACGAACGATGAATAACCCTCTCATTCTCTATCTTTTTAAAGAGCGAGTTAGTTGGGATAAGATGGTATTAGTTGAGATAAGATAAGATAAGTTTAAATTTTTAAAATTTGTATTTAAAGCAAAAAGAAAATTATATCCTTATAAGTGACAAGACTTAATTCCTAGTCTTCCCTTTGGCTCAAGGGAGCTTTAACCAACTAGTTCATATTTTCTTTTTGTTTATTAATGAAAAATTAATTCATTTAACCACATTTTCTATCATTACAAAGTTTTTAAACGACAAGAATTTCTCGGGTCGTTACAACCAAGAATGATATATTCTCTTAGGTCATGGGAGAAGATGGTCATGGCCACGTGAAGACGATGAGGGCAGGAATTACTCCCTCCAAATTGTGGGGTCCCCCCTTCTCGTGCTCAGTACTAGGAGCAGGTTGCAGACCAGAGTTAGGCTGTCACCGAGGCAAATCAGGAGGTCGTCGACTTACAGACCACCGTGCAAACATAGCTTCAGGTGATGCTGCTCTACGTGAGTGAGCGTTTGGGCAGTCTAGTTGACATGGAAGAGATACTACGACCTAGTGATCCACATCATGACAGTACTCATCCAATGCTTAGTAGTAGCGGCGCTCCTCCACCTGATCGTACTGATACTCCTCTGCCGATGCTTGAGCCTTCTTATTTTTTTTTAATTTTATATGAATGTTGTGTTCTAATAATTATAAACATTTACATTTGTGTTAAAATATTATTTATTTATGTGATTGCACTTTTTCTATATGTGTGATTGTGCGTTTTCTTTTTTATTTATATATTGTAATTGCGATTATAAACAAGTTTTACCGAAGCCTAGAAGTAAAAATTTCCTTAAAAAAGCAGTGGCAGAACATTATTTTTTTAACTTTCGGCATCCGTCGCTATAAATATGCCACTATTTTTTTTAAAAAGCAGGAGAAAGTTATAGCGGCGGATAAATCTGCCGCTATAAACAAATGAAGTAATTTTCTGTGGCGGATTTATCTGCTTCTAATGTATTTTTTAAAAAGAAGCAAAACATTTAGCGGGGGATATATCCACTGCTAAATTGAAATAAGTGGCGGTTGTTTCCGCCCTTATATACAACATATATCGGCGGATCTAACTGCTGCTGTATTATCTTTAGCGACGGTTGTAATTCGCCACTATACAGGCTTTCAGCGGTGAACTTAACTGCTGCCCAAGCATGATTCAGCGGTGGATATATCCATAGCTCTATATGAATACATCAGCGGTTTTAAATATCCGTTGCTATAATCATTCCCACTAGATCCGCCATTATATTTTGTTATAGCAGTGACAATATTATCCGCTGCTAACTATAACGGTGGGTTGTTTATCCGGTGCTATAGATACACCGACGGATATGTTATCCGCTGTTGCACCCCGCTATAGGTTATAGCGGTAGATATGCATGTTATAGCGGCGGATTTATCCACCGCTATAAGTGCCAACTGTTGCAACGAACAACCAACTGTCATATCCTAGGAAATTTAGGTCACCCGACCAAGACTGGTAGAGTGCCCGATGACCCCAAGACTACACTCTCGCCTCTCCTCATGAGGAGGAACACCCGCATCAGGCCCCACTTTCAATATGGGTCATTCATCAAGTAGACCCACCTTAGTGAGATGGTAAAGAAGAGAAGATAACAAGATGGGAATTATTTTAAAATTTTCATGATAAACTTTTTTCAAAATTAGCTAAAATAATGTTTAGCTATTAAGTTAGATAAACTTTTAGAAAAAAAGTGACCTCCCTGTTGCTTATAATTTTAGAGTTTTTTTTTTGGTTAGTTCCTATAAATTAAGCTAAGTAGCAAGGCAGTAGGTTATCAAACGGTTTATTTTTCAAATAAAAGCTTTTCTTTTCGTTCTGCTTTTTTAGAATAAACAAATAAGCTCTTATGAATAGAGATGCTAAACGGCATGGTCTTTACTTGACTGACTTGATATTTAAATAATAAAATTTAAAGTACATCATCTTGGAATTATTATTATTATTATTATTATTATTTTGGAAATAGAACTTAAGATACCTGTGAATGGTTAAATGTCTTGGCAATGTTGGAACTAACCACTTATTATATCTTGGTAAGACAACATCCAAACACACTATTGAACTATAACATCTTGGTAAGACAACATCCAATTGAAAGTACACACATTTCACGTCAGGAGCAATCAGGGAGCGGATTAGGTGAGACCCCGGATCCACCGAGTTGGGTGGGACCCCTGAAGTGGGGCTCACAGTGATGTATGTGGATTAAATCTACACCGTCCAACCATTTTGAAAGCTCATTTTAGGCATGATCCCAAAAATCTATGAAGATGACTCAAATCTTATGTGGCCCACACCACAGTAAACACTTGTGATTGAATCACGTGTTCCTATAATGGGCAAGTACCAAAAGTTCGAGCTATGTGGTGCACCAACAAGCTACTAGTAGAGAAAAAAAATAATAAAATACAATAAAAAAAGAGATAATAAGATATAAGGAGAGGATGTCCAGAGGACGTCCAATTCTTTCTATTTTTTACCCAGACGGGCTATAAGGCCCACTGTGGATGTACCATGGTGTATACGTCAGATCCACATCAGTCCATTTTATTTGGACAGTCCATCTTAGGTGGGCCACACTAAAGCTCAAGCCAATCCAAATTTCAGGCGGGCCGCATGCAGGAAACAGTGGAAATTGAATGCTTACCATTAAAAACTACCTCAAGCCCATTGTAATATTTATTTTCCACCTGACCCAGTGGTGAGCCCCACCTAGGCACGTTTGAACCCATCCACTGGGCCCAACGCCCTCTAAAAAATGAGGAAGTAGTGTTGATTGATTGGTCATCGTATAAACTTTCTAGCGCTCACCTGATGAGTATAATCAGTATCCATAACACTCATCTGGTTGGGCTTGCTGTGGCCCACCATAGTGTATGAGTTTTATCCACCCTGTTTATCAGGTGGGCCACCCCAAAATGAAATAGATCCAAAACTTATGTGAACCACACCATAGCAAGCAATGTCGATTAAACACCTTACATTAAAACCCTCCTTGGGGCCACAATCCACTAGACAATGGGACCCAATGACGTGTGTGAGCAACCTTGACGTAAGTATTGTGTATTCAGCCATCTATTCATTAGGCCAGCTCATTCTAGAACATGATTCCAAAAATGAGCTAGATCCAAATCCTGAGTAGGCCACACGATATGAAATAGTGATAATTGAGCATTTACCATTGGATCCAATCCAAGGCCCACCTTGACAAATGTACTCGACGTCCATATGATTAATTTGGCAGCCCATGAAAGTGCCCAAGCTCAATAATGAGATAGATCTAAAACCCAATGGGTACAAAACATAAAACAAATTCGGTTTGGGCCATGAACAACTTGGATAAGTGATGGGACGAATACTAGGCCCACTTAATTGATGAATTGGGGTGATTTGTACACTTCACTAGTGAGCCCACTTAGGCATTAGAGTGGCACAACCATTAGCCATAAGACCCACGTAAAGTAAAGCCTTGTAAGCCCAATAGTGAAAACCGTGTCGGTCCGAAGCAGCTAACATAATATCCATATCGTGATGAATGAGATGTGATTGTGAATGCAAATAGCGTATGTGATTGTGATAGTTATGGATGATGGTAATTATGTTAATGATTATGGATCAATAGAAGTATGCCATATGATGCCTTCAATATGTTGATGTTCATCATGCTCATGAATGTCATTCCATGGAATGATGGTATGTGCATGTGTGCCATAATACATCAATGTATGCATAGGATATATTTCTACAGTTGATAGTGGCACATGATGATTATATATGAATTTTCTAGCCTAAAGACTAAGCCAATCTTAGACTCATGTCGTTACATGCATATTGCATGCACCTGAATGTATGCCTTAGCATGATTGCTTGAATGCATGTATGACTATGACATACTTGATGATGGTAATACTACAACTATGTATTATAATATGAATTAGATCTTGGTGATGAAATGCATATCTATGATGATTTGGATTATCCCTAAAAAGGGACGGGACATCGAAAGCGTGAAATATGTGGGTTTAACCCATCTAGCCACATGGAGGGAGAGTGAAAGAAAATTAGAAAGCCCTTTCAGCCTTAGGTCAGACTACCCAAGCCTAAATCTTAGCCACATGTGCCATAGAAAGGTCGTTATAGTATACTCCAATCGATTCTAATTATGATAATCCATTCCCTCATTTATACCGCTCAAACTAACTTCATTCATATTCATATTAGCATTATGCATCATCATTTCATCTCCAACCCTCTCGCTCTCTTAGTCTACTCTAGTGTATGCTTTGCAGCTTGCTAGAGTTTCAGATCTTGCTTACCAAAAGCTCGGATTGATTGAAATCAGGACGTTTTATTAGCATCACTCTTACATTTCATACATCCATATATCTTGTATCCATCACGCCAGTCAATCCAAGTGGATGCTCTATGGCTTGTCGGTTTCTTGAATCCTGCCTATTAGAAACTCGGATTGAGTGGAGGTTCACCACTTCATCGGTTTGTGGGGTTTGGGCAAAGAATTTCTCTCAATCCCTCTCCTTAGTCAAGCACCTAACTATCAAACTACACACCATTCATTCCATCATACCATCCAGTGCAAGACTAACCTAATCCATTATATTTCGCCGAGTCTTGTAAATTAGAGACTGTACTCTTGTATGGGCATAGAGGGTGCCGAACACCTTCATTCTCTCTCACCGTAGTTCCTTACCCAGAATCCTAGGTTGTAGATTAGGAGTCATTTGGACAAAAGAAATCCTCAGATTCTGTAGTTTATAAGTTTTGCATGGTTTAGTCAACTACAAAAATTTGAATAACTGGCTAATGGTGACTCTAAGTTTATTATATAACACCCCAAGTTACAACTATGTAAGAAAGCCTTAAAAGGCCACCCGTAAGCATGGTCCACCCACGATCCAGCATCCAGAACCACACGATTGGAAATAGTATATAGGGCAAGGCTTACCCTCTGAACTGTTTCCCTTTGTGTGACCCACCTGAATCCTGGATGGGATTGATTTTTGGGCCCGATGCCTAAATATTGGTGCGGACATCTAATGGTTGGAGTTGATTTCATATAATCATCACGGCGGGCCCTGTAATCATCAATGACGAATGTCTCTCTTGCAACTATTCCCTTCAGTGTGGATCAACTGAATCAAAGATGAGCCTAAATTTTCGCCCTTGGCCTAACACGGGATTACACACCTAATGGCCATCAAGTAGATTTCACATACACATCGCGGTGGGCCCTTTAAAAGAATAAGGGTGTGTCTCCCTTTCTTTTGCCAAAATTCTTTTCGCTTTGGCTGAGCCCTATTAGAAGTTTTGGGTTGGTCTCCGGCTGAAGTTTTTTAGCCTATCATTGGCTCGGGCTAGGTTTGGGTTTAAGTTGAAAGATGCGTTCCAGGCTTGGACACAACTGTGGGGACACAGCTTGGCCCACCTGTTGATGCCCCTAGTTTTGACACATAAATCTCTATCATTTGGTACATCGGCATGGGAAACTTTTCTTATCAGTATTTTTAAATGAAACCTTTTACAATATGAGTTAAAAAAAGCTCCTACCAACAGCCTACCACACAAACTTCATATCAACCGTTAATGATGTTAACTTGTATATGACCAAAATGTCATTAGGTCCAATGGGCATTTTATAATAGATTATCTAATCAAAATGCCTGGTAGATTTGCATGCGATCCAACCCATTCCTAACATTATTCCCATTAGAATGCACCGAACACATGTTTGGTGTAAATGGTCGAAAAAATCATAACTATAAGAGTTTGGTAAGTGCTTGTTGTTTGCAATCAGTTGGTATTTCACCTCAAAAATTAGGCAAAACTCAATCTCATAACAGGTGGACACATGACAAAATAAATAAACGGCATAGATAAAAGCTCATACTTCATATTGGGGCCTACAAAGTTTTGTCGGTCAAAAATTTGAGTTTACAAGCATTTACAAAACAACGAAACTAAGGTAAAGTAGTTATTTCCGATTCCGAGGGCTCATTAATTTGGATACCACCAAATAGTTACTTTTTCTACTTACATCAGTATATGACTAACTTATTTCGGATAAGTAAGTTTGGTTTAAGATCAATTATAAGTAATTTTTTTCTTCTTAAAGTTACTTAATCACTTCAGCTTAGGTGCTGTTTGGTAAACTGAAAAATCAAGTCTGAAAATTAATTTAACTACTGAAAACTTAAAGTGCTGAATTTAAGTACTTATAAGAACAGAAAAATCTGTTTGGTAATTTATTTGAAAACTACCATTGAAAACTTATCACGGCCACAAAAGTTTCGGATCAAGCTAATATTTGTGTTTTCCCTTAATCCAGGTCTTTGAGTTATGATGAACAGGGTTGATGGTAAATAAACATCATGGTGGGCCCTAGTAAGGTTTCAATGGTGGGCATCATTGTCCCCATTGCTTTCAGTGGTGTGGTCCACCTGAGGTTTGGACCTGTCTCATTTTTGGGCTCATGCCTTAAAATCATCTCTCCAAATGGATAAACTATATAGATATAATACATACATTATGTTGGGGCTTATAGAATTTGGTGACTTCAAGTATTTGCGTCGGGTGGTTTCATGGATGGGAAAGTAAAGAAAGATGGGTAATCTTGTCATTTTTAAATGTTAATAGGGGTACTTTTGTAAATTTTTATCTAAAAATTTAAAGAGAAACCACTTACTACATTTAGCTATAAGCTTTAAGTCAAGTTCGCATGACTTAAAATAATCCACTTAATTTAAGTGATTTTCCAATTAAACACTTAAATTTTTTTAGTTACCAAACGGTCTGAATTACTAAAATCATTGAAAATATTATTTTTCAGTGATAAGTCGTGGAATTAAGTTTTACCAAACGCACCCTTAGTAAGTAGAAACCTAAATAAACTAATTGGGGCACAAATCACTTATCTTAACAAACTTAAGATCCCACCTCATGTGGTAGATTGAGTAAAGGTTAACTTAGTTTCAACATTTCCAGATTTTGGTATCGATTTTTAGTGGGTGCAGTGTGGTAATATCAAACGCTCTAAGTCTGAACAGAAAAAGACATGGGTCTTTATTTAGAAATATTGATGGCATCCCTATCGCAATCGGAAAAGATAAGAGTTATGTCATGCTATTACACCAGCTGATGAAAGCGACAAATGACAGGGTCTTGCATGCATATCTACGTCGCGCCAATCGAGGAAGAAGTGCACTGGGGAAAGAAAAAAAAAAAAACTGCAGAATAGAAAGCAAGAACATGCGGACTTAAATACACACGCACTTCACTCCACCTATCCATCCACACCCAACACCATCCGCTTCATCTCCGTAACAAAATCCTTCAAAAACTTCTCGTGCACGTCGGCATTACGCATAAAATCTCTCCACTTACCATGGTTCTTCCTCACCGTCTTCCCAGGCTCCTCATCCACCCTCTCCATTACCGCCTTCACCGCCTCACACAAATCTTCTTTCCCAAAATGCCCATTCTCATCTTCTCTTTTTACTTCTATACCTGCCTTCAGATCCCCACTCACCAGCCTCGTGTTCAAGAACTGGTCGCCCTTCTGCGGCAGAAGCACGAGCTGGCAGTCGCTAATAAGCGCCTCGGTGACAGAACTCAACCCCCCATGGCACACGAAGCACCCCACGCTATCGTGCGCCAGTATGTGCTGTTGCTGCACCCACCCGGTGTGCACCACGCCCTTATCCTTCACCCTCTCTTTGAAACCTTCAGGCAATGCTGCCTTCAAGCGGGCTGCTGTATCTTCCTCGTCTGGGAAATTCAGTACCACCAGAAACGGTGGTCCGGCCATCTCTAACCCGAGAACGAGCTCTCGGATCTGGTCATCTTTCAGGAAGGTTTCACTCCCGAAGGAACAGAAGACCACGGATTTCTCTGGAAACTGGCCGAGCCAGTCAGCCCACCGCTGATCGAGGGCTCCGGTGGGCGGCTTCGGGACCACCGGACCGGCCAGTAAGACAGGTTTTCCGTACTGGGCCTCGATGAATTTCACGTAGGGAGCTTCCATTTCCATGCAGGTCTTGATGACGATGGTGGAGCAGTTCTTCTTGGAACCCACGTCGCGATCGTAGACGGTCGGACCACCGAAATTCTTGAAAACGTAAAGCATGTCACGGGCTTCGTAGGTTCTCAGCATGGTGACGGAGGTCGACGGGAAGCCCAGAGGCGGCTTCTTGAGGTCCTCGACGGTAGGGGTATTTTGGGAAGAAGGGAGGCGGGCGGGGACCATGACGTAAGCGCCGGAGATGGCACTGAAGACGGAGAAGATGAAGGTCTTGATGTTGAGTGGGGTGGCGATGGACGGCAGCCATTGGTGGGTGAAATCGTGGAAGATGATGTGGGGACGGAGGTTGGCTAGGAGGGTCTCGATCTGTGGCTTCATATTGTCAACGGCCTTCTTGAGAAGCTCGGTCTGGGGTGGGGTCATCTCGGCCGTGCTCTGCAGGCCCGGTGGGAGGCCATCTACGGGTGGGATTTCGAGGGGGATGATTTGGACGGTGGATGAGAGGGAGGAGGAGATGCGAGGGATGTTGCCTGGGGCTGAGAGGAAGGAGATCTTGATGGTGGGGTCCACGGAGAGCTTGTTGGACAGCTGGATGAAGGGGCTGATGTGGCCGAAGGCGAACCATGGGAACATGGCAATGTGGAGTGGTCCGCCATCTGCTGTACCCATCTCTAATTCGTCTTTGGTGGTGTGCTGTCTGCTGAGAGAGAGTGAATGGTGGATCGCTGATCCCATTCGTAGGATTTATAGGATGGGAGAGGATTTCGGTTCGTCGCCAATGATCCGCTCACCGTTCGTTGCTGCTTTAGCTCCGTACACGTGGATATACGGCATCTTGATCGGAGACGCACATTTGGTGGGAAGAACCCTTTTCACGCAGCTGCGTAAAACACCTGAGCGCTTTCGGGTTCACCATATTGGAAGCGGATTGCGTAGTGAGTAACTCCGCACGCTTAGGCCCACCGTGAATTACTTATTTTATCCCATCCGTCCATCCATCTTAACAGATAATTTAAGGTAGGGTGCCAAAAAATAAAGCATATCAAAATCTAAAGTGGAACACACCAGAGGAAAAGTGTGAACTGAATGTCTACCATTGAAAAATTCTCAGGGACACAGAAGTTTTGGATCAAGCTGATATTTGTGATTTCCCCTCATCCATGTCCATGTGATCTTATGAACAAGTTGGATGACAAATAAACGTCACTGTGGGCCTGGAAAGGTTTCAACGGTGGAAATCATTATTTTTACTGTTTCGTGTGGCATGGTTCACTTGAGATTTGGATATGCTTAAATTTTGGGCTCTAACTCCTAAAATGAGCTGGAAAAACATATGGACGGAATAGATAAATCACATACATTCTAGGTGGGCCTAACAGAGTTTACTCCCACGATAAGAGCGTGCAGACACGCAATCCGATTTCCACCATATTGGATATGTAAATCCAATTCGTCCATCGTGTGGGAACCTTTATTTGAACCGTACGTACAATAGAATTGCCAGATAATGGATGACAATGGAAACAATACAAAATTACTCCGAAAATGTCTAAGTTGTCGCGCAGTGGCCCACCCGAATTTTGGATCAGGCTGATTTTGTATCTTGAATTCATACTATTGATCAATTACACCTAGTGTTGTATACGAGTCGAGTCGAGCTTTTCCTGATCGGCTCGAACCACTCAGCCCCAACTCGACCGAGTGTGGACCTGCTCGATCAGTAGACTGAGCACGTTCGAGTTTTTGTCCAAAAGTCCATGTAAAAAAATAGAGGGAGAAGGAGATTATCGGCGTAGAGTAGACAGGCAGGTTGGGTAGCTTAGGGGATGGCTGGCGTCAAGCGGACAGGAAAGCTCAAGGGGTGGCCGGTGTTAAGCAGATAGGTAGGCTGCAGGGTAGCTTAGTGGTGACCGGTGTTGAGCGGACAGGCAAGCCGCAAGGCAGCTTAGGAGGTGGCCGATGTCGAGCTAAGACTTGAGAGGGAGGGAGGGAGTGTTGGAGTGGGCCATGGGGGTGGTCCGGAGCACATAGAGAGAACGGAGAGGGTTAGGGTAGGTTGGTTAGGTTAGGGGTTAGGGTTAGGTTAGGCTAGGGCGTTTGGGCAGTTAAGCAGTTTTTTTTTTTTTTTTTTTTTTTAATGAAAAGATTAAGGATTGGGGCGCTTTTGGGGGGGGGGGGGGGGGGGGGGGGGGTGGCTTATAGCAAGCCGATTTCAAGCTACTCCATGAGTCAAGCCGAGTCGAGCGTGGCTCTGCTCGATGTTCCACTCGAATTCATTCGAGCACCCAAAATTTAACTTGGGTCGGTCCAAACTCACTTTCGATTCTAGACAAGTTGAGCAGGTTTTTCGAGTTTATTCGACTCAAGTACACCACTAATTACACCTGATTAAGGAATTTTACGACTAATACAGGAGCCCAAGCACAGATCTATGGTTGGCATCCTATTTCCATTGCTCCCCTTAGTGTGGTCCACAGGACTTGTAGAACTCGATCATTTTTGTCCCCAAGACCTAGAATCGGGAACAGAACCTGATGGACAGGAGGATTTCACATATACAACTCGTGGGCCCCATGTAATTTGGATATTTTACACCCACGGTAAAACAACTGTTACAGATTCAGACGACATGAAATACATGCTTGAGATCTGAGCTTTCCATGAGGCTGGAAGAAATGCTTTCTTCGGGACGCAAAAGCATCAGGCAGTTTCTAGCCATTCATTTTATTGTATGCTGGGCCACCGGAACTGTGAAATGACGTGAGGTTTATGCCAAAAATCTAAACAGTACATCTCACCAGATGGAAAGTTCAGATTTTAAACCGTATTCCATATCTGCACGTACGCCGGATGAGACGGCTACCACAAGCGTGGAATGATCTACGCTCCACTAATATAAGATCTGAATTATGAACTTTTAGCTTTTGAATCTGAACCGTTGATAGTTTTTATTTAACGACCCATACTATAGATGTAAATCTACGGATAAGATTACATTTTCTAATTGTTTTCTACTTTAAACGGTCAATGACAGTAGTCTTTACCACATGAACGGTTTAGAACTCGAGACTAAAAAAAAAGGTTCACCAAGCGATGAACGATAGTCGCAGTCGAACAGAAATCGTAGAGGGCAGCCCAGGAACAGCTATGTGATTCTCATCGCGTGGATATGCAATGAAAGCTTATTCTTCAGTTTGTACAAATAGAGCCGTTTTTCAGACGATCCAGACCGTTGGTATGATAGGCCCGTAATGGATGGATCAAATAACAGAAAATGACCTCAATAAAGCAATCCTAATAGTAAATATTTGTGACCCAAAAATTGTACGGTCTAGAAGATAAAACCGATTTGGCGTAGATTTCATTTGAAAAATGGAAGAAAATGAACAACGATGGTGTTGCCTTGGCTGATATCTATTATTTAGAGACTGGCCCAACAATATGTGGGTCATTGATAATAAAACGGAGTACACTGCAAATATCTTCCGGTCGTGATCGACGGTTGATGTGCGTGGAGGTTTGGAGCATGCACGAGCTGGTGGGTGTGTGTCTAAGATACTGATGTGTTACGGCGGTTACCACGTGCCTAGCGACAAAAATCTTCTTCTCGGCAACTTTTCGGACCTGAAATTTATCGGGAGATTTTCAACTATTTTGATTTTTCTCGCCAAGAAAGGAAATGTTTATTTTAAATTAAGTAAATTCAAAATTTAAATATACACTTATGGCCCGTTCGGCACCATGGATTTGAAGAGAAGTGAGGAGAAGTGGATTCCATGATATGAATTCTCATCAACTCCAATTCTTATCAATTCCAGATTTTCTGTTTGGCAGCAAAGATTTGGAGAGAAATCAGACATAAGGGAATGGACGGTGTAAATTTTAATTCCACCATATGCCCACCGTATTAGCCTCAATTTTTAAATCCATGTCATTCATCCATTTATACAGATCATTTTATGCCAGGACCCAAAAAATAAAGCAGATCCACATCTGAAGTGGACCATAAAACAAGAAAAAGTGGAGAGTGAGACCTTTATGATGCACAAAAGTTTTGGATTAAACTAATATTTATGTGGTCCCTTCATCCAAGTCTTTGTGACCTTATCGACAAGTAGGATAGAAAATATACATCATGTTGGGTCCCATAGTTAGGGACACATTATGTTGGGTCCCACTTTGGGGAGGATTTCTCCTCAAATCCCACCTTTTTTTTAGAGGATTTGAAAAAGAGGTAAAAGTGCCTTTTTTTTATTTCTCCTGGATTCCTCTCAAATCCACTTCTCATCAAATCCATGGTGACAGAATAAAGCAACCAGTTTCTCCTCACTTCTCCTCAATTCCACGGTGCCAAACGGGCCATTATATAATGAATTCTTTATTATTATTTTACTATTTTTCAAATTAAAGATGCCATATTTTCAAACTCCCCTATATTTTTTAGACCTACCCAACTCTGAGCCTTTTTGTTGAAAATATCATGATATTATAATGAGATTTTAAAAATCCTCGGTGATATGGCACTTTTTACATGCCAGATAGCCAGAGCTGCAGCTAGAGAATTTAAATAAAAAAATAATTGCTTAATACCTCATTAATGTAAATAATTATCTGCAGAGTAACTACGTTTAGATTCATTGACAGAGGTTTGGCTGGCCGATGGGAGCAAAGCGGCTCAGGTGGGCCCAACGTAATGTTTATGTGTAATCCACCCAGGCTACCTACCAGTTGAGTCACCATGTTAGGCCGGGGCTAAAAAATTAGCCTCATCGGCATTCTTGTGCACCTCACATTTGAAGAGAGTGCACAGGGTGACGCTCGCCTTCCAAACTGTTTCCCATTTGTGGCCCAGCTGAGTCATAATTGGAACTGATTTTTGGACCCATGACTAAATTTTAGTGTGGTATCTAATAGTTGGAGTGAATTTCATATAATCATATATCATGATGGCCAGGTGTATATAAATGGAGAGTTTACGTCTCTCTCCCAACTATTTCTTATTGTGTGGGTCAGCCTAATTGTTTATCCTAGACCTAATATGGGAGTACATGACATATGTTGTTGCTGAATTTTAACAACGAGAGAGGCGAGATCGGTAATCGCCTCGAGGATGTAGAGGAACATTGATTCATCAATTTGAGATCTGTAGAGACAAACAATGGCTAAGAGGGGGTCGCGGAGCGGCCGTTAGTTCTCGAATGCCTAAGTCAATCAAAGCTCTTTTGTATCAATAATTTCCTCTTTTCTTTTAATGAGTAAATATTTTCGTCCCTTGAAGATGAAGAGGACGTGTCTTTTTATAGACTTAGGTTACGGAATCGTGTTCCTATTAGGATGCTTAATCTCCGTGGAGGAGATCTCGGACCCCCGTTGGATCTTGCTCTTTTAGGAACTATCTTGCAATGAAATTCATGGATAATACATACAACAACAAAAACCAAAATCGGTTTGGATTATGTACAAGTTTGGCCAAACATGAACTGAATTCAACAAGTCCATGCTTTCATTCATTTCATTCCACAATTTCATTTCAAGGACAAGCTTATTCATTTAATTTTAAAGACAAGTTCATTTATTCATTTCATGCAAGAAGTTCATGCTAGTGGGGTAGTATCCAATCACAAACCTTGGTGACATAAACTTAAACCTACAAATAAACCTAAACCTAAACCTATTTCCCTAAACCTAAACCTAAACCCAAAGCCGAACCCAAAGCCGAACCCAAACCCCAACTCGAACCTCTATTCCTAAACTCAATTCCCTAAACCTAATCCTACACCTAAACCTAAACCTATTACCCTAACTTAAACCTAAACCTATTTCCCTAAATCTAAACCCGAATCTCTAAAGCTAAATCTACACCTAAACCTAAACTCAATTCCTTAGACCTAAACCTACACCCAAACCTAAACTTATTACCCTAACCTAATCCTAAACCTATTTTCCTAAACTTAAACCCATACTCAAACCTGAACACGAATCTCTAAACATAAGCCTAAACTTAATTCCCTAAACCTAAACTTACACCTAAACTTAAACCTATTACCCAAACTTAATCCTAAACCTAAACCCGAACCCGAACTCGAACCCAAATCCCTAAACCTAAACCTATATTTAAACCTAAACTCAATTCCCTAAACCTAAACCTATGCCTAAACCTAAACCTATTACCCTATCTTAAACTCAAACTTATTTCCCTAAACCTAAACCCGAACCCGAACCCAAACCCAAACCCGAACCCAAAATCCTAAACCTAAACCTAAACTCAATTCTCTAAACCTAAACCTACACCTAAACCTAAACTCAATTCTCTAAACCTAAACCTACACCTAAACCTAAATCTATTACCCTAACCTAATCCTAAACCTATTTCCCTAAACTTGAACCCGAATCCCTAAACCTAAACCTACACCTAAACCAAAACTCAATTCTTTAAACATAAACCTACACCTAAACCTAAATCTATTACCCTAACCTAATCCTAAACCTATTTCCCTAAATCCGAACCCGAATCCCTACACCTAAACCTATTACCCTATCTTAAACCCAAACCTATTTTCCTAAACCTAAACCCGAACCCGAACTTGAACCCAAAATCCTAAACCTAAACCTACACCTAAACCTAAATTCAATTCCCTAAACCTAAACTTATTACCCTAACTTAAACCTAAACCTATTTCTCTAAACCCGAACCCGAATCCAAATCCCTAAATCTAAACCTATACCTAAACCTAAACTCAATTCCCTTAACCTAAACCTATACCTAAACCTAAACCTAAACCTATACCTATTACCATAACTTAAACCTAAAGCTATTTCCCTAAACCTAAACCTGAACCCAAATCCCTAAACCTAAACCTAAACCTACACCTCATGTTTAGTAACCCGCCTCACCAAACTTAGTGACATCATCATGCAGCAATTTACATTGCTCTGCCAGGTGGATTTCCCAAACACATTTAATGTTCATCTAAGATTTGCTGTATACCTCTCAATCCCTTAACAACCCCTAATGCATCTAATTATTAGCTTCATTTCAATTCCATCCCACCTAATACCATTTAATTCAATGCACCAAACACCCCCTTAGGACATGCTACTAAACATGAGCTGAATCCAAAACTCAAGTGGGCCGCACAAGAGGAAACAATGGGGATTCAGTGACTACCATTGAAACATTTACATTGCCACAAAAGTTTAGGTTGAGTTTTTTTTTTCCACTTTATCCCAGAGGGAATGACCTTCTAAATGGTTTGGATGGCATATAAACATCAAGGTGTGGCTAGGAAGATTTCAATGGTAGGAAACTCTTTCTCCAGTTTTTCCTCTCATGTGGCCTCTTTGAGTTTTGGATCCACTTGATTTTTGGTCCCATGTCCTAAAAAAATTCGAAAAAATTGACGGACGGATAGTTTGGATATAACACATACATCATGGTGTGGCCCACTAATCTTAGTGATGTCAACTAACCAAGGACGTCAACATGTGTTAGAACTAGAAAAATGCTCGGATGCAGTTTTCTGGTGTTTTGTTGTTCTGGGGTTCTGAATAATAGAAACATTCGTAGACAATCACAAGCATTCACAAAAGTACACAAGAGAAGAGATATCGCAAGGCGAATTTTATTCCAGAGATCCTGAGATCGTGTACATTCCAGGCCGTGATCTAGCACGAGCCCTTAATTACATCAAATGATCGATGACCCTTGATTAAAAGGCAAAAGACTAGTCAGCGGGGACTATGGTCTCAGAGTTCATGGTCGTAGATACCTGTATTTGTGTGGTCACGGACCTGTATTTGTGTGGTCACGAAAACCTGTGTTTGTATGGTCGCGGAGACCTGTATTTGTATGGTGGCGGAGACCTGTATTTGTTGTGTTTTGTTATGGACTGATCCATCTTTGTACGAGTCGGATGTCTATGTCCCATGTTTTGTCCGGAGATCCGGGCTGAGACTGTCAGGGTTTATGGCTGAGATGGACGACTCTGGGCCCGTGCCTGTCAATGTAGGGACAGGTGACCTCGGGAAGTCCATTCTACAGTTGTGTGTACCTGCGCAGCTCAACCGGCGGATGCCGTTTGGATGGGTAGGGCATCGACTGTTCTTGAAGCGTCAGTCTTTAACAAATTATTTGTGATAGTTTAGAACTCTCCTGGCATGGTTTATCGTGTTAACCATAGTCCCCTTTGCTTAGTCCGGGCTTAAATCCGGGTCATGTTGTGATAGTACATGTAATGATGATGCATCAGTATGGTCCTGGGCGCTGGCGGACTCTTTTTGGGAGGATTGCTCCGTTCAACTTGTTGGATTGGATCAGACTCTGAAGGCTTGTATTCTGCTCATTGGGTGGCCCGGATGGGTCATTTGACCGCTCCATTGCGTCCGAAACGCTCGAAATACCCAAAATAGGCCCAAACGGGGCTAAAAAAGTCATAAAATAAGGATTTAAAGGTGCTGGAATGAACGCTCAAAGTGCTGATTTTTGTGATCCGCTGGCCTGATTTTACTGATGCGGTGGGGCCAGCGCGTCCAAAAATTGATTGTTAAAAATTGTCTATTTTCATGATGCGCTAGGCTATTTTTCTGATGTGCTGGGGCCAGTGCGTCCGAAAATAAGCTTGCTTCGCAATGTGCATTTTTCTGATCCGCTGGCCTATTTTGCGATGCGCTGGGGCCGATGCGTCCGAAAATAAGTTTGCTTCACAATGTGCATTTTTCTGATCCGCTGGCCTATTTTGCGATGTGCTGGGGCCAGTGCGTCCGAAAATAAGTTTGCTTCGCAATGTGCATTTTTCTGATCCGCTGGCCTATTTTACGATGCGCTGGGGCCAGTGCGTCCGAAAATGATGAGTTAAGTTGATGATTTATTTGATCCGCCGAGGGTTTTTCCTGATGCGCTGGATCACTTTTCTGATGCGCTGGGGCCAGTGCGTCCCAAAATGACGACTTAAGTTATTTCATCTCCGGACCTGTTATGGTCGGAGGTGCGATTTCAGCGAGGGGTTCCGGCGATCGGAAAAGGGTTCCGGCGATCGAAAAAAGGTTTTCCGGCGAAGAGGTTCGGCTCTCTCTCTCTCTGAATCTTGCAAATGAGGTGGTGGGAGGGGGTATTTATAGGTAAAGTCGTCCAATAGGAGGTCGACACGTGTAGCGCGTCGAGAAAATGGGTCGGCGTGTCGATAAAGTCACTTCGGCGCGTCTCAAAACGACATAGTTCGGAAGCTGATTTTTAGGGCGCGCTAGCTGTCAGTGCGCCCTGAAATTCCTGAAAATGCTTGATTTATTGGACGCGCTGAGGGTCAGTGCGTCCTAAAATTCCTGAATTTTGGATGCGTCGGATGAATTTCTGGACGCGCTGGGGGCAGTGCGTCCTGAAATTCAGTTTCTGAAAATGACTGAATTTCATGATGCGCCGGGTGAATTTCTGGACGCGCTGGGGGCAGTGCGTCCTGAAATTCAGTTTCTGAAAATGACTGAATTTTATGTGCGCAGGGTGAATTTCTGGACGCGCTGGAGGCAGTGCGTCCTGAAATTCACTTTGTACAAATGGTTGAATTTCACGATGCGTCGGCCAAGGATTTCCTTGATGCGCTGGACGTATTCGTGCTTCCCAAAATTGGGTTTTGCAGAACGGAGGGCTTGTGGGGTCCGCTTTGTGATGAATGTCGATGCACTGGTCCTATTTCTTCATAATTGAGGTATCCCTCCCAAATTTGGGGGTTTTGATCGCGATGACCGGTGGGGTCCACTACTGGCCCAATCTCTTGCCCTTTGGTTAAGTCTGATGCGTGTCGTGATTTGTGCTGCAATTTTCGATGCACTGGCCCTTATTTCAACCAAGTGAAGATTTGGGCACTCGGAATCATTGTTTCGAGGATCATCACTTTTGGGACCCCAACAGATGCCCCTCTGATGCGTTGGGATGGATGCGCGACGGTCCATGGCGATGCATCGGATTTTTCAGGTCCCACTATAAATAGGGAAGCCCAGGTCATTTCGTCATTTCGCTTTTATTTTTGACGATCAGAGCTCTCGGCCAGTGCATCGGATAAATCGCCAACGCGTCGAATAATAGTCGCCAGCACATCCAATTATTAGGTAGCGCGTCGAGTAATTCAGACTCGGGCCTTTTTCTCGATGCGCTACCCTCAGCGCTGCCATTAATTGGACTTAGGATTTTTCCCATTTTTTAGACGCGCCATAGCGTCGCGCGTATGTTAAATGATCGCGCTAACCTCAGCGCGTTGGTTAACTCAAAATCCCCTTTTTATTGACGCGCTAAGGCCAGCACGCCCTCCCGTGTTTCGTTAAAACCCATTTCATGACGCGTAGAGTTCAGCACGTTGCACCTTTGCAATTTTTTGATGTGCCAACCCCAGCACGTACTCGCGTGCCTGGGGAAACCCATTTGATGGACGCGCTAAGGTGTGGCGCTTATGAAAATTCGGACTTGGTGAAATTGCCATTTTCTGGACGCGCTGGGGCCGGCGCGTCATGTTTTTTGGACTTGTGAAGTTGCGCGATTTTCGCGACGCGTTGGGCTCTGCACGTGCAATTTTGGGACTTAGTGAAATTCATTGAATTTGTTACGTATACCGGCTCCCGCACATATATTTTCAAACTTGTTAAGTTGGCCCAATCGTTGAGCGTGTTAAGGCCAACGGGTACTGATTTCTGAGTTCGAGAAGTTGCCCAATTCTAGTGTCCTAATCTAGTACGCTTATCATGGCTTAACGCGCTCACCTTCGGGTTCATTTGATCATTGCTCACGATATTCGGGACTGTTGTTCCGGGTGCGCGGAGCTTCACGTACCCTCATATTCAACCTGATCGCCTTTGAGTGTTACCAGGGCCTGTGAAGCCTCACGCACCCAGCCCATAAGCCTTGGTGGAATCTGGGGTTTTGGCGATCTGCCGTGACTCTAAAGGGTGTGAGCCCCTATACCTCTGCTTCGCATTTGCGCACGCGCGCCAGTTGTCCTAGGGAGGCGTAGGGTCTCACGCACTTGGGAGATTTCCTGGTTGCATCAGTTTAATGGGCAATTCTAATGGTGAATTTAAGTGATGTTTCGAGCGTACCTTTGCATGTCTTCTTTTAGCCTTTCTTGTCTTTTACGCGAGTGGCTTCATGTGCTCTTTTTTTTTTCTTCTTTTCTTTTGTCGGACTGCCTCATTGGTTCATCCGTCTTGTTTTTTAGTAGACAATGGCCATAACACGCGCTTCTCTACGCGCGGCCCGGGATTGTATGAGGCGGCTTCTAAATGCTCTAGACCATCCTGAGGCTTGGTCATCTCTCGCCGGTCAATGTGAAGAGGTGGCCGAAGCCTTGACCCACCTCGGCGCGGACTCCCGCCCCATTCTTCGGGCTATCCAGAATGTCTCGGCGATGGCCTCCATCTCCGACGAGCGTAAGGAGGCCATCTCTAGCTTCATCGGCGATTCTTCCCTCTTGGAAGAATTGGCGGTCCTGGAGGCGGCGGAGACTTCTCTGGCTGCTTCTTTCCTATCCCTGTCGAAGCGACTTAGCTTCCTGAAGGAGGAGAAGAGGGAGAGCAGGCAATTTCTAGCTTGGCTTGTCCCATTGGCTAGAGGCCGAGTATCCGGATCGCCGCGTTGGCATCTGGAGGATGGTCAGGGAGGCTATACGGGAACATGACGACCTGGCGATCGACGTCTCTATAATAAGGAACTACGCCAATGCCGAGCACCTGAATTTTGATCTCGTGCAACAATGCATTTCCATCCTAGTGGACTTGATCTTCAAGGAAGGCCAGGTCCAGGCGAAAGTCGATGAGTTGAGGGCTCGGGTTCTCCCCCTGACGCAGGACTGAGATCCTCGCTTTCTGGCTTTGGGGAGGAGTCCCCGCAATTTTGAGTTGTTTTACATTGACTGTTGATTTTAAATCATTTTAAACAATTGCCCTTTAACAATTTAGACTTTTGGAATAGCCTTCATGGTTTGATGAATGCTAATTATACTTTTCCGCTTTACTTCTGTCTTTCCTCGCTTGTGCGTTTGTGACGATGATGTTATGGTTGTGGATGTTGTCATTTCATTTCTTTTCATTGGTTTCGAATGTGTTCCGCAGTGGCCTGGATCGGCGCTTGTACTTTGCTTACTTGCTGCTTCATATGCCTTTGGATTTCGTAAATGTTTGATTGATTTTATGAGGATATTTCCCTTTGCTCTGTACTTAAGTCCTTTTCATGCCGTTGCAGATTATAATGGCCAGCAATCCTTCACAAGCCAGTCCTTCGGGTCCGCCTTAGACTCCATTAAAGCGTAAGCGTGCTGCCGCCAAGCAGGTTTCCAGGCCGTCGGCTGAGAATCCGCAGTGGTTCCTCCCGCCGGAGACATTCAACTTTTATGAACGCATTTTGACTCTTCCGAAGAATGTTCAACAGAAGATACTCTGCGACAAGGCCCTACCGACCCCTCCTGACGAGGGTACTCAAGAAGAATGGGATGCGTGGTATGCTCCTTTGCAAGGTTTTCGGACCGACGAGGTTGTTGGGTCTGAGGAGGGCGAAGCGAGCCCAGTTGTGGCTACTCAGTCTGCTAAGCGAGGTCACCCAAAGACGACTGGAAAAAGCGCTAAGCAGGTCTATATGGAGAATCAAGCCAAGTCGAAGTCTAATAGAATGAGGGTTGTCTGGTCCTCCGCGAAGCTGGCGGTGTCATCTCTTGTGATTCGTAACCCCTACACAAAGCAATTCATCTAATTTCCCAAGAGCTTCCTGAGATATCGCTCTTTACCGAGTATTGAACCATCTGATGTGTGTCGCGCAAATTCATTTTACAGCGTCGATTCCTGGACGTCTGTTCCCGAGACATTCGTCAACTGCGCTGTATCCAAGAATGGTACACTGCAGTCTGTCCTTGGGGAGAAGGACATGATATTCTTGGAGCCAAACCACAATCCTCACCTGCCGTTTCCGACACATTACTACGAGACCTTACGCCAACGGTTTCGCCCTCTGTCCGATGCGGAAATTTGGCCGACCGCGGGTTTCAGGACCGGAGGACACCTGGGCCCCCACCCTGGCTATGAAGCTTGGGCCATCCGAATAGTCGAGCAACATGAAGAGACTTTGAAGCAAGTGGGTCTCCTACGGGCTATTCAGGCGACGTCGAGCTACTTTCATCGAGAACCATGCTTCTACAAGGGGTTCCTGAATCACTGGAGCTCTATTACAAACTCCTTCCACCTGCCGTACGGGGAAATGAGCATATCGCTCTGGGACCTGTACCGGATAGCCGGCCTTCCCATTCGCGGTAGAATTTATGATGAATGGACGCCCAGCGACGAGGAGCTATCCAAGAAGAAAAAGGGCGTCGATGAAGGTTTCTACTCTGAAGCCTGCTATGAATTGTTTACGGAGCTGCCGCAATTCCTGGGCTCCAGGGACAAAGTACCTTTCGAGGACTGGTTGATTTACTTCAGCCACGGTCTGAAGTGAGCTTCTTTACTTGACTTGCACTCTTGGCGTCCTGCTCCATTTTTCTTCTACTGATGGTTTTCTTCCTGTCTCAGCTTGAATTACGGATCATATGACGAAGGCCGCAGGGATAAGCTGGTTCTCGAGGCCAAGATGAAAAAGAAGTTCCCGCAACCGAACAAGCTATCTCCCACCTGCGAACTCGCTGGGTTCTTAGCCTACTGGCTATGCTGTGTGGCCCTCCCGAGCTCTAAGCAGGCGGATAGTGTGAGAGTCTCCTGTTTTGCTGTAGCAGGGAGTCTGGCTAACGGCCATCGTTATGCATTGGCCCCGGTGGTATTGTGCTCCATATATCGGGCTTTCGGCGGTGTCATCAGCAATAAGGGCTCGGCTTCCTTTGGACTAAATTCTTCTTATTGTGGGTGGCACTTCTTCTCGGGATGGCTCGAGGTTTACTTCCCATGGGTCTATGGCATAGAACTCAAAGACTTCATCCGGAGGGGGTTGGTTCCGTTACATGCATTTTAGAAGCGGAAGATGATCAGCGGAAACCTGGCGACTATCGAAGAAAAGATAGCTCGTCACGATGACGTCGACTTCTTCCTTTTCTCCGGGACCAATAGCGAAGATCCTGAATTACTTGATGATGATGAGAGTCTTGGCTCCTATGGGCGTTGCTTTTTGATATCTATCTGTCCGGGCTCACTGCCTTTGAGAGAAGGTGCTGAGTTTTGGAGAGAGCCATACTACCCGAATCGATTTGCCAGGCAATTTGGTTATGACCAAGGGGTACCAGAGACGCTCGAACCAGTGACGAGAGAGTAGTGGGCATACGGCACAGGACCGATCCATTGGAAATGGATATGGCGACAGCTCCTGCTCACCAGATCGGGTTATTCTTTCATTGTCCCAGGCACAGAGTATATCCCTGGCGCCACATACGGATGGATGAGGTGGTGGGCTCACCAATATTCCTTGATCCGAAACAATCAACACGTAACCGACCCTGTCTTTGTCTCTCCTCCGATTGTCAATCCCGCTCCTGCCGACGGCTTGGGTTATGTGGCAGAGGCGCTTCGTCAATTGGCTACTCCGGGCGCGTAGAAGTTTATGACCTCTCTGAATGTTATAATAGATCATGAGAAACCCGAGCACACGCTTGAAGGGTGGGTCGCCTATGGGCAGAGGGTCACATTGCAAGGGAACCCGGATTCCCCGCTCGTTGGTCCCATGGCAGAGGGACAGAGAGAGCGGTACGATATTGGTGATGGCGATGATGACGAGGCCGACGTGGCTGGTGATGCCGGTGGAGAGGAGGATGCCGGTGATGACGACGGAGGGGACGATAATGATGATGATGTTGGTGATGGCCATGATGGGGGAGGTGGTGTTGATGAGGAGATCATCAGAGAGGGTGGAGAGGGTGATGGCGAGGGTGGAGGAGAGGGTGATGTCGCGGCGGCAGGTACCCCACCGACCGGTGGTCAGGGAGGTCATGGTCAGAGTCCAGCGAGTCGGACGAGCCTGTCCAGACGTTCTGTTCCTGGGGATAGTGATTCTGAACTGTCTCCTGAACGTTCTGGTCCTCGAGTAAAGACCGCTCATCGCGTCCCTGTCACTGACGGGGGAAAGAAAATAAAGGACCTGCTGAAGCTGTACAGGGCTGAGAAAGCACGGAGCCGACTCCCCCAGGTTGCCGGCAGTGTCCCGACTGATGATGCGAGCGGACCAAGGGAAGAAGGGGAGATGAGCTCGCAAGCGGGCCTCAGCGGAGATCATCCCATGGAAGAAGGTGAAGGTAATGAGCCAATATACGAGAGATCTGTTCCCGAGGCAGACACAGGACCCATCCCCATGGACATCGATCGTGAGCCACGAGCTGAAGATCCCCTCAGTGTCGACCCTGTCAATACCGAGGCTGCAGCGGACCCTAGCCCTGTCCCCGAGGCGAGACCTGTTGTTGCTACGGAAGAAGCATCGCTCCCTTCCCGAGGAACCATGCCTGCAGATGCCGCTAGCGCACCAGAGCCTATGGCCGAAGTACCCCTGACCGCTGAACCAGTTCAAGCTATCTCTGTCCCCCCGATCGTTGTTCTTCCTTCCCCTGAATTGCCTGAGCCGGCAGCGGAAGTTGCAGCTGGATGTGCCCCTAGCTCGTCAATACCTGTTGCCTCCACTAGTGCACCGGGTGATGAAATCCCTGCTGGTATACTACTTTCCTTTACTGCTTTGGTTGCTTCTTTTCTTTCTCCAGTGTGCTAATGTTTACCGTTTCTTTTACCAGCCACTGCCCCTGCCAGCGTCTCGGTTCCTGTAGTCTCGCCTTAGGCATTCCTTTCATCTCTCCGAGGCCTGTCAAGGACTAAAGCGAATCTTTTCAGGAGCTTACTGTCTGATATCATTGATTCATTGAAGAATGAAGACGAATGGTCTATCTTGGACGAGGCATTGCAAGCGTTGGAGCTTAACGCCACGTGGCTCGGGATTGACATCTCTTCGATAGTCAGCCACGTGTTTCAATTCAAAGATGGGATGGCTCAAGTGAACGAGGCGAGGCACCTCAAGGTTGACCCTTCTGTCGAAGAAAAACGCGGTCACTTACAGTCCCTTCTTTTGGAACTTGAGTCACACGAGGCGGACGTGGCCGCAGTATAGAGGGATTGACAGGCTGTAGACGTTGAATGCCAAGAGGCTACCGGACGTCTCGCGGAGATTGAAAATGAAATGGCCCGATTACGAGATGAACATTCTGTCGTCCATCTCAAACTTTCGAAGTTCAGTGGTCAGAAGGCACGCCTGCAGTCTTCTATCGACCAGCGCGAGGTGAAGTGTAACGCCGTGAGGGCACAAGTTACGGAGCTGAAGCGGTCTCTCCAAGATACTCCTGACCCTGCCCAAGTCTTAGCCGAGGCTGAGGCAAGACAGAAGGCGATCAAAGAATCTGCAGTCAACTTATTAGAACAATGTTTGAAGACTTTAGATAGTTGAACTGTAATAATCTTCACTTGTAATTTGAAACACGTTGGAATATGTTGTAGTGAATGTTGTAACAATATGTATACTATTGCAGTCTTGAATTTATATTGTGCTTTTAGCCTGCTTGCCATTTTACTTAAATTTGAATGCGAATAGATTGGGCCTTTCGGAAAGGAACGTCCCCCTGTTAGGACTTAAACCCATGCTTATGGGAACAAAGACTTAACCAGGTCTTGGTTCAGGGCTTATCCCAATTCTGGATGTCCTTGGAGAGACTGGGGTGTCCTGCTCGACGTGTCCTGAGTCTTATTGGCTTCTCCGATACCTGTGTAAGCACAAAATAGACGATTAGCATTTTAGTTTAGTGATTGCATGGTATCCTTTATTTTGGTATTTACTTTAGTACACTTTTCCTTCTATCGGGGTGTTTACAACTTGCAACGACAAGCCTCTGTTAAGTGTAATATCTTTTCAAGAACCGACCATTCACCAGCGAACTGATGCCCTGCCCTTTGCAATCTATCACTCGATAGGCTCCGTTGGAATATACTTCATCGATAATGCAGACGGGATCCCATTTTGGGTCGAATTTACTTTTCAGCCCTTGGGTTGGTGCCGGTCGCTTCATCATTAGCACGAGATCGCCCTTCTTGAATGCTCTACCCCTGACACGCTTATCGTATGCGGCGGAAATTTGCTTTTGATACATTTCGAGCCTTTGTTGGGCAGCGAGCCTCTTTTCATCTAAATTATCGAGTTTGATCATCCAGCTCTTGGCATTATACTCGGTTGTCAGGGAGTGTCAGAGAGCGACCCGTAGTGACTCAACTTGTATTTCCATCGGGATCACAGCTTCCGTACCGTATACTAGCCAGTAGGGTGTGGCTCGAGTAGCTGTGCGGTGTGTAGTTCGGTATGCCCAGAGTGCTTCGGGTAATCTTCTGTCCCAGTCCTTCTTATTGTCTGCCACTGTCTTTTTCAGAATCTTCACAATAGTCTTGTTGAATGCTTCGGCCAGTCCATTCGCAGGGGGATAATAGGGCGATGAATAACAATGCTTGATCTTGAATTTTGCACACAGTTTATCAGTAGTAGCGTTCTTGAAGGGTGTCCCGTTGTCCGTGGTGATTCTCTCGGGGATACCATGTCGGTATAATATAGTGTGACGAATAAAACCTTTGACATGTCTGGCTTTTACAATCCTCAGGGCGACTGCCTCAGCCCATTTGGAGAAATAGTCGGTCGCTGCAAGGATGTACTGATGCCCCTGGGAGGATGGTGGACTAATCGGCCCGATTACGTCCATGCCCCATGCTGCAAAAGGCCAGGACATTACCGACTGATGCAATTCTTCGGATGGTGAATGTATAATATCGGCATGGACTTGACACTGGTGACACTTCTTCACGTATTCTATTGTGTCTTTTGCCATAGCAGGCCAGTAGTAACCCATGTGTCGCACGTGATGATGTAAATTCTTCCCTCCCTGGTGAGCACCGCATTCTCCTCCGTGAGCTTCTTTCAGCGTGTCACGTGCTTCTTCTCGGTTTAGACATCGCAGCAGTACTCCCTCGTATGATCGTTTGTAAAGCACATCATTATGGAGTACGAATGAATTGGCGCGTCTTCTGATTTGTGTGCGCATTTTGGGATCTTCCGGTAGAAATCCGTACTTCAGATAATCAATGAATGATTTTCTCTAATCATCTTCCTCTGTGATCTCAAAGCAGCAAATGGGATTGACACTCAATTCTCCACTGCGCAATGCAGTCGTTGGCAGGATTCTTCTTTCTTTAATTGTTACCTGAAGTGGGCTGCCTCCAGGGTTGGTTAGAGCAGCGGCTAAACTGGCAAGTGCATCTGCTTGTACATTCTCCTGCCTTGGTATGTGCGAAATACTGCTGTTCCGAAACTGATCGAACATGGATTGCGCCTGGTGGCAATAGGGTGATAACTCGGGTTTGCAGACTTCGTACTCTGTCGTTAGTTGACCGATGACAAGCCTAGAGTCACCATAGATATGTATTTCCTTGATCTGCATCTCTAGGGCCAACTGTAACCTGATGATAAGAGCCTGGTACTCTGCTTCATTGTTGGTGCATGCCGGGACTAACGTGAATGAATAAGGTAACAAGTCTCCTTGCGGACTGATGAACATGACTCCTGCCCCTGACCCTACAGCTCTGGCTGCGCCGTCGAAATACATCTCCCAATGGCGTGCTTCATTAATCGTCATAACCTGATCGTCTGGGAGGTCATATTCTATTTCTTCACCGCTCGGTACTGGATGTGCGGCAAGGAAGTCTGCGATAGCTTGCCCTTTGACTGCCCGAGCCGGCATGTACGTCAAGTCGAATTCTAACAAGAGCAGGGCCCACTTGGCCAGCCGCCCAGACAACATGGGTCTATTCATGAGAAACTTGAGGGGATCCGCTTTGGATATCAACGTTATCTGGTGAGAGAGACAGTAATGTCTAAGCTTTTTGATAGCAAAAATCAGCGCCAGACAGATTTTCTCGATCGCTGAGTAATTAAACTCGGCTCCCACTAGCGTTCTTCAACCCAAACGGCATCACGTGGTAACAGTATATGCCCAATGTTGTACGGAATGTTGTTGATTCCTCATCCTCTGGGGCTATACGAATCTGATTATACCCTGAGTAACCGTCCATAAAGGACATCACCGCGTACCCTGTCGTGCTGTCGATCAGTAGTTTTGGGATAGGCAGTGGGAAATCATCCTTAGGGCATGCTTCATTGAGGTTCCGAAAGTCTACGCAGATTCGGATTTGACCACTCTTTTTCTTGACCGGCACAATATTTGAGATCCATTGCGGGTATTTGACCTCTCGGATGAACCCGTCTTGGATTAACTTTTCGACCTCTTCTTCGATTTTGGGCACTATGTCTGGGTGGAATCGTCGTTGAGGCTGTTTGACCGCTTTCTTCCCTTTCAAGATGCCCAACTTGTGCATCGCAATTGTTGGACTGAGCTCTGGCATTTCTGAGTATGTCCAAGCGAACACGTCCCTGTTCTCTTTTAACAGTTGGATGTATTTCTCTTTCTCCTCTTCTGGGACATTTTTACTCAGGTATGTATTTCTAGGGTCCTCTGGGGTTCCCAGATTTATTTCTTCGAGCTCATCTATCGTGGGCTGTCCCCCATCTTCTATCTGTGCAGGTGCGGCGCTGGGTTGGATGACGTCGACTGCTCCTTGTAGCTGTACCTCTTCCGTGGGACTGATTGTTACCATGTTGACATGTCTAATCTTCATCTTTGCCCCTAACCCTTCTCTGCCTTGATAAGCTTCGGTGTTTTCTTCGAACGGTGCTAACATGCGACCATTCGAGGCTGATTCCGAGTAACAGAAACTTATATTCTTCATGATGTTACGGCTAACCTCACTGTACCTTTCCTCTTCTATCGGTTAAGGTAAACGGAGCGATTTTTCAGCCTCGTCCTTGGACTGTGCGGGTTCACTTGACACTGAATAGAATTTGATTTCTTTCTTCGTACTGGCACTTGGCAGTACCACAAACTGGCTAGGAGCCCTTGGGAAAGGTTTAACTCTTCCTATTTTCGGTACCGGCATGTTGAAGCTAGATTTGAGCACACTCATGTGCTGATTCGATATCATCTCTAGGACGGACTGCCCGGGCTGTCGCAAGTGCTTCGGGATTATGTAAAATTTCTTGGTAGTCCTTTGAGGTTCTTCAGCTGACTGACCTGTGGCTTCTTTCTGAGTAATGAACTGAGGTTTGCCTCTCTGTTCGAACTTGCTGACTTTAGGTTTTGCCCCTTGCCCTTCCTGCGTTACGTCGGGCTTCTTTGTGACCTCTCTTTCGTCGACCAGGTCATAGTACCGGGCATCAACCAAGAATGATTCTGCAATTGTATACGGCTTTGGGTCCGCTGCCACTCTGTACTGAACTCCCTCTCTGTTGTATTTGAAGCACTGATGATAGGTTGAGGGAACGACGGGATTCTGATGGAGCCACGGCCTCCCTAGCAGAAGATTATACGTTGTTACTGCGTCGATCACTGACATGTTACTTTCGTCTTCAGCTTTTCAATTTCTATCATCACGGTAATTGACCCTAGAGTGCACTAGCTGTCTTGATTGAACCCTTGAATAACCATGGTGCTGGGTCGCAGGGCTGATGGTCTATAACCCAACCTCTGTAGTGTCTTCAACGACATGATGTTTACTGCGGACCCATCGTCAAGCATGCATCACTTAGTTTTCGTATCTCTAATCGTTCCAGTGACCATCAACAGACGGTTGTGGTCTTCGGCTTCAATCGTGCGGTCTTCTTCGGAGAATATAATTACAGAGGGGTGATCTATCTGCATTGCTTGCTGAATCGATGCATTTCCTTCCCAAAACTTGTCTGGGTCGTTCATTTCTGTTTCGATTTCTGTCATCATCACTTCTCTGGCTTCACTGTCTAGCAGCGCGTTGATTAACATCTCCCTGTACACTTTTGAGAGACACAAGGCGTCCTATATGCTCAAGCGAGCCGGGACCCTTCGCAGGTGTGACACGACGTCATAAACTACTGGTGCTGCCCCTTGCCTTGGCTCCGGCCGACTGGACGTGGCCTTAACAACTTTCTCTTTCAACTTCTGCCCTTGGGGCCTCGTTGAGGGTATATCCGGGTTTCCGTCTTCTTGCATCAGGTCGATTGGTTCTGGCCGAATGCGTTCCGGCATTTGCCTTCCGGATCAAAGGATGACGGCATTGACTTCTTTTTTACCTGCCCGCAATGTCTCTTCCGTTGATGGATGTTCTGTAAATGACACCATCGCACAATGTACCTGAGCCTCTATAAGTCGGCTCTTCTTTCTCGTCCCTTTCTTCTTGCGGTCAAGGAGTCTTCTTCGATTCTCGAGCCTTTTTTGGCTGCTAACCAAGGTCCAGGGTTCTTCAGGTTCGGGGAACGGGATTTACGATTGGGTGCTTTCGTCTGAGGGGAAGGCTGAAACTACCCCCGCTGTTTCCTTCGTTGTCATTTCTGGTGCCTTCATACACCCCTTGGTTGATCAACCCCTGTATTCTTCCCTTTAGACTAAAACAGTCTTCTGTCTTGTGGCTCAGACACCGATGGTATTTACAATACCGGGGATCATTTACCTTCCCAACTTCGTGGGGCCGAATCGGTTCTGGCAAGCGGATTACCTTTTCTTCCACTAATTGTTCCATGATGGGGATCAGATCGGCCATGTCGAAGGTGTACGGGCCGTTGCCTCTTTCTCTCTCGGCTATTGTTATTCTTTGGAAAACATAAGGCCTCTTGCCTCTGTCTTGGGTAGGCGTTGCTTTCGTGTCTGTCTTGGGATCCACGGCGGGCCGCTTCCGATCTATCATACTTTTACCTTTGTTTATATTGTGAGTTTCTGCAATCCCTACTCCTTCTCTTTTCTGCCTTTCGGGCCTGAGGTTCACTCGTGCTGCGGCTTCTTCTACCAGGTGTGCTTTGGTGGCCAGTTCTCAGAAAGAGTGAAAACTATTCCCTGATAACCCGTACGATATCATTGGGTCTAGGGCTCGCATACACATCTTTATCTGTTCTTTCTCACTGGGCAACTCTTGGCATTGAGCGGATATTGTCCCCCATCGGTCCATGAACCTCTCCACGGGTTCGCCCTGTCTTTGTCTGATCAAGGCCAGATCTATTACTGATGTTTCTCTTTCTATAGAGAAGAATTTTGAGATAAAACTGTCTCGCATCTGCTCCCACGACTTCACTGATCCGGCTGGTAGCGACATGTACCATTGAAAAGCTTTCCCTGTCAGCGTTGACCCGAATAACTGCATACAGTACTGCGGGACGGTCGACCAATTTCCCAATGCTGTGAGGAAGCGAGTGATATGTTCCTCTGGCGACCCCCTACCGTCAAATTTTTTGAAATCCGGACATCTGAAGTTGACCGGAAATGGTATTTCTTCTATCTCCAGCGGGTATGGGACCTGATATTTGTACCCAGTTCCTCTTTCCTTCTCCTTTTATTGTCGCATGAGACTTGTAATTGTTTGCGACAGTTCCTCTCTCGTCATTTGCGCAATCGGGACTGCTATTCGTTCCACTGGAACCCTCCTGGCCTGGGTAAGTGGCTCGGCACTAGCTGGCCCTTCCGCTGCCCCTTGAGATTCTTCGGCTAATGGGCGCGTAGGTGGTGCAAGGCTTCGAGTAGCATTCTGAGCTATTAAAGTGGTCAATGCTTCCTGAATTACCCTCATTCGTTCATTCGTTTCTCGATTAGCCTGAACTAATCTGTCGATCTGATCTTGGACTGTAGGCAATTCGTCCGCTTCATATGATCCCTCTTCTGCCTCTGCTACTTGAACCATTGCGATCAGCACCGGTTGGGCCTTCTGAACCTGCCCCTGTCCTGGCTTGAGAATTGTCATGGGCTTGCGTGGTCCTGGTCGACTTACGTGTGACACGGGTGGTCTTGGACAATGGCGGAAACTGTTCGATCGTCATCGCAGGCACCGAAGACTTGGTTAATGCGACCTAACTACTGATGGAAATCTTCTGCCCTTGTTTTGGCTGCCATTGTCTCTTGGTCGCAAGGCGAGGTCTTGCAACATTCACCTTCTTATACGCGGCTAAGCTGGCTGTTTTCTTCTGCTCTTTCTTTTGTCGGCGCGTTTTGACCAACTGCCATCCTGAGTTAGAAGTAGTCGTTGTGGTTAGGATGAAGCGAGGGAAGCTGAAGCCTCCAGTGGCAAGGAAGGTGCACAAACTGTTCATTGAGCATGCCATTTCTTCTGTCCTAGTATCTTGCTAATTCTGTTATGTCATAAAAATCATTAGAACAGTTCACAAGTGCGGTCGGGAGTATGAGCCCATCGATCGCAGTGCATAAACTGACAAAATAAGCAAGACGGAGGCAAATACGTGTAGTTGTGAAAATTTGTGGGTTTGAAAACCTTTTAAATGTCTATTGCCTTAAAGATGAAGGGAAGAACGTTCCCGTTGAGAGTCGCCAGTTTGACGCCCGAGAGCGCCGAAACATTACACCTCGCAGTAACTTTTCTATGCGTAGATTCGTGTTTGTAAGTGATTGATCTTAGAGTGTTCCTATATTCAGATATAACCAGAGATTCTGGTATGGTTCGATCCCTAGCAGAGTCGACAGTTTGTTAGAACTAGAAAAATGCTCGGATGCAGTTTTCTGGTGTTTTGTTGTTCTGGGGTTCTGAATAATAGAAACATTCGTAGACAATCACAAGCATTCACAAAAGTACACATGAGAAGAGATATCGCAAGGCCAATTTTATTTCAGAGATCCTGAGATCGTGTACATTCTAGGCCGTGATCTGGCACGAGCCCTTAATTACATCAAATGATCGATGACCCTTGATTAAAAGGCAAAAGACTAGTCAGTGGGGACTATGGTCTCAGAGTTCATGGTCGTAGAGACCTGTATTTGTGTGGTCACGGAGACCTGTATTTGTGTGGTCGCGGAGACCTGTGTTTGTATGGTCGCGGAGACTTGTATTTGTATGGTCACGGAAACCTGTATTTGTATGGTCACGGAGACCTGTATTTGTTGTGTTTTGTTATGGACTGATCCATCTTTGTACGAGTCGGATGTCTATGTCCCATGTTTTGTCCGGAGATCCGGGCTTAGACTGTTAGGGTTTATCGCTGAGATGGACGACTCTGGGCCCGTGCCTGTCAATGTAGGGACAGGTAACCTCGGGAAGTCCATTCTACAGTTGTGTATACCTGCGCAGCTCAACCGACGGATGCCGTTTGGATGGGTAGGGCATCGACTGTTCTTGAAGCGTCAGTCTTTAACAAATTGTGTGTGATAGTTTAGAACTCTCCTGGCATGTTTTATCGTGTTAACCATAGTCCCCTTTGCTTACTCCGGGCCTGAATCCGGGTCATGTTGTGATAGTACATGTAATGATGATGCATTAGTATGGTCCTGGGCGCTGGCGGACTCTTTTTGGGAGGATCGCTCCGTTCAACTTGTTGGATCGGATCGGACTCCGAAGACTTGTATTCTACTCACTGGGTGGCCCGGATGGGTCATTTGACCGCTCCATTGCGTCCGGAACGCTCGAAATACCCAAAATAGGCCTAAACGGGGCTAAAAAAGTCATAAAATAAGGATTTGAAGGTGCTGGAATGAACGCTCAAAGTGCTGATTTTTGTGATCCGCTGGCCTGATTTTACTGATGCGCTGGGGCCAGCGCGTCCAAAAATTGATTGTTAAAAATTATCTATTTTCATGATGCGCTAGGCTATTTTTCTGATGCGCTGAGGCCAGTGCGTCCGAAAATAAGTTTGCTTCGCAATGTGCATTTTTTTGATCCGCTGGCCTATTTTGCGATGCGCTGGGGCCAGTGTGTCCGAAAATAAGTTTGCTTCGCAATGTGTATTTTTCTGATCCGCTGGCCTATTTTGCGATGCGTTGGGGCCAGTGCATCCGAAAATAAGTTTGCTTCGCAATGTGCATTTTTCTGATCTGCTAGCCTATTTTGCGATGCACTGGGGCCAGTGCGTCCGAAAATGATGAGTTAAGTTGATGATTTATTTGATCCGCCAAGGGTTTTTCCTGATGCGCTGGATCACTTTTGTAATGCGCTGGGGCCAGTGCGTCCCAAAATGACGACTTAAGTTATTTCATTTCCGGACCTGTTATGGTCAGAGGTGCGATTTCCAGCGAGGGGTTCCGGAGGTCGGAGAAAGGTTTTCCTGCGAAGAGGTTCAGCTCTCTGTCTCTCTGAATCTTGCAAATGAGGTGGTGGGAGGGGGTATTTATAGGTAAAGTCGTCCAATAGGAGGTCGACACATGTAGCGCGTCGAGAAAATGGGTCGGCGCGTCGATAAAGTCACTTCGGCGCGTCTCAAAACGACATAGTTCGGAAGCTGATTTTTAGGGCGAGCTAGCTGTCAGTGCGCCCTGAAATTCCTGAAAATGCCTGATTTATTGGACGCGCTGAGGGTCAGTGTGTCCTGAAATTCCTGAATTTTGGATGCGCCGGATGAATTTCTGGACGCGCTGGGGGCAGTGCGTCCTGAAATTCAGTTTCTGAAAATGACTGAATTTCATGATGCGCCGGGTGAATTTCTGGACGCGCTGGGGGCAGTGCGTCCTGAAATTCAGTTTCTGAAAATGACTGAATTTTATGATGCGCCGGGTGAATTTCTGGACGCGCTGGAGGCAGTGCGTCCTGAAATTCACTTTGTACAAATGGTTGAATTTCACGATGCGCCGGCCAGGGATTTCCTTGATGCGCTGGACGTATTCGTGTTTCCCAAAATTGAGTTTTGCAGAACGGAGGGCTTGTGGGGTCCGCTTTGCGATGAATGTCGATGCACTGGTCCTATTTCTTCATAATTGAGGTATCCCTCCCAAATTTGGGGGTTTTGATCGCGATGACCGGTGGGGTCCACTACTGGCCCAATCTCTTGCCCTTTGGTTAAGTCTGATGCGTGTCGTGATTCGTGCTGCGATTTTCGATGCACTGGCCCTTATTTCAACCAAGTGAAGATTTGGGCACTCGGAATCATTGTTTCGAGGATCATCACTTTTGGGACCCCAACAACATGTAATCCTTTTCAAGTGAGACTTCGAACTCACCCAAGCAAGTGCAGCCCTTACTGTGGGCCCACATGATGTATGTATTCTATATCCACTTTGTCCATCTGTTTTTCCATATCATTTTAGGGCATTATCTAAAAAATGAGGCAAATCCAATTATCATGTGGGCCATAACATAGGAAACGGTGGTGATTGAATGCCCTACCATTAAAAACTTCATGGGGCCCATTATAGTGTTTATTTATCATCCAAGCTATTCATTAGGTCACACAAACTTGGATGAAGGGAAAACATAAATATCAACTTCATCCAAAACTTTTCTGGCCATCAAGAAGCTTTTAATGATAGGCGTTTAATCACCACTCCACATAAGATTGAGATCTTCTTCATTTTTGTGATCATTCCCTAAAATGATATGGAAAATAGATGGATGGCATGGATAAAACACATACATTATGGTGGGGCCACATAACATTGTTTGATAGCTAGGGGCTACTGACATCGTTAGTACGCAATCAAGATACACAGGTTGGGTGGACCCTTGACTATGAGGCCCACTGTGATGTATGTGACTACATCCATGTCCATCTGTATTGAAAGTTCATTCTTTGATCCAAAAAATGAAGCCGATCCAAATCTCAGGAGGACCATAGTACAGAAAAGAGTGGTAAATGACCATTAAAAATTTCTTGTGGGCCACAAAAACTTTGGATTAAGATATCTTCATCTAGGTCTTTATGACCTTACCAACTGGTTGGATGGCAAATAAATATTGGATGGAATATAAACATTTTGGTGGAATTCATGAAGTTTTTAATGGTATGGATTCAATCACAACTATGGAGAGGAGGCAAATGTGTCAAATTAACATATTTCAAACATTTCAGACGCTAGTTAACAAACGGGTTGTGATAGATTCCATACTTAGTTTCCGACTTTAGATTCAAACTTTAGATTCAGGCTTTAGACTTCAGATTTAACAAACGGGGCCTTAGGCCATTCCAAAACTCAGGTGAGCCCCATCAAGTGCTTTTAGATATTTTAGGTATGATTTGCTTTCATTTTATATGGTGCGACTATTCGTTAATTTAATGGGTTACCCGTAACCCGACCCGTTTAATCCACTAGGCCAATTTACTCATCAGATGGCCACACCGTTGATGAGGACAACTGATAGTCTGACCCAACATACAGCTGTGGTCCACCTAGTGGGCCCATTCTATCACCGAAAACAATAGGATTCACTAGTGAGATAAAGAGGAATCACCTGTACATTGCAATATTGCATATGATTGCCACGGTTCACAGGTGGGCCATGGTTTGGTGATCTAGACCATTATGTAAATAGGTTAAACGGGATAACGGGTGAATAGGGCTGCACATCTATTCGATCAATTCAATTTTGGATGAAATTGAAATTGAATTGATCCTTATTTTTCAAATAGGGCTGCACATGATGGAATATCCACATCAAGTGGGCCCCATATGATAGATGGTCCACACTAAAGGTGGGTCCCACATGATGGACTATCCACGTTAGATGGAACAACAAGATGGATGGTTGACATCAATGGTGGGTCCTACATGATGGAATATCCACATCAAGTGGGGCCCACATGATAGTGGTCTACAATAAAGGGGGGACCTACATGAGAAGATAAAGATGGGAGGGGTGAACGCTACGCTACGCGCTATTTGACCCAAACTTAACCCGCACTTAACTCGACCCGAACCTGACATGAGCTAACGTATTGCAACCTTTAATTATTACCATGTACAATTAACCTAATAATATTTAGTACATACTAGTAACGCGTGGGTAGTCTTATCATCCAACACATACATCCACATATCAAAAAACAATACAATCACGGATAGTTCTGATGCACATCTGGGTACCCGTACTCAATTTCAGACTTTTATTACTGTACATAGCAAATGTACAGCCTTATTATTGTCTCAATAGCGGTTCCCACCTTCCAGAGACCCCCGCTCAATATCCACTCATCAAATCGACCATGATGTATTTGTTATTTCCACACCATTTATCTATTTTGTCATATCATAGCAGGGGTTGACCGAAAAAACTCCTGCCCATTTTCAAAGTCTAAGTGGGCCCCACCTCATATGAGTGGACCTCACCCCTGACGGCGTTGATATAACATATGCAGCACAATGGACCCAACAAATGGATATAATAAGACACATATTCAAACTTATACCACAATTCCCACTATCTAGGGACCAAGTCATCAAAATCATACTCCATTACATTAATAATATATATATATATATATATATATATATATATATATATAGTTATTTATTTTATATTCTCAGCCAGTCTCATCATCCAATACATACATTCACATATCTAAAAACAATACAACCACGGATAGCTCCGGCGCACATTCGTATACCCGTACTTAATTTCAGGCTTTTATTGTTGCACATAGCAAATGTACAGCCTTATTATCGTCTAAATAGCAGTTCACACCTTCCAGAGACCTCCGCTCAATATTCCACTCATCAAATCCACCATGATGTATTTGTTATTTCCATATCATTTATTTATTTTGCCATATCATAGCAGGAGATGACCGAAAAAACTCCAACCCAAACCCAAAGTCTAAGTGGGCCCCACCCCATATGAGTCGACCTCACCCCTGATGGTGTGGATATAACATATGTAGCACAATGGACCCAACAAATGGATATAATGAGACACATTCAAACTTATACCACAATTCCCACAATCCAAGGACCACTGCTCAAAATCAAACTTCATTACATTAAAAATATATGTATATATAAATAGTTATTTATTTTATATTCTCAGCCAATCTCATCATCCAACACATACATTCACATATATAAAAAAAAAAAAATTACAACCATGGATAGCTCCGACACACATTAAGGTACTTGTACTCAATTCTGAATTTTTATTGCTGTACATAGCAAATGTACAGCCTTATCATAGTCTCAATAGCGGTTCCCACCTTTTAGAGACCCCCGCTCAATATTCATTTGGATCCACCATAATGCACTTGTCTATTTTTACCGCAATATATTTATTTTGTCATATCATAGCAGATGATGAATGTAAAAAGTTTAGCACAAACCCCAAGTCTAAGTGGGCCCCACCACTGACTGCGTGGATTAAACATATGTAGCACGGTAGGCCCACGACAATGGATATAATGAGAGACGTATCCACACTAAACATGTATATAATGAAACATATCCAACCAACTAGTAACAACAGTTTCCATCTATGTTTTAGGCTACTCAGCTATTTAAGCTACTTCGCTAATCAATCTACTTGGCCAATCAAGCTGCTTAGCTACTTAAGCTACTTGGCTAATCAACCTACTTAGCTAATCAATCATTTTAAAAATTTATTTGGGCAAAAAAATGACGAAGATATAGATCCTAAGTGGAACACAACATAAGAATCAACGGTGATTAGATCCAAGGTTAGTGTTTACATAGCCCTTCACTCGAGAATTAGTTTGATACTTCTTGCCCAAGCCTTACCCAATGTTGGGTAGGTCATGGGTAGGGGTGGTTAACGAACCAAACTGTTTCCTAAGATAAGGTTCACCTGAGATTTGGATATGCTTCATTTTTTAGCTCCTGTGATGATTTGGTGAAATGTATGAACAAAATGGATTCAGAATACATGTGTGTAAACGAACCAAACCAAACCAAGCTAAATACAATTGTGTTTGGTTTGAGTTTGATGACTGCTAGAACTGAAAATTCAGCAATGACATTTTCTGAGTATTGTTGCTCTGGGGTTCTGAGTAATAGAAACATTCATAGACAATTACAAGCATTCATAAAAGATACACAAGAAGAGATATCGTAAGGCAAATTTTATTCCAGAGATTCTGAGATCTTGTACATTTCAGGCTATGATCTGGCACAAGCCCTTAATTACATCAAATAATCGATGACCTTTGATTAAAAGGTAGAAGACTAGTCAGCAGGGACTATGGTCTTAGAGTTTGTGGTTATAGAGACTTGTATTTGTGTTGTTATAGACTGAGCCATCTTTGTATTAGTCAGATGTCTATGTCCTATGTTTTGACCAGAGATCCGGGTTGAGACTATCAAGGTTTATAACTGAGAGGAATGACTTTGGGTCTGCACCTGTCATGTTTGGACAGGTGATCTCGGTAAGTCCAATATGCAACTATGTGTATCTGAGTAGCCCAACCGACGGATGCCGTTTGAATGAGTAGGGCATCAACTGTTGTGTTGTAGCAGTTCATAGCAATTGCTTTGTAGAGAATTGGAACTCTTTGATATGGTTTATTGTGATAACCATAATTTCGTTTGTCTAGCTTCTGACCCTAATCAGGGTCATATCTTACAGTACATGTGAATAATGATACATTTGTACAGTTCTGGATGCTGGCGACTTTTTTCCGAGAAGTTATTTCATTCATCACATTGAATTGGGTCAAACCTTGAAGGTATGTAATTTTGTTCATTTAGAGATCCCATAATGACCGTTTGACCATTCTATTGTGTCCATAATGCTCGAAATACCCCAAATAGGCTTAAATAGGACTTGAAAACACTTAAAATGAGATCTAGTGCGCCCGTAAACATTTTCTGAAATTGATTGAATTTATAGGTGCATGGGACATAATTTATGGGTGTGGGGCTGTAACGCACCCTTAAATTAGTTGCCCGATATTTGATGAATTTATGGATGCGTGGGGTATTTTTCGGGTGCGTGGGAGTCCAATGCACTTATCCGAATTATGTTGAATTTATGGATGCGTGAGACCCGAATTTATGGACGCTTGGACCATTTTTTGGGTGCGTGGGAGTCTAATGCACTTGTCCAAATTATGTCGAATTTATGGACGCATGAACCATTTTTTGGGTGCGTGGGAGTTCATTGCACTTGTCTGATTCATTATTTTACTGATGTGTGCTCACACTTATGAACTTTTAGAATCCAGACTGTGGTGGTTGGAGTAAGCTTCCGATGGGCGATGCCCAAGCTTTCGATGGGCGATGCCGATGATCAGAAAGGGATTCCGACAAGGGTTTTCGGTGAAAATCTCAATTACCCAGTGGATAATAACTCTCTCTCTCTCTCTCTCTCTCTCTCTCTCTCTCTCTCTCTTTTAAAAACGTACAAATGAATAGTTGGAAGGGGTATTTATATTCGAAAATACCGAAACTTGACCAATGAGGGGTTGCCATGTGCTACGCACCCTTAAAATACCCTCAACACACCCTAAAATTGATGCGTGGAGGTCCAACGTATCCAAAAATGTGTTCTGAAATTAGCCAAATTTATGGGTGCGTGGGACCTTGATTTTTCGGGTGCGTGGGACTCCATGCACCCTTAAATGTGATTATGAAATGTGCTGAATTTATAGGTGCGTGGGCCTATTTTTTGGGTGCGTGAGACCCGAATTTATGGACGTGTGGGACTTCAATACAGTCATAAATCACTTTCTGAATTTTGCTAAATTTATGAGTGCGTAGGACATCAATGCACCCTTAAATCATTTATCTGAATTTGATGAATTTTTGGGTGCGTGGGACACAAATTTATGGGTGCGTGAGAGTCCAATGCATCCATAAATGAGTTTATAATTTTGTTGATTTTTCGGGTGCGTGGGTACCCGAATTTATGGTTGCGTTGACGGACTTTTGAACGTTCCGAATTGGGTTTTGAAAATTGATGGGTTTGTGGGGGCTCGTTTGATGATGAAATCACATGCACTGTTTGTCATAATTTATAATGAAGCTACTGGTTCGATTTTGGACGGTTCCGATCACAATTATTTGTGGGGCCCACCGGAGTTTTGGCCAAAATTGGCTAAGTAACGGGATTCTCGTAAATCTCCATTTTGTGTGCATTGGAAGGCCTTTTTGTGGAATTCTTTTGGAGGTGCGTGGTCATCTTGTTTGTTTTGAGGGTCCCTACATTTTGGGACCTTAACAATAACCAAAACTCGAGTTTGAGTTTGGTTCATTAACCACTCCTAAATTACAACTCTTTTTTGGGCAACTGGGCCCAAATTTAAACTCATCAAACTTTAAACGAATTAAACTTAAACACTAAAGTTGTGGTTTCAATTAAACTCAAACCAAACTCAAACTGAACACTATGATATTTGACTCGGCTCTGTTCATCATAGTGGGCCCCACTAGAATAACAGATGGATGGCATGGATTTAAAACACATACATCACAGTGGGCCCCATTAGAATAACATATGGATGACAATTATCTAAACATATACATGACATGGGGCCCTACTGGAATAATAGTTGAATGGCATAGATTTAAAACATATACATCACAGTGGGCCCCACTGGAATAATAGTTGGATGGCATGAATTTAAAACACATACATCACAGTGGGACCCACTGGAATGACAGATGGATGGCATGGATTTAAAACACATACATCACAGTGGGTTCCATTGGAATAACAGATTGGATGGCATAGATTTAAAACACATATATCACAGTGGGACCCACTGGAATGACAGATGGATGACATGGATTTAAAACACATATATCAAAGCGGGACCCACTGGAATAACAGATGGATGTCATGGATTTAAAACACATACATCACAGTGGGCCTCACTGGATTTACAGATGGATGGCATGGATTTAAAATACATACATCACCGCGGGACCCACTGCCATAAATAACAGATGGATGGCATGGATTTAACACACATACATCACAGTGGGACCCACAATCTAACAGATGAAGGGTGTGGATGCACCACACATACATTAAGGTGGGGACCATTGTGATGTATGGACGAATAGTGTGGATGTACAACACATACATCATGGTGGACCCCACTGGAGTAACTGATGGATGGCGTGGATCTACAACACATAGGGAGAGAGAGAGAGAGAGAGAGAGAGAGAGAGAGAGAGAGAGACCTGCTGTGTGGGAGACAAGTGGCGACCAGAGGAGGCTATAGTGGCAGCGGGCAGCGGAGGGTGGGAGGAAGGGGAGTGGTGGCGCTGAGAGAGAGAGAGAGAGAGAGAGAGAGAGAGAGAGGATGGGAGTGGTGGTGCCGGCAGCGAGAGAGGGAGGGAAGAAGAGAGAGAGTGGGTGGGCTGGGGGTGGTGGGGGAGCGTGGAAGGTGGGCTGAGGGAGGTGGGGGAGAGGGGGCCGGCAGCCAGGGTAGGTGAGGGAGCCAGTGGTAGGGGCGCCGGGGGGGAGATCGAATGCTAAGGTTTTGGTTAATTTGGGGATTTAAGAGATCTATACCGGCAGATTTTATAATCCGCCGGTATAATATATATTATTTAAATATATTAAATAAAATATATTATATGTAAATATTAATTATATATATTATAATAATATAATATATATAATATTAATTATATATATAAATATATTATATATTTTATAAATAATATATAATATATTTTATATATTATACATAATATATAATATATATTGATATTATATATATAATATATATTAATATCCTATATAATAAATTTTACCATCCAACCTGTTAATAAGCTCATGTAAGTTGGAAAAAAATAAATATTAGTTAGTTTGATCCAAAACTTTTCTCTCCCATTAATGGTCAATCAACTCTGTTTCCAAAGGTATGGTCTACTTGGTAATTAAATCTGTTTCATTTTTTAATTATGTCCTAAAATGATATGGAAAAACAAATGGATGGCATGTATATATAATAGATACGTCAAGATGGGCCCCCACGTTAAGGGCAACACAATCTTAGGTGAGGTTAAAGCTAAACACGAGGCAAGCTAGCTTAGTTAGCTCACTTGACTCGGCTTGAACTAGCTCGATTCGACTCGGTTCAAAGGTTGAGTTCAAACCATGTTTAACTCGTTTTTTCAAGCTCGAAAGGATTTTTGAGCTGACCTCGAGTTGACCCAAGCTCGATTCGGCTTGACTCGAAGTTCGACTTGATTATAGCATGATTCGGCTCGACTAGATTATATGTATACATATATAATATAAGTTTGCGAAAAGCTTGAGCTCAAACTCGGCTCGAACTCGGCTCGAGAGCCCCACCAAACCAAGCCGAGCCTGCCAATTCAACTCAAAGGCCGAGCTGAGTTAAGTTCAAGTCAAGGTTGCCTACTAGCCAAGCCGAGCAGAGGTAGGCCTAACTTGATTTGGTTCAACTTGTGCATATCTCTATGTGAGGTTGGGTTTCACATAATCAGGAGCGGATTACTTATGACCCGGGTGTGGAGATATCTCTATGCCTGGAGTTGTGTGGGGCTCATAGAGATGTATGTAACAAATCCACTCCGTCCATCGATTTTGAAAGACCATAATGGGATAAGATTTTAAAAATAAGGCAGATTAAAAACTGATGTTGGCTATACCACACTAAACATTGGGGATTGAATGCATGATAGTGACAGAAGTTTCATAGAGTTTATCTTAGTGGCATTGCTAGCTCTGCCCCTAGCCTAAAGAGACCAATAATGTAACACCCCGTACTTTTCTGTACTCGGGTGTTACCACGAGAATTCAAAGTATATGTGTATGTGTAATGTGCTTCCGTGACTCTTTCGTCAATGTGTACGCGACTCCTGATGCCTCGGACTGGCAGTGCGTAGTTCGCACCCAAATGATCGAAGTCCTGAGATCCCGAAACCTCTGTCATATTGACCGCGTCGTCCTTGCGATCGCAATGGCGAAAACAGTGCATCGATCAGATACCCGAGCGCAAAGATATGGACATTTAATCAAAACACCCAAAAAATGTGGTTGTGCACACTCGTGTGGGGCCACCCAATGTGGGGCCCACTACACGGTCTCCTAGGCAATTATCTCCCTCTCCTTGACATGATTGTAATAATTAATAATAATAATAATAATAATAATAATAATAAAAAGTAATAACATATGATAATGATGAAAAGAAAGAAATTAATAAAATAAATTAATAAAATAAATAATAATAAAAAAAAGGAGGGGTAATGATGACTAGCATCTCAACCCATGCCTCACCTCATTCCTCTCCCATGCCCCCACGTCCTCCACCATCCCTTCATTTAAAAAAATAAAATAAATAATAATAACAAAAAATAAGAAAGGAAAGATTATAAGAGAGATGTTTGGGAGGGGGAAACGTCCACCCTCTCTCCCCCTTCACTTCCTCCATCCTTCTACTCCATCCATGCCTTCCACATTCATGTGAGGGTGCTTGTATCAAAGATCTGAGTGGGCCATCTTCGATCTCGGCCCTTGATCAAGGAGATCAAGGTGAGTACACCCTCTTCACTCAACATTTTATATTTTTTTTTATGTTGAATTTGCTTAGATGATGATTGTGATGGTGATGATGAGGTGGGCCACCCCGATGTACATGCATGAAATCCTAACCCTACAAAAGGGGTTACACCTTTAGATGGAGGGATGATATAAAATCAGCTTATCCAAACTATATGTGGGACCCACTGATTATGGGCCCCACCATAATGTTTAATAGCCATCCAAGCCGTCCAACCCTTTGGCCATACCATTTTGGGTTGGGGATCCAAGGATGAAGTTGATCGGAATTTTAGGTGGACCCCACTGAGGGAACGATCGTCCACCATTGAGAACTTCCTTGGCCCGCCTTGATGTTTCTAAGCTGAATCACCTACCCAATATAGGGCTCTATGGGTTCCTTATGAGCTGGGGAACCTAATGAATGGCATTGATCTTCCCTAAGTGGGCCCCCACTTAATATGAACAAAGAAGAAAACAAAAAGAAAACAAAGAAAAGAAAGGAGGAAACCGTCCAGACACTGGACGTTCTCAGCGTCAGGGACGCTGGAACCGTCCAGCGTCAGCGTGGCTCAATGGGGTCCCCACTCGTGGGACCCACCTTGGTGATTATGCTGGATCCATACCGTCCATTTGTTTTCCCAGATCATTTTAGGGCCAAGGCTCAAATATGAAGCCGATCCAAATCTTAAGCGGACCACACCACAGGAAACAGTGGAGAACATGATGTCCACTGTCAAAACTTCATCGGTCCACCTTGCTGTTTGTAGACCTATTCACATACCCAATATTGAGCTCGTTGGGTCCCCCATGAGCTGGGGAACCTGATGGATGGAGTGGATCGACTATGTATTAGACCCACTTATATTAAAAGGAAGAGAAAAGAGATAGGAAAAGAATAAAAGAAAAAGAAGGAAAGAAAGGAGAGAGGAAGCTCCAGCGTGCTTCAACGTAAAGTTGTTTTTTTGGGCTTGAAAATGGCCCCACGTGTGGGAACCACTATGTTATATCCACGCCGTGCATCTGTCTCTCCACATCATTTTAGGCAAAGGGCTGAAAAATGAAGAAGATCCAGATCTCTAGTGGGCCGTGCCGGAAGAAACAATATAGACCGTTGAAACCTTTCCAAGGCCCACTATCATGTTTCTGAATAACAAAACATACCCAAATCAGGGCTTGTTAGGCCCACACTAATCTGGACCATCAGATGGACGAATTGGATTTCCCATGTGGACACCACCGTGTAAGGGAAAACAAAAAAAGAAGAAAGAAAAGAAAAGAAAAAAAAAAAAGGTAACTGGACGCTGCTGCCCAGAGGACGCTGCTGCCCAGCTACGTGTGGGCGGAAGCCCCTTTGAGCGGGCCCCACTCTGGGACCCCATCATGATCTATCGATTTTATCCAAACCGTTCATCTGCTTTGCCAGATCATTTTAGGACATGGGCCCAAGTATGAGGCATATCCAAGTCTTAGGTGGGCCACACCACAGAAAACAGTGGGGATAGTGATGTCCACCATTGAAACATTCATAGGGCCCAGCTTATAGGGTCCACCTTGATGTATATAGTTTATCTACGTGGTTCACCTATTTTGGCACCTCATTGTAGGGCTAATAGTTCTTGATAATGTGGCCCAACTAGATGGGACCCACCTCTAATCTATGTTTACATGCACATTTCCATTTTTATTTCCAAAATCTACGTTGGATTTTAGTGTTTTAGGCCATGTTTGGCTGTCCTTGGTGGGCCCCACGTGGGAGCAATGTAGGAACCACCATTTGGACCTTGAATACTGTCTGTGTGACTACAATAATGACATTTTACCTGGGCCAAAGCGGACCCCACATGATCAGAAATTAAGTTCCAAAATCGGGTCGGGCAAAGTTGTGCAGGAATTTCTGTGCAGAAATTCCAAGTGCTCATGTTTGGCCCCGCACCAAAAAATATTTATACATATCCAGCAGGCCCTACCTTATGGGTTTTAGAGACCATGCATCAGTCTACCAGGGGGACTTGACAACACACCAAAAAGTGATCCCGTTTGATGGTGGGACTTGTCCAAAGTTGGGCCAAAATCATTTCTGCACTACCATTTCCGCACAACTCCAAGTACCCATGTTTGGGCCTTTGTTAAAAATTGCACACATGCAAACAAAGAGATTTGTTTTATGAGTTTTATATACCATACATTGGTCTATGTAGTGGTCATTTTATTTCTCTAGAAGATGACCCCTTGTGATCACAAATTGGACCCAAACTTGGCCAAAAACCATTTATGCATGTAAAGTCGGTTTAATTAAAAATCTACGTGGAGTCATATCTATGGAATCCACCACCTTCCTAAAGTATTAAATAAGTCATTTAAACCCTAAAACTTGAATTTAGAGCCACCACCATAGGGTTGATCTTAACCGTATAAATTATGGATATGACAATCTAACCGCATAAATGGTCTAAAATATGGTAAGGTCGAATTCTAGCGAGCGTGTACATGTTTCAAGCAACTTTAGAAGACGCTTCGATTCTTAAGGTGATGATTCCTCCCCTTGAGCTTTCCACCTTCATGTTAATTAAGTAATAGATTTACTCATATATGACTGAAAATTTTACTCTGTCTCATGATTACCTCTGTTGTTTGATTTTGTCATAAATTATATGTTTAATCTTGTTATACATGAATTTCTTTATAACTGTGAATTATTTACGAATTTTGGAATTGTCATTTTCATTCTTCATGTTTGGAATATGAAAGTGGAATATGAATTTGAATGGTTGCGATCACCTATATTTGATGGGACCTTAAACTGGTGGCCTTTGGAAGCGATTTATTGGAAAGATTCCTGATGGTGTCCTTGGATGGAAGTGTTGGGCTAAATGTTAAATGAGATGAGATTTTGATCATGCCCCCAGCTGAACTAGTAAGGAAATATTTTTGATGGCGTCCTTATATGGATTTGTTGGGTTGAATGTCTTATTGAGATGAGTGGTTGGGATTCCCGATGGACTTGATGGATTAATGGTCCTGTGAGATAAATTATTGATTATGTCCCTAGTTGGACTCGTGTGGAAATATTTTGGAGAATTATTGTAATGAAAGGCCACTAGTTGTAAGGGAATGTCATAATTGGTTTGGTTGTAAATTGGAATAATAATGGTTGGTTTAATCATGCATATCATGGCACAGACGGGACGTGTGGTGACGGGCCGTATTACCGTCGGGTGGTCTGGTTGCTGAGAGCACGTACCCTCGAGGTATTTTCGCTGGCTCTAGACCACCATAGAGTGTGTCATTCACTGAGAGCACGTACCTTTGGTATTTTCGCTGGTGATGACCACTCGTGATATTGTGGGGCTGATGTGTGTCCTTAGTGACTTCCAGACTACTGGGTGAGGCCGATGTGTGTCCTTAGTGACTTCCGGATCACCAAGTGATGAATTTGCATTGTGGGGCTGATGTGCGTCCTTAGTGACTTCCAGACCACATTTTTCCAGCTGGATGTGCATCCCCAGGCTGAGGGACATGTGCATGCATTCATGCATTTAAGAAAGATTGCATCATGGATGTTTTGTACATTTTTTTATTATTCTTGATTAATGTGTTAGTGTGTAATCTTGAGGGGACTTCACACTGAGTTGGCCACTCATGCTGTTAAATTTCAACCGTACAGTTGGTACAGGTGATTTGAATAATGTACAGGTTATTCTGAAATGGAGCAGGATGCTCAGGTTATGCTGGTGTCATGGATCAAAGAGCCGTGTTTAATGGTTGCTGCTTTAAATTTTGTATATAATTGTAATTGTTTATTAGTGTATTCTAAATCAAATTTGAGATATTCGGTTTGTATAAGCCTTATGGGCAACACTCTGCGATATTTGTTGTATCTTTCCTATATGCATGGTTTGTTTTCTTCCGCGGTGAATACCCTTCTTGGAATGACAGTTGAAAATGGACTGAAATGTGGCTTTCTTCATAGGCTAACGCCCGGGTTTTTGATACACGAGTCTAGAGCTCGGGTCGTGAAAAATTCGGGGCGTTATAAATAACCACCAACGCTCGCTATATAGGACAACCCTGTATTATAAAGAGCACCCATATTGAAAAATCGTAGGGCTACACCAGACAATTTGGAACCAAGTGATGACGAGGTCGAAGACATTTTGGTACGACGGCTTGCGCTAGGGAATGATTGTGTGGAACGAGCAGAAGAGATTAGCAAGGCAAAGCTGATATTCCCGGCCTTAATAGCCTACTTCGAATAGAGGAGTTCCTCGACTGGCTAGCCGAGGTCAAGTGATACTTCGAGTATATGGACATGCCCGACGATAAGAAGGTAAAACTAATTGCGTATAAATTAAAATCTGATGCATCAACATGGTGGGAGAACCTACAGGTTTACCGCGCCTGGAAAAATAAGGCGCCTATCCGAACATGGCCTCAGATGAGACAGCTCCTTAGGGCTTGATTCTTCCCTAGCGACTACGAACAAATTTTGTTCCAACAATATCAAAATTTTTGCCAGGGAAATCGAACCGTAGATGAATATTTCGAAGAATTCCAGTGATTGGCCACACAGAATAATTTAGCAGAATCTGAGGCACAACAAGTGTCACGGTTCATTGGTGGGTTGCGACTTGTAATCCAGGATTGGGTCCAGATGCATCCAGTTTGGACGTTGAATGAGGCTAACCAATTGGTCACCCGGGCGAAAACATAGTTATCGTAGCCCCTTGCTCGACCATATCCGGCGACACAAAACCCCATCATAGGGCCCACCCCTGATACAACATTGGCTAAAGGTAAGGAATCTATAGGAGGGCATCCTCAACCTCCTATGGCCACGAATCGGGACACGGGGAGCGGCCCCTCAAGGCTTCAACATGCAACTCCCACTACAACGGATCCTAGCAGGATCCCCAACCCATATGGTCGGCTGAGGCTGGATCATTATTTCCGTTGTGGCCAACCAGGCCACTGGTTGAACGCTTGCCCTTAATGCCCTGCTGCCCACTTAACCACAAATGAAAGTAGCGTAGATGGGGAAGTAGCAGAAGACGACCCTGAATTGGAACGAATTGATGAGGGGGGACATAAAAGCTATAGATTGGCTGGCTGAGGATCATGGTGAGTCATTAGTTGTGAGGCGACTACTTTATGCTCCCAGGAAAGAAGTGCACCAACAACGACAAAATATCTTCCACACAAGGTGCACCATGCAGGGCAAAGTCTATGACGTGATCATAGACAACAGTAGTGAGAATATTGTCTCGAAAATTATGGTGGATAAGCTACATCTGCCTATGACGAAGCACCCTATCCTTTACTTGATTGATTGGATCAAGAAGGTGAACGAGACTAAGGTAACTCATCAATGCATTATCTTATTTTCCATTGGTAAAAGCTATAAGGACAAGGTTCTTTGTGATGTGGGTTACATGGAAGCCTGCCACACGTTACTCGGGCGACCATGATAATTTGATTAGGATGTAACCCATTGTGGACAAGATAATATATACATGTTCATCAAGGATAGTTAAAAAGTCGTTTTGGCCCCTATGGCACCAGAGAAACACCCTAAAGCTTCTAAAGTGGAGGGGAACTCTCTCCTTGCCATTCATGAGTTTGTGAAGGAATCAAAGGAAAAGGGCGAAGTATACGCCATTATGGTTAAGGGTGAGAAGTCAGGATCCTCCAATATCCCTCCAAGCCTTAAATCATTGCTAGACGAATTTAAAAGTATTTTGCTCGATGATTTACCTGATGAGTTGCCTCCCATGTGAGACATACAACATCACATCGACCTTGTGCCAATGGCTAGTTTGCCCAACCGACCACACTATCGGATGAGTCTGAAAGGGTGTGGAATTTTACAGGGACAAGTGGAGGAATTGATCCGTAAGGGTCTTATCAGGGAGAGCATGAGTCTGTGTGCTGTTTCGGCGCTCTTAACCCTAAAGAAGGACGAAACCTGGTGCATGTGTATCGATAGCCGCGCGATCAATAAGATAACTGTTAATATCGATTCTCAATACCGCAGCTGGATGACATGCTCGACATACTTGAGCACTTCAAGGTGTTCTCCAAACTGGACTTACGAAGTAGGTACTATCAAATTCGTATTAGGCCAGTGGATGAGTGGAAAACGGCCTTCAAGACTAAGGAAGGGTTGTATGAGTGGCTGATTATGCCCTTCAGTCTAACCAATGCACCGAGGACCTTCATGCATTTAATTAATCAAGTGTTGAAGCCGTTCATTGGTTGTTTCGTCGTCGTATAGTTCGATGACATCCTGATATATAGCCAGAATAAGATAGAGCACATGAGCCATCTCAGAGAAGTACTTCAAGTGTTGGTCAGTAACAAGTTATACATAACATGAAGAAGTGTAGCTTCTTAACTGACCGTTTATTATTCCTGGGATTTATTGTGTCGTCCATGGGCATCCGAGTGGATGAAGAGAAGGTTCGAGCAATTTGAGATTGGCCGTGTAATGACCCTAAAATTTCAGTTGGAAATTTTTTTTAGGAACAATAATGGGTTTAAGTAAATAAATTTAAAATAATAAATAAAAAAGCATGGATTAGTTAGTTAAAGCTTTCTTAACCGAGAGGGAAGACCAGGGATCAAGTCTTATCACTGACAAGAATATAATTTTACTTTTTGCTCTAAATACAAATTTCGAAATTCAAACTTATCTTATCTCAACCAACTGCATCTTATCCCAACTAACTTCCTCTTTAAAAAGAGAGAGAGCGAGAGGGTTATTTATCGTAAAAGAAATGAGAGAAAAGAAAGGGAGAAAATGAAAATGAGAGAAAGAAGGAGGAACAGAGGGATCTTGCTGTCGGCTAAATCAGGTAGGCATTCCTTTCCTTCTATTTCATTTAAGTAGGCCAAACCGAACCAATGAACGGGTCAGATCGTCCGTTTGTTCATTGTACGAATCTAGGGACCCTATTTTGATCTCAACCCTTGAATGTAAAAACTTGATTGGTAGGGACCATTTGCGTGGGCCAGAATTGATCTGAATGAGTCATAATGACCATAAGGCCAAAATGTATATGGGCCACGAAATGCAAATCGATTGGATAAATGATAGCCTTTAAAATTCTTTTATTATTATTTTATTTCATTATTAAATTAATTGTGATGAATTTATATTATTCCAAAATTTTATTGGGCCCACAATGAGGTGGCTGACCCAATGGTCGGACCAGATCTTTCGTAGACCCCACATATAAGTCTTAATAAAAAAAAAGAAGAAAAAAAAGAAAATTTGTTGCTAGACGTCCAACATTGGAAGCTTGTAAAGTTAACGTGGGGGCCCCACACCTTGATGTATTTAGTATATCCACTCCGTCCATTTATTTCTTCATCTGATTTTAGGACTAGTGTCCAAATTTGGACCCAAACCGAGGTCTGAGTGGGCCACATCACTTTAAACAAATTAATGATAAAAAAATTATAAAATAAAAATAAAAACAAAAGTTAGAAATTCTAGGCGTGGACAGCGGTCCACTCGTGGATGCCACTGTGATGAAATTAGTAGATCCAAGCTGACCATATGTTGTATCATGATGTTCTACAGCTTGGGTCCAAAAATGAGATAAATCTGAATCTTAGGTGGCCCACACCACTTAAAACAGTAATGATAACAACACACATGGTTGAACCAGTTCGATTTTGAATTACTGTCCACTTTTAGGACCCATTTGTAGGTATTTTGAGAAATCTAATCCGTCCAATATTTTAATAAGCAAGTTTTCTGGTTGAGGACAAAAAATGGTCCGTATAGGACATTCTAGTGGGCCATACCGAGACAAGTAGTGGAGACAGCACCTGTCCACTAGTTAGGAACTTGTGGACCCTACTGTGTAGTCTTTGGAAAATCTGATCCATCTAATCTCTTGAATAATGAGTTGTTAGTTTTGTGACAAAAATCAGCCCAATCAGACTTCCGGTCGGGCCATGCCAAGGGAAATAGTGGGGAGGTATAGTTTAGATTTTCACAATTGGATCATTTTGGGATATCCCACCACAAGATCTTTGCAAAATTTAATTAACCATCTTTGGTATTGTATCATTGGGGAACTTGTGACAAAAAATAAGACTATCCACCGGTCAAGTGGGCCTTACCATCAGAAAAATAGTAAAAGGATCATTCCTTTTAGAAAAGTGAGTCACAATAATCGAATTTGGAACATCCATTAGGGAACTAAACCTAAATAAAGTAAAATTCCAATTAAAAATAAGTATATCTAAGGCTATATTGACGATGAATAAATATAAATTATATTGATTGTAGATCCATGACCGATTCTACTCAGGTCGTGGTAAAATTAACAGAGTAATCGCCACTACCAACAGGTGAGTACATCCCAACACGTTTCTTAGTCATTTTAAATAAGTAGGTTGTGTGATGAACATAATATGTGATGTTAATTGATGCTCATTTAAATATTATTCAAATAATTGCCATTTATAATAAATGTAATGAAATGTTGCCTCTCAAAAGGAGAGATGGAATGTACGGATGTGCATTATTGTACGGATGTGCATTATTGCACGCATTCATGAGTTATTGTGCATGGAGTTTGACTTTGGAAGACCGGTAGGTACTTAAGTACCCGGTTATCCAGGGACCATCCTGGAAGCCCACTAACATGTGGAAGTCCCCCTACAAGGAAAGGGGAGCTGATTGGTGGGATCTAATCGAAGCAAGTGGAAGACTAAATATATGCCCACTTGATGCATCATATCACACTAAATTTATTCTTACATTAATCATGTATTACTTGTATTTGATGGCATGTGTTTATCCTGCTAGTTGAAATGCATGTGAATCGTATTGGGTTACTCACTGGGATTTTCAGCTGACGTTGTGGATTAAACATATACAGATGATATGGACATTGACCCTTCAGAGAATGTCCCAGACAATGAAGTGGGACTACTAGAGGAACCGCAGAATTATTGGCCTAACTTGACCGAGGAAGAAGTGGCGGCCATAAACCAAGACATTTAGACGTACTGTTTGATTTTGTTATTTTTTTAATAATTAGTAGACATCTAATTAAGTCCCAAATGGGTGGACTTAGTTTATAGTTGAATATTCGATAAATAAATGGTGACTTAGAATTTCATTATTTCATGCCTCTTAAGTGGTTTAATATTAAATGCATGTAGTGCACTAGTTATACCCTGTAAACTGGGCCAGAGGGTGCACACTTTGAGTCCGGATTTCAGAGCGTGACAGACCGAGTCTAACGAAAATTCATGAGGTACGAAGTTTTCATGGATTGACGACCTTCTATCATCGATTTGTGTGGAACTTTAGCAGTATTGCCGCACCAATTGCTAACTGTATGAAGAAGGGTCCGTTTCAATGGACCGAAGAGGCAGAGAAGAGTTTCACGGAGATCAAGCATCGGTTGTCCATGACACCGGTCTTGGTACTTCTTAATTTCGACAAGTTATTTGAGGTAGAGCGTGACACATCTTATGTTGGCATTGGGGGAGTCCTTTCTCAGGAGGGCAGGCCAGTTGCCTTCTACAGTGAGAAACTCAACGACGCATGGCAGAAGTGGTCGACCTATGAGCTTGAACTATACTCAGTGGTCCAGTCATTGCCTCATTGGCGCCACTATCTTATCTAAAGGGAGTTTATTTTATACACCGATCATCAAGCATTTAAATTTGTCAATACTAAGACTAATGTGAACTGTATGCGTGCTAGATGGATTTCATTTTTACAGGAGTTCATGTTTGTTCTGAAGCACAAGTCAGGACACCAGAACAAGGTGGCTGATGCACTTAACTGACGTGCATCCCTCCTTATCACAGTAAGCAGTGAGGTGGTCTGATTCGATTGTCTCAAGGAACTTTATGTCGAGGACAAGGATTTTGTCGATGCATGTACCAAGTGCGAAGAAGGTCACCCAAGTGACTTTCTAATTAATGACGGTTTCCACTTCAAGGGAAATCGACTTTGCATTCCATAGAGTTTATTACGGGATAAAATTATTATCGAGCTACATGGCGGTGGTCTTGGTAGCCACCTTGGACGGGACAAGACCAGAGCAATGGTGGAAGAGTGGTATTACTGGCCGCAATTAGCTCTTGATGTTGGAAGGGCAATACAACGGTGCCATATTTGTCAGACCTCTAAAGGGCAATCTCAAAATATGGGTCTCTACATGGCATTACCCGTGCCCGATGGCCCTTGGGAGGATCTGTCCATAGATTTTATGTTAGGTCTCTCATGAACACAATGCGGCATGGATTCAGTGTTCGTGGTGGTAGATCTATTTTCTAAGATGACACACTTCATTCCCTGTAAGAAGACCTTTGATGCGATATACGTTGCGAATCTGTTCTTCAGGAAAGTTATACGACTATATGGGATCCCTAAGACGATCACTTCAGACCGAGATACGAAGTTCGTTAGCCACTTTTGGCGAGTGTTGTGGAATCGATTCGGTACACGACTTCAATACAACAGTGCCTACCACCCGCAAACAGATAAGCAGACCGAGGTCGTCAACCGCACATTTGGGAATTTGATCTATTATTTCTCAGGTGATAAGCCGAAACAGTGGGACATGGCCCTGACACAAGCAAAGTTCGCATTCAATAACATGATAAACTGCTCGACCAGGAAGTCTCCATTTCAGATAGTCTACGGGTGCGTGCCTCATCACACACTTAATTTAGTTCCCCTGCCCAAGCTTCCAGGCATGAGCGTTATAGCTGAACACATGGCGGACCGAATCATGGACATACATGCAGACGTGCGTAACAAGTTACAAGCTTTGAATGAGAAATACAAAGAAGAGGCTTGTTTGGTGATCAGGTGATGGTCCACCTGTGCAAAGGCCAAAGAGCGATTTCCTATTGAGACCTACAACAAGTTGAAGTGTAAGAAGATTGGACCGGTACCGATCATTTTCAAGATCAATGACAATGCCTACGTTATTGATCTTCCGGAAGACATGGAGATCTTGAGGACTTTCAACGTGGCTGATCTGTACGAGTATAATGAAACAAAGCTGGGTGAGAACTCGGGGTCAAGTTCTTTCTAAGTGGAGGAGACTGATGTAAAGCAGGTCGTCGATTACTACACAGCCCAGATGGACCAAAAGAAGACTGTTCAAAGTTGGAAGTGATCCGGACCTTCAGGACCGTAAAACTGTCATATCTCGAAATCCGTAATGAGTTTTTGGACACATAATATATGATTTTGGGGTAGCTCAAGCTACTTTAGCCACCCAACCCTGCTACATCGGGTTTTCCATGCCGAAATCACGAGATTCAACCGGATCGACGATCATTAGGCTAGTTTATTTTCAATTTTACTATTTATAGTAAGTTTTAATTCGATCGTAACTTTTGATCAGTAGGGTTTTAAAGTTAGTGCCCAACATGAAAAGGGCTTAGAATAATTAGTAGAACAACATGGTTGGACCGTTTGAAAAATTTATATTTTTAGCCGAAAACCATGAGTTCTAGTATGATTGAGAGACATCTAAAAAATAATAAGTTTACTATTTATAGTTAGTCAGGTTTTCTAGGGTGTTTTAGTTTGAGTAGGAGTCTGATACTTTACCTAGGGTTTAGTTTCCTATTTATATACATTGTAATTCTGTTTTAAGAATTCAATCAATTATTCAACAATTATTCGAAATTATTTCCTTTTTTTATCTCTTATTTTCTCTCATGAAAATGGGAACTAACCGGCGAGGAAGACGGTGAGCACCTTGCCCACGTCCTCCCTACGTCATTAATCAAGTATATGATGATAGATTAAGTCTCGAAGGTTGTGACAAGCTGTACCTAAATCTAAACATGTGTAGATGTGCACAAGCACACATGTCATTTTTAAAAAAAGCACTAGTTCAAATTAAGATTATATGAGGCTAAGTACTCGTGCACATACACGAGCACAAAATTTTTCGAAGTATTGCAAGTTGGGAAGGATGGGCCATGCATGGTTAATATTACCTAAATGAAAGAATATTAAAAGTAATTTTAAGATGGAGAAGGAGAAGAAAAATAAATATGCTTATCAAGTGACAAAAATGTATTTCTCAATTCTAAATGGAAATTTAAAATGGTTGTTTTTTAAAAAAATTTAAAAATTGAAAATAGAGTTTTCATAGGAATTTTGAAATGAAAAAAAAAAAGAATAACCAAAATTTCTCTTCAATCTTTAACCAATTTAAAAATAACTAAGGGTTCATTTGGATTTGTTAAAATTAAAGTGTGGAAATTGATCTTCCATGAAGAGAGAGAGAGAGAGAGAGAGAGAGAGAGAGTGAAAAAAATGGCAACGGAATTAATTAGGGCTGTTCAAAAAACCGACCGAACCAATAAAACCGACCGAACCGATCGATTTCGGTCGGTTTTCGAATCTATTTCGGGTCGGGTCGGTTTTTTAATATAAAAAACCGAGAGTGTCGGTTCGGTTGTCGGTTTGTAAAAATTATAAACCGTTTTCAACCGAACCGAACCGATATATATGTGTGTGTGTGTGTGTGTGTGTGTGTGAGAGAGAGAGAGAGAGAGAGAGAGAGAGAGAGAGAGAGAGAGAGGTTGAGGTTGGCCCCACTTCAATATTTACATGAAATCCACTCTAACTAGTAAGGGTGCCACCCCAAGTTAGGCCCAAGACTGAAATATCATCTTTATCTGTAATTCAAGTGGGCCATACCAAGAAAAAGAGTTTGGAGGGTAATGAGGCCTGTACACTATTTCCAATTGTGTGGTCCGCCTGTATCAAAGATGACGCTGGTTTTTCATATTTAGGCCTAAAATTGGGTTAGTAACCTGCTAGTTGGAGTGGATTTTTAAAATGCATGATAGTGGGGCCTATTTAAACTACATTACCAATTACCTCATGTCAAGTAAAAGAATTTTACGTAGACACCAACTTTGCAGCACAGTGAGGGTGTGAATTAGGGTAACAGTTCAGTGGGTGTTATCCTAACTGTGTGGAACCACCTTGATGTATGTTTTGTATATCCATTCCATTCATTTGTTTTCATCTATCATTTTAGGACATGTTTCCAAACCTCGAGAAGATCCAAATCTCAAGTAAACAATACCATTGGAAACAATGATGAATAACTATTAGAAGCATTTTATGGGCCACAAAAGTTTTAGATTGAGGCCCAAATCGATAAAACCGACAAAACCGAACCGACCCGAGTTTATCCGGTTCGGTTCGGTTGGTGATAATTCATCGGTTCGGTTCGGTTGGTGATAATTCATCGGTTCGGTTCGGTTGTTAAATATCCAAAACCGACTGAGTCGGTTCGGTTGGATATTTTCCCTCAAAACCGAACCGACCGAACCGTGCACAGCCCTAGAATTAATGTAGACTGTTGGTACTTTTGTGGGCCATCGAGGAGCTACGTGCTAATCTGATAAGGTCTCACCCAGGGTTTCAAGGGTGCCCAGTTCAAATGAACGGATCTGATCTTGTATGGGAGGCCATTTCACTCTTCTTTGGGACTCACTCCCTTGATTGGGTTGAAATCAGCTTTAGCTTGGGGGTCACTCAACCATCGTACCGTCTGAAAAGGGATAGAGGGGTAAAATGGTCTGAAACATTTAGTGAACAATGTTCTAGGGCCAAACAAATATCTTCTTGCTATAATAAAATATTTTATTTATACGGTCAACAAAAATGGTCATTATAGTAGTTAACCTGGGATTTCTCTCTCCAAAATAGATTGATAGCAACATAACACAACTTTTAACGTCTGGAACTTTTTGGGTCCCACCATAATTTTTGTGTTAAATCTACACCGTCCATCAATTTTTTTAGATAATTCTAGAGCATGAGCCCAAAAATCAGGTACATCCAAAGCTCCAGTGGATCACACCACAAAAAAAGCAGTGGGGATTAAACAAACTACCTGTAGACACCCCACCTTCGGCTACACTGTTGGTAGAGATAGCTGGTTGAACGGAGGACCATACCCCCAAATCCCAAGTCCAAACTCAGCCAAACTCACCCTTGTAAGCCCCATTCCATAGCCCAGTTCAAGCCTGAACCCAGTCAACCCAGTCCTAAACACCACCCAGAAAAACCCCCCATAAAAAAGGCCAGTCAAAAAAATCCCAAAAAAGTCAAACTCACTGAGTCAACCCGCTGAGTCAACCCGCTGAGTTAACCCGCTGAGTCAACCCGTCGAGTCAACCCGTCGAGTCAAAACACCGAGTCAACCCGTCGAGTCAACCCGTCGAGTCAAACCACCGAGTCGACCCGCTGAGTCAACTCACTGAGTCGACCAGCGAGTCCAACAGCAGCCCCGAGGGAACGGCCGTACTCGCTGGAAACCGAGGAGCGGCCGTACGGGCGGCCCATGGCAGGCCGCCCGGACAAAATTACGCAATCTGCCACTCTCCGCTGCTATAAATACCCCCCTCCCCTTCTCAATTCAAATCAATTCGAAGCTCTTCGAGTCCAGAGAAAGTCCATCCTTTCGAGTGCCCTTAGCCCATTTTCCCACCAAGGAGAGCCCGAGTGAGGAGAGTCTAACCCTGGTCCAGCCCAGCCTGACCACTGGTCCAAGCCTCTCAAGCCATCTAAGTCCTAATCCAGCCACTCGAAGCCAACCCTTGCGACACCTCCGTCCACCCAGCTACTCTTTTTCCAGCATCATCTCATTCGCATCTAGCATAAGTGCAACATTTACTTTTCTTCCAACCCCCCTGCTTCACTACAAGCACCTTGATTACTCAAACACACATGCATATGTCTTTATATTAAGCACCTGTCAGTTCGAGCGTATGCTCTGGGCTTGCCCGTTGTTGGAACCTGCCCATCAGAAACTCTTACTGTTCAGACCTGCATTCACGCTTCACCATAAAACACCTTGATTACTCAAGCACACATGCATATGTCTTTATATTAAGCACCTGTCAGTTCGAGCGTATGCTCTGGGCTTGCCCGTTGTTGGAACCTGCCCATCAGAAACTCTTACTGTTCAGACCCGCATTCACTGCATCATGTCATTCATGAGAATATACGAGGATTAAATTAGACTTTCAAGTATTCGATCGATTCTGTGAAGTAGAGACCGTACTTCGGTACGGGCAGTGTGTGGGGTGCTTAACCTCTTCCCACCCTGTAACCGTGATCCCTTACCTTGAATCTCTGACCGCAGATCAACAGGAGTCATTTTAGAGGAAGGAATCTTCGGATTCCCTTCTCTAACGTTTCTACGGGGTCTAGCCGACTGTAGATTCGAAGTAACTGGCTAGTGGCGACTCTGGTCTTATATAAACTCACTTAAACATATTCAGCTCAACACGACAACCAAACAAAGCCCTCGAGAACGAGGCAAGCCAGTGGCACAAACGGCGATTTCGCACTCACGCACTTCTTCTTCTTCTTCTTCTTCCGAAAGGAAAGGGAGAACGACGTCGTGTGGGAGCGCGGAGAAATCGGCGAGGGTCCACAGAATGGCGACTCCACTGGGGATTAGCTAGTCCCACTAGTCGTGATCCAACTTGAAAACAGAATCCTTCCCGTACTTGAAAGTCATTAATCCTCATACAATCTCATCTGCATAGCATTCTACCCAAACCCAAACACAAAAAAAATAGAAAATTCCAAAACCAAAAAAAATAGAAAATCCCAAAACCCAAAAAGAGTAGAGTACAGTCCTCACCATTGCGCCTCCTCGGGCTCAACGTACGCGGAGACAACTTCCCTTCCGCAGCATAATCCGCACTCGGGCTCAGCAAGCCATGTCCGACCACGAAGAAGAAACTCATCACTTCCCTGCTCTCGAAATAGCCGAAGCGCAACCTCCAGCGCAACAGCCCGTTGACAATACGCCAATCATACAAGAATTGGCACAAGGAATGAGAGCAATGCAAGAAATGCTCTTGCAATTCATGCAAGCACAAACCACCGCAGCAGCCAACAATCAGGTTGGCCCAGTTCAGCAAGCTCAGCAGCCATGCCGGGTCCTCCCGGCCTCCAGTTCAAATCAAGCACAACCATCGGAGTCTGCCCAAGACTACCGACAGCAGCCATCTCAGCCCTTCGCTGTGGGGCATCCTTCTCAATATCTTCCTGCGACGACAAGGCCATCTCAGAGCACCTCCGTTGCAGGAACATCCAGTCAGCTTCCAGTCAATCTTGCAAACAACAATCTCAGTAGATCTCAGCATGTCCCCGCCGATGGGACACCTTTTCAATTCCAGCACATCCCCGCCGATGGGATTTCAATTCAATTTCCAGCAACAGGGACAGCACTGGCGAATGCCCACAATGGGGGTCAGTGTCAAGCCCACATCAATCAGCGGACAGTGGCGAATACCCAACAAGGGGGTCACTTCCCAGCATCTCAGCCTCCTGCAAACAGGAGCACTTTTCAATTCCAGCACATCCCCGCCGATGGGATTCCAGTTAATTTCCAGCAATCTTCAATTCAGCAAAATCCAGTTAATTTCCAGCAATCTTCAATTCAGCAAAATCCAGTTAATTTCCAGCAAGTTCCAGTTCAACCTTCAGTACAGTCTCCAGTTCAGTTACCATCAGTTCAAGCTCAAGTTCATCAGAATCCAGTTCAATCATCAAACCAATTTCAGCAACCCGCGGTTGCTTTTCAGCAAGCCCATAGGGTCGAAGACATCGACCACTATGCCGAAGAAGAACGTGCCTTATTCCAGGAGGCACCAGTCGCTCGAACAGATCACTCAGGACTGGACGAGTTGCGGGAGCAGTTCCAGATCTTGCAAAATCAGCTTCAGCGACAGCAAGGAATCGACTTACCTTCGACCAAGTTCAGAGACTTGTGTCCTTTCCCAGATGCTCGGGTACCTCAAAACTTTGAGGTTCCAAAGTTCAAAAGATACGACGGCAGCGGTTGTCCCACAGCACATCTCAAGGCCTTCTGTGGAGAGCTGAGTGCAATCTCAGGAAACGAAGGGGCCCTCATTCGATTGTTCCAAAAATCTCTGAAGGGCGATGCCCTAGATTGGTACACTTCATTGGACTGCCACCGCATCAGAACATGGGAACAGCTCTCCCAGGCTTTCGTCGACAGATTCGCATATAATCTCAACATGGCACCCAGAAGAGCCGACCTCGCAGCACTCAGGCAAAGGAGTGATGAAACACTATCAGCTTATGTGGGACGTTGGCGAGCTATGGCAGCCAGAATGCGGACACCCATCGACGATGAAGAACAAATCTCCATGATTGTTCATTCAACATACCCAGGCATATCCGGGTATCTCATCTCGCATCCATATGCGAATTTCTCACAATTGATCCGTGCTGGAGAGCAAGTTGAAGCAGGAATCCGGGCCGGGACGATCTCCCCATGGCCTCATCAAGCCACTCCAGTCAAGAGGAACAGAGTGGAAGGAAGACCTATCGGGCACGGGAATGGAAACCGCAATGGTTCTCCTCCCCGCCCAACAGAGGTAAACAACATCAACACCGCTGCTCAAGGAAATCAACGTGCTCCCCCACAAGGACGTCAACAGTATCAGCAGAATCAAGTTCAGCATCAGCCTCAGCGATATCAGCCACAACCGAATCCTCAGCCACAGCCACCTCGACAACAGCAGCAGTTCAGGGGAAATGGCCAATACTCATACCAGAACAGGCAGAATTACAGGGAGTTCAGGAAGTTCACTCCACTCAGTCAACCACTTAGTCAAATCATGACTACGCTGGTACAAAAGCAGTTACTCACTCTGATGACACCTAGGCCTCCGCCTCATCCTCTGCCTCCAAATTACCGAGAAAATGAGTACTGTGCCTACCATCAAGGACGTGGCCACGCCACTGATCGATGCTATACTTTGAAAAATGCCATACAAGACCTGATTGATGACCGCAAGATCGTCATCTCGGTCCCTGGAACTTCTCCAGCAGCTTCCACCAACATCCTTCAGAATCCTCTGCCTCAGCATCCAACGGACCCCAGTTCGTCTCGTGGCCCTGCAGTCAATAGTATAGAAGAAGGGGACCATATCGATCGCTTCTTCTCCCCTATTCAGTCCATTCATGCCTACACCTATGAGCCAACAAATCCTCCTCCAGTCTTGCAAGGGGCAAGTCCCTTTCTTCCTTCAATCTCCGAGCCAGTAGTGCTTGAAGGAGCACCTCCATACGATATACCAGTTGTTCAAGGGGCACCTTACAACCATTCAAGCTGGGAACCAGTCGTCCTGGAAGGAGCACAATCATACATTGAGCCCACATACGAACCTGTCATCTTGCAAGGGGCAACTCCAGAACAATCCAATCCGCAATGGAAGGATTACACTCATCAGCAGCAAGAGCCCGTTGTCTTGGAAGGATCTCTTCCAGTCAAGCCTGTCATATTGCAAGGGGCAAGTCCCGGAGGCATATCAATCACGCTACGGCAGCTCGGACGAACAGAGAAACCTCCTGCCATATCAAGAGGACCAGTATTCATTCCATGGGAGCCTCCTGCCCCAGGAACAGTCAAGCCAGGACCACGACCTTATGTGGTCTATGAAGACAAGCCTCGATACTACCCCTTCAGCACAGGCAACAATGTAGTTCTCAAGGCAAAAGCTCTATACGAGGAAGATCTGGTACCCACACCAGCACCGTTGCAAGAACCAGTGGTCCTAGAAGGCAAAAGGGAGGAAAACTACAAAGAGGTTCCATGGCACTATCCAGAATGTGCGGAAGTGGGAAACATGAATCCCAACGGGCGTTGCATCCGAAGAGATAATCAAAACAGAGGAGATCCCAAAGGCGTCCTCTCAGGCCTCGGCAGCAAAAATGAAGCCGCATACGATGTAGCAACTCAGCTCAAGTCAATCCCTGCACAAATCTCAGTATGGGAGCTACTCTGCACATCTCGCATACACCGAGAAATGTTTGCCAAGACCTTGAATGATGCTCATGTCTCCTCCGATACGGCACCAGAGATGATTGCATTGATGATTGGACAGCTACTGGCTCCGCGCGCCATCACCTTCACCGATAATGAGTTGCCACCAGAGGGACGAGATCATGGGCGATCCCTCAACATAGCCTTACGATACAAAGACCTCTGTGTTCCGCTGGTCCTTATCGATAATGGCTCAAGCTTAAATGTCTGCCCACTCAAGACCGCGGAACGCCTGGGAATCAGTCCTTCTTCATTCCGACCCAGCACCATATGCGTCAGAGCATTTGACAACACCCGCCGATCAGTGGAAGGGGAGGTCGACATAGAGGTACAGATAGGTCCAGAAGTTTCTCACCATCACATTCCAAATCCTGGATATATCAGCCTCTTTCAACATGCTGCTCGGACGACCGTGGCTGCACAAGGTTGGAGCTGTGCCATCAACCCTGCATCAACGAGTGAAGTATATCTGTGGAAATCAAGTGATCTCTATCCATGCAGAGAAGGAGCTCATCATTCCTTCCAATGCTACTGCCACTGAACCAGACATCCCGGTCATCGATATCCAGCACTCTGAAGAAGACATCCCGTTTCACAGTTTCGAATTCGAGACTGTGAACTCTATCGCCAATCCAGAACCGATAAGGGTGGACCGTGTCTTCTCACCGGCAGAGCGTCTGAGCCTCAAATACCGAATGAAGAATCACTTCAAGTCCAGAAAGGTATCGCTAGTATATAACCAACGCAAGTGGGGACTCGGATACAGGTCAACCTTCATGGACAAGAGAAGGAAAAAATTTCGGTGCTCACCCATCCAATTCGTCAAGCCAGGAGAACCTTGCAAAGATCCAGGAGGGAATCAACCGACTGCACTACACAAAGGCCTCCCGATGAGCCTAGTTTGGGCCACGTGGCCCCCCATTCGATGGGATCAGATTCTCGAACCCTCTAAGCCTCCAGAAGAAGGAGGAAATGATGAAGACGAAGAAGGAAGACAAATACAGCAGCTTCAGGACCAGGTTACTCTGACACCTGCTCCCAACCAGGGGCACAACTTGCCCACCTCTCTCAACCAGGGGCACAACCTGCCCACTTCAATCAGCAAGGGGCACGACTCGCCCATCTCATCACCAATTAGCAAGGGGCACGACTTGCCCATCTCTGCAAAGTCAACATCATCAATCATCAGCCAGGGGCAGAAGCAGCCCATCCATTGGACCAAGAAAGGGAAGTGGCCAGCCCTAGATTGGTCTGATGTCCAGGTTCCAAACTTGTGTCTAGCTGTGGAACCAGACGAACTGCAATGCGAGGTAAGTGATCCGGGAGGGACTGAGTACGACTCAGATCTCGAACCTGACCAGCAAGAAGTCATGGTCATTGGGCCAGACCATGATTCTTCGCCCAAAACATCAACCCCCACCTCTCCAGGGGAGGAAGTGTGGGGTCCTGAATGGTCATCTGTTCCCCTAACTTTTGAATCAGCCAAAGAGCCATCTGAGGGCTCTGGCTTCCAAAAAAAACGCCTGTTTAGGCAGCGACCGGAACTTTGGAACAAGTTGGGATCAATCATGGTCTGCAATGCCCGCTTGTTCAAAGTCCCGCGAATTCCGAAAAGCCAAAAAAATAAAAAACTTTCAAAAACCAAAAACATCTAGCATCTCAATTTCAGAAAAATCTCAAAAATCAAAAAATATTTCTTTCCCTGCATTCAATAGTGTGCCAAGTTCGTCTAAAGAGTCGCATGAGTTTGAAGTCGAATCATATGATTTCGACATCGAATTAGACTTTGAGCTCATGGGTCTGGACGAAGCTCGGGACGAGGAAGATGATGATCCAGCTCCCGAACTAGAGGATCTCCTCAAAAAGTTCGAATCCAAAGCCAATGTTATTGCCGATGATTTCGAGATAGTAAACTTGGGGACGCCTGAGATCCCTAGGGAAGTACGCATTGGAAAATCGTTGCCACCTGAGATGAAACAGAAAATGATAGAGTTCCTAGCTCCAAGATTGTCCAACTTCGCGTTCTCATATGAAGACATGCCGGGGCTCGATGAAGAGCTCGTTGTACACCATCTGCCAACCAAGGCAGATATGAAGCCAGTGAAGCAAAAACTCCGAAGAATGAAGCCAGAATGGGCTCTGAAAGTCCGAGATGAAGTCATCAAGCAGTACAACGCGGGATTCTTGGTAGTCTCCAACTACCCTGAATGGCTCGCCAACATCGTACCAGTACCGAAGAAGGACGGCAAGGTTCGAATGTGCATCGACTTCCGAGATCTCAACAAAGCCAGTCCAAAAGATGACTTCCCTTTGCCACATATCGACACTCTGGTCGACAACACCGCTGGATACAAGATCTTCTCATTCATGGACGGGTTCTCAGGTTACAATCAGATCAAGATGGCCGTCGAAGATCGTGAGAAGACAGCATTTATCACTCCCTGGGGAACCTTCTGTTACAGGGTGATGCCGTTCGGTCTGAAGAACGCAGGAGCAACATATCAGCGAGCAATGACAGCACTATTCCACGACATGATGAACAAAGAGCTCGAAGTATATGTGGACGACATGATCGTCAAATCTCGCACAATTGAAGGACACTTTGAAGATCTGAAGAAGTTATTCAACAGATTAGAAAAGTACAAGCTCCGCCTCAACCCTCAGAAATGTGTCTTCGGTGCAATGGGAGGTAAGCTCCTCGGCTTTATGGTGAGCGAGGATGGCATCAGGGTCGACGAGACCAAAACCAGAGCAATCATCGAGATGCCCCCTCCTAGAACAGAGAAAGAAATTCGTGGCTTCCTCGGCAGAATTCAATACATCAGTCGCTTCATCGCACAGCTCACACCTATCTGTGAGCCCATATTCAAGCTCCTTCGGAAGAACGTCCCAAAAGAATGGAATGATGATTGCCAAGTCGCCTTCGACCGCATCAAGAAGTATCTCATGAATCCTCCAGTCCTAGTGCCTCCCACTCCTGGACGACCACTATTGTTATACATCTCGGTAGCAGCAGAAGCCATTGGCTGTGTCCTCGGCCAACACGACGAAACCGGGAAGAAAGAACAAGCAATATACTATTTGAGTCGAAAGTTCACCGACTACGAGACCAGGTATTCCCCGATCGAGAAGACTTGCCTCGCCCTAGTCTGGGCAACTCAGCGACTCCGTCAATACATGATTGCATTCCCTATTCTCCTTCTCGCTCACATGGATCCGCTCAAGTACCTGTTCGAGAAACCGGCACTCACTGGAAGGATAGCTAAATGGCAGCTACTCTTGTCTGAGTTCGACATCACCTATGTCACTCAAAAGGCAATCAAGGGACAGGCCCTCGCCGATCATCTTGCGGCTCACTCTCTCCTGGACTATCAGCCGCTCAAGACATTCTTCCCTGATGAAGATCTCTTGCTCATTGAAGAGGAAGAAAAGAAGAAAAAAGATGAATGGACGTTATTCTTCGACGGCGCAGCAAATTCTAAAGGGAGTGGTATTGGAGCAATCCTCTACTCTCCAGATGATGTCCCTATTCCTATCTCGAGGCGCATCGCATTCGAGTGCACCAACAACATGGCAGAGTACGAAGCATGCATCGCTGGCTTAAGGGAAGCCATAATCTTGGGCGTCAAGAAGCTACGAGTATTTGGAGACTCACAGCTTATCATCAATCAGACCAATGGCGAATGGAAGACCAAAGACGAGAAGTTGATACCATATCATGTGTATCTTGACAATCTGATCGAAGAATTCAAGGAAATCACCTTCTCATACATGCCCAGAGCCAAGAACCAGTTTGCAGATGCTCTCGCCACGCTCGCATCAATGCTCGAGATCCCAAAAGGAGCTTCAGAATGGGAGCTCACAGTCGAAATTCAAGAAGAACCTGCTTTTTGCCTGCAAATAGAAGAAGCCGAAGCTGTCCCTGACAAACCCTGGTATGCCGACATCAAGCAATATCTCGAAACCCAGGAGTATCCAGAATCAGCAACAGCAACAGATCGCCGAACCATCCAACGTTTGGCCGGCCAGTTCACCATCAGTGGCGAAGTTCTCTACAAGCGATCCTATAATCACATCCTCCTCCGATGCGTCGATGAAACAGAAGCTGCAAAGATCATGAAAGAAATACACGAAGGAATCTGTGGCCCACACATGAATGGGCACATGATGGCAAAGAAGATTCTACGACTCGGCTACTACTGGCTCACCATGGAGACAGACTGTTGCCAGCACGTCAGAAAATGCTTCAAGTGTCAGGAGCATGCGAATCAAATCCATGCCCCATCATCAGAGTTATACAACCTGACCACCCCCTGGCCCTTCTCCATGTGGGGACTCGACATCATCGGCAAGATCAGTCCCAAAGCATCAAATGGTCACGAGTACATACTTGTGGCAGTCGACTACTTCACCAAGTGGGTAGAGGCAGCCTCCTACACCACGATTGCAGCATCTCAAGTGATCAAATTCATGAAGAACAACATCATATGCCGGTACGGAATCCCCTAATGCTATCATCACAGATAATGGAACCCCGTTCGTCAACAAGAAGATGGATGACTTCCTCAGCAAGTTCAAGATCCAACGTCATCGATCAAGCCCCTACCGTCCCCAGATGAATGGTGGGGTAGAAGCCGCAAACAAGACAATCGTCAGGATACTCGAGAAGATGGTCGTGACCTATCGAGATTGGTCAGATATGCTCCCATATGCACTTTGGGCCTATCGAACGTCTGTACGGTCTGCTACGGGCGTTACTCCTTTCGAGCTTACTTATGGAATGGAAGCAGTTCTACCAGTCGAAGTGGAAATACCATCACTACGGGTGTTATTAGAAAGCGGAATTGAAGAAGGAGAATGGCAACGGGCCAGATTCGATCAGTTGCAGCTAGCAGATGAAAAACGCATGCGTGCACTAAGTCATTCACAATGTTATCAGAAAAGGATCGCTCGGGCTTACAACAAGAGAGTCCGAAAAAGGAGCTTCAAGGTAGGCGACATGGTCATGAAGAAGATTCTACCGTCGCACCTTCCAGATCCCAGAGGAAAGTTCAAACCCTCGTGGGACGGACCACTGATCATCAGAGAAGTACTTCCTGGAGGCGCCCTCAGACTCACCAGCATGAGAGGGGTAGATCTTCCTGAGCCAACCAACGCCGACAACGTGAAGATCTTTCACGGGTAAGTCATTCTGACCTTATCAAGAGTTACTTTAATAGAGCTGAAGTCAAGAGGTCGAAGCTAAGACCTCTGAGAAATCATCCCGTCCACCAACAAGTGTTTCAAATAAGGGGACTCCAAAAGAGAAAAATACAAAAAAAAAGAGGGGGGATTAAAAAAGGGACAAAAAAAAAAAGAGAAAAGAAAAAAGGGAAGCCAAAGCAAGGCACCCAAGAAAAAATCAACCCAAGAAGAAACACAGTCATCCATCCATCCATCTCAGAGGGGTCTTTAGCAAAGACCGACAGCTCTATTATCGTAACTCAGGATAAGGGCTGAAGGACTGCCATCGGCCGGCAACGACGGATTCCCGACCTCTAGCCGCCGCAGTTATCCAGAGATCCAGAAAAGAAAAAAAAAAAAAAAGAAAAGAAAAAGAAAATGTGTGCCTAAACAAAGAGGGCGGAGTGAAAACCCGAAAGGGCGCTCCGAGTAAAAACAGTGGGCATACAGCGGACTTGGTGAAAACCTGAAAGGGCGCCAAGGGTAAAAACAGCACAGCTGCCAAGGGGCAGGCAAGACCAAATACCCGGGACGTGGTGAAAACCTGAAAGGGCGCCACGGGCAAAAATGACGGGAAAAAGCCGGCTGTGGTGAAAACTCGAAAGAGCGCTGCAGGCAAAAATGGCTCAAATGAAAAAAAAAAAAAAAAAAGAAAAAAAAAATAAAAGTGCAGGTACCAAGAAAGCAGACGGTCCAGATCAGTTCAAGCGGTTACAGTTCAAGAACAAGAAGAAGCGCAGTCAGGAGCGAAGAGCTCTACAAGCTTCTGACAATCTCAGGAGGCAACGAGTTTCCGTTGTCCTACATCTCTAGGGAACCAAAGGAATCAAGCAAGTCAAATCTCGAGATATCGGTCAAATCATTGACCGAGCCCCAGTTCTGATTCCTATATCCCGACACAAAGTCCAGACACACTCACAAGACAACTCATGGCACAGTAGATTTTCAAACAGTTTTTTCTCTTTTCAATTAAATGCATTATATTTCTCTTACACATATCATCTTTTTCAAAAATACAAAAAAATGCATCATCATCAATCATATATGCAAAAATCAGTGTGCAGGTGGCCAACACAATCAATCTCTACCCTCCTCCTCGGCCACATCAGGTGAGTCCTCTGACTCATAAAAAGATAGTCTCGCTCTCAACCTGCTCACCTCCATACGCAGGTAATGCGCCTCATCGCGCTCAAGGGTACGGATCGCTGTCTCCTCATCAGACAATCTCTGATCGGCAGCCAATCTCCTCGACATCATCTCGCAATGATACCGAAGTGCAGAGATCTCAGACAGCAGATGGCCATGAGTGGCCAAAAGGAAGCCAGGATCGATAAACGGGCGCTCCTCAAAAGGTTCATATGAACCAGATGAAGAGCCAGCATCTCCAAGAATATCCTGCTCATCCTCATCAGCAGTCTGGTGCCAACAAGGGATACGTCGATACAAAGACTGCTCAGCAACCCAATACTGATATGGGGCGGTCGCCATCGGAAAAGTCCGTAGCTCAAATCCCAACAAATCAGCTGTCAAATAACTCGCCCAGGAACAATCAATCCGGGTCCTGAAGTCAGAAGATCTAGAGGGGAGTACTCGACGCCCGATACCCGTGAAAGCGAAAATGAGGAACATCCTGCTCATACCCAAACTGCCGCAGGAACCGGATGGGATGGTAAGAGAAGTAGATCGAAAGCCTACCAACATCAGAGGATGGCGGTGTGCATCGCAAAGCACTGGAGGAAGTGAAAGCCAAGATGACTCCCAACGAACGTTCCAGTCACGAAGTTCAGCGAACATCCTGCGATACAGGGGCTCGCTCATCCTAGGCTGTATGAGGAAGGAACTCCAGGATATAACGCATGATGTCAGAGCCCGGGATGCCAGGAAGAGGTACAGGAACGGTCAGAGAAAGGCGCTCCCATAGCCAGACCTGATCACAGAAAACGAAAGAAGTTCAGCTAGAGCAAAACAAATCCTGACAAAGCAAAAGAAAAAGGGTGCAGAAAAGAATACCTGCAGGAAGGCACAACAGCCGCGAAGAACGCGAGTGCGGCCCAGGGCACAGTCGGTCAGCCCATCGAATAGCTCGGCCAAGATAAGAGAAATAATCCCCTGCCGACGGGCAGCTCGGCTCATCACCTCAAAAAGCAAAGGAGTCTGGGACCTTCGCCATCCCGAGAACAGCACTTCAGCAATCAAGCAAAACATCAGTGCGTTCCGAGCAAAGGTAGAACCAGCCGTACTCTGAGGACCCGAAAAAAGATCATACAGCAAGTCCAAAGAGAACACTACAGCATCCTGGCCACTAGCTGCAGGTCGAACAAGATAAGGGATCCCAAACCAGTTCTGCGGTGTAGCAGTCTTCGGCGATGTCTTCGGCGAAAAGTACTGAGTATAATCCAAGGGTAAGCCTGTCAAGCGTGCAAGCTCCTCCAAAGAAGGCCCCATCTCCATATCATTGAACGCAAACAAGTTCAACGAAGGGACCCAGTCAATCAAGGCAGCTCCGAGCATCCTCCAGTCAATGTCAACTCTAGCCATATGAATCAGACTGCCAAAGCCATAAGACTCCAAGTCTCGAATCTCATAAGCTGACAAGCTATCAAGCCAAGCAAGCAGTCGTGGCGAGCAAGAAGAACGAGGAAGCAGCTGACAAGTCCTCACCGGTATCCCCTCCAGCACAAAAGGCCCAGAAATCGAGGACAACTCATCGAAGATCGGAAGGTCAACAGGCGAAGGAGAAGGAAAAGCTGGAACCTCTGCAGACTCGACAGCCCCTGACCTGTCCCCAGTAACGGCTATGTCTGATATAGTCGCATCGCTGTCTGAAACTGTCACAACCTCAGCCGCATGAGAAGACTCGCCCACCTCATGAACAGAGTGCGCAAAGGACCGATGACCAAGGGAAGGACAATGCTCCCCATCAAAAGGACTATCAGTGAAGATCACACCGCACATCGTGGCACCCTGGCTAATCTGACCGTCAAAGAATGCATCTGAACCATCCAAAAGGGTCCCGGCTACCCCGATCGAAGAATCAACGGCCAGATCCGGACCTGCGGCCCTCTCCAGTAGGAAATCATGAATCCAATCATCATCCTGGCCGATCAAAGGGATCATCGAGGCATCCACACCGTCCATCATCAAGGGGACATCATCAATGATCACATCAAGTCCACCCAAAGAAGTATACCGCACATCCTGGCCCTCATCCAGAGCATCCAAACCGTCAAAGGTACCATCTGAGCCATCCATACCATCCAGACATGAGATCAGCCCATCTATGTCCCTCATAGTCCCATCATCACCGTCCATCACATCATCCATGGGACCCACACTCAAGGGATGCATAGCCTCACCTATGTCCCATCCCATCATCTCATCCATACCATCCATTCCTCCCATAATGAGGGACCCATTCAAATCAGAAAATCCAGCCATCCCACCATTAATGGAGCCATTCAAAGCTCCACCAACCACCATCCCTAGCCCCTCATCAATGCCCCATCTACCCCATCCATTAAAGGCATTTCCCCATTATCAAAGCTCAGTTGAAGATCTGAAGTGTGGGACCCACCATGAACAGCCCCCACAGCCCATAAATCCCCACCATCCATTGCCCAAGAAAGGACAAACCAAGATGAAGACAAGATGATGATGAAAGAGGAGACAAAGAGAAGATTCATTGTTGGAATCGAACCTGAACGTACACAGCAGGTGGGGACAGCAGCAACAGGGACCAGAGAATGTCCGAGCACGAGCCAGCCCAGGCCGCTCAAGAGACGAGCTCTGGGCGGCCTGCCCTGGGCCGCCCGTACGGACGCGGTTCCCCTCTCTCCGCGGGATTGGCTCCAGGGCTTTTGGTAGGTGAGGCTGACAGTCCACGTCAGCAGATGGCGCTCCGTGGGCCGCCCAAGGCTCCGGTCCACTCCAGATTTCGACTGAAGATGATCAAGATCATACAAAAGGTGCCCCACTGGTCCAATCATGAAGCAATGTGACCGGAATAGGGCTGATCAAGCCAAAGAGAAGGAAAGGTGATCAAGTGGGGGCCACAAGCAATCCAAGCCATTCAAAGACTAGATCATCATGATCTAAACCATTGAAGAACCTACATGAGCCGTCAAACAACAAGATCAAAGGTTTGATCATCACAAGAAGGGCCAGAATCCAAGATCTAATCATCAAGTGGGCCCGCAAAGCCAAATCAAGCGATCAGAGACGTTCAAGCCATCATCCACACCATGAGAAGCATTCCTAACCTCACAAATCATCAAAAGAAGTGCCCCAAAGTAAAGCTAAGGTCTCAAGTGGGCCCACAGGGCCAAATCCATCAATCTGAACCATTCAAGGGCCAAAATCGTCAAGATCCAAACCATTGGAAAGCTTACACAAGTCATGGAGTGGCAAGATCAAAGGTCCAATCATCAAAAGAAGGGCTAGAATCCAAGATCCAACATCAAGTGGGCCCACAAGGCCTAATCAAGCAATCTGAACCGTTCAAGTCATTGTCCATGCAGTTGAGAAATCACAAATCATGAAGGAATGAGTCAAGAATCAAAGCATCCAGACATCACCAAGGAATTTGGGAGAAATCAAAGCCTGTATATTCATCCAAAAGGGCTTGATACAAAAGGGGACAAAAACAAAAATACAAGGCCATATAAAGCAGAGCCAGCTACAAGTCACCAACATAATCATCATCGCCCCTCCTCGCGTCCCGCTCCCGACGATAAAGATCCATCAAAGGAGCAGTCACTGAACCTCCAGCATACCTGCGACGGCCACCTGGAACGTAAAGCGAAGGAAGCAAAGGCCCCTGGCCAAATAGCAGATACCACTCGTCATAATCACGATCCGGGATCGTGAAACGGAAGCCAGGCTGGCCCACCAGAGCCTCAACTCTCTCATCAGCTGGCATCCGAGCAGCTGGAGGAGGTGCAGAACAGGGGACCCGAGCTACCCCAGTGACTTGCCGAAGCAATCTCTCTCCCAAGTACCATTGGAAGGACTCAGCGTCAGAAAGCATAATACGGAGACATGAAGCATCATATGCCTCCACGCGCTGGGGTGTGTAGTAGAGAGGGAAACTAGCGTACGGCATCCGGGCAAACTGCAGCAGAAGAGGTTACCACGATCAGTTACAAGTACAGTACAAGGACAAAGACAAGCAAGATACTTACGTCCTCAACGGTCAGCCCGTCTATATCAGCACGCCAATTGTCCCCGGGAACTCGGGAGTTCCGCTGACGATTCTGCTGATGCCAGTACATGTGGCGATACTGAGCGGGTTCAATGTCATCTCGCATCCTCGGCGCAAGATGCGGAAAATGGTCATAAAAGCAGGTCTGGATGAAAGTACATTTAATGATCAGAGAGAGAAAGGAGGCAAATGGCTCCAAGGAGGATGAAAGAAGAGGTACCTCAACAACAGGCCAGAAGCCTGTGAAGGACCGGCTATGCCGACAGGTCTTGTCCAGACCTTGAAAGAGACGGGTCAGGATGGCCCCATTCCAGTTATAGGGGTGATGAAGATCCTCGACTAAACGAAGAAATTTAGGATCAACTCTCTCATTCGCATGGCAAAAAAGAAAGGATCCAAAAGCATAAGTGATCATGGCCCGCGCCTTGTGGAGGGCCTCTCGCTCGGTGGTAGGGACGACGGAAGCAAAATTGTTGTAAAACCATCGCATCTTCACCTGATGGCCTTGGAATTCACCCTCAGGAGGGACGTCACCGACAAGCCGCAGCCAATCAGTGGAAGAGAGGGGAGCTAAAGAGCTAACTTGAGGGACAATTGCCCCATGAAATGGGAAACCTATCTGCATGTAAATGTCCAAAGGGGTTATCCCCCATTCTCCACAAGGAAGCTGGAAGGTGTGGGTCTCATCCCGCCACCTCTCACAAAGGGCCGCAAGCATCATACGGTTGGCGTCGTTATTATGGAAGCGTAGGGTGAGGAGGCCAGCAAAAGGAGTACCATCTAGTACTCGCTCAAGCAAGGGCTGTGGCTCTTTCATCCAATTGTCCCAGCGATCCCTGGTACCTCGACCCTTGATAGCAGGAAGAGGTTGATGCTCCATAGCTAGGGAACACATGTGGTCCCCTCGGCGGACAATGAAAGCAGGATCATCCTCGTCAACCACTTGGTGGCCCCTGGTACCATCCGCCATGGAATCCTACAAGCTTGGCAAGGTAAGTCCCTATCCTCTACCCATTAAAATCCAAATTCTCATCCAAGAAACCCATGGGATTGGACTCACATTCAAATGCAAAATCTAAAGTCCAACTCCATGTGTCACTTAGGATATGTGTTGGACCCATTGGAAAAAGTAAGGCCTGCCTTAAAGAAGGTGGCATGGCATGCCTCAGGTAAGAAAAGTCCATCATCCAAGGACACATTTTGGACAACAAATGCACTCAAGTGCCATGAAATCAACTAAGGATGAGAGTCCTACTGCACATGAGAAGTTCCTCTTCAAAGTCCACATGTGGACCAAGGATTGACTCACTTTTATGCCAAGGTCATGATTCTCACTTAGGATGTCTCCATCTTTTCACACATATGCATGGACAAGTGGGGAATAGAAAGGAAACGGGTCTCCAAGAGCAACCCAAATACCTCATCTCAATGGGATTGAAGAGAGCACATAGCCCACTTTGGAGAACATGAGGACCCATTCATGGGTTAACCATGGGCAACCTTATGTGCCTCATCTCGATGAAAGTTTTGACCATGAGAATACAACACGGAGGTCTACCCACAAACATATGAATCAAAGAAGCTAAGGGTAGAAAGTTGATGCACATAGCCCACATGAAGAATCAAGGTTGAAAATGCCCATGAAAAGGCAAGTTTGGGCAACTTATGTGCACCAACTTTTTCACCAAAAGGGAGACCATTTGAGCACAAAAGAGCATGGCTTGAGGAGTCACCCAACCATCATGAAAATGGATAAGAATGGTACACATAGCCCACTTGAATATCAAAATCCAAAATGTCCCAAGGCATGGGACAAAAATGGGCAACCTATGGGTATCATTCTTTCCCACAAATGGAAAGAAAAACCACTCATACTTGAGAATGATAATGGATGACCCACCAAGTCCCCAAAGAAAAGATCAAGGACCCATGGTTGTATGGATAGCTCACTTGAGAATCATCCATTTGAGATTGATAACATCTAAGGGAAACTCTTGAGAACCACAATCCTACCACAAAGGAAGCCATTTGAACTTAGTGAGATTGTGGGAACAACTCACTCATGGGATTTGTAGATGGTCAAGTAACTCAAGTCCTCCATCCATCAAGAGAGAAAGCATGAAAAGAAAAAGCCTACATGAACAAAGTGTAGTGTGGCACACATGGTCCAAAGAAGTGCCCAAGTTTCAATGAAGGCCCAAAAGCCCATCCACATGAAAAACTCCAAGGAGCCCACCACACTTTGTGCAAAGATGTACATCATAATCAAAGAAATAGTGGAAGACTTGGGCTACTTGTCCATATAAGCCCACCTAGGAAAACTAGCCCACTTGAGATCCAAAATGAAGAATGGGCTAGCCACCTTGATCCATACACATGTAAAGAAAGATGGGGTCACCCAAAATGAGCCCCATGAGCCCAAAACTTGAGATGGGCCCTACCATGCCCATGGGCCCAAACCTTGAAAAAGATAGAAAAGAAAGTAAGCTCCAAAGGAAAAATGACAAAGGCAAGAAAGCATGAGGGAGCCCAAAATGAAGCATTGGGCCCATCAAATACACCAAGGGCCATGACTTCACTTTGAGCCCATTTGATACACATGAAAAGAGGCCCAACTCCCATGAAAAAGATAGAGTATTTTGCCATGCACACTTGATGACATGGCAAAATTACTCCTTACATGCACATGGAGGGAGTGTGAAAAAGGAAAAAATGATGAAGTGGAGAGCTTGTAATGTCCTTCTCCATGCACCACCTTTGAAAGACTTGAGATCTAAGAAAAGATCAAGAATGCTTGGGCCCACCTTCACACCCCTTTGAATAGCTACATGAAAAAGAAAAAGGATCATGAGAAAAGACAATGAAGATGGAAAAGGACAAGAAAGAGAAAGGGAGTGGTCCATACCTTTACCACTCACCAAAGAAGGACCACCTTGCTGTCCCAAGATTTCTCTAAGGCCCACCACTTGAAAAGAGCAAAGGACCACCAAAGAAGAGAGAGGAAACTTGAAGAAAGAAAGAGTATGAGAGGGAGAAGAGAGAGATTGCACGTTTAAGGGGGGGAGGGTGCCCCATGTTATATAGAAAAGGGGAGGGCACCCTTTTACCCAGCCCCCTGAAGAGACCAGGAGGCAGAGACCGGGCGGGCGGCCCATGGGAGGCCGTCCTAGCCTCCACCTACTTGAAACGACCTCCCTCTCCCTCTCCTTGGGAAGAACTCCTCCTTGGGAAGGGTGGTTGCAAGTGAATCTTGTACCTCCATGTAAGAATGAAGTGATGGAAGAGAATGGTGAGAAAAAAGAGAAAATCTCACCAAAATCTCATCTCATGAGAAATGGGTGAGAAATTGGGTGGATGATGTGGAAAAGTTCCATGGAATTTCCAAGAAAAAGAAAGGAAAATTTGACTTGGTCAAACAATGATCTCAACCATCCAAAGGCATGACCAGATGATCCAAACCATTCCAAGAAGAATCCCAAGAATCTCCGCCCTTGATTACTGTTCACATGTATGAGTTGTGGTCCGAAGACCTTAAACTACGTCGGGATCAAGATCCCGAGGGATTGTCAATAAAACCGGCATCAGTCTTCTTCAAGATCTGGTGGCTCTGGACATTTTCAGAAAACCAAAAAAATATATACATCACTTGTACAGTTTCTGGTCCGAAGACCTTAAACTACGTCGGGATCAAGATCCCGAGGGATTTTTAATAAAAATGGGTATCGATCTCGACCATCAAAATCAGAATCGATGACCCAGAATTTTTTCCAAAAAAAGAAAACAAAAAAATGTCTTTCCTCTTTTAAAGTTTTGGGTCCGAAGACCTTAAAACTACGTCGGGATCAACGTCCCGAGAGATTTTTAATAAAAACCAACATCGATCCCAGCCTTTCAGGCCAAGATCTGATGATCTGGATCATTTCGAAAAAAACAAAAAAATGTGTTTGCCCCCCCTTTTACTAAGTCTGGGTCCGAAGACCTTAAACTACGTCGGGATCGACATCCCGAGAGATTTTCAATAAAAGCCGGCGTCGGTCTTGTTTGCTCAAGATCAATGACTCCGGACATTTTCAAAAATCATAAAAATATATTACCAGCCCCGCTTTTAAAGTTTTGGTCCGAAGACCTTAAACTACGTCGGGATTGACATCCCGAGAGATTTTCAATAAAAACCGGCATCAGTCTGGATTGTCCATCCGCTGACACCGGACATTTTTCCAAAAAAAAAACATGTTTGCCCCTCTTTTGTACAGTTTCATGGTCCGAAGACCTTAAACTACACTGGGATTAATTTCTCGGGGGACCTTTCTCGCTTTCAACTAAAAACCGGCATCGGCCTCGACCGTTGGGATCATGGTTCGATAACCCGGATCATCTCAAAAATACCAAAAATAATTTAAAGCTTTCCATAAAAACCAGTGTCAATCTCGATTACTCGAGTTGAAGTCTGGAACTTTTTCAAAACAAAAAAATATATACAATATAAAACAAAAAAGTTTTCATCACCAGTTTTGATCCACCAATTTATCCCCAATGGTCCGAAGACCTAAAACTACACTGGGATTAACTTCTCGGGGGCTTTCTTTCCTAACCTGTCCCAGACATGGCTGACACTTGATCGTACGGGTGTCTGGAATCTTTTAAACAGGTAAAGGCTGAGGCGGGCAGAACTCCGCAATCCTGTTCGTGTTGAACGCACCGTGATAGACAACCTTGAGTTGGAAGTCGCTGTTGAAGCTGACGGATGTTCCCTGTTCCTAGAACTCATGAAGGGGATTAAGGCTGTTGGGAGGTGAAGCTCACCCTCACGGAATTGTGAGCAACGTAAGACCCCAAACTGGATTGACTAAGGGAAATGTGAGGATGTGGCTCATTTTGTGGCCGAAGGAGTCTGTCGGACGATACGTGGTCTATGTGCATTGCACATGAGGAACAGGCAACTTTGTGGGTGTGTTGACTGAAAACCCTCAAAATCCCCTCATCCGAAGATGTAAAACTACGGCACTTAACTGTGTGAGACTCGTCTTGCTCGCTGACGTAAAATGGATCGGGTGCCTTACCAGCAGTAGAAGCTGGAAGTGGATGGAAATTCCATATCTTTTCCCTGCATTTCAGAAAAATCACAAAATACAAAAACATTGCAAAATCATCTCTTCAAAAATCACAAAAATATTTCCATCAAATATCTGCAAAAATCACAAAAATATTTCCCTTGCTTTCAATCAAAATATTTCAAAAATCACAAAAATATTTCCTGTGTTTTCAATAACTAATCTCTATCCTGATCGCTCAGGTAAAGATTCGGACCACATATTTACAAAAAAAATCACAAAAATTAGCATCCCCAGCACTACAATTCAGGAGTCTTGAACTCCGCTCACTTCACAGTATGGGATGACGGATCCAATCGCCCGCAAATTGGAATCTTGACCAAAACGGGCAACCAAACACCATCTCAATCACATGTATGCCCAGAAGAACATCTTGAAGTCGGATGATATCCTCGTACATTCTCATTAGCAAAGAAACAGCATCTTGGGACGATGGACCTGATCGACCACGGGTCGGGATCTTGACCAATCCGCTGTCCAAATCTCCGTATCAAAAAGAAAAATCCCCAAAGGAAGCACAACCCTGCAAGCAATAAGCTCAAAGTTCTCTACACCCATAGCAAAAGCAAAATCATCAAACTGAAAGAGAATGAGCCAAAGCCATGCATTCATCATGCATCTCCATGCATCAGCATCCATCGCATCAATCATCATGTTTACCTGCTTTCAAAATAAAAGTCGGTTAGCTAAAGACCCCACAGGCATCCCTAGTGGAGGCACATGCGAACCAGATTTTCATTTCAAAAAGACAAAAAATATTTCTATTTGCAAATAAAAACCCCACGGAGTATCACTCCCCAGAGTGGGTATCTTTTCAAAAATCCAAAAATATTTTCTCAGTAGAGCGTTCTGTCTCCAACACACCAGGAGATCTTCCATATCTCTGGGTAGGAGCCAACGCAAAAATCAAATAAGATCCAATGTCTCGCGGTTTCCCCGGAGATCATCGGATCCAATGCACTCAAAGTGCGGTCGAACTGAACTCCAGTGTCAGTGCGGTCGTACCACATGCCAAGATACAAAAAAGATGAAAGCCAAAAGGCTCGGTCACAGAAACCATTTGAACAGGTGGAAACGATGAATTGTAACCCAAGTATCCAAATCAGCAGATTGGGTGGAAAGAGTTCACCCGCACATACCTAGGCGTGGATGCCTGAAGTACCTTGACTGAGTCCAAGTCGGCGTAGTAGAATCCCGTAAGACTATCGGACGCAGGGCGTCTAACCACTTTGACAGTCAAGCGAAACAAGTACTCCTGGAGTGATCTGGGAAAACATCAAACATCACACAATCAGTCTCAGGGTCAGCATCCTCGTAAGACTAACGGACGCAGAGGCTCTGCTGTACCTTTCCGATGTTAGTACCGATCGGGAATGGAAGGGTTGCGATTGGGTACCCAGGTTGCAGCAAACTGCAGGGACAATCGCAACGTTTTCTCCAAACTCTCGCGGTATGTGCGAGTTATCAATTTCCAGACAATCAACTGACTCAGATACAAAGGACAACAAAGATTCCAAACCACAATCAAGGAAAGAATGAATTGCAAACCAAGCATCAAAACCAGCAGATCGGGTGGAAAAGCCCACCCGCACATACCTAGGCGTGGATGCCTGAAGTACCTTGACTGAGTCCAAGTCGGCGTAGTAGAATCCCGTAAGACTATCGGACGCAGGGCGTCTAACCACTTTGACAGTCAAGCGAAACAAGTACTCCTGGAGTGATCTGGGAAAACATCAAACATACAATCAATCACAGGGTCAGTAACCTCGTAAGACTGTCGACGCAGAGGCTCTGCTGTACCTTTCCGATGTTAGTACCGGTCGGGAATGGAAGGGTTGCGATTGGGTACCCAGGTTGCAGCAAACTGCAGGGACAATCGCAACGTTTTCTCCAAACTCCCGCGGTATGTGCAAGTGAGCGATCTCCAAACGATCAACTGGCACAGATGCAAAAGCAAGCAAAGATTTCAGACCATGATCCATGAATGACCGGGTCAGAAGTGGGGTGTCCACTCGCTTTGGCATTCGGTTGCATGCAACCTCTGCCAAAGAGGGGCATCTGTAGACACCCCACCTTCGGCTACACTGTTGGTAGAGATAGCTGGTTGAACGGAGGACCATACCCCCAAATCCCAAGTCCAAACTCAGCCAAACTCACCCTTGTAAGCCCCATTCCATAGCCCAGTTCAAGCCTGAACCCAGTCAACCCAGTCCTAAACACCACCCAGAAAAACCCCCCATAAAAAAGGCCAGTCAAAAAAATCCCAAAAAAGTCAAACTCACTGAGTCAACCCGCTGAGTCAACCCGCTGAGTTAACCCGCTGAGTCAACCCGTCGAGTCAACCCGTCGAGTCAAAACACCGAGTCAACCCGGTCACCCGTCGAGTCAAACCACCGAGTCGACCCGCTGAGTCAACTCACTGAGTCGACCAGCGAGTCCAACAGCAGCCCCGAGGGAACGGCCGTACTCGCTGGAAACCGAGGAGCGGCCGTACGGGCGGCCCATGGCAGGCCGCCCGGACAAAATTACGCAATCTGCCACTCTCCGCTGCTATAAATACCCCCCTCCCCTTCTCAATTCAAATCAATTCGAAGCTCTTCGAGTCCAGAGAAAGTCCATCCTTTCGAGTGCCCTTAGCCCATTTTCCCACCAAGGAGAGCCCGAGTGAGGAGAGTCTAACCCTGGTCCAGCCCAGCCTGACCACTGGTCCAAGCCTCTCAAGCCATCTAAGTCCTAATCCAGCCACTCGAAGCCAACCCTTGCGACACCTCCGTCCACCCAGCTACTCTTTTTCCAGCATCATCTCATTCGCATCTAGCATAAGTGCAACATTTACTTTTCTTCCAACCCCCCTGCTTCACTACAAGCACCTTGATTACTCAAACACACATGCATATGTCTTTATATTAAGCACCTGTCAGTTCGAGCGTATGCTCTGGGCTTGCCCGTTGTTGGAACCTGCCCATCAGAAACTCTTACTGTTCAGACCTGCATTCACGCTTCACCATAAAACACCTTGATTACTCAAGCACACATGCATATGTCTTTATATTAAGCACCTGTCAGTTCGAGCGTATGCTCTGGGCTTGCCCGTTGTTGGAACCTGCCCATCAGAAACTCTTACTGTTCAGACCCGCATTCATGCATCATGTCATTCATGAGAATATACGAGGATTAAATTAGACTTTCAAGTATTCGATCGATTCTGTGAAGTAGAGACCGTACTTCGGTACGGGCAGTGTGTGGGGTGCTTAACCTCTTCCCACCCTGTAACCGTGATCCCTTACCTTGAATCTCTGACCGCAGATCAACAGGAGTCATTTTAGAGGAAGGAATCTTCGGATTCCCTTCTCTAACGTTTCTACGGGGTCTAGCCGACTGTAGATTCGAAGTAACTGGCTAGTGGCGACTCTGGTCTTATATAAACTCACTTAAACATATTCAGCTCAACACGACAACCAAACAAAGCCCTCGAGAACGAGGCAAGCCAGTGGCACAAACGGCGATTTCGCACTCACGCACTTCTTCTTCTTCTTCTTCTTCCGAAAGGAAAGGGAGAACGACGTCGTGTGGGAGCGCGGAGAAATCGGCGAGGGTCCACACTACCATTGAAACGTTCCTAGGGCCAACCGTGAGCTTATTTTTCATTCCACCTGTTTTATAAGATCACACATACCTGGATGAAGTTAAAATAGAAATATTAGCTTGGTTAGAGCCTTCTGTGGCCCCAAGAAGTTTTCAACGTAAGCATCAATTCCTACTGTTTTCAGTGGTGTGGTCCACTTTAGCTTTGGATCTTCATTGGTTCTGGGCTCTTATCCTAGAATGATTTGAAAAAAATGGATGGACGGCTTGGATCTAAGAAATACATCATCGTGGGGCTCAAGTAAATTTCACAGGTCAAGAAATTCCATTGCTTGTTGTGTGGCGCAGGGGAGCGGATTAGGTGAGACCCCGACCTCACTTAAGACGTTGCAACCCTTACCCTGGGGCCCGCCTTGATGTGTGTATTTTGTATCCACCTCATCCATCCATTTTTCTAAATCATTTTAGGGCATTATCTAAAAAATGAAGCAGATCTAATTATTAGGTGGACCATACCATAGAAATAGTGGTGATTGACCATTAATGGGCCACAAAAAGTTTTGGATTGTAACGCCCCAGATTTTCGAGATTTATTTGAAACTTTTTGAAAATTCATTTTTAATTTATTTTTTATTAATTATCGTACATTTACCGTTGATTTGCGAATAGCGGGACATCCGTAGGAGATCCGATAGGGGACCCTTTACAAAAGTTGCTTAGAATGATCCCATAAACATCGTAAAAAGATCAGATTTTAAATTACACACTCTTCAGATAATTACGAAAATGCCATTAGTTAAACTTAAGTTAAGTTGTCATTTTTAAGTATTATAGTTTCTAACGATCACTTTCACGTAAAACCCTGGATTTAAGCTTTTGGGTACATATTAACCATACACATCAAATTTCAGCCCTTAAATCATAGTAGAAGTGGTCCGATTGTCAAATCAGCCCCTTAACCCTTGATTTTCATGTCCATCGAGTGAGGAAAGTAGATGGTTAGTCGTAGTCGAATATTTCTCTTCATATGAGTGACTTGGATCGTCTTTATCATGGACCAATAGTGTGATTTGAATGCCCCACCTTGATAAGCATCTTTCTTATGCGCGAAGTTATCCCGTTTTAGAAATTAACGAGTTACCAACTCTTTTTAAAACTGAACCTTTCGATTCACCCACTTCCCACCATCAATCGCTTCTCAAATTTGGACCACTTATTATACTCATATGACTACGAGTTTATACAAAATTTGGACCCCGATCTATAATCCTACACCGTTGAACCACAAAGCCAGCCCCTTCCTTTTCCGCCAAAAGTTTGAATTTCAGATCTAAGCATTTCTCACCATCAATCAACCACTAAACTTTGTACAATTATTTGCCTATCATGACCATATATTTTTCCAAAATTTGGGCCCTGATCATCAAGCGTAGACCGTTAATTGGGATTTAGCCCATTTTAGCACCCGTTAGGCCATTTTCAAGGATCGGCCAATATAGAATGTGGATCATCAAGAAATTTACGTATTCTGACTCTACTCTTCGAGCTTGATAAGATGAACGGATTGGAATTAATCATAGATCATCCGAATATTGAGATTTGAGAAACCCACCTTAAGAAGTTGTTACACAAGACCTCGCGTGCACATCCCTCTCCATATTTCTACTACGCACCTCCAAACCCTAATTCCAACCCTACCTCTATATATAGGGCCCCTCTTAGCCAAAGGTGACCCCAACCCATGAATTTGAGAGAGAGAAAGAGAAAGAGAGAAGAGAAGAGAGTTCTTTCTCATATTTTTCCAGCAGCTAGGATCTTCTACAGCCCTCTTCTTCTAAGTCCATCATAAGGTGAGGATTTTCCTTCAAGCCTTTCATTAATAATATTATAATTATCATAAGTTTCTTTTGTGGCATGTGAAGTTATTTTGTTTTGAATTTCTTATCCATATAACATTAAGTTCGATGTGAGATTTGTAATGAATATCATTGTATGGTGATGTGATTCCTTGTTTAAATTTTTACTAAGAAGCATCTGTATTTGTGTTATTTTTTTGAAATCTATGCCCTTATTTTTTTAGTCCATGTATTACAAGTAACATTGATTTTCATATTGTGATATGAAATATGTATATAAGATCATCATATGGACATCCCATTATTGTATACTCTTTGTCCCTAAGTTGGTAAAATTATTCGATGTAGAGAGATGGAACCCATGAGAGGCGTCCATGATGGAAGAATATATCTTGACTTAATTGAGAGAATGAAGTGATTGCTTGTTAATGGATCCTTACATGTACATGATGCTTGATTTGATCCATTTACATTACATGGGTATTTTAATAAATTTGATCATGATGTACAACATTAGCTTTTTGGGACATAATGAAATCATAAAACGGGACAATGAGTGGACACTAATGGTATACAAATTCTCATGAGCCGGGGTTGGTGCTATGGACACTAATCTCGTGCTGTCGGCCTATGCTGGGTTGCTTGCGACTCCCCATAGTGACCATTGAGTTTTATTTAAATCGGTTGTATGCGAAAACACTTAAATAAAGGTGAAACTAAAGTCATGCATTCACTTGGCTCCATGTGGGTGTACGGAATTGAGAATAGGCTAGAGCGTCCTACTTCTCCCGTACACTGTCACGTGTAGATTTGGGCTATGAGCGTCCCGTTTCTCATGTGGTCGGGCAAAACTATGGGCTTGTGCGTCCCAGGAACCTCTGGTGACTAGTGGCTAGCATGAAGTCGTAACAGGGAGTCTCCCACTTCATGTATTGTGATTCTAGCCAGGGTGCCTTAGCCAGAGCATGCATTCCATGCATCGCATTAACAAAGATTTTTACTTGATTGTTTTGTTTGAATAAAGATATTATTGTGTTGCGTTACTCTGAGTTTTATACATTGTTATTCTTGATAGTCTTGGAGGGAATATTCCCCACTATGATAGCGTTTAACGCTATCCCAAACACAATTTAGATGATGCAGGTGAAGATCCAGGTATTGAACCCGATTTTCAAGGAAAAGAGTTCGATGTTCGTACAATCACATGGCGGATGACGATGTTAGAGAAACTTGGTTGATGTTTTCATTTATTAAATATTTCTTTTGAGTAGTTGATACATTTATGGAATTGTAATAAGTCTTCAAGAGAAGACATGGTTTTGTATTTTAATTAATCAGTATGGATATTGGTTGGTTCCTTTATTTAAACATTGATGATGACGTAGTAAGTTTGATAGAATAAGATGATAATTGTTTCCGCCATTGTGCTTGAATGCTATATTTTATTATTTGACAAATTACTTATTCCATAAATTACTTGGAAATTCGGCCGTCGTATTTTACACGAGAGTCGAAAATCTCGGGTCGTTACATGGATCAAGCTGATATTTGGTTTTTTCCCTTCATTGATAATTATGTGAACTTATCAACAGATTAGATGGCAAATAAAAATTAGGAAACATTAAGGTGCCTCCTAAGAAGTTTTTAATGGTAAGTTGTCCGATCACCACTATTTCCTCAAATATGGTCCACTTGATAATTGGATCATCTTAATTTTTAGGGATAATGCCCTAAGAGTGGATACAAAATACACATGTCAAGGTGGGCACCACAGTAAGGGCCGCACCATCTTGGGTGAGGCCGGGGTCTCACCTAATCCGCTCTAGCAGCGCAGCACATTCTAGGTTGAGAGAAGAAAATCGAAAGTGTTCACATGTAGAACTTCTATGGACCCATCATGACGTATGTATCATATCCACACCGTCCATCCATTTTCCCATACCATTTGAGGGAATGAGACAAAAAAATGAGGCAAATCCAAGGCGTAAGTGGGCCACACAATAACAATAGTGGGAATTGGATGCCTACTGTCGAAAACTTCCTAGGGCTACAGAATTAATGCTCTAATCAAGCTGATATTTGTGTTTTCCCTTCATCCAGGTCCGTGTGACCTTATGAAGAAGTTAGATGATAAATAAATCTCACAGTGGACCATAGGAAGATTTCAACGGTAGTTGTTCAATCCTTGTTGCTTCCTGTGCTGTGGTCCACTTGAGCTTTAGATGTGCTTCATTTTCAAGCTCATGCTCTAAACGGTGTGGATCTAAAACATAAATCATTGTAGGCCCAGAGTAGTTTCACATATTAAAAGTCAGGTTGTGTAGAACTAATTTATTTGGGAGAGAGAAATCCGGCATTAGCTAGTCGGTGATGACATGGACCAATGAGAAGCCACGGCATTGAATTTTCCTGTTCGTTCAACACAGACGATCCGCACTCATCATTTAGAACTTCGGGGAGTTTGATAATCCTGGCACGGTATCTGCATGAGGCTCGTCGGGATTGAGTGTTTAAAATGCGTCATGTCCTCCACAATTGCCATCACGGATGTCAGACACCCAATAATAGCCTGATTCAATTATATATGGTCCACCACATGCATTTTGGATGCCCAAAAAAATGGATGATTGTGCTTTGTATAATCCTGAATTTTGGGCACCGCATCATCACGGCGAGGCTCACATAATGCAATGTTCAGATGTCATGCAGACATCATGAAGACCCACTTAAGGGACACAGATTAGTTGTGAGTCTGGATCCAGCCAGCGGTGGGTGTAGCCCTGACTTTTATGCAGTGTATATCCATGCTGCCCATCCTTTTTCCCAGCTTATTCAGGGCATGGTAACAAAATGAAGTAGATACAAATCTCAGGTGGACCACACAGTAGGAGTGAATTCCTACCATTAAAATTTCCCCGGGGCCACAAGTTATGAATCAAGCTGTTATTTGTGTTTTCCCTTAATCCAGGGCTATGCGACCTTTGGATGGCAAATAAACACTACCGTGGACCAGGGAAGTTTCGCATTCAACGACCACTATTTTCTGTGGTGTGGTCCACCTGAGATTTATATCAGCCTATTTTGTAGAACCATCCATTAAAATAAGCTGGCAAAACCAATGGATAGCACAACATATACATTAAGATGGCCCCCACAGTCAGGATCACACCGACATAACTGGATCCGGGATGGAAGCAGATCCACGTCCACAGTTAGAGATTGTACAACCATCCGGAAAGATCAAATTTATGAGATTGGATCAGAAAGACTTTATGGCCATCAAACTTTCACGGTTGGGCTCACATGATTTTTGGTTATATTGCATATGCACATCAGCTGGGCAGAAAGCAGAGTACAACAACCCCGAAACAAAATTAATGGGGCGCGAATTAGGTGTTACCCCGGGAACAGCTTGGTTGGTGTCACTCCTACCGTGTAGGGTCCATTGTGATGTATGTTTTTATATATCCATGCCGTCTATCTGTTTTTTCATATCATTTTAGGATGTGATCCAAAACCCTAAGAAAATCAAAATCTCAGGTGGACCATACCACTAGAAAAAGTAATGAACCATTAAAAACGTTTTGTGGGCCAAAAAAGTTTTTGGATCAATCGGATATTTATATTTTACCTTAATCAAGACCTTATTGATATCATCCACAGCTTGGATTGCAAATAGACATTACCAAAACCTTAAGATAGGCTCTTTGGAATTTTTAATGGTGGGGTACATAATCACACTGTTTCTAGTGGTATGGTCCAATTGAGATATGGGTCTGCATAAGTTTTGGAACGTCATCCGGAAATGGGCTTTAGAAACGGATGGACGGAGTGGATATACAAAATATCATCTATGTACGGTAGGGGTAACACCCACTAAGCTGTTTCCGGGGTAACACGTAATTCGCGCCCAAATTTATGAGCTTGACCCATCAGCATGACTTTTGACCGTTAGGATCTCAAACTTTTGAAAGCGGATAGTGCCCTCGCCCTGCCTGGACGTTGACCCACCGTAATGTTTGGGTTTCTTCCTACCGTTCCACCCATTTTTCCATAAGTATTAATTTTAGGATACGAACCAAAAAATAGGACGGGGATTGCGTCTTACCCTGCCCGTCTCCAGCTGAGAACGGGCATGAGCTTTGAGAGGCCACCGTGATGTATGGGTTTTATCCATACTGTCCATCCATTTCTCCGTGCCATTGTATGGAATAAGAAAAAAATTTAGGTAAATCCAAGGCTCAAGTGAACCACACCACACGAAGCAGCGGTGGTAATGATTCTCACAATTGAAACTTTCCTACGGCCCACCGTAATGTTTATTTTCCATCCAACCCATTCATAAAGTTACATAGAGCCGGATGAAGTGAAAGTATAAATACATATCAGCTCGATTCAAAACTTCTGTGGCCCCAAAAAAGTTTTCAACGGCGAGAATTCAATCCCCATTGTGTGGTCCACATGTATCTTTGATATGCCTCATTTTTGGGACTTTGTCCTGTTGAAATGGATGGACGGTTTGGATAAAACCCATACATCACGGTGGCCACTCGGCGCTACTGCCTATTCCCAGCCGGAGATGGGCGGGGTACGACGCAATCCGTCCCAAAAAATGAGGCAGATATAAGGCCCGAGTGCACCAGTAGGGATTGAACGTCCACCATTAAAAATTTCTTGGAGCAGCAGAAGTTTTGGATCAAGCTGACGTGTATTTGTGAGTTCTGTATGACCTGGATGGTGAATAAACATTATGGTGGCCCTTGGAAAGGTTTCAACGGTGGGTATCATTATCACCGATACTTCCTGTGGTGTGGTTCACTTAAGCTTTAGATCTACCTTATTTCTGAGCTTATTGTCTACCTCATTTCTGAGCTCATACAATAAAATTGAGCTCATACAATAAAATGATGCGAAAATAAAATGATGCGAAAAAATGATAGACGGCATAGATAATTTCCATACATCGGAGTGGGCCCTACAGACATTCAGCTTGGACATTCAACAGGCAGAATGTCTACAAAGGGGCAGGAGGCAATCCACTTCCGATCCAGTGAGGCTCACCTGACTAATGGTTAGATGTCATATCCACACCAGCTAGCCCACTTCCAGCACTAGTAAAATAAGCTTATTACATGAAATTTTACCGTGAAAATCTCCCATAACTACAATTGCCAAAAACAACATAAATCTTTTTGGAGTAGATATGAGATCCAACCGGTTCAACAAGTGCATTCCCAAGCCGTATCCGTGATCAGGTGGGCCACATAACAAAAAATAACTTAACCCCTCAAAAACCTCTCATAAATCAGCGATGATCTTACTGATTTCTGGAGTTCAAATGTAAGCCATTGAAAATTTTCTTTTCAATGCTCTACATCCATCCATGCATGCACGCTGTGATGATGATCAGAAATACAAAATCATGAGGTCACTCTTTCTAATAGGTACATCCAGAACGTAGAAGATTCCAATTTACATGTGAGCTCCACTGGGCCAACATGTGCCGGCGATTATAAAATGTCTCCGGTGCCCCACCAAGTAAAATACCGGAATCCCCTAACATTGGCATTGATTCCCAAAGTGGGGTGGCTAACATTGCAGTGTGACTAAATGCACTGTGCCATCCATCCATATGCATCCTTTACAGTTGACATTTGTGTTGTATCCATGCCATTCATATTCAAGTGACCCACATTAGTTATGAATCTGGTCCATTGATTATAAATCCATTGTCCACCAAATTGGGTTTTGCACAATATGGTCTTTTTGCTTGAGGAAGAATATGATCCCAAACATGGGAATTGGATGATCAAAATATCATGGTATTTCCAATACAGAGTCATTCCCCAATAATTGTGTTAATCCTATCTAATGTAATTTTATACCATTTAATCTCGTGTGCCAAGTATGTAGACTTATTTGAAATGGAGTATTTACATATATTTTCTCTCACATCATCAATAAATGCATACACCAACCCTATTTGAAAGGAGCGCCAATTAGGTGTTACTGGGTAAGGGCTTAGTGGGTGTTACCCTTACTATGGAGCCCACCTTGATGATTTTCTATCTATCCACACTGTCCATACAGTTTTAGAGATGATTTTAAGATGGGGTACCAAAATTTATGCTGATCCAAATCTAACTATAGCACAGGAAAAATTGGTGATTGAGTGACTCACCATTAAAAATTCCAAAAGGCCCAATGTAACATTTTCTTAATATTTATTTGCAATCAAAACTGTTGATAATGTCAAGAAAATCTGGTTGAAGGGAAATTAGAGATATTATATTGATCCAAAACTTTTATGGACCACAAAATGCTTTTAATGGTTATTCATCACTTTTTATGTTGGTATGGTCCACCTGAGATTTTGATATTCTTATGTTTCAGGATTACACCCTAAAATGAGATAGAAAAACAGATGGATGGTGTGATATAGAATAAATACATCAAGGTATAGGCCCCACACGGTTAGGGTAACACCCACTAATCTGTTACCAAGGTAACACGGAATGCTGAGCTAAAACTTCGTCGGCCCCACCATGAAATACGTGTTGTACCCATGACATCCATTCATTAGTAGAGATCATTTTAGGTTATGAACCCAGAATTGAGGCAGATTGAAAGTTCAAGTGGACCATAATGAAAATTAAACACTAACCATTTAAATGCTCTTCAGCATCCACTGGAGCTTTGAATCCGTGTCATTTTAGGAGGCATATATCATCCATCTGAGTTACACAGAACGCAATCCGCTTCCGTGCGCAGTTGCTTTCATCTTCCCCACGAAATCCTTCAAAAGTTTGTCATGCACGTCGTTATCACGCAGAAAATCCCCCCATTTTCTGTGATTCTCTCTCACAGTCTTCCCAGGCTCCTCCTCAACCCTCTCCACCGCCTCCTTCACAGCCGTACACAAATCCTCTTTCCTAAAATACCCACTCTCTCCATCCCTTTTTACCTCTACAGCCGCCTTCAGATCCCCACTCACCAGCCTCGTGTTCAAGAACTGGTCTCCTCTCTGTGGCAGAAGCACGAGCGGGCAGTCGCTAACGAGCGCCTCGGTGATAGAACTCAGCCCCGCGTGGGACACGAAGCACCCCACGCTAACGTGCGCCAGTATGTGCTGTTGCTGCAGCCACCCCGTATGCACCACCGCCTTATCCTTCACCCTTTCTTCGAACCCTTCCGGTAATACTGCCTTCAATCGGGCTACCTTATCTTCCTCTTCTGGGAAATTCAGTACCACCAGAAATGGAAGTCCCGCCATCTCCAACCCAAGAACCAGCTCTCGTATCTGATCGTCTTTTAGGAAAGCTTCACTCCCGAAGGAGCAGAAGACTACGGATTTCTCCGGGAACTGGCCGAGCCAGTCGGCCCACCGATGATCGAGGGTTCCGGAAGGCGGCTGTGGGACTACTGGACCGGCGAGGAGGACGGGTTTTCCGTACTGGGCCTCGATGAATTTCACGTAGGGAGCTTCCATTTCCAAACATGTCTTGATAACAATGGCGGTGCTGTTGTGCATGCAGGCCACGACACGATCGTAGACGCTCGGACCACCGAAATTCATGAATACATAGAGGAAATCCTTGGCTTCGTAGGATTTCAGCGTCGCCATGGAGGTGGGCGGGAATCCTGGAGGCGGTTTCTTGAGGTCCTCAACGGTGGGGGCATTTTTGGAATTCCTGTCGGGGACCATGACGTAAGCGTCGGAGATGGCGTTGAAGATGGAGAAGTAGAAGGTCTTGATGTTGAGTGGGGTTGCGATGGACGGCAGCCATTGGTGGGTGAAGTCGTGGAAGATGATGTGGGGACGGAGGTGGTCCAAGAGGGTCTCGATCTGAGGCTTCATGTTGTCGACGGCCATCTTGAGCAGCTCGGCCTGGTGTAGGGTCATGTCAGCGGTGCTCTCGACGCCGGGTGGGATGCCATCCACGGGTGGGACTTTGACGGGGATGATATCGACGGTGGATGAGAGGGTGGATGAGATGCGGGGGATGTTGGCTGGGGCTGAGAGGAAGGAGATCTTGATGGTGGGGTCCATGGAGAGCTTGTTGGACAGATTGATGAAGGGGTTGATGTGGCCGAATGCGAACCATGGGAACATGGCAATGTGGATGTTGGTACTGGTGTGATCCTGATCCAGATCCATCTCTTTGCTCGCCTTTGGTGGTGGTGTGCTTTCATTGATTCCCATTCGTGGATTTTATAAGATGGGAGAGGCTTTCTATTCGCCGACAATCATCATGATCACCTCTACTAATATGAGATCTATACTATACAAGTAACCTACGGATAAGATTACGTTTCGTAATTTATTTCTTCTCATACTGAGTAATTCAGTAAACTATGCACGGTCCACCGTCATTATTATTTTCTTTTTTGGACAATGCCGTGCGCACACCTATATTTCAGTGGAATTTCACAAAAAGAGCCGGCGTTTGAACTCTTCCATAAATCAGCCTAATGTTTGGAAATACGGTAAAAAACCTACCTGTTTTGACTTGAACTAACGTCCGTTACCGAATTTCATCCATTATTCTTTAAAAAGACAATTTTGCCAATTTTTAACCTTACCTCTCCGCGTAACGATAGTGGAATCTACTCCATTGCTGGTCAATGTCGTGGGCCCTACAATGATGCGTGTGTTTAATCCACATCATCCATTCTTCATGGATCATGATTTTAAGGCATGATATAAAAAATAGAAAGATTGAAATCTCACGTGGACCCACAAGAGATAACAGTGACAATTAAAAAAAATAGGTCTATTTACTGTGGTGTGATACACCTGACATTTGTATATGCCTTATATTTGAGACCATAACTTAAAATGACCTTGCGAAATGATGGATGGTGTGGATGTAACGCATATGTCATGTTGGGCCCATAATTGTTAAACTTCCAATGTATAACATGAGTTTAGGAAACGCATTGAGTGCGGATCGTCTGTGTTGACATCTATTCTCATTGGTACATGTCATCACTCATGACGTGATAGGTTGCATGCGACACAACTCCACTTTTAGCGTGTGGAATTTCTCTAGGACTCACCGTGATCTACTGTTAGATCCGCACCGTACATCAATTTTTTTTATATTATTCTAAATCATAAGACAAAAAATGGGTCACATCCAAAGCTCAAGTGGACCACACAACAAAAAACATGGATTGAACGAGTAATGTTGAAACCTTCCTCTTTATAAGGTCACTCAGACCTTCATAAAGGGAAAACACAAACATCATCTTGATCAAAATCGTCTGTGCCCCCGATAAGTTTTCCATGGTAGGCATTTAATTCCCACTCTTTTATGTGGTGTGGCCCATTGAGCCTTGGATTTGACTATTTTTCAACCGTGTGGCTAAAGGTATGAAACAAAATGGATAGACAGTGTGGATCTAATAAATACACCATGATGGCCCCACAGAAGTTCCACATTTCAACCGTTCTGGTTTTCTCCTCTCCAAGCTAGCACCGAAATTTCTTGACGTCATAAATTTATGCAGGCCCATGATGATTTATATCTGAGATCCACGCCGTTCATATATTTTTTTTAGATCTTTCAAAGGTATAAGCCTAGAAACAAGGCAGATCCAAAGCTTACGTGGAACGCAGCATAGGAAACAGTGGAATTGATGCTACTGTTGAAAACTTCTCAGGGCCACAGCTGGCTCTGACCAAGCAGATATTTGTGTTGTACCTTCATCCAGGTATGGGTGGTCTTATGAACAGGTTAGATGTCAGATAAGCCTCACGCTTGGTCCTAAGAAGGTTTCAACCACAGTTAGTGTAACTCCTAGTACTTTCTTTGATGTGGTCTACTTGAGCTTTGGATGTATCTCATTTTTTGAATCATGCTCACAATCTACTTGGAAAAATTGATGGACTGTGTGGATAAAACACAAAAGTCATGGTGAGGGGCGGTGAAGTTTCATATATTAAAAGTTGTGCTGTGCAACACGCCATGTAAGAAGAGGGAAATTCACGAGGGTAACATCTTAGAGGGTGTTACCCTAACCGTATCATTTTCGGGCCATCTGTTTTTCCATAGCATTTTTTGTATATGGGGGCCATCTGTTTTTCCATATCATTTTTGGACGTGATACCAAACCCTACGAAGATCCAAATCTAAGGTAGACCATACTACTAGAAACAATGGTTAATGATCATTAAAAAATTTGTGGGCCACAAAAGTTTTGGATTAAGCTGATCTTTATATTTTCCCTTCATCCAGACATTCATGACATTATCAACAGCTTGGATTGAAAATAAACAATACCAAAACATTACCATGGCCTCTTTGGAATTTTTAATGGTGGGGCACTCAACCACACTGTTTCCAGTGGTATAGTCCACTTGAGATTTGGATTTACATAATTTTTGGAAAAACATCCTTAAAATGGATTGGAGATATGGATGGACGGCGTGGATATAAAAATATAATTCATGTGGGCGACATGGTAGGGGTAGCGGCATTGTCCCTTTTTTCGCACTTTTTTTTATTTTTTATTTTTTATTTTTATAATTCGGTCAGTAATGCAACCCACCCAGGGCACCTACTGGTGCTGTCAGCAGGTAGGATATTTCACCACTAATGGTTTCTAACCCAAACAGCCCCTTGCTGAAACTCTAAGAGTCTACCAACGACGCAACGACACCGTTATTTATTGTATTTCATCTGCTCCCTTCAGCCAATTTAATGGATAATTTTATGCTAGGAAGAGCTATTTGATTCTCATGGCATGGATATGTATTGAATGCTTATTCTTTAGTTTGTACAAATAGAGCCATTTTCTGATGATCCAGACCATTGATATGATAGGCCCCGTAATGGATGGATAAATAACAGAAAACTAACTCGATAGAACAATCCCAGTAAAGTAAATTCGTTGCCCAAAAAATGTACGGTCTGGAAGATAAAACCGCTTTGGCCCAGATTTCATTTGAAAAATGGAAGAAAATGACCAACGTCAGTGCTACCGTTGGCTGATCTGTATTATTTAAAGACTGCCCCAACAATATGTGGGTCATTGCTAATAAACGGAGTACACTGCGAATATCTTGGGGTCGTGAACGAGGGTTGGTTTGCGTGGAGGTTGGGCGCATGACACGAGGGCGTGAACGAGGGTAGGTTTGCGTAGAGGTTTGGCGCATGACACGAGGGCGTGAACAATGGTTGGTTTACGTGGGGGTTTGGAGCATGACAGGTGTGTGTGGAAGATGCCCAAGGGATGAGGTGGTTCGAAGTGGTCTACCACATTTGGTTATTAAAACTTAAATAACAAAATATAAGCAATTTTGAAATTTTCATTATATTATAACACACCCACGGTTAGTCAGCCAAGAACTAGTTGAAACAAGGTTAATTATCTTAACCCACTCTACCACTTAAGCAATGGATCAGGATGTGATGCCACACTATTGACATGTCAAAAAGTGATGGGATGTTCTACCTCATGAGGAGATGAGAGAGTGCAGTTGTTGTTGGGCGACTGATCAGGCTTGGTTGGGCAACTGAAACTCCTCAAGATTTGTTCATTGCTTGCTGGACTATTTTGGACAGTCTTGGGCGACCGAGGCCTAGTATCGGGCGACCGAAGTTGAGTCTGGGCGACCGAAACTTACAAGTTTTTCTCAATTTGTCTTTGGACAGTTTAGTTGTCGTCGGGTGCCCGACACTGTTGGATGCCCCATAGTACACGCGACTGTTTTTTATAGTTTTATATTTCCGTCTCTTGTGTTATTTAAGCACTCCTAATACGAAATTAGGGTAACCTAAGCAATCATATATGTTCCTAAGCAAGGGAAAGAAAAAAGAAAAAGATGAAGAGAAGAAAAAAATACGAGAGGAAGATCGAATAATGAGAAGGCTGTGTTTGTAACGATTTATCCGCGATGCCGATTCATTCGTAGTTTCTTCTAAGTCCTCGGATCGTTGAGATCTCTCTATATCTATCTCTTTGTGTTGTCATTTAAAGGAATTTTAAATATTTTGTTTCAAATTTTTCTTAAAAAAAAAGTTCCCGTTCACATGTTGAGTTTTGAAGTCTTGAGCATTTTCTTTATCCCACAGTGGAAAGATTCCCTTGATAGAGGGATCCCAGTAAAGTAAATTCGTTGCCCGAAAATTGTATGGTCTAGAAGATAAAACTGCTTTGGCCTAGATTTCTTTTGATTCAATCCCAAAAAAATGGATGATTGTGCTTTGTATAATTCTGAATTTTGGGCACCGCGTCATCATGGCGAGGCTCACATAATGCAATGTTAAGATGTCATGCAAACATCATGGAGACCCACCTAAGGGACACAGATTAGTTGTGACTCTAGATCCAGCCAATTGGTGGGTGCAGCCCTGACTGTTATGTAGTGCATATCCATGCTGTCCATCCTTTTTGCTAGCTTATTTCAGGGCTTGGTCACAAAATGAAGGGGTACAGGTCCTTGCCTCGTTGGTAGACTCTGTAGGGTTTCAATAAGAGGTCTCGGGTTCGAAACCCATTAGTGGTGAAATATCCACGTGCTGACAACACCAGTGGGTGCATTGCATGACTGACTGGGTGGGTGGGTTGCATGATAAAAAAAAAAAAAAAAACCATGTGGCCTTATCAACAGGTTGGGCAGCAAATAAACACTACCCTAGACTAGGGGAGTTTCTAATGGTTGGCATTCAACAACCACTATTTTCTGTGGTGTGGTCCACCTGAGATTTGTATCTGCCTATTTTTTAGAACCATCTCCTAAAATAAGCCGGCAAAACTATGGTTGTTAAAAAAACCGACCAAACCGATAAAATCGACCGAACAGTACTGAACCGGTTGGTTTTTCATTCTATTTCGGGTTGGTTCATTTTTTTTTATTTATTAAAAATCAAGAATGTCAGTTCGGTTGTCGGTTTGTGAAAATTATAAACCATTGCCAACCGAACTGACTATATATATACATATATTTTGAATTATATTTATTAATGTTACTCCTACATGGCCCACCTTGATAATATCTTATATATCCAGGTTGTCCAATCATTTTTTCAACCCATTTTAGGATGTGTTCCAAAAAAATTAATCAAATCTAAATCTGAGGTGGACCACACCACAGGAAACAATGTTGATTGAGCGCTCACCATTAAAAATGTCCTCGGGCCCACTTGAAGAAGATTTGCAATGTGTATTTGTCATCCAACTTGTTCATAAGGTCAAACGAACCTGGATGAAGGGAAAAGTCAAATTTTACTTTCAACTTGATCCAAAACTTTTGTGGCCTATAATTATAAAAAGTTTTAATGGTCATTCATTAGTTTTTACATTGGTGTAGTTCACCAGAGATTTGGATCTTCTTAATTTTTTGAATGTTGTAGTGAAATCGACAAAACCGAACCAACCTGAATTTATTCGGTTCGGTTAGTGAGGGTTCATCGGTTCAGTTCGGTTGTTAAATATTCAAAACCAACTAAGTTGGTTTGGTTGGATATCGCCCCTCAAAACCGAACCAACCCAACCGTGCACAGCCTTAGGAAAAACCAATGGATAGCACAACATATACATTGAGGTGGGCCCCACAGTCAGGATCACACCGACTTAACTGGATCAGCGGTGGAAGCAGATCACATCCCTAGTTAGAGATTGTACAACCACCTGGAAACATTAATTTTGTGAGCTTCTATCAGCATGGTTGTTGGCTTTAAGGACCTCAAACTTGGGATTTTTACTACAATAGCCCTAAGGTGTGGCTATTTTTACTAAAAGTCTAATTTCTTGTCTGGTTCATCTTTTTTAGCTTTCTAACGAGAAATTAAAAATTAATGGTCGAAAATGCCCCTCCGACCGATTCCCCCTAAGCACTATGGATTCCCCTAGGGCACGGTGGATTCCCCCTGAGCAAACGGTGGTCAGAGGGGCATTTTGGACTGTAAAATTTTCAATTTGGCCAAAACAGATGGGCTTGATGACAAATTGGACTTTTAGTAGAAAAAGCCACACCACAGGGCTATTGTAGCTAGGGCCGTACATCGAGCCGAATTGAGTCGAGGTGGGCTAAGCTTGGCTTGACTCATCTGTGCTCTCCTCAAGTTCGAGCTCGAGCTTACCCTCGAGCTTACCATTGGAGCTTGCCTTGTTTGCTAAAACTTTTGAGGCGAGCTAGTGGATCGATTCGAGGTGAGCTTACCTCGAGTAGAGTCAAGCTTGCTCCCACCTCAATTTATTATATTTTTTAATACAAATTAAAAGTCAACAACATTAAGTTCAAGAAGTCACACATATATTAGCGGAGACTAGTATTTCTACAGGTGGGACCCCACCATTAAAATGACCTAGCTCTGATTAGTTTTTTCTTTGGCCAGGTCACACACGCATTGAATGCAGACCACTAGTAATATTTTCTGAACCATAATAAACACAGTACATGCATAGCTCACCACATGAATGGACTACCCTGATTATTGTGTGGACCATCTTCATGATGAGGCCCAGCGGATTCATGGATCAGATGCACCACCTCCCTCGTAAAATTGTAATCAATAGCTGCATATGGTGTTTGCTCTTACCATAGCCCATGTTTTGTAGATATGTATGGTGTGTGGTCTGACTGTAGCACCTGTGTTTGTGTAGCGTGTTAAAAACACAACCAATGTGTGCTTACCATGTTTCGTACTTAAAATTACTCAATCCATCAGATATGCTTAACAAGGAATGTTCTTACCTGAACAAAATAGTAAGATTAAGAAACCCCCCCAACGTGTGAGGGTTTTATATGTCCTAAGCTTGGACCCCAATGTGTGTGTGGGGGAGGTGGGAGAGAGAACCAAGAAATAAGAAAATTAGGGTTTTTTTTTAACAAATATCTATATGAAATGGGTCAAGCTCGAGCTTGAGCCAAGTCAAGCTTGAATCGAGTCGAGTTTCGAGTCGAGTCGAGTCAAGTGACCCAATGGTCGAACTTGACTTGATTTCTAACTCGAGCTCCTAAATGAAGTTTGGCTTGACTTGTTCTATTGAGTTGAGTCGAGCCGAGGCGAGCTTTTTCGAGTCGAGTCGATCGAGTTTCTCGAGCTGACTCGGCTCATGACCAGCCCTAATTGCAGTCCTTCAAACTTTTGGAAGCGGATTGTGTCTTGCCCCTGTCTGGATGATGACCCACTATACAACGCCTGAATGTTGACCACGGTAATGTATGGGTTTCTTCATACCGTCCATCCATTTTTCCATAGTATTTTACGATATGAACAAAAAAATAAGGCAGATATAAGTCCCAAGTGTACCACACAGTAGGGATTGAACGTCCACCATTAAAAACTTTCTGGAGCAGCAGAAGTTTTGGATTAAGCTGATGTGTATTTGTGTTTTCTCTACATCCAGTTCTATATGACCTGAATGGCAAATAAACATTATGGTGGCCCTTGGGAAGGTTTCAACAGTGGGTATCATTATCACTGCTACTTCCGCTACTTCCTGTGGTGTGGTCCACTTGAGCTTTAGATCTACCTCATTTCTGAGCTCATACCATAAAACGATATGAAAAAAAGATAGATGGCATGGATAATTTCCATACATCACAGTGGGCCCTACAAACTTTCAGCTTGGACATTCTACACGCAGAATGTCCAGGCGGGTGCAGGAGGCAATCTGCTTCCCGTGGGACTCACCTGATTTATGGTTAGATGCCATATCCACACTAAGTAGGCCCCACTTCCAGCACTTGTAGAATAAGCTTATTACATGAAATTTTATCGCGAAAGTCATCCACAACTACGATTTTGCAAAAAATAACATAAATCTTTTGGGGTGGATATTGTTGGGATCGGACGCCTCAAATCCCCATGCATAAAGCCCACCGACTAGTTGTCCGACTAGTCGGTCATGGTGGATTTCAAGACAGCAACTTTATGGGCGTTTCTGGGCATTGTTGACCGGTCGACATGTTTCTTTTTTTAATTTGGTTTCTTGCGAGGTTTTGCGCAAGGGGTTTCTAATCTCAGTTTTCTCTTATTTAAGAGGATGTAATCGGGGATTAGGGTCGCGACCAATGGCTAAGGTTTCTTAGAGGGATTGAGAGGGTTATAGGGCAAGAGAAAGAGCTAGGGGGAAGCTTGGAGTTCTCTGGGATGAGGGAAAGTAATGGATTTGTCATTCTCATGTGAGAATTAGCTTTGTTAGCATGAGATTTCTCTTATGGGCTGTGATCCGGGTTGTGTTTATTTTATCTCTTGTAACTTCTGAGACCATAGTGGATTGGTGTCGCTTTGTGCCATGGTTTTTTACTCGTGAGCGGTTTTTCCACGTAAAATTCGGATTGCCTTCTTCTGTGTATCGATTTGCTCGTGTGATTGCTATTGTGGTTTGTTCCTCGCCTGCTTTGTTTGCTCCTGTTACGGGGCTCTTAATCCCAACAAGTGGTATCAGAGTGAAGGTTGGTAGGTGTTACGCTGATACCAACAAGTGGTATTAAAGCTAAAGTTGGAGAGGAGGTAAAGAGAATTTGAGGCAAGGCATCAATGACATCTTCTAGCATGAGATTCGATGTGGAGAAGGATTCCGTGAAAGAAAAATATGGAAAGCGATCGGTATCTATGAAAGAAGTAGAGTGGAAGAAGGTGGATTGGTACGCCAATATCTCAATCAGGTTCATCGACTGCAATCGGGTTTGATCGGGAGCACTATTCATGGCGGAGCTGCGGGATCCACGGTTGCTCATGTGTGGCGTGCGCGCAAGGGCCACATGAGCGAGTGGGTGGTGAAGGCACAAGGATGAAGTTGATGAGACACGAGAAGCGGTGGAGCTATGATGATGACAGAGTAGAGATTGAAGATGGTGCGTGGCAAAGTGTTGCATGAATATTGGAGTCGTGGTGGAATTTGTTAGGATCAGATGCCTCAAATCTCCATGTACATAGGCCACCGACCGTTCGCCCGGTCGGTTACGGTGGATTTCAAGATAGCAACTTTCTGGGCATTTCTAGGCATTGTCGACCGGTCGGCATAGACATGTTTCCTTTTTTAGTTTAGTTTCTTGCACGGTTTTGCGCAAGGGGTTTCTAATCTCAGTTTTCTCTTATTTAAGGGGATGTAATCTAGGATTAGGGTAGCTACCAATGGGCCAAGGTTTCCTAGAGGGATTGAGAGGGTTCTAGGGCAAGAGAAAGAGCTAGGGGGAAGCTTGGAGTTCTCTAAGATGAGGGAAACAGATGGATTTGTCCTTCTCATGTGAGAATTAGCTTTGTTAGCTTAGGATTTCTCTTGTGGGCTGTGATCCGAGTTGTGTTTCTTCTATCTCTTATAACTTCTGAGATCATAGTGGATTAGTGTCGCTTTAAGCCGTGGATTTTTACTTGTGAGTGGTTTTTCTATGTAAAATTCGGATTCCCTTCTTGTGTGTGTTGATTTGCTTGTGTGGTTGCTATTGTGGTTTGTTCCTCGCCTGCTTTGATTGCTTCTGCTGCAGGGCTCCTAACCCCAACAGATATGAGATCCAACCCTTTCAACAAGTGCATTCACAAGTCGTATCTGTGATCAGGTGGGCCACATAACAAAAAACAACTTAACCCCTCAAAAACCTCCCATAAATCAGCGATGATCTTACTGATTTTTGGAGTTCAAATGTGAGCCATTGGAAATTTTCTTTTCAATGCTCTACACCCATCCATGCATGCACACTATGGTGATGATCATAAATACAAAATCAAGAGGTCACTCTTTCTAATAGCTACATCCAGAACGTAGAAGATTCCAATTTACATATGGGCCCCACGGGGCCAACATCTGCGAGAGATTATAAAACTTCTCCTGTGGCCCACCAAGTAAAATAAGGAATCCCTAACATTGGCATCGATTCCCAAAGTGGGGTGGTTAACATTAAGGTGTGACTAAATGCACCATGCCATCCATCCATATGCATCCTTCACAACTGACATTTGAGTTGTTATCCATGTCATTCATATGCAAGTGACCCACATCAGTTATGAATCTGGTTCATTGATTACAAATCCATTGTCCATGAAATAGGGTTTTGCTTAATACGATATTTTTGCTTGAGGAAGTGTCACGCTCCGAAAATCAAGTGTCGGGCAGTCCGCGGCTCCCGACTCTTCCGAGGTGACTGTATTTTGCGAAAGTATAGTTTAATAGCACAAATCGATGGCATCAACTCATAAATAGAGATTTAAGCTAAACAGAGTATAATTCAGTTTGAATTCAAAGTGTAAATATATACAATTATCTACACAATCAAGGAGTCCACTCAGCTGGGGCTCAATTTTATACATGTACAATGAAGTCTTTAAGAATATCGACCCAAGACGTCTAATTCAAAGCAGAAAATGAAACGCATGACATAGGTAAGCCAACAGGTCCTGCATCTCATGCATCAAGTGGAAGCAACTCCTGCATCAAAATAACTAGTTGGTGTTTTAAAACACCCCCCAGGTGAGAGTGAGTAATCATACTCAGTGTTACCATTCCCTAAGTTAAACATGTCATCAACACAATCAAGTACAAGTAGTGAAGCATAACAAATGGTGGGGCTCTCACACCTACCACCCCAGCATCAGTAGATAACATAACTTCACAATCAAGTTCCTATTCTAGTTGAATAATGCATGCAACTATGATATGTAAATGTTATGTTCCGAAAAAATAAACGTTGGGGTTACCACCCAGCAGCATCATCAGACCAATGCACGTCAAAATGTGATGCATGCATGTTTACCAAGTATTTATTTAATCCCGTATTCAATCAGCAGTATTAGCGAAGCCAGAATACTTCAATCTTATCAAAAGTCTATTAAACAGGAATACGACCGACAGGAATGCAGCCGAACACTGGACAGCGAGGAAAGCCGGACACTGGACAGTGGCCTTACCGAACATTGGACAATGCCAGGTCGGGGTACCCTCTACCAGGCCCAAGGCCCACCACCAGGTCAAGGCGTTCTATACCTTGCTCCTGGAATCCCAATTTGGGTTCGTCACCCAACATAACTGAATAATGAATAAATCGGTAATGGTCTCGATGCCCTAGAATGCCATATGCATGGTAATGGATCGTCACCTAAGATCAATGATGGTAGGCTCATCACCTAGCATCAGTGCTCAAGACTCTCGATAGGACCATCAGGATCAATACCGGTCAAAAACAGCACAAGCACAGTTACCCATATACCATGCCTGGCCCATGAGCTTCAGTATGTAGGATTCAATGCTCAAGGCTGTTAGAGGGCTCATCACCCACACCAGCCAAAAACAGCACAAACAAAGTTACCCATATTCCATGTCCAGCTCATGAGACTTGATACGTACAGTTATAAGTGACTGCAAAACGATGGTAATTGTGGTATTCGAGATTCTACAGAATATGTAACAACGATCAAACAAATATGACTAACCCTGAAATTGACTGATTTAGAAGGCCGAGCGAAACATCAACCAAACCGGCGTAGCTAGGGTCGGTTGATCATGTTACTCCCAAGTCAACCAAACAAGTCCGTGACGGCCAAACCCAAGTAGGCAGTCCATAAATTGTGATTTTCAGAGATTAATCCCAATCACGTCAATTAAATAATATACTAAAGACGTTGTGAGAGGAATAGAACATCATAGCATTCATTGTCTCAATCAGGCATATAACCAAATAGTTGATATGCGATATACTTCATTTCATATATGGGTGTAAAATCAAATACTCGGTATGCCATTGCAGGCCAACTCATCAAATTCACAATCAGGCACTAGCCTGGGTGGATGGTAATCCACTTACTCAAGCATATGTGAACTTCTGTTCACTTAGGAATTTCATCAAACACTTGATATGAACAACAAATCAAATCTCATATTTTCATAAAATCGATTCAAATGGGAAATCAATCCACACATCGAAGTTAGCATGTAATTAATCAACATATATAGAACATCAATCATAAAAATAAATTATTCGGCACTTAACTTTGAATAGAATTCAAGAAAAATCTAATTTTCACTATTTGGAACCCTCATGGGCTGATAATAGCCAACTTAGAAGAATAGTTCTCACCTGTGTTGGAGAATTTACACGCTAACAACGTCTAGAATGAATGATTCGAAGGAACAACTGAAAATCCTACATAGATTCGAAAAGAGATGGATTGGAGCAAGAAAGAATCAATTTTAATATCAAATTCAACACTTATATTACCTATGATGGACGGCCGGCATCGATCACTTGGGAGTGACGACAGCTGGATCGGAAGCTCCAAGCAAATCCCTAAGCAAAACCCTAGAAATCCTCCAAATTCCATCTCAAATGAAATTCTCAAATGGGCTTGGTATTTATAGTTCCAGATGGTCCAAGGTTGAGGCGAGTCACATAACTCACCCTCTCTGGTCTTGATCTAAGTTGTGCAGTTCGGGATAGATTGTCGGGTATCTGATATATGGGAAAGGTCAAGCCCACTTAGGCAATCAATTCCGCGTAGATTCGTGATCAACGGCCCACTAACGAACGGTCTATAGCTGTTCTAAGTTTTTGGGACACCAATTGGATGATTTAGAGAATAGAGTTTAGTGAATCCTTTCACTAGGTTGTAGTGGGCATAACTAGGTATATGATGTGATATACAGGGTGCATTTATTTGCAGGTTAAGGGCAGTTAATCTCATTTGTATGGTTTTACATGTAAAAAGGGCTATTTTGTCAAATCAATTTCTAAACTCAAGATAATCGAGATTTGATTCATTGATTAGGGTAGTCTAAGGTGGATTTGCATTGTGAGTCGGTTATATAGGTTAATCCATTGTGATTTCAGTAAATCATAGATTGAGATTCATGGATTAACAGATCGGATGTAGGATTTGATAATTTAAAAGGAATCCGTAGCTATCCATGATATCTAACAAAGGATGTACGGTTAGATTGATGTGTCTAAATGTCTTACGAGATTTCGATCGAATCGGATCATTCAAACTAGGGTTTCATGTACAAATCTTCTAGATTATTGGTTCTAAATCAGACGTATGCATTCTCATTTGAGAATTAAAATAGAAAATTTTCTAAAGGAGCTCAGTACTTTCAAGGCTCGAGGATCGAAATTTCTAGGGCGTTACAAGAAGAATCTGATCCCAAGCATAGGAATTGGATGGTCAAAATATTATGGTATTTCCAACATATAATCAATGCGCAATAATGGTGTTAATCCCATCTAATGTAATTCCATACCATTTAATCACGTGTGCTAAACGGGCAATCCTATTTGAAATGGTGTATTTACACGTATTTTCTCTCACATCATCAATAAATGCATAAACCACTGCATTTGAAAGAAGAGCAGATTAGGTGTTCCCTTGGTAATAGCTTAGTGGGTGTTACCCCTACTATGGAGCCCACCTTGATGATTTTCTGTATATTCACACCGTCCAACCATTTTTACGGACAATTTTAAGATGGGGTACTAAAATTTATGCAGATCTAAATCTCAGGTGGACCGTTGCATAGGAAAAGGTAGTGATTAAGTGCCTCACCATTAAAAATTCCAAAGGGCCCAATGTAACATTTTCTTAATATTTATTTGCAATCCAACCTCTTGATAATGTCAAGAAGATATGGTTGAAACGAAATTAGAAATATTATATTGATCCAAAACTTTTGTGGACCACGAAATGTGTATTGGTGGGATTGGCATTTGGTTTTTTATTCAACACATTATTATGTTATATGGTTGAATGGTTATTTTGATTGGTATACAAATTGAATGTTTTATCAGGTGATTGGGATATTGAATGCTTTAATAGTTGGTTGTGAATGGCATGTTTTATCAGGTTATTACGATATTTACAAGAACAAAAATTATATTTGCTAATTTAAATTGATGTTTATATATATATATATATATATATATATATATATATATATATATATATATATATGTGTGTGTGATCCCAAACCCTAAGAAGATCCAAATCTTAGGTGGACCATACCACTAGAAACAGTGATGAATGACCATTAAAAACTTTTTGTGGGCCACAAAAGTTTGGATCAATCTAATCTTTATATATTTCCCCTCATCCAGATCTTCTTGACATTATCAACAGCTTGGATTGCAAATAAAGCTTACCAAAACCTTACGATGGGCATTTTGAAAACTTTAATGGTGAGGCAGTCAATCACCACTGTTTCCAATGGTATGGTCCACTTGAGATTTAGATCTGTATAATTTTTGGAATCTGATCCTCAAATCGGTTGGAGAAACGGATGGAGTGCGTGGATATACAAAATATCATCATGTGCCCCACGGTAGGAGTAACACCCACTAAGCTACTTCCCGGGCAACACCTAATTCACTTCCTGCGTGATTATGGTAAGATGCAATATGCGAGCGGGGATTGGGTACTACTCCCACCAGGACCTGGGTAGAGACTAACGGTCCTGTCAGGGGCTGTGTGGCACTGTGATATTGTAACACCCTGATCTTCCAATACTTGGATGTTCTCTTAATTTCTTCTTTTCTTTAAATAGATCGTAAAATTACGTATTCGTACACAGATCGAAGCCCAAAAATTTTAAAGACTACACATGAGACAGTATTTTTGGAATCCTAACTTGGAAGAAACTTTTGTTAAGAGGCTAGGTTGTGAGACCTCAGTGTTAGAACTTAGAAAAAGTCAAAACTGCTCGTCAGCTGTCCTTCTTTTTCCTGTGTTTCTTTTATTCTGGGGAAATTCTGAGTATAGAGACATTCATAGACAATCATAAGCAATCACAAAGTGTACATAAGAGGGAGATATCGCAAGGTGAATTTTATTCCAGAGATTCTGAGATCTTTTACATTCCAGGCTGTGATACTGGTCATGAGCCTTTAATTACATCAACGGTTGATCACCCTTGATTGGAAGGCAAAAGACTAATCCGCCGGGGATTATGGTCTTGAGTTCATGGTCGTGTAGACCTTTATTTTCTTGTTATGGACTGAGCCACATTTATTAGACACGCCGGATGTCTGTCCCATTTTCTTTCAGATTGTTCGAGTTGAGAGACTGTCAGGATTCGAGTGGTGTAACTCTGGGCCCGCGCTTGTTACTGTGAACAGGTGACCGTTGGAATACACGATCCTCGAATGTTGGTCGGCATAACCCAAGGCCCGCGCTCGTATTTTTATGACGGGTAACCTTAGGAGAGCACTCCGCAACGTTCCCGAACGAGGTTTTTAATCGAGTGGTGTAACTCTGGGCCCGCGCCTGTTACTGTGAACAGGTGACCGCTGGAATACACGAACATCGAAATGTTGGTCGGCATAACCTAAAGCCCGCGCCTGTTACTATGAACAGGTGACTTTAGGAAAGCAATCCGCAACTGCCTCATCAGCTCAACCGACGGACCCGTTGTCGATGGGTAGGGCATCGACTGTATTTTTATAGTGGCAATCCATAGCAAGATGTTTCAAGCTTAGTTAGAACTCTTTTATTTGTGGTTTCTTGTGGTAACCATAACCCCTTAGGTTTAGCCTCGGACCTTTATTCGGGATGAATAGAGCTTTGTACAGTAAAGTAAATGTATTTCTTCTGGAGTCAGGCGACTCGTCTTCAAGAATATTCTTTCTTTTGAGTATTTTCCAATGATCTGTTTGGGATCAGATAGGCTTTGTCGAGCCAAGATCTTTTGAGGATATCAATTCAATAGGCTGGATCGGCTGTTTTCGATGCCTGTAAGTGGCTAAGTATAAGGTCCGATGGACTCCTGTTTATGCCAATTTCTTATGAATGATGGGGATCGGTGCCCCGTAAATGCTTAACTCGATTGTTGGATAGCCTGAGTACTTTGTCTTTGCCTCGGCGTCTTTGAGATCGTGGTTGATTTCATCTGACATCAGTCAATTTTCAAGCTAACAGGGCACTTCCCAAGGCTGAAAATGACTAAGTAGTGGACCTGCTTACGGTCTTATTAAGGAAATCGGTGAGTATTATCGATAACTGTCTTTGAATAGGGGTGGATTACGTCCACGAAGATCGCGGTACGATCACGTTTCGATTTGCTTAGCAGAAGTCGATTTTCGGGCTAACAGGGCACTTCCCAAGGCTGGAAATGACTAAGTAGTGGACCTGTTTGCGGTCTAATTAGGGAAATCGGTGAATATTATCGATGACCATCTTGGAACAGGGGTGGATTATGTCCACAAAGATCGCGGTGCGATCGCGTTTCGATTTGCATAGCAGAAGTCAATTTTCGAGCCAACAGGGCACTTCTCAGGGTTGAAAATGACTAAGTAGCGGGCTTGCCGACCGCTTGATTAGGGTATTCGAGGGTCCTGAGATCAGATAACCTCGTCACGGTACATGATTATGGTGTATCATGTCATGTAGAAGAAAAGTTTCCTTCTCGGGCTCGGTCCAATTCGCCCGATTCTTCTCGTTTTCGGCCGTTTTCGGCTCTTTCGGAGGGATTTTCGGAGCTGCCAAATTGGCTAAGTGTTGGTCATTTTGGACCAAAATACTGATTTGGGCCACTTATCATTGACCATTGGAGAATCTGATCTGGTGGATGGATAGAACTCATTGAGACGCATCTAGGAGAGGCGGTTTCATCAAAATTCGATCCCGAACGAAGGCGGGGTGCACGATCGAAGGCCCACCCCTCCAACCAGCGTCCAGGCGCATGGACGGGTGTATGCAGGTGCATGTGATGCTAATTCAGGCGCATGTGGCATTGGTGGAGCTTTCAAACGCATGTGGTAGGGAGCCGGGCGCATGCCCCATCTCCCGGGCGCATGTGGCCCTGTTTTTCATGAAAAAATGAGAGTCCGGAAGTAATCCCGGCGCATGTGGTGGTGCACATGCGCTTAGACCTAAGGAGTGAGCGCATGTCCCTTGTGGACTTAATGAATTTCAGGATTTTTCGATGGGAAAAGCCGGAGCATGTGGTGGAATAAGACGGCGCATGTGCCCAACACTTAGAAAATTTCAGGATTTTCCTCCGAACTTGGGATTCCGGCGAGGAAATTCCTTTCCGGCGAGAGATTCCGGCGAGGGAATCCACTCCGGCCAAGGCATCCGGCGAGGGGAGACAAAGCAAGCGCATGTGGTGCTTACATCGCTCTGAGGTCGGCAAGGGATGATCTCTTGCTGATGGAATGGAGTGCCTTCACTATTTATAGGAGGGTAATCGGGTCCGGGTCTGGTCCGGCGGGTATTTTTTGGCGCATGTGCCAGAAAACAAGTCAAGCGCATGTGGCAGAAAAACATCAAGCGCATGTGGTGGATCCGGGTGCATGTCCTTTTTTGGCACATTTCCCGGCGCTTTCCGAAAAAGTATTCGGATCACTTCCTTTCATCAATAGGGTGCAGGTGCATTTGGTGGGAGGCCAGGGCGCATGTCCTTTGCCGGCGCTTTCCCACTACTTAGCCAGATTTTCAGGATTTCAGCACTTAGAAAATTTCAGAATTTCAGCTCTGACGTGGGACCTCCAAAGGACAGCTACCTTTTCTAGACATGCACTCACTGTTGCCAAGCCACTTCTAGGCTAGGATTGACCTCCTGAATGAATGGGGTAGAGTGTGGAAGTCCAGATGTTGCCAATTTTGGTACTTCCTTACTAATTTGGAGCCTCCGGGTCGGCTGATCGTATAGGAACGTTGTTCCGGGGAGCCCGCGCATGGAAATATGCACTGTAATGGCTTCAAACTTGCTATTTAAGGGTTTTGGGGTGCTTTGGATCATTTGGTGGTGAAGCGCATATCCAGTTCCGCTCTAAAATGGTAGTTGTAGGCTTACGGACCCTTTTTGGTCAGTTCCTAGCAGGGACGAAATGCGTTTCGAGGTGCGCAAGTAAAAATATGCACCGGATGACTTTGAAACTCACATGTTAAGGGTTTTAGGACATTTTGAATCATTTAGCGGTAAAGCGTATGTCCAGTTCTGCTCTGAAATGGTAGCTGTAGGCTTACGGACCCTTTTTGGTCAGTTCCGGGCAGAGACGAAATGCATTTCAAGGTGCGCAGGTAAATATATACACCGAATGACTTTGAAACTTGTCAGTTAGGGGTTTTAGGGAATTCCGGATCATTTGGCGGTGAAGCGCATGTCCAGTTTTGCTCCAAAATGTTGTTTACAGATTTTGGTCGCTATCAAGCGATTAGGGTTGTGATGGCATTTGCAGGGCTTTCCCGGCTTCAAAACTAATCCAAATCATTGTCACTAGACCATGGGATGTTGTTTTATAATGGGTGCAAATTTGAGTCCCAACAAGTGCCCCCCCCCCCCCCCCCCCCCCGGTGTGCTGCGCTGGATGCTTACGTCACGCTAGTGCAGTGCACCGGTCCCTTAGGCTCAAGTATAAATAGTTGACTCACTGAGTCATTCTAATATTTTCTCGAGTAAAAAAAACTTGATTTTCCCAAGGTGAGAAAGCTCACCCTCAATGTACAGGTGCATGTGGTCCCCTTGTGGGCGCATGTGGCCTGCCATCCATCTTCCGACGGGGGAACTTCCCTTCAGGAGCATGTCAAACGCCCTTGAAAATGTGGGTGCATGTCCCAGGCGCATGTTGCACTGCCCAGACTTGTGTTTTCCCAAAAATTAGAGATGGGCGCATGTGGGGCTGACACATGCGCTTGGGGCTTGAACTTCAAACTCGTTTCCTTCCCTTCTTTGAGCCGGGCGCATGTCAGATTGCACATGCACCTGAGGCCTTAAGTGACAAAGTTTGCACTTTCAAATTTTGTGGATTGGGCGCATGTGAGGGGCCACATGCGCCTGGGGCTCCACCTTGGGCACATGTGAGCCCAACACGTAGCCAAATTTCCATTTTTAGCCCCCATTTTGCACTCGGTGAAGAAATGGCATTTTCGGCTCCGTTTCTTAGTCAAATTCAGTGCTGTTTGAGGCTAGATCACTTAAAATTCAAGCACGATTGGAGCTTAGTGCCTTGGGCCTGCAGTTGGCTGCCTACTTTGGCCTGTCACAGCTTGCAACTATCTATTTTAGGCAGGTTCAGAGTATGTCTGCCAGAGTGCGCCTATAGCGTCTCGATTGCTTGTAAAGTTGCTGTGTGCGAACAATTGCGTATGTATGATGCTGAAACTATTTCCTGACTCTGTCCAGTACCTGCTTATAAGCACCTGGACTTGTTAAGGCTACTTTTAGGCTAAATGCATGGATGTATTGTGGGTTCAATCTGTGATTTTGTGTATGCATTGACCACATGTATGCATGTATGTATGATGGCAATTGCTTTGTTGTGAAATGTGTATGATGATTGATATGCTCTTGATTTTGTTGCTTTCATGCTTACATGCTGTGCTTGTGTTTGTGATACGATTTCGTTAGGCTATTTGCCCGTGTGTATCTAGTTGTTTTCTGATGTTGTTTTGTTTACGCGTTGTAGTGAATTGCAGTAGTGACAATGGGATCTTCTGGTGAAACCTCTGGGTCGCATGCTTCTGGTCCGACTCCGATGAAGCGCGGTCGGAAAAGAACGGTTGAAGGTCCTTCCAACCCTCCTCCTCCAAGACGTAATTCTCGCATCTTTCCTACAGTCGAACCCGAGATAAAGGATTTCTCAGAGCATATTGGGCAGCTTCCTCATGAAGTGCTAGTGCGTATCTTCGTCAACAAGACAGTGCCCGAACCTCCAAAGCAGGGAACAGTACAAGAGTGGGTCTATTGGTATGCCCAACTTACTGGTGTGGTGAGTGCTATCGAGGCAGGTCCTTAAGATACACCTGTTTAAAATGCAGAAGAAAACCTGACAGATCAGAAAGGTAAGAAGAAAGGAGGACGAGGAAAACAACCAATCAAAGTGCTCAGTCAAGCGCAACGATTGACACAGCTCCTCAACTTGAAATATGAAAGGATGAAGATTGGATGGGAGAGCAACAAGATTGTTGCTGAGCGTGGCATCTGCATCACGAATCCCTACGATGGTGAAGTCATTTTACACCAGAAGCCTCTTATGAGGTGTAAACCTTTTCCGAGCATCGAGTCATCTGATGTTCGTAGACTTAGCCAATTCTATGGAGTGGAGAGATAGTCTTCAGTTTCTGAGAGATTACTCACTGCCACTCTGGGGAGCAACGGGAAACAACAGAAGGTTGGTGAGATTAAGGAGATGACTTTCCTCATGCCTACATGTGATCCGCATGCACCTTATCCGACTCATTTCTTTGAGACGGTGTGTCAAAGATTCCTTCCTATGAGCACGTTCGCAATGTGGGAGACTTCGAGCTTCCATACACGAGGGCATCTGAGTCGCCGTGACAGCTACATCCTCTGGGCGAAGGAGATTCTGATCCGGCACGAGACTGTGCTGAGGGAGGTCGAGCTCTACTATGCCATCGAGGCGACTGCCGGCTTCTTTCCACGAGATCTGACAATTCTCAGGGGCTTCTTAAATTACTGGAGTTCCGTTACCAACTCTTTCCATCTTCCTCAAGGAGAGATGAGCATAACCCTCTGGGATCTTAAGATGATGGCGGGCTTGCCCATACGCGGCGGGTATTATCATGAATATATCCCCTCTGATGAAGAATTGTCTGGCTTCAGGCGTGAAGGTGATCGGAAGGCCTATCATTCCAAGGCGTGTTTGGAGTTGTTCCATGAATTGTAACAATTTGACGGCATTACAAAGATACACTATGAAGATTGGTCAGTCTACTTCAGCCATGGCTTGAAGTAAGTCTTCACGGGACGTCCCTTTCTTTCTTTTCATGATGTATGCTCTTTTCTCCTGCATAGCTTCTTATGTGAAATTCTCTCTCCTTTCTCTCTCTCAGGATTGACTACGAAAAATATAAAGTTGAAGTCAAAAGAATAAGGGCCTTACGACACAGGTTCCAATGCAAGTTTCCTTGCCCAAACATATTGTCTCCCACTTGCGAACTAGCGAGCTTCCTCGCTTACTGGTTGTCCGTGGTCATGCTTCCCAGCTCGAAGAGTGCTGATGGCGTCAGGGTTTCTTACTTCTTCATGACGGGTGCTCTTGCCAGTGGTCAACATCTGGCTATAGCGCCATCTGTACTCTGCAGCATATATAGAGCGTTTGGTTATGTTGCCAGTAATCCGAACAAACCTGCTGATGGGATGGATGCGGCCTATTGCCCATGGCATTATTTCTGTGGCTGGTTAGGCATTTATTTCCCGTGGGTATATGGCATGAAGCCTCACGCCTATTTCTTTCTGGACCGAGCGCCTCTTATCAGGTTCATGAACGCCAAGATGGTGCTTAAGACGCCAGAGTGGATGTCTTCAAGGATCTGCAGTGAGAATTGTTAATGCAAAGATTTGTCAATTACCATGGTTAGTGTGTCGTTGAGTCCCTGGCAACTGAAGACAGTTTCCCTTGCGGCTGAAGACAGAAGCTTCTCGAAGATCAAGTCAGCCTCTAGCCTTTTCACCCCAAACCTTTGATCCTAAAAAATCTTCTATAGATGGCCCAAGTCCTTTCTAGGCACACCCTTAGCACCATCTATAGCTCACCTTCCATTTAGATCAGCAATGGATAGGTTTTTGGTTGCAGAAAGTTCCTTAAAATTGAAAATATTTCAGTCTGCACTCTCCGATACATACCCGATCCATCGGAGAATATTCCGATAGATGTCCGATCAATCGGACAATGTGTCCGATCCATCGGAAAATAGTCCAGTTACATTGCAAACTCTCTGGACACTTTTCCGAGCCATCGGAGGTATGTCCGATCCATCGGACAGAGTGTTCCGATCAATCGGACAGTATGTCCGATCAATCGTACATTTGTCCAGTAAACTTTGAAAAACTCTCTGGACTCTTTTACGATCAATCGGAGGTCTGTCCGATCCATCGGACAGGGCTCTCCGATCCATCGGACATAGGTACGATCCATCGGAAGAATTTCCAGAAAAATTGCATCATCTCTCTGGAAGAAATTCCGATCAATCGGACCACCTATCCGATCAATCGGACAGGGTGTTCCGATCAATCGGAACCAAGTCCGATCAATCGGAGAACCTGTTTTCAAGCAAAATTCAAATTTGACTAAATCTTATGTCCGATCAATCGGAACCTATCGAGCTGACCGTTTTCTGACCGTTGAAGGGCATAATCTATTTATAGAACTCGGTTGGATCTTGAAAAAGACACCTTGAGCACCATCTAGGGTTTGAGTGAGCCTTCTTCTTGAGATCCCCTTCTTCTAAACCCTTAGATCTGTTGAGTTCATTCTTCAATCCATGTTGATCTGACCAACATTGATTAAGCATTCAAAGCTTGGATTGAAACATGAACTCAACTCCTCTTTAATGGCATCTTGACCTACCTCTCATAGACATTTGCTTGTCATCAATGCCATTAATGGTGGTTTAGGTAGAAGCTTTCTTCATATAAAAGCCATATCCCAAAATAGCCTCAACCTAACCTCAATCCCTCACCTTGGAAACTACAATGGGTCATCCGGAGCAAGGTTGCTGATCGAGGGAGCTGAAGAAGACGTCTTCCGTACAAGCTGAAGCATCTTCAACAAAGGCATCATCAAGGGACTCAATCAGCTAAGTATCTTTAGTCTTTCGAGTCCAAGAAACCTCCTCGAGTTGAGATTTGGGTTTCAGAGTTTGAAGACCCAAACTCGGTAGAGTCCTTGCGTAGGACAAGTCCTTGAGTAGGACAAGCCCTTGTGTAGGACTAAGTGGTCATGGATTAGTCCTATGGAAGGATGAATCCATGTGTTGAGTCGTAAGTCCTTTTGTAGGCTGTTAAGGTTTATGGTTAACCTCATTTAAAACCATAGTGATAGTGAAATCCAGCCACTCAAGGAGTGAGTGGATCAGCCGGGAGTGGAGTAGGTACATAACCGAACCACTATAAAAATCCCTTGTTGTGTGGTGAATGGATGAACTGATTTACTTCTTTTTCATGGGCTTCTATTATGGTTTGCATATCTGATGTTTGATGAAAAGTGCTCTAAGAATATTTTGTGTTGAGAAATTTTAAAATGTCCTATTCACCCCCCTCTAGGACAAGATAACTTGTTTCTTGCTTCTACAACAGCGGTAATCAAACTTATACCGCATTTTCAAGAATGAAGTTGACTTTTATTATTTTCCCGCTTCCATTGCTGATGAAGATATCGAAGTCGTCGATGATGAGGATTCGGTTGACTCTTCTGACAGAGAATTCCTGATATCGATTCAGACCACCTCTCTCCCGTTTCGCGAAGGCATGGAGTTCTGGCGCGAGCCTTATTACCCGAGCAGGTTCGCCAGACAGTTCAGCTACGATTAGGGTGTTCCGTCGACTCTTCCGAGCGTGACGAGGATAGAACGAGCATATGGCATGGGTCCTGTCCATTGGGAGTGGATGTGGGACCAACTTTTGCTGACGTGAACTGGTGCGAGGTTCGTGTTGCCTCTCGGTAGTCGACGTCCCGTGACTTCTTATGGTTGGATGAGATGGTGGGGGCATCAGTATGCGCGCATCCGGGATGCCAAACCTATCGATTTCCCTCTCTGTCTCTCTCCTCCAAGGTTGAATGACGTTCCGGAGGACGGTCTTGGTTATCTTTGTGAGCAACGTGAGGCCGTCGAAGTTCCTGGTACCAGCCATCTGACTTCCTTGAACGTGCCGATCACTCGTAGGAAAGAAGATGGAGTGTTAGACGGATGGTATTGCTTCGGGGTCCCTATACAGAGGCGTCAGCAAGAGGTCGGATCTTCGCGTCCTCCGGCAGAGACTGCTCCTCCATTTGTCGAAGAGGATGACCCTACGGAAGGCATGACAGGAGTTAGACCTTCTGATGATTTCATTGATGATTTTCCACCGGGCCGCGCGAGAGATCAGTTGAGAGTCAAGATAAAACTCACACCAAGAGTTCGCCCGTCAGCACCTGAGAAAAACTTAAGAAAGGTAGAAATGTTACAGATCAAGAAGTGGGGGAGTTTGGATTCATCGTTGCAGATCACTCCTCCGGAGATAGTGGCAGGTGTGACTGTTGCCAATAGTCGCGAAGAAGGTGAGCTTCAGTCTGGTGCTACAGAGGAGATTGTAGACGAAGAAGATAGGGTTGTCAATAATCATAACGGAGGTGAGTCCGAGCCTGCAGATGTCGAGGGGGACAATGCCGAAGGCGGTTCTGAAGCCGGTGACCCGCGGCATGCCTCGATGGTTCGGGGTCACAGCTCGAAGGTGAGCCTGTAGATTATTCTAGTGATGACTGGGGAGTGGATCGTGCCAATGATCACAGCAATGATGATTCCCTCGCGACCTATTATGTTAACGATGCCGGAGTCGGGGGTGTAGTTGACCTTGACGATATTGCCATAGCTGCGCTGCGCTCGAAGCACAACTCTACAACAACGCCAGGGTCCAATCTTCTTCCGAGCCTTTAGTCTTCGTTTCTCAGGCTGTTGCGGCACTAACTATGAGGTTGTCGACGGATGTTCATCCTTGTTTGCCCGTTCGTGCTGATAATGCTGAGGAATCCATTCTTGGGCTTGAGATACGTGAGGGGAACGTTGATCCCTCTTCGGTCCTTCCATCAGGCTGTTCATTGCAAGTGAATTGTCCTGTTGAGTTGGAGGTCATGGATACGTTACACTCTGCTACGGTCGAAGTCGGACCTAACATTCCACAAGCACAAGGTAAGAAATGCGATTGTGGTTCTGCTTTGTACTTTTCTTCTTCGATTCCTGCATAATCATACTAACCATATTTTGTTATTATTATCTTATTTCTACAGATCTTATTGGGTCAGTACCTGCCTCTGCCACTTCCATCGCATCGTCTCCGGTTGTGACTATTGAACTGTCGGGCGAAGCTTTGGAAATAGTTGTTGATTCCGAGACATGCATTGCGGGATCTTCGGAGCCTGCTGTTGATCTTCCTGCCATTCCTAGTACGACTCCTTCGCACTTTACATTAGATTATGACTTGTAGTTTCTGCTTCCATTTTTGCTGACGCATCATTTTTTTGTCTTGCATTCTTTCTCGCAGCTGCCGTCGATTCTGACGTCGCCATTGCTATGATGCCGGACATTCCTGCATTTGAACATTTAGATTGTTTTGGTCAGAGCGTGCTGAAGGGCCTGCTGTCTAGCCTTGCGAAGGCGTTGGCCGATCCACAAGAATGGCATATACTAGGCGCTGGCATAAAGCGCTGGAAGCTTGTGTCGGAGTACTTGGGTCTGATGCGCTCGTGGTTGTCAATCACATCTCTGCGTTTGAAATCTCCCTCGCAAACGTAGCGGCTGCTAAGCGCGTCGAGCTCGATCCTGCTATCGAGGAGAAGTGGAGAATTGGAGAGTCTTTGGGACCTGCAGTGGAACGCCACGCGCATTCTACGGTGAACGCACGAGAATCCCTACAAAATAATAAGATATAGTATGAAGGGTGCTTGGGCCGTATAGCTGAAATCAACGCTGAGATTGAGCGTCTGCAAGCGGAGAAGATCGCCGTGAGCTTCGAAGCTGCCCGTCTCGAGTCAGTAGTCGCTCAGGGCCAGATAGTGGTCACGCGGCTCGAAAGTGAGGGCGAAGCAGCGCGCAAGCAGTTGGAAGATTTGACTGCTGAACTTCAACATGTTCCTGATCCTGCGGAGGTGTTATTTGCAGCAAAGTCAGCGATGAAAACTGCCAGGGTGGCCGTGATCAGGCTAATATCGGAATGTTTGGAGAAGCTTTGATCTTTCGCTCCCGATGCTCTCCTTCTTGACTTCAAATGTATAGAAATGATCGTAGGATCTTACCTTTAGAAAATTTTGTAGTTGGTGTAAGAAATACTTACCTTCTGACCATTCATGTATACGGCGTCGGAAAAGATGTTAACTAAACTTTTGTTAAATGAAATGATTATAGCAATTACTTTTCTATCGCGTTATGTTTGTGTGATGTGTGTTAGAATGGTTTGCAATATTAACAATAATAATCGCAATTCTAGTAAGTGATGAATGTAGAATGAAATGAAAAGAGTAATACTTCCCTTTGTCGTCGATTTCGGGAGTGTCCAGGGTTTCTAAACTCGGGATACACTCGTGTCGTAGACGAATGGTCCTTCTTGGTTATTTCTCCATAGTAAGGGCAAGAAAGACCTGGAAGAATACAGAGTAACTGATTAGCTTTTATAAATACAGGCTTATCTACTGTATTCTACTCCATTTCATTCTCCATTTCTATCCTTATTACATTCCCTCTCTTGGGGAGTTTACATTTCTCATATTTATGTAAAGGAAAGTAACAGGTTGACTGTTAGGGGTAATATCTATTTCTTCAGAAACCGGCCATTAATTGCAAAACCGGCTCCACCACCGTCGAAATTCACTAAACGGTAGGCCCCATTGGAGTAGACTTCTTCTATGATGCATATCGGGTCCCACTTATGGTCGAACTTACTCTTTGTAGTGTGCGCGGCTGTCGGTCGCTTCATTACGAGTACCAACTCACCCTTCTTGAAGGATCTACCCCTGACTCGCTTGTCATACGTTGTTGAGATATGCTTCTGGTACATCTCTAGCCGTTGTTGTGCCGTGAGCCTCTTCTCATCCAAGGCATCGAGCTCGACCATCCTGAGTTTGGCATTACATTCATCTGTCAAGGAGTTCCGAAGTGCTACTCGCAGGGACTCGACCTGAACTTCCATCGGGATGATGGCCTCCGTGCTGTATACTAGTGAATAGGGAGTAGCCCGCGTTGCTATGCGGTGCGTAGTACGATATGCCCAAAGTGCTTCGAGCAACCGTTTGTCCCAATCTTTCTTATTCTCTGCCACCTTTTTCTTCAAAATCTTAACGATGGTTTTGTTGAATGCCTCAGCAAGCCCGTTTGTAGGAGGATAATAGGGTGTTTAGTAACAATGCTTGATCTTGAACTTGGCACACAGCTTGTCGATCACAGCATTTCAGAAGGGCGTGCCGTTATCCGTGACGATCCGATCGGGAATACCGTGTCGGTAGATGATGGCGTTCCGAATGAAACCCTCCACTTGTTTAGCTTTCACGTTCTTCAGGGCCACAGCCTCAGCCCACTTAGAGAAGTAATCTGTTGCCGCCAGTATGTACTGGTGCCCTTGAGAGGAAGAGGGGCTAATGGGGCCTATCACATCCATACCCCAGGCCGCAAAAGGCCAAGACATCACTGACTGATGCAATTCTTTTGGAGGCACGTGTATGATGTCGGCATGTATTTGACACTGATGGCATTTTCTGACGTAGTCCATCGAGTCTTTCACCATGGTGGGCCAATAATAGCCCATGTGCCGCACTCGATGATGCAGGTTCCGGCCGCCTTGATGGGCACCACATTCTCCTCCCTGCGCCTCTCTCAGCGTATCATGAATTTCTTCTCGGGCCAGGCATCTTGACAGCGCTCCATTGCTGGAGCTTGATACAGTACTTCTTCTAAGAGGACAAACGAGCTGGCACGCCTTCTGACTTGAGTGCGCATTTGCGGATCCTCGGGTAAGAACCCGTACTTCAAGTAATCGGAGAATGGTCTTCTCCAATCTTCTTCTTCTGTGATCTCAAAGCAATGTACGGGGCTTACACTCGTGACATTCTCAGCTGCTGTGAGGGATGGCAATATTCTCCTTTCTTCTATGGTGACTTGAGTGGGCTGCCCCCTGGGTGCGCGAGAGCCGCGGCCAGGTTAGCCAATGCGTCTGCTTGAGAATTTTCAGCCCATGGGACGTGCGACTCTGTACTATCCCGGAAATGATCGAATAGGGCTCGGGCCTGATGGCAAAGGGATGACAGCTCTGGCTTGCGGACTTCATATTCCGTCGTGAGCTGTCCCACAACTAACCGAGAATCACCGTATACCTGTAGTGATCGGATTTGCATGTCTTGTGCCAACTGTAACCCAACGATGAGGGCCTGATACTCTGCCTCGTTGTTTGTGTACAACGGCACTATTGTGAATGAGTAGGGTAACAAGTCGCCTTGAGGACTGATGAAGATCACACCGGCTCCTAATCCTGCAGCTCTGGAGGCTCCGTCGAAATACATCCACCACTGCCTCGCGACCCTTACCATCATGGCCTGGTCGTCATACAGATCACATTCTATTTCCATGTCATCCGGTATCGGATGGGCTGCTAGAAAATCTACTATCACCCGCCCTTTAACAGCTCGAGACGGCAGATATGTAATGTCGAACTCGGATAGCAGTAGGGCCTATTTGGCTAATTGCCCGGACAACATAGGTCGGTTCATTAGGAACTTGATAGGATCTGCTCTGGAGATCAATGTAATCTGGTATGACAGACAGTAATGCCTCAACTTCTTCACAGCGAATATCAAGGCCAGGCATATCTTCTCAATCGGTGAGTAATTAAACTCAGCGCCGACGAGCGTGTTGCTCAAATAACACAGGGCATTCTCTTTCCCTTCTTCATTCTTCTGAGCGAGCAGTGTCCTCAGTGAGTTCTCTCCCACTGCTACATATAATATCAGAGGCTTTACCTCGATTGGTGCTGCGAGAACCGGAGCTTTCCCGAGTAACTCTTTGAGTGAATCGAAGGCTTTCTGGCACGCTTCGTCCCATTTGAAGCGGATGTCTTTCTTGTTCAGCCGAGAAAAAGGATGGCAACGACCTGACAGGTTCGAGATGAACTGCCCAAGTAAGCGACTCTCCCTTGGAAGCTCTTCAGCTCTTTCAAGTTCTTCGGAGGAGGCATTTCTCGGATCACCTTGATCTTCGCGGGGTCAATTTCGATTCCCCGATGCCTGATCACGAAGCCAAGGAATTTTCCAGAGGACACCCCAAAAGCGCACTTCAACGGGTTCATGCGGAGGCTCTTCTTCCTCAACCTTTGAAATACTAGCTTCAAATGTTCGCGATGCTGTTGATGTCCGTCAGACCTCACTACCAGGTCATCGACGTAGCATTCCACATGCTTATGCATCATGTCTTAGAAGATTACCTGCATCGCTCTCTGATACGTGGCGCCCGCATTTTTCAGCCCAAACGGCATCACCCGGTAACAGAATATCCCGAGAGACGTGCGGAAGGCAGTGGACTCTTCGTCTTCTGCAGCCATTCAGATCTGATTATACCCTGAGTAGTCGTTCATAAAGGACATCATCGTATACGCTGATGTGCTATCGATCAGGAGCTCTGGGATGGGTAGAGGAAAGTCATCTTTGGGACAAGCCTCGTTCAGGTTGCGGAAATCAACGCACACCCGGATCTGGTCGCTCTTCTTCTTTACAGGTACTATGTTCGAGATCCATTTGGGATACTGAACTTCCCTGATAAACCAGGCCTGAAGCAGCTTCTCACCTCTTTTTCTATCTTAGGGACAATGTCAAGATGGAAGCGCCTCTACGGCTGCTTGACTGACCTCTTCTCCTTCGCGATATTCAACCTGTGCATCGCGATTGCCAGGTTCAATCCTGGCATTTCAGAATAGGTCCATGCGAACACGTCTCTGTTCTCTTTCAGGAGTTGAATGTAGCTCTCCCTCTCTTCTTCTGGAATGTTCTTACTGATATAAGTATTCCTCGGCTCCTCAGGAGTCCCCAAATTGACTTCTTGTAGCTCATCTATTGTGGGCTGACCTTCATCTTCGATCTTCTCTGGTGCGGCACTCGGCTGTATGACTTCATTCGGTCCAGCGGGCCTCACCTCTTCCACGGGACTAATTGTCACCATATTAATATGCCTGATCTCACATCCTGCCCCCAGGGCTTCTTTTCCTCTGTATACCTTCGTTTTTACTTCGAAGGGTGCTAGCATGCCTTTCCGAGCTGGCGGTTCTGAACAAATGAACCCCATATTTCTCATGATGTTTCTACTAGCCTTGCTATATCTTTCTTCTTCAATGGGCGGTGTCTCTACCGGCGTTCTCTTCGCGTTCTCTTCGATCTGCAACGGGTTGCGGAGTCCAGCCTGAAACCTTATCTCATGTCTGGCTCCCATTGTCGGCGGCACGCAGAACTAGCTCGGAGCTTTAGGGAAGGGACGAGTCCTTTCAACCTTTGGCACCGGCATATTGAAGTTGGACTGTAACACGCTCATCTGTTGGCTTGTCATTTATTTAAACACTGACTACCCTTCCTTCTGGAGGTGCTTTGGGATTAGGTAGAACTTCTTCCTTTGCAACGGATTTCCTCCGTGAGCCCTTATCGCTTCAGCGACCACTTGCGGAGCTTCATTCGCTTGTCTTGGATTCTCGCCTTGGGGTTCCGCCACCTGTGCCACCTTTGTCGGTTGACTGACTTTTTCGGTGGTCTCGGCCCCATCACTCTCCTGATAGTATTTGCGCATCTGCTAGGAAGGATTCAGTGACTGAGTACGGCCTCAGGTCTACCACTACTCTATACTGGATGCCATCCCTATTGTACTTGAAGCATTGATGGTATGTCGAGAGAATGATACCGTATTGATGAAGCCACGGTCGCCCTAACAAGATATTGTATGTCATCATCGCATTGATTACCTGACAGGTGACTTTAGTACTCAATTCTTCTATTTCTAGCATGACAGTAATGGACCTTTGGATACGCTGGCCGTCCTGATTGAACCCTTGGATAACCATGGCGCTTGGGCGAAGTGCTGTCTGTCTGAAACCCAACTGCTGCAATGTCTTCAGAGACATAATATTCACAGCGGGTCCGTCGTCTAACATGCATCTTCGGACCTCTATGTCTCGGATGAGACCTGTCACCATCAACGGGCGGTTGTGGTCCGTCAAGCTGATCGTTCTATCTTCTTCAGAGAATGTGATCATGGACGATCGATCGATCTGCATGACCTGTTCTGCGGGTCGATCCTCAGTTCCCGTTATCTTCATTTCTTCCATTTCTGACTCGATCTCTGCCATCATGACCTCACGAGCTTCTTGATCGAGCAATGCATTGAGCAACATTTCCCGATATTTCTTCGAAAGGCACAGGGCATCGTAGATGCTAAGTCGGGCCGAAACCTTCTTCAGATGAGACACCACATCATAAATCACTGGTGCCTTATCTCGAGCGTGATCTCACTGGTCAGCTGCTGGCTCGTTGACTGCTTCTGCCGGTTCTTTTTCTCAAGGTGTCCTTGATGGCTCACCTATGACCACATGCATCCTTCTAGGGTCTGGTCGCCTCGGGAATTCTCTCTGTATGACCTGCTTTCCTGACCGCAGAGCCACTACATTGACTTCTCCTTTCTCTAGGACTTGGTCCTGTCGCTGGCCCCTGGTTGAGCGACCATCGAGACCATGGTGCACTGAACGGGCTGCGCACGTGGCTGTTCTTGTCCAACATTTCTTCTTCTCATTCTATTCTTCATCTTCCTCTCTTTCTCCAAGAGTCTTCTCTTGTTCTCTAGCCTCTTCTTACTGCTCACAAGTGTCCATGGTTCTTCCGGTTCTGGGAATGGATTCGCCGTTGGAATTTGAACTGGCACAGGGAGGGCAGACACCACTGTCACAGTGTTCCGGCTTGCCTCTTCCGCCTTCATATTGATGGTGCCATCGTTGATCATCCGTTGAATCTTGCCTTTTAGGACAAAGCAGTCTTCAGTCTTTTGGCTGGTCATATGATGATACCTGCAATAGCTGGGATGATCGACCATCTTCGCTTCCTCCGGGCGTGTGCATTCTGGCAGTCTTATCAACCTTTCTTCGACCAGCTGTTCCATGATCGGAACCAGATCTTCCATGTCGAAGGTATAAGGTTCATTTGCTCGATTACACTCTTCTACCGTAAGATGTCGCGGCCTCTAAAAACTCTTGCCTTTGTCCTGAGTCGCGGTCACTGGCCTGGCCTCGACTCTACGCTCGGTGTTTGGGTGTTTTCTGTCATTCGAACCCTTTCCTTTGTCGACGTAGTTAGATGTTATCATCCTTCCGGCTTCTCTCCTGGGCTTCTCTGCCTTGAAATGCTCTTTGAACGTGGCTCCTTCCACCAGGTGGGCTTTCGTAGCCAGGTCTCAGAACGTCGAGAAGTTGTGTCCAGATAAGCCAAATGAAATCATCGCATCCATGGCCTGCATGCTCATCCTGACCTGCTCAGATTCGCTGGGCAGTTCCCGGCACTGTGCTGCTATAGTCCCCCACCTGTCGATGAACTTCTCGACTGACTCTCCCTGCCTTTGACGAACCAAGGCTAAATCTGTCAGTGAGACTTCTCGCTCAGTAGAGAAGAATTTGGAGATGAACAGGTCCTGCATCTGCTCCCAGGATTTGACTGACCCTACGGGCAGTCACATGTACCATTGGAATGCCTTGCTCGTGAGCGTCGAGCCAAACAATCTGAGACAGTACTGGGGCATTGTCGACAGGTTGCCCATCATTGTCATGAATTGAGCCATGTGTTCCTCTGGCGATCCTCTGCCATCGAATCTGGGGAAGTCCTGATACTTAAAATTGTTGGGAAATGGGAGGTTGTCGACCTCGGGTAAGTACGGCACCCGGTATACATATTTTCCTCTCTTCTCCTTTTCTCTTTCCTGACGCATCAGGTCCGCAACTGTCTGAGACAATTCTTCTCTCGTGGCTTGAGACGAAAATGGTGGCACGCGTCCGAACACAACGTTTCTTGGGTGAGCTTGTGGTTCGGCGGCAGCCGGTTCTCCTGCTACCCCCTGGCATTCCTCCATAGACTGTTGAGTAGGTACGACTGGGCTTCTGTTTGCCCCTTGGGCAACTAGAGCCAATAGTGCTTCTTTCATCTCTCTCATCTCTCTGGCCATGTCCTCTTGGACCCAGATAATCTCATCTATCTGTTCTTGGATTGGAGGCAGCTCTAGGTATCGTTCACTCACCCCTCCTTCGGTGACTTGCACCATCATTACTTGCGCCCGCTGCGGCCTCGTCTTGGTCACAGTGACTTCAGTAGGGGTTGTCTTCATCGTCGTCTTAGTCGACTGTCGGGCAACGGATCTGTTCGGTATCTTGGCTGACAGTGCTGTCTTTGGTATTGCTGGGAAGTCGATAGCGGCGAAGGAGAACTCTGGCCTGGCTGACATAGTAGTTCTGCTGGTGTCGCGGGCATTGCTCCTGCAGACTGGCTTCCACTGTCTCTTTGTTCTGCCCTGTACCCTTGTTGTTATCCCTATTTCAGCTGGAATGACCTTCTTGTTCTCAGTCTTCTTGGCGGTCTTGCGCTTCTGCACAACCTGCCATCCGGCTTCAGAGGTTGCTGCCAGATGGGGGAAGTAGAATCCTCCGAATGCTAAGAAGATCATTGTAGACACCATTTGGTTGGTTCTTTTCTCTCTCTCTCTCTCTCTCTCTCTCTCTCTCTCTCTGCACAGTCATACACGCATTAGAATATTCCGCGCGCGTGGAAAAGAGAGGGGACGCGACCTTACCAATCGCGATAGGGCTCGACAGTAGATAGACAGAAACATACTAGTACGAACCACATGCATGCTATGCGAAGCTTCAAAATTCTTTTGCCTTAAAGATGAAGGGAAGAACGTTCCCATTGAGAGTCGTCAGTTTGGCGCCCGTGAAGGCGCCGAACATTTCTCCTTACGGTAACCTTTCTTACGTACACATCAGTGTCTGTAAATGATTTATCGCAGAATGTCTATTTACTCAGAAATAACCAGAGATTCTGGTATTGAATAAGCCCTAGCAGAGTCGCCAGTTTGTTAGAACTTAGAAAAAGTCAAAACTGCTCGTCAGCTGTCCTTCTTTTTCCTGTGTTTCTTTTATTCTGGGGTAATTCTGAGTATAGAGACATTCATAGACAATCATAAGCAATCACAAAGTGTACACAAGAGAGAGATATCGCAAGACGAATTTTATTTCAGAGATTTTGAGATCTTTTACATTCCAGGCTGTGATATTGGTCACGAGCCTTTAATTACATCAACGGTTGATCACCCTTGATTGGAAGGCAAAAGACTAATCCGCCGGGATTATGGTCTTGAGTTCATGGTCGTGTAGACCTTTATTTTCTTGTTATGGACTGAGCCACATTTATTAGACACGCTGGATGTCTATGTCCCATTTTCTTTCAGATTGTCCAGGTTGAGAGACTGTCAGGATTCGAGTGGTGCAACTCTGGGCCCGCGCCTGTTACTGTGAACAGGTGACCGCTGGAATACACGATCCTCGAATGTTGGTCGGCATAACCTAAGGTCCACGCCCGTATTTTTATGACGGGTGACCTTAGGAGAGCACTCCGCAATGTTTCCGAATGAGGTTTTTAATCGAGTGGTGCAACTCTAGTCCTGCGCCTGTTACTGTGAACAGGTGACCGCTGGAATACACGAACATCGAAATGTTGGTCGGCATAACCTAAAGCCCGTGCCCGTTACTATGAACAGGTGACCTTAGGAAAGCAATCCGCAACTGCCTCATCAACTCAACCGACGGACTCGTTGTCGATGGGTAGGGCATCAATTGTCTTTTTATAGTGGCAATCCATAGCAAGATGTTTCAAGCTTAGTTAGAACTCTTTTGTTTGTGATTTCTCGTGGTAACCATAACCCCTTATGTTTAGCCTCGGACCTTTATCCGGGATGAATAAAGCTTTGTACAGTAAAGTAAATGTATTTCTTCTGGAGTCGGGCGACTCGTCTTCAAGAATATTCTTTCTTTTGAGTATTTTCCAATGATCTGTTTGGGATTAGATAGGCTTTGTCGAGCCAAGATCTTTTGAGGATATCAATTCAATAGGCTGGATCGGCTGTTTCCGATGCCTGTAAGTGGCTAAGTATAGGGTCCGATGGACTCCTGTTCATGCCAATTTCTTATGAATGATGGGGATCGGTGCCCCGTAAATCCTTAACTCGATTGTTGGATAGCCTAAGTACTTTAACTTTGCCTCGGCGTCTTTGAGATCGCGGTTGATTTCATCTAACATCAGTCAATTTTCAAGCCAACAAGGCACTTCCCAGGGCTGAAAATGACTAAGTAGCGGGCCTGCCGACCGCTTGATTAGGGTATTCGAGGGTCCTGAGATCGGATAACCTCATCGCGATGCATAATTATGGTGTATCATGTCATGTAGAAGAAAAGTTTCATTTTCAGGCTCGGTGCAATTCCGCCTGATTCTTCTCGTTTTCGGCCATTTTCAGCTCTTTCGGAGGGATTTCCAAAGCTGCCAAATTGGCTAAGTGTTGGTCATTTTGGACCAAAACACTGATTTGGGCCACTTATCATTGACCGTTGGAGAATCTGATCTGGTGGATGGATAGAACTCATCGAGACGCATCTAGGAGAGGCGGTTTCATCAAAATCCGATCCCGGAAGAAGGTGGGGCGCACGATCGAAGGCCCACCCCTCCAACCAGCGTCCAGGCGCATGGAGGGGAGTATGCAGGCGCATGTGATGCTGATGCAGGCACATGTGGCGTTGGTAGAGCTGTCAAGCGCATGTGGTAGGGAGCCGGGCGCATGTCCCATCTCCCTGGCGCATGTGGCCCTGTTTTTCATGAAAAAATGAGAGTCCGGAAGCAATCCGGCGCATATGGTGGTGCACATGAGCCTGGACCTAAGGAGTGAGCGCATGTCCCTTGTGGACTTAGTGAATTTCAGGATTTTCTGATGGGAAAAGCCAGCGCATGTGGAGGAAAAGCCGGCGCATGTGCCCAACACTTAGAAAATTTCAGGATTTTCCTCCGAACTTGGGATTCTGGGGAGGGAATCTACTTCAGCCAAGGCATCCGACGAGGGGAGACAAAGCAAGCACATGTGGTGCTTACATCGCTCTGAGGTCGGCAGGGGATGATCTCGTGCTGATGGAATGGAGTGACTTCACTTTTTATAGGAGGGTAATCGGGTCCGGGTCTGGTCCGGCCGGTATTTCCGGACGCATGTGCCAGAAAACAAGTCAAGCGCATGTGGCAGAAAAACATCAAGCGCATGTGGTGGATCCGGGCGCATGTCCTTTTCCGGCGCATTTCCCGACGCTTTCCGGAAAAGTATTCGGATCACTTCCTTTCATCAATAGGGTGCACGCGCATGTGGTGGGAGGCCAGGCGCATGTCCTTTGCCAGTGCTTTCCCACTACTTAGCCAGATTTTCAGGATTTCAGCACTTAAAAAATTTCAGGATTTTAGCTCCGACAAGGGACCTCCAAAGGACAGCTACCTTTTCTAGACATGCACTCACTGTCGCCAAGCCACTTCTAGGCTAGGATTGACCTCCTAAATGAATGGGGTGGGGTGTGGAAGTCCAGATGTTGCCAATTTTGGTACTTCCTTATTAATTTGGAGCCTCCGGGTCAGCTTATCGTATAGGAACGTTGTTCCGGGGAGCGCGCGCATGGAAATACGCACTGTAATGGCTTCAAACTTGTTATTTAAGGGTTTTGGGGAGCTCCAAATCATTTGGCGGTGAAACGCATGTCCAGTTCCACTCTGAAATGGTAGTTGTAGGCTTACAAACCCTTTTTGGTCAGTTCCTAGCATGGACGAAATGCGTTTCGAGGTGCGCAAGTAAAAATATGCACAGGATGACTTCAAAACTCGCAGGTTAAGGGTTTTATGACATTTTAGATCATTTGGCAGTGAAGCACATGTCCAGTTTCACTCTGAAATGGTAGCTGTAGGCTTACGGACCCTTTTTAGTCAGTTTCGGGCAGAGACGAAATGCATTTCGAGGTGCGCAGGTAAATATATACACCAGATGACTTCGAAACTTGCAGGTTAGGGGTTTTAGGGCATTCTGGATCATTTGACGGTGAAGCGCATGTCCAGTTCTGCTCTGAAATATTGTATACGGATTTTGGTCGCTATCAAGCGATTAGGGTTGTGCTGGCGTTTGCAGGGCTTTCCCGCCCTCAAAACTGATCCAAATCATTGTCACTAGACCACGGGATGTTGTTTTACAATGGGTACAAATTCGAGCCCCAACCTGTTCCTTTTTTTTATGTGAATTTTTTATTATTTATTTATGAATTATTAAAAGTATATGCGTGAAACATTCCCCAGGCGGAGTGTTTCACGCGTTAGCTGGGCCCCTGATCCGCGTAGACCAAGGGCGAACACTCATCGTTTACGGCATGGACTACCAGGGTATCTAATCCTGTTCGCTCCCCATGCTTTCGCACCCCAGCGTCGGTAGGGACCCAGAGAGCTGCCTTCGCTTTTGGCGTTCCTTCGTAGATCTCCGGATTTCACCCCTACACACGAAATTCCACTCTCCTCTGTCTCACTCAAGTGAATTGGTTTCGAGAGCATTCCGCCACTTTTTGGCGACTTTCACCTTCAACCCGATTCACCGCCCCCCCTTTACAGCGCGGGAGCCTTCTATTGATAAGGCGCCCCTATTAGTAAGGCTCTTCTGGATAGCTGCGAAGCGACTCCACTCATTCATAAGCACGGAGACTCGCCTGGGGACTACCCGCTTTACCTATGGTTTTCCCGATTTGTTCCAATGCTTCCTCCCTCCAGAAGGGGAACGGGAGAAACGTTTTTTTATAATGAAAGCACTCGGTCATATGTAACATAGTTAAAGCACATAGGCTTCTCGATCGACACCTTCGATGACCCATACATGGAGCCCTTAAGCACTTACTGTTAAACCCTAGTGACTTATCTCAGATGACCTTAAAACATTTTTCATGGCGACTGCATCATCATTGCGGTCGCATCGGTGAAAACCACACATCAATCTGATACTTGAACGTAAAGATATGTCTATTTGATTGAAAACCTTGAAAAACGTAGTTTCTACACACCTTATGGGGCCTGCCAAATGTAGGGCCCACTGCACGTTCTCTTAGACAGCCAACCCTCATAATTGCACTTTCCCATCCTTATTAAATGCTTTTGAATAAAAAATAATAAAAAATAAAATATATAGAAAAAAAGAGTGCATGATGAGCAACCATGCCCTTCCACTCCCCCCATGTCACCTCTCCACCCCACCCATCCCTCATTAAATGCAACCCTATTAAATGCTTCATCCATCCATCTCCTCCAATCATTCCTTTCTTCCCTTCTCCTCCATCCTCACCCAATGTCCAGCCACCGTGAGAGAAAAGAGAGATCTGAGATGAGAATTGAGAGGGAGTCATGAGAGGGGAGCTGGATGGGTGGGCCAAGCCCCATCCAACTGTCCATCCGTTTTGAGGTGAGTCTCGCCCCCCATCTCCCTCATCCTCCTCTCTTTCCTCTCCATTATTTCTTCTTCTTCTCCTTTCTTTTTCTTTCAATTGTGTTGCGAGGGTGTAATACCCCATACTTTTAGCTCTTGAGTGTTACCATTTAGATTGGAAGTAGTGTAGATGGGAGTGTGTGTGAACACACATAATTTATATTTTGTCTCATTATCAACTTTTTATAATATAATTTGATGAAAGGGCTTTGATTAAATTGATGTGAATATAAATAAAGATAAAATAAAATAAAATAGTTGATAATAAACATTTTTATGGAATATAATTTTAATTATAAATTACTATGGTAAATATTAATTATAATGATAAAATTTATTGGTTTAAAATAATAATAATAATAATAATATTACATTTGTGATAATAAATAGACATTAACAATAAAGATTGATCTTATCATATATAGAATAGACCATGCTAATTTTGAGGACATTTGAACCATTAAAATTTAATTTGGAAACAATCCTACCATTGGATTGTTGGAAAGCATCATTTAGATGCATAAATTTAAGATTGCGGCCCACTTAAACTTTGGATCAGCCACATCTTTGGACCCATAACCTAGAGCGTCTAGCCAAAAGGTATGGACGGAGTAGATTATACATATCATCACTGTGGGTCCCACTTTATGGTGCATGTGCACCAACATGTGGTGCACATCTAGTGCACCGAACCTGGCACCAAACCAAATAGGTAGGGGTGTCAATGGGCCGGGTTAGGGCCGGGCCAATCTCTGTCCAAGCTCGGCCCGCCTCTTTCAACATATGTCCAAACCCGGCCCGGACCCATGACGGGCCACAATAGCTGAGCCCAAGCCCGGCCCAAGATACAAATGCAGAGTCCAGCCCATACCTGGCCCTAGCACGAGCCCGACCTTTAACATAGAGGGAGATGGATTTTTAGGAAAAATTTGTGTAAAATTTAAATTTTGAAAGGAGGGAAAATATTTTAATTTAAATTTTAAATTAAAATATATATATTCGGGTTGGGCCGGGTTTTCGGGCTTTTGAATAGCCTGGTCCAAGCCCGGCCCGTTTAAAAACGGGCTTATACTTTAGGCCCGAACCCAACCCGCAAGCCTGATACTCTAGTCCAAGCCCGGTCCAAGGCGAGCCAAGCTCGAAAGCCCGTCAGGCCAACCCGGTCCATTGACACCCTTACAAATAGGACAACAGCCCGTGGAATCTCACGAAAGTGAGATCTCTCTCTCTCTCTCTCTCTCTCTCTCTCTCTCTCTCTCTCTCTCTTGCATTTTTCGTCAAATGGACGCTGTCCATCTTGGGTAATCGAAGGGGCCCACTTTGAGTATTGGTTCAATGGATCCAAATCGTCTATTTTTTTCGAGCTAGGGTCGTGACCAAAACCTTGGTAGTGGGCCCCACTGATGTTCTCCATCCTGCTCGCAATGTGGAGTCAAAGTCAGTCTGTACAAACAATGAATGTGTTTCCAGCAGCCATGTATTCCTCAAATGGTGATTTTTGTGGCCCACCTTTGGCCAATCTAAACCGTTTATCTTGTGGAGGAACCAATGCTCTATAAAACCATGATAGTCTCCTATGGTGGGGACCATTGATTGCTAGTATATTCCCAACCAAAGTCTAGTTTTGCACTTTGTTTCCGAAAATAGAAGTGTCATGTTAGCAATCTGCAACCGCTCGCCTTTACTCAATCTTGGCTGTTCGTGGAAGCTGTAGAAACTCCTTTTTAGAGTGATCTCAGCCCTCCATTTCACTGCACGTGGATTGACAAACAAGTATAAAACAGATCAAGGCTTTCGTTCTTCTTCTTAGTCTGGCCTCCAATCAAACAGAACCCTAGATCTAGCTACTCCGACCCCTCCATTTCATTGGGCCTGACTTCTCAAAAGGACAGAGACCCAGCTCTTCCATCGGACTGAGTTCATCTCTCATCTCCGGCGGTGCTTCTTCCAAATCGGGTCGGATTCGTGAAATCTCAGCTCAGCCCTGGTCAGCCTCTGCAACTGTAGTTCCTCACCTCTATGAGCTTCCTAGAGTGAATTCAATCTTCTGGTGATGTTGGATCGAAGAGGTCTTCTCTACATATCCATCATTAGTGGCGGTTGTTTCTTCCTCGCCGGAAAGCAACCGCTGTTCAAAGCCATTCGACTATCGATTTGAGATCCATGATGCCCACCAGGTAGGCCATACGAACTTTATACTTTCAGCAATGTCAATTTTGAGTCAGATATCAAGATATGTTCCTGAGTTCCAACCAAAATACTAAATGGAACCAACTCAGTTTGAGTAAATTGGAGTTGTATTTCCTTGATTCAAGAGTTTCTTTGTCGAGTGATTAGGTAGGAGCGAGTTCTGTCTGAGTTGGACTGTATCCAACCCAGTAGTGTGAGGTGTTCCAACAGATGACCTTTGAAGGATCCAATGGGTAGGGATTGTTGATGAGTGGAAGCCTTTGCATTGTTTGGGTTGCTGTTAAATTAACTTAGTTGTTTGCTGCTGAGTCCAGGATTGGGTGGACTGAATTCAGTCACTTAGACCTGGTGGTTCATGTGTAGAAGTTGATTTGGGTCTAGTTTTAGTTAGGATGGTGTTTTAGACCACCATAGAAGCTTGAGTTCATATTTGAGTCGGATCTAGTTCGCATTTCATGTGTCAAGTTGACTTAGTATAACTCGATGAGTTTAGAGCTGGTGGAATTGTGTTGGGGCTGTTTCACTTCATATATATTAGGGGGTTGAGTTTGGTGGGTGGTATCGAAAGAAGGAGAGGTCCAGCATCAAGTTGAGTCATCTCATTTGGATTTTAGATTGAGTTGAGTTGGAGATCGAGTCAAATCGATGAGTTGGTCTTAATTCTCCTTGACGTATGCTAGCTCAATTTTGATTTAAGAGATCTCAGGTTTTAATAAGTTAAAAAGAAATTAATTTCTCCAAATTTCAATTTCGCCATTGGTGTCTCATGGTTGTCCAATTGAGGTAATCATGCTAACTTAGTTGTTTTGGTGTAATTTCTATTTAAATTTGACTTAATGAAGTTGGTTCATACCAAGTTCTAGATGGTGTCGTGTTGTAGGTTGTTTAGTTTTCCCAGTATAAGCTCGTCGAGTAGAGATTTGGATTTACATCAAGTTCTCATTTAAAGTAGGTCTATGTTAGTACTAGTGAACACCGCTAGGATTAGTTTAATTTTTCCCCAACTTGGGTTATTGCTTAATCAAAACAAGTAATCAATTGGCTTGAGGTGAGCCAGCATCCAATTCTTTAATTAGAGTGGCTATTAAATCAATGTTAGGTTATTAATTGAAATTAATTCTTATTGTAAGAGTTTAAGAGTTTTTTCCTATTTTCCTCTCATTGTTGCTCGAAGTGGATATCTCTTGAAATGTGAGATTCTCACCCTTCAAAGTTTTCATTTTCATTTTTTGATAATTTAATGTTTTCTTTACTTTCATAACTTGTGGAATCAAATTGTGAAATGAGATATATTTGATGCTCCTATTTGAGTATTTTTATCATGCTTAATAGTTATATGTAAAATGGAGAAATATTACATAATATGAACTCTCATACTTAAATATTGCAATTGCTCTATACATTTGGTACTCCTCATGTTTAAAATAAGTATTTGGACTTAGTTATTTACATTGGAATTTGGACGGAATAGGGTTTGATAATAGAGATTATATAATGAATGGAATTGTATATATTGAGTTGGAGTTTATATGAGATTGGATTGTTATTTGGAGATGTAGGGAAGAGCCCTTTTGTAGTATCCTTGATTGGACTTGATGTCTAAGTGGATTTGATTGAGGTTGAGCCCTTTATGTTGGTGTCCATACATGGACTTATTGCCCAAGTGGCTTTATTAAGGAAGAAAATCATTTTGTTGGAAATGTTGGTACAAACTTAAGATAATAAAATATACTCGTAAAATGGATGGCTACTAATCTAGAGATTTTTTTATTTCTATGATATAGAACTTTTTATGTTTGACGTCTCGTGGGCCGGGATGGTGTTATGGGATGCTATGCCCGAGCCGTCGGCCTATGCTGGGTTGCACACGCCCCCCATAGTGACCGTGAGCTTTTTTTGTTTGATTTGTAAATTAGACTAATAAAGGCTGGCTCGTCATGTGTTGAGCTCTTAATTGTGCATATTCTAACCCCAATTCATCACTCATTATGCACGGTTTACATGTTTAAAGGACTATTCTAAGGCGTGATTTGTGATTGTAGGAACAAGATGGAGATGTCACCAATTGAAGGTTAAATGTAGCTCCTTAAGAGCATTGAAGACCATAGGATGAAGAGAAAAGAAGGACCAAAGAAAGCCAAGGCAAGGAGAGAAGAGAAAAGAAGAAAGAAAGAAAGAAATAGAGAGAAAAAGAAGCCAGACCGGTCGGCTGACCGGTCAGCCAAGCAAGCCCGACCGGTCTTGACCGGTCGGCCTACCATTGGAGCTCATGGACTGTTCAGGAACACAGCCCGACCGGTCAAGACCGGTCGAGCATAGCTGCTGGATAAGGGGATTTCCAAGTCCGACCGGTCATGACCGGTCGGCCAGCGTAAACAGCTTATTTCTAATTCAGGATTCCGGATTTTTCTGCGCTTTTGCGTAAGTTTACGCAATTTCTGGAACTTTCTTGCGTATTGGACTCCTCCAAGCTATAAAAGGGTGTCTTCCCTTCATACCAAAGGAGGCTAGGACGTGGGGATTGCTCAGGAGACGGATTCTACTTCGGATCTCTAGTTTTCTTCCTGTTTTAGTAGTTTTTCATGTTTTTAGAGGCTTCTAGTTCAAGGATGTTAGAGATGAACTAAAACCTCTTAGCTAGGGCTAAGAGGTGAAGCTTTTGATTCGTTTTTGATGGATTGATGCAACCTAGGTTTCCTTTTATGTTTTAATTGATGAATTTTAGTTCAATTTGAGTTTGATTCAAGTATTATGTTGGTTTCTACTTTGATCTCTTGATGACTCCGGGCTCATGTGATTCTTAGTGATCCTAACTTAATATCTTAGCTTTTGAGCATTGTTCATGCTTGTGTAGTGCATTGATCTACCATTGACTCCGGGCATGGTAGACGCTTTGATTGCCTTGTATGCAATGGCCTGATTTTCATGTGGGAACTCATGCAACCAAAATTCTTATCTTTTGTAGTAATCTGAAATAGTTGTTTATTGATTGATTTTGATTTAATTAGAGTTCTAATCATGAGTTGTAATCAGGTCTAGTGACAGGATTTGGTGAAAACTATGGTTGTGAATCTCAACTAGATTGGAAAGAGGCTTGGCCTATACAATTGAGTGTGCCCAAGGCCTGAGCATGGTTGTGGGAATCAAATCAGTTAATAAGCACTTGTTTTGGATAATTGTTGATTGAACCGCTCTATATTCCAATCGGATAGAGATAGGAATTCGATTCCGATTGAGTTATGAGAGACCTAGTTGTGTTGATGCATTGAAACCTATCAAAAGTGGATCCTTGGCGCTCTAGTGTCTTTTTAGATTGAAATTATCTTACCCATTCATTGTTTAAACCCAAATCGCTATTTTCCAGTTTAGTTCTTAATAGGATCTTAATTACTAGTTGTTTTAGTTAAATTCTGAGAATACCCATACATAAATCTCTGTGGGAACGATACTCGGTCTTTCCGAATTATTACTACTTCGCAACCCTACACTTGGGGAGTGAACAAGTTTTTGGCGCCGTTGCCGGGGATTTCTATGTGGTATTTTTAAATTTTTTTGAAATAACTTTTAGTTGAGATTGTGTTAAGATAGGTTTAGGATTTGTTTTGCTTTCTAGAATAGGTTTTCTTCTAATTACTAACTTAGTTTGTTTTGATTTTTGCAGGATTCTAACATAGGTCTAATCCAGGGATTTTTAGGAAGTTGAAGAAGAAGAAGGCATCTTAAGTCACAAATCAGGTTTTATCGTTCTAACCGTACTCTTCTTCTTCTCCTACTCATTCCTATGATATTCATCTCTTGTAGAGTAGGTGGAGACTCCTTTTGGATCTCTGAAAGGTAGGCCTTGTGCCATCTGGATTCCTATTGGTCGGCTCTGCCGCCTTGGATCACCTTGTGCTAAGAGATTTCTCTTCTCAACCTATTCCTCTTTCTTCTTTTTCTGTACTTTTTCTCAAAAGACTCAAAGAGTGGGTGGGGAGTTCTTTGAACCCCTATTGACCAGGAGAAATCGGTCTATATCCTTGCTTCTGGCTTAGCCATTGCAAGACACCTTGTGCTTAAGTCCTAGAGAGGAGTAAAGGAAGGAAGGAAGAATTCCTTTTCCTTTTTGTTCATTCTTTTTGGTTTTGCATGCCACATTGGGCTCGGACTTATAATAACCGACTTGTAAGGGACGGAGTAATTGTTGAAGGGATTAATAGAGAGCCTCGTGCTAGGAAACGTCAAAATTTTCCTGAAATTACTAGAGAGATGGCTGAAAATCAACCAAATCAAGGGGTTAATCAAAATCCAGCCCCAAACCTTACTGAATTGGATGAGAATGAAGTGGGGGATGTACCTCAACCTAAAACTTTACGTGACTATTTACAACCAGCTAGGACGAGTACTCCCTCTTGCATAATTTTCCCTCACAATGTGGGGAATATTGATTTTAAACCGGGGTTGATCCAACTTCTTCCTGGATTCCATGGACTCGACTCTGAGAGCACATATCTACATATTAAGGAATTTGAAGAAGTTATTGCCACAATAAACTATGACAATGTGACCAAGGATACAATAAAACTTAAATTGTTCCCTTTTTCCTTGAAAGAGAAGGCCAAATCATGGCTACATTCCTTAAGGCCGAGGTCTATTGGGACATGGGCTGAGATGACTAGGGAGTTTCTTAAAAAATTCTTCCCTACTCATCGAACCAATGCATTAAGAAGGGCCATAATGAACTTCGCCCAAAAAGAAGAAGAAACCTTTTTCCAATGTTGGGAAAGGTACAATGAGCTATTAAACGCATGCCCACATCATAGCTATGAACGGTGGAGGTTGATTAGTTTCTTCTATGATGGATTGAACTCAACCATGCGCCAATTTGTGGAGATGATGTGCAATGGGGAGTTCATGAACAAGGAAACGGAGGAAGCTTGGGATTATTGTGACATGTTGGCTGAAAATACACAATCATGGGATACATCTAAGCCAACAAATTCAAAACAACCCCAAACCAAGGAAAATGGAGAAATTTATGTTTTAGATGGGCAAGATGATCTAGGTTCTAGAGTGGCTAAACTCACACGAAAGGTCGAGGAGATGGAACTAAAGAAGGTGGATACAACCCAACAAAAGGGGGCTGTTGAAACTATTTGTGGTATTTGTGCTTCCAATGTGCATCAAATGCCGGATTGTCCAACAATCTATGCGTTTCGAGAACTTTTATTTGAACAATCGAATGCCTTGAATAGTTATCAACAACCTTTCAGTACTCCAAATCAAAACACGAACAATTCTAGTTGGAGAAACAACCTAAACTTCAATTGGGCGAATGGAAACACGGCTAATCAAGATAATCCTCAAAGGGGGCCCCCAATGCAAATGGCCCCACCTCAAATGCCTATAGAGGATACTTTGAAAGCATTCATGGAAGGACAAGCTCAAATTAATCAATCCAACCATACGATAATGCTTGAGCTTAAAAGTTCGGTGGAGGAAATCAAGGCTCGCTTAAACGCAAGGGAAGGGATGCTTCCAGCCCAACCCGTACCAAATCTAAAACAACAATGCGAAATAAGCGTGCCTAGGTCTTCTAACCAACATATGGAACATGCGAAGGCCATCACCACTCTTAGAAGTGGTAAAATCATTGAAAAATCTGATCCGGTGAAGGTTTCAACGCCTAATGATCCGGTATCTTCCAAAGAGGATGATGGACCTAGCATCACCATGAATGAAAAAGAGCCATTAAAAGAATATAGGCCCGTTGCTCCATTCCCCCAACGCTTGATTCCAGCCAAACCTCAAGATAAATATCAGGAATTTTTGGAGGTTTTCAAGCAGGTCAAAATCAACATCCCATTGTTGGATGCCATTAAACAAATACCGTCATATGCTAAATTTTTAAAAGACCTTTTCACAGTTAAAAGAAAAATACATGTGCAAAAGAAGGCATTTTTGACAGAGAATGTGAGTGCCATTATCAACCACGGGATGCCCAAGAAATACAAAGATCCCGGTTGTCCGACAATATCATGTGTGATTGGAGACTACCGGGTGAAACATGCTTTACTTGATCTAGGGGCAAGTGTGAACTTAATTCCCTTTTCGGTCTATGAACAATTGGGTTTAGGTGAATTAAAACCCACCAAAACCACATTACAACTTGCTGACCGATCGATTCGTATTCCGAGAGGGGTGATTGAGGACGTTCTTGTCCAAGTTGACAAAGTTTACTACCCGGTAGACTTTATTGTCTTGGACACACGACCCATGGTTAATATTGGCCCTCAAATTCCTGTCATACTGGGCCGCCCATTCCTAGCTACATCAAATGCTATCATAAATTGTAGGAGTGGGGGCATACAAATGTCTTTTGGCAATATGACGATTGAGTTGAATGCTTTTAATATTGACAACCAACAAGAGGATGAGGATGAGGGGCTCCACGAAATAAACATGATCAATTCTATTGTGGAAAATGAGTCCCTCTCACCTTTTTACTTCGGTCCCTTAGAAGAAGAAGTGACTCACTCCCTTGATGAGAACGATGATATGATACGGGATATGGTCACACTTTTTGAGTCGGTATCAGCATATGACGTTAGCCAAAAGAAGGATGTGGAAACAATACCTAGTTTTGCTGAGAAATCAATTCATATTTCCACACCTTTGTGGATCATGCATACCGAACTCCACCAACCCTGGGATGATCCTTACTTGCAATATCATTGCCCAGGAAAATCTGATTGGAGACATATTTTTCCTGATAAATCTGATGATGTCTCCTCTTATACATGTGGTGAAAACATTAAGGAACCCGTTGAAATTCCTTTTTGGGACTTTAAGTGGCTTATCTCGATCACCCACACACATGTACATTACAAAGCAGGATATTGGATGACCTTACTGCGAAACCTTTTGATCCATCTAATGATTCTGCTTAACTTTATGCTTTTGGATGAGTTGTTGGGATTAACCTCCTAGTCTGACGGAGGATAATTTGCTAGAATGCTTTCCCATTAGGATTTGCTTTGCTAGTTGATTTAGTTGTGAAGTAATCCATCTCCAAAAGCTAATCTTGCCATGGAATATATGCTTCAGGTGATATCTCTCTTTCTCACTCTCCTTTGTTTTATGTCATTGCTCTCATGTCATACATATTGCATATCTTATCACATTGAGGACAATGTAAAGTTTTGGTTGGGGGGTGAGAGATTCCTTTGATGAATTTGCTAGCTTTTGTGACATGTCGAGCAAAGATGTAGAAATTTTTCGATTTTTTTTGAAATTCGAAACTCTTTTGGAAGGCTTTGATTCTATGCATTCGAGATAGCATAAGTATAAGAAGATGAGATACGAAGTGAGGGATGTTGCAAGCTTTGAATTTCTCTTAATATAATGGTTTTATATGTGAATTCACCTATTTTTATGATTGATAAAAAATTTGAACACCTTTTGCACCTAGTTCACATTACACGATTTTCATGATTTGAAAGGATTATGTGATTTGTGGACTAACTAGACCGTGATTGAAGGTATTGAGAAACCAAGCCGGGGTACTTTGTCCATCCTTGTCCATGGGAAAATAAGAAAAGATATGGATTTCTAAAAATCCTATCTAATGTAAAAGAAAAGGGAAAGGAAGGATGAAATCGGGAAGGAAAGAAAAATGGTGGAAAATTCCGATTAGGGCTACCTACTACCAACCGGGGGATGGTCTACCCGTAACCAAAGCCGAAAATGGGACGTAGTGTGAAAGTCGTCGGAAGGACGGTAAGGCAAATTCCTGTCATAGGCTTGTTGTTGCTCTATATACCTTGATATCCATAGTTTAGTTGATTTATGAAGAAGATAATCCCGGAGATTCATGAGATGAACTTTCACCATGCACACTAGGTTGAATTTGTTCAAGTTCTTCTATCTATCAATCAATCAGCGGGAATTTCATATAAATACTTATTATGTTCTGAGAGTTTTAGGTTTCAACCTTTATCACTGAATTTCTCTGATTCTTACGCTTATGTGTCTTGGAATGTATAGAAGAGTAGTTTCTAGAGGAGAGTTGGGTTTTGGAGAATGAAACTAGTTTCACGCATGTTTTGCTCGGGACTAGCAAAATGCTGGTTGGGGGGTGTGTTGAGCTCTTAATTGTGCATATTCTAACCCCAATGCATCACTCATTATGCACGGTTTACATGTTTAAAGGACTATTCTAAGGCGTGATTTGTGATTGTAGGAACAAGATGGAGATGTCACCAATTGAAGGCTAAATGTAGCTCCTTAAGAGCATTGAAGACCATAGGATGAAGAGAAAAGAAGGACCAAAGAAAGCCAAGGCAAGGAGAGAAGAGAAAAGAAGAAAGAAAGAAAGAAATAGAGAGAAAAAGAAGCCAGACCGGTCGGCTGACCGGTCAGCCAAGCAAGCCCGACCGGTCTTGACCGGTCGGCCTACCATTGGAGCTCATTGACTGTTCAGGAACACAGCCCGACCGGTCAAGACCGGTCGAGCATAGCTGCTGGATAAGGGGATTTCCAAGTCCGACCGGTCATGACCGGTCGGCCAGCGTAAACAGCTTATTTCTAATTCAGGATTCCGGATTTTTCTGCGCTTTTGCGTAAGTTTACGCAATTTCTGGAACTTTCTTGCGTATTGGACTCCTCCAAGCTATAAAAGGGTGTCTTCCCTTCATACCAAAGGAGGCTAGGACGTGGGGATTGCTCAGGAGACGGATTCTACTTCGGATCTCTAGTTTTCTTCCTGTTTTAGTAGTTTTTCATGTTTTTAGAGGCTTCTAGTTCAAGGATGTTAGAGATGAACTAAAACCTCTTAGCTAGGGCTAAGAGGTGAAGCTTTTGATTCGTTTTTTATGGATTGATGCAACCTAGGTTTCCTTTTATGTTTTAATTGATGAATTTTAGTTCAATTTGAGTTTGATTCAAGTATTATGTTGGTTTCTACTTTGATCTCTTGATGACTCCGGGCTCATGTGATTCTTAGTGATCCTAACTTAATATCTTAGCTTTTGAGCATTGTTCATGCTTGTGTAGTGCATTGATCTACCATTGACTCCGGGCATGGTAGACGCTTTGATTGCCTTGTATGCAATGGCCTGATTTTCATGTGGGAACTCATGCAACCAAAATTCTTATCTTTTGTAGTAATCTGAAATAGTTGTTTATTGATTGATTTTGATTTAATTAGAGTTCTAATCATGAGTTGTAATCAGGTCTAGTGACAGGATTTGGTGAAAACTATGGTTGTGAATCTCAACTAGATTGGAAAGAGGCTTGGCCTATACAATTGAGTGTGCCCAAGGCCTGAGCATGGTTGTGGGAATCAAATCAGTTAATAAGCACTTGTTTTGGATAATTGTTGATTGAACCGCTCTATATTCCAATCGGATAGAGATAGGAATTCGATTCCGATTGAGTTATGAGAGACCTAGTTGTGTTGATGCATTGAAACCTATCAAAAGTGGATCCTTGGCGCTCTAGTGTCTTTTTAGATTGAAATTATCTTACCCATTCATTGTTTAAACCCAAATCGCTATTTTCCAGTTTAGTTCTTAATAGGATCTTAATTACTAGTTGTTTTAGTTAAATTCTGAGAATACCCATACATAAATCTCTGTGGGAACGATACTCAGTCTTTCCGAATTATTACTACTTCGCAACCCTACACTTGGGGAGTGAACATCGTGCATACATGGCATTTGCGGGTAATGTTGGTGACGAGCTACATTACTGTTGGTTTGATGTGCATTGCATTGCGGGTAACATTGGTGGCGAGCCATGTTAATGTCTGTTTGAAATTCGCCAGCTGGATGTGCATCCCCAGGCTGAAGAACATGTGCATACATACATTCTTTTAAACAAATTTATAATGTGTGGAATGAACATGGATATTGATTGTTGGTGATCTTATACTTGATTATGTTGATGTTCATCTTTCTTAAAATTCTACATTAGTTCATTGAATATCATTTCTTGGAATTATATAACTTATATTATGCGAATTGTCATTCTTAGTCAATCTCTATTTAACTATCATTGTGCCTGGTAATCTTGAAGGGTTTTACTTCACTATGATAGCATTTTAACACTATCGAACCATATCAGTTGATGTATCTTTGGATATGGAGCTGGAAGGATTTTGTAGTTCAAGACCATTTAGAGTTGTATTTCATTTATGTATTTTAGTTATTTTTTGAGACATTTGATTTATATAAGTTCTATGGGTCCCACTTGAATGTTCGTATGTATATTTGGACATTTCTTTCACTTGATCTCTCTTTTGTTCCACTGCGATATTCTGTTTAAAAAGAAAGCAAAAATCATAGTGCGATTTGAGTTATCGTGGAATGTTTACACTTGGGTTTTCAAAACACAGGCTCAACACATGAGTAACGAAAATCGGGGTGTTATAGAGGGGCCCACTGACGTGGGACCCTTATGTGTATGTGCTCACTGATCATGGTGACTAGTAAGGTGGCCCACATCAATGAGGTCTACCATGATATACATTACATCCAAACTTTGCATGTTAGTCTCATTTTTCAATCTGGACAAACATTTCTAAAATTTATATAAAATCAGCCATGTTTTGATCTGAGCTGGAAATGAGGTATGGACCACAATATTGGCTAACTCTGGACCAAATTTCGTAGCGATCCGACGGTCCCATCATCAGTAATTTTAATTTTGCTAAGTTGTTGTCCAGCAGCATACAGATGGTCACGATTTTCCTAAAACCGACTACTTTTTGGTTCATTTAATGAGCCCATCAGAAATATTTGATCCATTGAGATCGTAGATCATTGAAATATCTTTCCAAGGCATATAGCATGCCTTAATCGGAGTTCGGACGATTGAGATCTTGGTCACGCACGAAAATATGTCTGGAGGCTCGTTGTGACCATATGTTATATGGGCCATATCCATGATTTCAGCGGTCAGATCTAGTTGATAAATTGTATGTACTTAATTAACTTAATTAATAGATGAATGGTCTCTATAGTTATGTTCTTCAAAAATAAAATTTAGCAAGTTTTGGACCGTTGGATGCTCCTATAAGGGTATACCTTGAACTATTATGTATATATCAGATGTCTCCAAATTTCTTCACAGGTGGAAACCTATATCTAGACTAAATGTTATATTCTACAACTATCTATTGGATTAGATTTACCAACAGATAATATAATCATAGAGATTTGATCAACCCAGCCCATGCGCCCCTTGATGTGTATGTTGTGTATGTCATCCATGCCATTTATCCTCTTATTGTGGGTCCCACTCACATGGGACTGGGACCCACTCGTGATGTATGTGTTTTATTACATTAACATTCATGTGCTAAATATATGTATTTTATCCACACATTTCCAACGCGTGGGCCCCACTTGCCTTGTAACATTTTCTTTGAAATTTTTGTTTGCTAGAAAATTTTCTAAGCACCAGAACTGTGTTGCAAGTAGGCCACATGGAGACCAAATGTTGGGCCCCACGATCTGTATATAAGGGTCCTATCATGGGGGATGTCCTTTTCACATATTAGTGTGTTTGGATATCCCACAATTTCTCTGGAAATGCCCCCCATGCGTTGGTGAAGTGGACCCAAAGTTGTGGCTGACATAGCTGAAAACTGTACGTCTGATTTTTTGAGTTTTGGGCCATCTTTGGGCGCCCGTGGTGGGCCCATGTATGATCTATGTGGGGACCACCAATTGGGAGTTTCAATCTATATATGTGGCTAAAAAACAAATATATTACCTGGGCCATAGTGGGCCCCATATGATCAGAAAGTTGATCCTAAGATGGGGCCAGGAAATGGTGCACAGGAATTTTTGTGCAGAAATTCGAAGTGCCCATGTTTGGCATTGTGCCAAAAATCATATGTGCATATCCAGCGGGCCATTCCTTATAGTATTTAGAGATCACACATAGGTCTACCAGGGGCACTTGACGGAACGTAAAAAGGTGGTCCCATTTGATGGCGGTATACGCCCAAAGTTAGGCCAAAATCATTTCTGCACAACCATTTCTGCACAACTCAAAGTACTCATGTTTGGACCTCTGTTAAAAATTATACACATGCAAACAAAGAGATTCGTCTTATGAGTTTTGAAGACCACACATTGGTATGCCAAGTGGTCATTTTATTTTTCCAAAATCAAGGCCCCTTGTGTTCACGAATTGGACCTACACTTAGCCCAAAATCATTTTTGCATGTAAAGTCTGTTTAATTAGAAATCTACGTGAGGCCACATCCATGGGATCTACCACCTCCATAAAGTATTAAATAGGTCAGTTAAACCCTAAACCCTGAATCTATATTTTATAGACCAACTCTTTAAAATTCTAGAGTCACTATCCTAGGGTTGATCCTAACCGTATATGTTATGAGATATGACAATCTAACCACATAAATGATCTAAAATGTGGTAGGGTTGAATTCTAGCGTGCGTGCGCATGTTTCAAGCAACGTTGGGAAACGTTTTGATTCTTAAGGTGATGATTCCTCCCATTGAGCTTTCCGCCTTCATGTTAATTAAGTAATAATTTTATTCATCCATGACTGATAACTTTACTTTATCTCATGATTACCTCCATTGTTTGATTTTGCCATAAATCATATGTTTAATTTTGTTATACGTAAATCTCCTTATAACTGAGAATTATTTACGAATTTTGGAATTGTCATTTTCACTCCTCATGTTTGAAATATGAAAGTGGAATGTCAATTTGGATGGTTGCGATCGCCTATATTTGATGGGACCTTAAACTAGTGGCCTTTGGAAGTGATTTATTGGAAAGATTCCTGATGGTGTCTTTAGATAGACTTGTTAGACTAAATGTTAAATGAGACGAGATCTTGATTATGTCCTTAGCTGGACTAGTATGAAAATATTTTTGATGATGTCTTTATATGGACTCGTTGGACTGAATGTCCTATTGAAATGAGTTGTTAGGATTCCAAATAGACTTGATGGACCAAGGGTCATGTGAGATAAGTTATTGATTATGTCCCTAGTAGGACTTGTGTGGAAATATTTTGGAGAATTATTATGATGGAAGGCCACTAGTTGTAAGGGAATGTCATAATTGATTTGGTTGTAAATTGGAATAATAATGGTTGGTTTAATCATGCATATCATGGCACAGACGGGACGTGTGGTGACGAGCCATGTTACCGTCGGGTGGTCTGATTGCTGAGAGCACGTACCATTGAGGTATTTTTACTGGCTCCAAACCACCATAGAGTGTGTCATTCACTAAGAGCACGTACCTTTGGTATTTTCACTGGTGATGACCACTCGTGATGGATTTGCATTGTAGGGCTGATGTGTGTCCTTAGTGGCTTCTAGACCACTAGGTGAGGCCGATGTGGATCCTTAGTGACTTCCAAATCACCAGTTGATGGATTTGCATTGTGGGGCTGATGTGTGTCCTTAGTGACTTCCAGACCACGTTTTCCAACTGGATGAGCATCCCTAAGCTGAGGGACATGTGCATGCATTCATGCATTTAAGAAAGACTACATAATAGATGTTTTGTACGTTTTCATTTCTCTAAACTACTCTTGATTACTGTGTTGGTGTGTAATCTTGAGGGGACCTTACAATGAGTTGGTCACTCATGCTGTTAAATTTCAACCGTACAGTCAGTGCAGGTCATGATTTGAATAATGTGCAGGTTATACTGGAATGCAGCAAGGTGCAGAGGTCGGAGACGTCAATGGACCGTCTTTGTCTAAAGAGAAATTGGATGTTTTCTCATCTTAAAAATATTTATTTAAATTTGTTTATTATTGGAATTATTTCATTACTGTATGTTAATTTATGTTGGATATATTTGGATTGTTTCCTTTCTGTATCTTGGATTAGATGTCGAGACATGTGGTTTGTGTAATCCCTATGAGCACCACTTAGACTTATTGGAGTATATGTTATACATTTCCTATGTGTATGGGTTTGTTTCTTCTGCTCTGAACGCCCTCTTTGGAATGATACTTGGAAATGGAATGAAGTGAAGGTTTTCTTCATAAGCTAACACTCAGACTTTTGGAACACGGGTCTAGAACTCAGGTTTCGAAAAATTGGGGCGTTACAGATGTATGTGTTTTATTCATGCTATCTATTTATTTTGACAAAATATTTTAAGTGATGAAGCAGATCAAATGCTCAAATGGACCGTACCACAAGAAACACCATAGGAAACAATGTGCATCAAAAGTTTTGGATCAAGCTGATGTTAGAGAAATTTCCCTCTGTAGACCTCTGTTTTGACCGATCAGTCAAAATAGACCTCTGAAAAACTTACTTTCCCAATCTAAACTTTGATGTTTTTTAAGACGAAAATACCCTTGCGAATTCAATAAGAATTCAACTCGTTGAATTCCAATGAGTACTTGTTGAATTTGCAAGGGTATTTTTGTCTAAAAAATACGTCCGTACAACTGGAGTTTAAAATAAGAAAGTAAAGTTTTCGGAGATCTATTTTGGCTGGCTAGTCAAAACTAAGGTTTACAGAGGTAAATTTCTCCTGATGTTATTGTGGCCTTATGAAAAGGTTAGATGGCGAATAAATATCACAATGGGCACTAGGAAGGTTTCAATGTGGTCCACTTGAGCCTTAAAAGGCTCATGTGTTAAAATAAATTTTCAAAATAGATGGACGATTTGGATAAAACACAAACATTACAGGCACAATCACAGCATTTAAAGAAGAGAAATTTCCATGTGTAAACTTCATGTTTGACCAATCAACCAAAATAGACCTCTAAAAACTTTACTTTCTCATTCTAAGCTTCAGCTATATAGACATGTTTTTTCAGACAAAAATCCCCCTGGAGCATTTGGCGAATTTCACCGAGTGATCGATCGATCAATCGGTGAAATTCACTTAGTGTATTTTGGTCCGAAAAAGCTTGTCCATACAACTGAAGTTTAGAATGGGGAAGTAAAGTTTTGGGAAGTTCATTTTGGCTTTATTTTGGCTGGCCGGTCAAAATAGAGGTTTACTTACGAAAATTTCTCGATTTTACCTAAAATATCTTATTCTTAATTTTGGAGTGGATATGAGATCCAACCGTTCAACAAGTGCATTCCCAAGCAGCATCTATGATCAGGTGGGCCACATAAGAAAAGCAACTCCTTTCAATGCTCTACAGCCATAATGATGATCAGAAATACAAAATCATGAGGTCACAACGTAGACGATTCCAATTTAGTTGTGGGCCCCACGCAGGTGCGGGCGATTATAAACCGTCAAGTTGCACCCGCGCAGTTTGGTATTTTCCATTGCAGGTTCCGTGCACAATAGCTTTCATCTCCACCACAAAATCCTTCAAGAACTTCTCATGCACGTCGGTATCACGCAGAAAATCCCTCCATTTTCTGTGATTCTCTATCACGGTCTTCCCAGGCTCCTCCTCAACCCTCTCCATCACCGCCTTAACAGCCGTACACAAATCCTCTTTCCCAAAATACCCATTCTCTTCATCCCTTTTTACCTCTACAGCCGCCTTCAGATCCCCACTCACCAGCCTCGAGTTCAAGAACTGGTCGCCCTTCTGCGGCAGAAGCACAAGCTGACAGTCGTTAACGAGCGCCTCGGTTATAGAACTCAGTCCCGCGTGGCACACGAAGCACCCCACGCTAACGTGCGCCAGCATGTGCTGCTGCTGCACCCACCCCGTATGCACCACCGCCTTATCCTTCACCCTTTCTTCGAACCCTTCCGGCAACGCTGCCTTCAAGCGGGCTGCTTTATCTTCCCCGTCTGGGAAATTCAGTACCACCAGAAATGGAAGTCCCGCCATCTCCAACCCGAGAACCAGCTCTCGGATCTCATCGTCTTTCAGGAAAGTTTCGCTTCCGAAGGAGCACAAGACGACGGATTTCTCCGGGAACTGGCCAAGCCAGCCGGCCCACCGATGATCGAGGGTTCCGGTAGGCGGCTGCGGGACCACCGGACCGGCGAGGAGGACGGATTTTCCGTACTGGGCCTCGACGAATTTCAAGTAGGGAGCTTCCATTTCCAAACAGCTCTTGATAACGATGGCGGAGCTGTTACTCTTGCAGGCCACGACGCGATCGTAGACGCTCGGTCCACCGAAATTCATGAAGACATAGAGGAAATCCCTGGCTTCGTAGGATTTCAGCCTCACGATGGAGGTGGGCGGGAATCCTGGAGGCGGGTTCTTGATGTCCTCAACGGTGGGGGCATTTTGGGACTTCCTGCCGGGGACCATGACGTAAGCGCTGGAGATGGCACTGAAGACTGAGAAGAAGAAGGTCTTGATGTTGAGTGGGGTGGCAATGGACGGCAGCCATTGGTGGGTGAAATCGTGGAAGATGATGTGGGGACGGAGGTGGGCCAGGAGGGTTTCTATCTGGGGCTTCATGTTGTCACTGGCCTTCTTGAGGAGCTCAGTCTGGTGTTGGGTCATTTCTCCCGTGCTCTGCAGGCCCGGTGGGAGGCCATCGACGGGTGGGATTTCGAGGGGGATGATTTGGACGGTGGATGAGAGGGTGGAGGAGATACGGGGTATGTTGCCTGGGGCTGAGAGGAAGGAAATCTTGATGGTGGGGTCCATGGAGAGCTTGTTGGACAGCTGGATGAAAGGGCTGATGTGGCCGAATGCGAAAAATGGGAACATAGCAATGTGGATGGTGGGACCCATCTCTTGCTTTGCTCGCTTGCTCGGGGAGTGTAGAGATTGGTGGAGACACGTGCGTTGCAACTGCTCTTACTTGCGAGCGATTTATAGAACGAAGAGGTTTCTATTACATTGCTGCTCCCCCTCCCCAGCCTTACCTAACACGGCGCGCGCGGCCCTGATCGTGGGGCCTTGATGTATTTATTATATATATCCACGCCGTCCATCCCGTTTTCCAGCTCTCATTTAAGTGCATGAGCCCAAAAATGAAGCAGATCAACATCTAAGTGGACCACACCACACGAAACAGTGGAATTGACCATTAAAAACTTCTCTTGAGCCATAAAAGTTTTGGATCAAGCTGATATTTGTTTTTTTTTTTTTTTACCTTCATCTAGGTCTATTTGACCTCATCAACAGGTTTCATGAAAAATAAAAATTTACTGTAGGCCTTAGAATTTTTTAATGGTAGGCGTTTAATCACCCCCGTTTCCTATTGTGTGGTCTACATGAGAATTGCATCTGCTTCATTTTTTCGGGCTATAAACTGATCTGTCACCTGCTCACTGCAAATGGGGATTTAGGGACGTCAAAATTTCGAATCTAGACCGTTGATAGTTCTACGATTTCTGTAAATGGACGGATTGACTGAGTCTCCAGTAACAATGTTACTTTTGTGTAGGAGATCATTGACGGTGAATTCCACAGATGAACAGTCTGGAAACAACTGATATGTGAGCAGTGGATTCCACCAGAACGGTCTGGAATTACTCTATATATTTGAGGACGCGTGCGGTAGACCAATGACGGTTGTTTGAGATGCCGGGATGGTCTACAACGCACCCAAGCACTTTGGGACCTACTGTACTGTGTTAGGGCTGTCAACGATTCGATTTGGAGCCGATCAGGATTGATCCGAATCCAACCCGATTCGTGATCCGGATGATCCGACTCTGACCCGAAATCCGAAGGATCTTTAAATATTTGATCCGAAACCTAACCCGATTGAGATTTGGCCGATCCAACCCGATTCGAATACATGTGGATACTATTCAATAGGTTGAATGGTAAATACGGTGGTCCACTTCAGATAAAATATATGTGGTTTTTTTATATGTATTTATATATATATATATATATATATATATATATATATATATATATATATATATATATATAATATTATTTAATTCATTCTAAATTTGGATAAGATCTTAATCAGAGTGGATCTAAGGTGATCTGGATCTGACCTGAAATTTTAATGGATCCGATTAACAAGATCCGAATCCTACCTGATGATCCAGATTGTTGATTTGAATCCGGTAAAATCGAATCGGATCGGGACCAAGATCTGGTCCATTGATAGCCCTAACTGTATATGCTGAATCCACTCCTTTCATCGGGTAATTGACCTCAGATGGGCCACACCAATGGTAAGAATATAAAATTGAGTTGTGATCAGGCTGAGTTTTTACGAATTACCTTCATCTCGATGAGCGGTTTTGATGAAGAATACACGCCATGGTGGCCCATGCATGAACTTATAGTCAGCATCATCCCCAGGCACAAACTTACAACTGACATCACATCCCTACCGTTCCCTATGCTCCTCTTGATTGCTGATTTTTGGCTCAAAGACTAAGCGGATATATAGGAGAGCTGTACACGAGTTGAGCTAGCTCAGTTACCTCACTCGGCTGAGCTCGATTCAGCTTGGTTCGAAAGCTGGGTTCAACTCGAGCTAGTTTTCCTCAATCATTTGGAATTTCGAGTCTAAATCGAGCTGGCCCAAGCTCGATTCGGTTCGTCTCGAAGTTCAGATCCGTTCGAAAATATTGTTAATATAGGGGCGAAGCTTGTAGTTAGTTTATAATGTTTTAATTTATTACATTTGATATTTTGGTTTAAACAATGAATTATTTGATTGATTTGGTTTAAATAAAGTTATTAGTTTTAGTTAATCATTTGATTTATTGTTGGCTCCGAGCACATTAGATGCTTAGAATTCTCTAAAATTGATTAGCTTGGCTTTTGGAAAAGTATTGATCTGTAAAATTCTTTAATCTGTTTTTAACTCCAAGTACGGTAAATGCTTGGAATTTTCTGTGATCAATTACTTTGTTTTTCATAAGAGAATCGATCAATTGAAGTTCATATCTTTGTGAAGTTTAGATTTATGAATTAATTGTTTGATCATCCGATTGGAAAGAATCTTTATTCTATTCCAATTGAGTTATCGAAGTTGAATCAATTAACTTGACATTATAGATTAATCATAAGTAGTGGATCAATGGAACCTTAATGCTTTAATATTATTGTTTTTATACATTCTTAATTCATTGAATTAAAGCCAGCCTAGACCTCGAATTTTTATTCGCATTTTAGTTCTAGTTCAAAGGTTTTTAGGACTGTTCTCAATAAAAGTCATCGTGGATTGACCTTGGATTCACCAAGTTATTACTACATCGCAGCCTTACACTTGGGGTTGAGAAGATATGCCTTATTATATTGTGCCTAACTATTCCCTTACTCTTGTAATAATGATCAAATTCTCCTGAAGTAAATTCCCCACCACTATCTGTCTTTAAAACTTTCACATTCAGCCTTAACTGGTTTTCAACCACCACTTTCCACATCTTAAAAGTGACAAACACATCAAATTTATGTTCCAAAATATAAACTCAAACCTTCCTAGAAAAGTCATCTATAAATGTGATGAAGTAAGATAATCCTCCTCCAAAAATAATGTGCGACGACCCCCACACATCGGAATACACATATCAAGTTACCCTTTACTGACATATTTTTTCAGTTTTAAAACATAGCCTTGATTATTTCCCAACTCATTTAAGGGGCCTGGCCCAACCCATTTAAGAATTGGTCAAAATATTATATCCAAACCCAACTGGTTAAAATTCAAGTCCGTCCAAGTGGAAAACAGCTAACCCATATATATAATTGGTTGGATCTAGGTAAAGAGAGCCCAAACTAAACTTCTTTTTTAACATGGGTGAAGGCTCTAGTATATAAGTTATATATGTTTATATTTTCACATAGATTAGTATTCCAAACAATGTAATAGGTGGATCTAGGTAAAGAGAGCCCAAACTAAACTCCTTTTTTAACATGGGTGGAGGCTCTAGTATATAAATTATGTTTATATTTTCACACAGATTTAATAGGTGCCAATTATGGATGGGTCCTTACTCATGCTTCGGTGCAGACTCAAAAGAGTATCAACACGAGGTCATGGGTCATGGGTTCGAGTACCCATTGTGGTATTAGAAAGCCAGTGTGGTGTGAGTTTGTAGGTGTGTGAGGGGAGTGACTGCGTGTGTAAAAAAAAAGTGACAATTATGGACCTTGATAGTAAGGAATCAAATGACCATCCATCTAACATCTACATATCATCAGATGGCTATGTAGTCCAAATAGTTTGATTTTTGGTACATTCTCTATCAACAATGAGCTAACAATATACACATTCCAGATTATTTAGTGGATTGGTAACTGCATTTTAGAAGATAGTGGCGAACCATAGTCTAACCCAAAATTAAAAATACGCATATGCTGGCTTAATTACTTCTTCATGAGTCTTGTGTCGGATTTGAGTGTGGGTTGGATCCATTTTAGTACAACCTGCATTGGACCCATTTGAAGTCTACTTTGGGTCAGGTTAGGTTGATTTTGATAGGTCACAGACCCTATTTAGTAAATCGGCTCAAACTTTTGGACCCAATAAGGCCACCTGGGTCTAAAATTTGGACCCAGGCTCATTTATTTTTTGGCCAACATTAGTGACCCAGTGAGTCAAGCTAGCCCATTTACAACCCTGGCCCCAGACGTAGAGTCCTAGGTTAAACTCAACTTACAAAATTTTGTACTGGGTCTCTGCACTTTTCTCTCAAATTGCATACTCTACTCTAATTCAATAAGAGCTTTTTGAATAAGAGCTACTTCAATAAGTTTTTTTTGTTCTAGCTCTTGTTTTAAATAAGCGTGTTTGGTAAAATCTCCATACAAAAAAAAAAAAAAAGCTCTTATTTAAAATAAGCACATTTGGTAAAACTTTCAAATAAGAGCGTTTTTAAGGGTAGTTGACATCATTTTTAAAGATCACAACAACTTAAATGTAAGAGCAATCCAAATGGTTGTTTGGGTGGACCGTCCATCATGTGGGGCCTAGCATCAATGCTAATTGTCCTTTATGTGGGGCCCCTCAATGTCCACTACCCATCACCCCACATTTGATGTGTCCATACTGTGGGCCCTACTTTTGAAATGTATTGTCCATCATATGAGGCCCAGTTTTGATATACCATTCTTCATGTGAGGTGCACCTTCTATATGGATCATCCATCATACGGCCCACTTTGGATATGGGTCATCCATCATGAGAGACCTTGGATGTGGACCGTCCATTAGGTGGGGCCCACTTGATGTTAATTGTCCATTATGAGGGGGCACACTTTTATATGATTCATCCATCATGTGAAGCCCACTCCGTCCATTATTTGGGTCCACCTTGATGTGGACCATTCTTTGTGTGGGGCCCCACTTTCATTATGGGTCGTTCATCATGTGAGCCCATCTTTGATATCAACCGACCATCATGTGGGCCCACCTTTAATGACCATCATTCATCATGTGGATATCCCACCTTTGAAGTAGACTGCCATTTAAATGGGACCTACTTGATGTGCATGTTCCGTCATGTTGGGCCACACTTTAATGCGGGTCATCTATCATGTGGGGCCTACCTTTGATGTGAACCTTTCATTACGTGGGCCCACCTTGATGTGGGGCCCCACTTCAATATGAGTCATTCATTATGAGGGGCCTGTCTTTGATGTCCACTATCCATCACGTAGGTCCTACCTTTGTTGTGGACCACTATTATGTGGGGCCCATATCAAGTAGGTAGTCCATCATGTGGGACCCATTTGATGTCCACCATCCATCATGCAGCTCCCACCTTGGTTGTGGACTGTCCATCATGCGGGGTCCAACCTTTAATATGAGTCATTCATCATGTAGGCCCACCTTTAATGTCAACCTTCCATCATGTGGTCCCACATTCAATATCCACCATCCATCACTTGGATCCTACCTTTGATGTGGACCATCCATCATGTGGGTCCCACCTTTGTTGTGGACCATCTATCATGTGGGGCCCACTTGATGTGGATAGTCCATCATGTGGGACCCACCTTTGGTGTTCATCGTCAATCATGTAGGGCCCAACCTTTAATATGGGTTGTTCATCATGTGATCCCACCTTCAATGTCCCCCATCCATCATGTAGGTCCCACCTTCAATGTCCCCCATCCATCATGTAGGTCCCACCTTTAATGTGGGCCCACCTTCAATATGGGTTGTTCATCATGTGGGCGCACCTTAGAGATATTCTAAAGAAGAGAAGAAGGCAAGATGGGAATTAAAAAGTTTAAAGACAAACTTGTCCAAAAATTAATTAAAAATGTCTACCCGCTTAAGCTAAATAAGCTCTTAAAGAAAAAGTGACCTCCTTGCCGCTTATTATTTAAAAGCTTTTTCACTAGTTTCTTAAAAAAATAAGCTCTAAAATGAAAGCTTTATCAAACGGTCTACTTTCATAATAAGAGCTTTTTTTTAAATACGCAAATAAGCTCTTGTTAATAGATTTGCCAAATGCCCCCTTAGAAAGGACTCTTTTAATACTCTTATAGAGTGTGATGTTAAATATGCAAGCACTCAAAAGCCATCCACATGCAATTAATTAATGAGCCTTTTTATTAAAACTCGCCTACTTTTAAGTTATTTAAAATAATGCGGTTACCCTTTAGCTCCATTATCGATTTAACTGCCTAACGTCACTTACCATTGCAATTGTATAGTTTTAAAAACCTTTTTTTGTAAAAGACTAAAATACCTTTTATTTAAGACACGTAACAGAAGAGGAAGTGGCCGTCAATGTTCTTGGATCCCAAAATGCGCACGGCACCATGGTGTTTGTGAGAAATCCAACCAATTCACTTATTTTACCAAATTATTTTATGGCATGAGCCAAAAAATAAGGTTGAGCCAAAGATCAAGTGGGCCACACAACAAAAAATAGTGTGGATTGTACATGCACCATTTAGACATTTGTGGGGCCGCAAAAACTCTGGATCAGACTAATATTTTTATTCTTTCAATTCATCTCCCTAGTACAGAACTTATAAACAATTGGGACACTTTATAAACGATTTGGATGGCATATAAACATCACAATAGAGCCCAGAAAATTTTGAACCATAGGTAGTCATTTCCATTGTATCCACTCGTGTGGCCCACTTGAGTTCCATACCTCCATGATTTTTAGTCTCATGTCTTAAAATGATCTTAAAAAACAGATCAACGGAGTGGATTTTTCACAAACATCACAGTGGGCCCCACGTAGTGGGATCAGATACCTCATTTCACATCACGTCACATCACAGCTAAGTTGGAGAGAGAGATGGAAATGGATTAGGGGCGGCTCGTGTCCCACGTCTAACATGGTATTGTCCATCATGTAGGGCCAACCTAGATGTATTGTCCTTATATCTACACTGTCCAGACATTTTGAAAACTCATTTTAGGCCACAATCCAAAAAATGAAACAGATCTAAACCTCAGGTGGACTATTATACTACAAGAAACAATGGTAATCAGCCATTAAAAACTTTTTAGGGGCCACATAAGTTTTGGATCAAGATGATATTTGTATTTTCCTTTCATCCATGTATGGGTGGTGTTATGAACAAGTTGGATGGAAAATAAACATTACAGTGGGCCTTAGGAAGTTTTTAATGGTGGGAGTCCGATCACCATTGTGTTCATGTGGTGTGGTCCACCTAAGACTTGTATATGCATCATTGTTTATCTAGTGCCCTACAATATTTATAAAACACGGATGAACGGTGTGGATAAAACAAATACATCATGGTGGGGCCCACAAAGCACCGTCAAGTAGCCTCATCGGTCCGTAAGCATTGGTAAGCAATGCGATGGGATTGGATTAGATGCGACCTAGGTGTCACCATGCATGGTGTTTTCCTGACGGTGGGGCCCACCTTGATATATGTATTATAGATCCACACCGTCTATCCGTATTTCCATATCATTTTAGGGTGTGACAAAAAAAATTAGGAAGATACAAATCTTAGATGGACCAAAACATAGGAAACAGTTGTGTTTGACCATTAAAACTTCTCGTGGGAACACAAAAATTTTAATCAAGCTAATATTTATTTTTCCCTTCATTCAATTTTTTATGAACTTATCAAAAGCTGAAATCGTGTTACTTTGATAACACTTAAGACATTATGTGTGCGAAAGCTTTGGTGCGGAGCAACTAGAATTATGGCTAAGTCCTAGAGAGGGGGGGGGGGGGGGGGGGGGGGGTGATTAGAACCTTTTCAAAATCTTTTTTTTTCTACTTAACTAATTTAACAATATAAACTAAGTAAGCCATAACACTTTGGCTTCCAAGCCTAAGTGGGTCCAATCATAAGACTAGCATATGATTAAGCAATAAGCAACCCAATCTGAGTATGCATAGATTAACATATGATTAAACTAATCAAGTACCTAATCTATGCAACCTAAGTAGACTATATAAGAATGGATCATATAAGCTCAAGTCTACTCTAAATAGTGAACATACATCTTGTGTGTGAATGTGCCTATCTAGCATACATTCCAATTAAGCATTCACCATTAAACCACAATACATAATAAGAAATGTGCTTAAATACAATTCTAAACACAACGATGTATAGTGTTTCGACTAAGTGTCTACTCCACTCTTGATTCAAGTACTCACCCCTTGAGCACACCGGCATTCATTAGGGGAGTTTAAATTAGGTTCCTCCCAACCTAGGTGTTTTAACTCGGATCCACCCTACCGAGGAGTTTACAGGTTCCTCCCAACCTAAACATTTACACACATGTTAGTCTCCCCTTGAAGACTTCTTTTAGGCCCTACAAACAGGTCAAAGATCGATAAACACACCTGAAATTTAAGCTCAACAAACGCACTAAGTTTCAACAAACTCTCCTAAACTTTTAGGCTCAACTAACAAGCCAAAGATCGACAAATGAACTTAGATCGAGTTTGACAAACAAACTTTGCATTCAATTTTCCATTGAAAGAGAGTGGTTGAACTCAACACAAATTGACAACTCACTTGTCAAATTTTAGCCTCGTTGATGCATCGCTTCGGATTACTTGATCTCCGTTGTCTAATGCTTCAATCAGCTCCCATTTTGTGCTCCTCTGATGTTGTTGCTAATGCATCGTCAATGCTCTAGCTCCAACGATTAATCATCTTGCATCTGATCTTCTTGAGATGACCAAGGTGATGGGAGGTAAGTTTGAGATCTCTACAACTAATGAAAAGTGGTTGTCTAGAGAATCTCACCTGCAAGGATTTCATTATAGAGTTTAGATAGAAATTTAACTATCTAGATCGGTCTAAACTCTAAAGATAAAAAAAAAGGGACAAGTACATCTTCTTCATGAGTTTGGAATGTTCCATTCTTGTGATGAATCATATGGAAGATGCCTTGCTAAAGTTAGGATTTGAGCCTGTAATAGGTCTCCAAAAATGGTGGCTTGAAACTCCTCAAAATCCCTCTCTTATTGCCCAAAAATGTCTCTCCCACTTTTATAGATAAAACTCCAACGGACAGAAAACGGCCACTTCGATTGATCGGAATACCCATTTTATTAATCGAAGTTATCTTCGATATATCGAAACCACCAATTCGATTGATCGAAAAATCTGTCTAAAGAGTTCAACAAGTTGCTAGACGTATTTTCAATTGATCGAATTGAGTTCCGATTAATCGAAACATCAATCTCAATGTATCAAATTGATGAATTCGATTGATCGAACAATCTGTCCAGAGAGTTTGTAAGTTGCTAGACATATTTTCGATATATCAAACTGGTCTTTCTGATTGATCGGAGTCCTATCAAAATTGGACTCCGATGCATCGAGGACCTATCGAAAATTGTTGTTTAAGCCGGTCTATTTATAGCAGCTTGCACCTCTTTTCTTAGTCTAAATTATCATATTTTTCTAAGTGTTCTAAGAATAATGATGATAACTAAGAGTTTCGCTAGTTGGTCGAAGTCATCTAAAAGTTTAGGGTGTTTTGGTTCAAAGGGTTAAGGTCATTAAAGCATCTCATTTACCTATTCTTCTTCCTTGATGCTTGCTTATCCACTTGAATCTTCGGTCTTCAGCTTGTCAAGGCTCAACCGACATTACAACACATGAACAGACGTAATTAATAAACAAGGTGCACTAGTATGCCACAGAAAAGTACATTAACAATCTTCCCCTTTGTCAATTACGTAACAAAAACCTAACCTAGATTGTGTCATGGTCCATATCAATGACACTACCAAAACAAGAAATACACTACATGTCAAATTAAAATATTACAACTCGAAATACACTAAGACATGTAACTAAGCAATTATCCTCTTGATTTCTCCCCCATAACCTGTCAACCCCTACAACACAAAACAGAAAACTTCTTTTTGTGAGACTTAATCTTTCTCCCCCTTTTTGTTATCAATTGACAAACCAATCTCTCCCCCTTAATGATACATCAATAAAGTTTAGGGAATGAGAGATCAAAGTTCGCAATTATAACTATAAGCACATGTTAACTAAGGAGAGTATAGGGTGCATGAACATTAAAACATGGAGTATGCATAGAACATGATCAATAAGAAAATGCAACTATCTAAGCATAGTTGATCATGCATAATTGGTCATTCTAAGATAAACATGCAAGAAAATGACCAAGGAATATATTAACATACATTAATCGTAAAATTCAGCAAGATTAGTTAATCTAAGCAGGATAATAGTCTAGCATTAAAAGTTACCAATCAAAGCATAAGCTAAATTATCATTGGCGGGCTAATGAGTCTTGAATCCTCTGATATGCCCCTATGAACAAAAATGAGGCTAAAATCCTCATATTTTCCTATAATATTCGTTTCTAGCTACCCATAGTAACTATATCTAGTTTGTACATTCTAATAGTAACTAATTTCTTTAACACCCTCATAAAATTCAGCATGAGATGAGGAGTTGGGAACTCCTCCTAGAAGGAAAAGTGGTCAGGATCCTCTCTTAGATTATGAGGAAGAGAGGTAATGGTGGAAGCCATGCGAATTCTCATTGATTTTTAGCTCTCATCACTAGTGGAGTCACTGGATTTAGATTTGGACTCCTCCATGTCATCCCATGTTCCTGCCATAGCCTTTTTACCTTTTAATTTATGCGCTTCCGAATAATTCGGGGCAATATGACCACGATGACCACAACCGTAACATCGGACATATTTGAATTTGGATAATTTTCCTTTGTGTTTATCACCCTTCTTATCATTCTTGTCACAACTCTTTCATCTCTCAAATTTGAGGAATCTCTCAAATTTTTTATCTAATTCATCATCTTCATCATCGCTATCTTCGAAAGACTCATTCTTAATTTCATTTTGCCTATGTCAGTGTCCTATGTGAAGTCTTCAAAGTAATATTCTTCTTCCTATAAGGGGCCTTAAAGTGTAGTTAACGAGTTTGTAGGGAACCTGTGAGTTCTTCTACTTTTATGATGTCTATGTCTCTACACTCTTCTAACGCATTACCTTGGAGCTAAATCTCTCCAGGAGGGACCTAAGTATTTTTCTATATATCCTACATTCCGGAATCCTTTGTCCTAAGGCAAACATGGAGTTGCAAATATCACATAATTGTATGTAAAACTCCATGAAAGTTTTAGACTAATTTTGTGGTCAAGAGCTAAAGCTTTAAGCGTCTTATTGTGCTAGTTCCCTCATGGGTAACTTTTAATATATCTACACTTCTTTTACAGTTGTGCATGTGAAAATGCACTGAAATTCATCCGGAGAAACTGCATAGCAAATCGAATTGAGAACTTTGGCATTGGCCATGTATTGAGCTCTCTCATTGTCATTCCATTTCTCATCATCTTTGAGAATGACAATGGTTTTACTATCAACCTTCACTTGTTTCGTGGGTGTGGAATATACACGATGTGTGCTTACCCACACAGATTGGTCCAAGGATTATAAGAAAATCCTCATCCGACCATTTCAATAGGCATAGTTGGACCCGTCAAAGAATAATGGGCAGTTAACGGTACTCCCATCTCGGTTAGACATTATGCCAGTGCTCCGATATTGGATCTCACTCTAAACGGTTAAGTCCTCGAAGAGCAACTCGCTCTGATACCAATTAAAATTACGTCACTTTAATAACACTTGAGACCCTATGTGTGCGGAAGCTTTGGTGCAGAACAACTAGAATTATGGCTAAGTTCTAGAGGATGGGTGATTAGTACCTTTTAAAAATATTTTTGCTTACTAAACCAATTTAACAATATAAACTAAGTAAGCCATAACACTTCGGCTTCCAAGCCTAAGTGGGTCCAATCATAAGACTAGCATATGATTATGCAATAAGCAACCTAGTCTAAGCATGCACAGATTAACATATGATTAAACTAATCAAGCACCTAATCTATGTAACCTAAGTAGACTGTATAAGAATGGATCATATAAGCTCAAGTCTACTATAAATAGTGAATATACATTTTGTGTGTGAATGTGCCTATCAAGTGCTTAGCATACATTCCAATTAAGCATTTATAATTAAACAATTAAACCACAATACATAATAAGAAATGTGCTCAAATACAATCCCAAACACAACGATGTATAGTGGTTCGACTATGTGTTTACTCCAGTACTCCTGATTCAAGCACTCACCCTTTGAGCACACCGAGATTCACTAGAGGAGTTTAAATCAGGTTCCTCCCAACCTAGGTGTTTTAACTCGGATCCACCCTACCGGGGAGTTTACATATTCCTCCCAACCTAAACGTTTACATACGTGTTAGTCTCCCCTTGGAGACTTCTTTTAAGCCTTACAAACAGGATAAAGATAGACAAACAAACCTGAGATTTATGGTCAACAAACGAGCTAAGGATCGATAAACTTTCTTAAACTTTTAGGCTCAACTAATAAGCCAAGGATCGACAAATGAACCTAGATCGAGTTTGACAAACAAACTTTACACTTAATTTCTTACGGAAAGAGAGTTGATAGACTTAACAAAAATTGACAACTCACTTATCGGATTTGATCCCCATTGATGTACTAACTTCGAGTTACTTGATTTCCGCTCTCCCGTGCTTCAATCAGCTCCCCTTTGTGCTCCATCGATGTCATTGTCGATGCGTCGCCAATGCTCCAGCTCCAACAATCAATCGTCTTACATTTGATCTTCTTGAGATGACCAAGGTGATGAAAGGTAGGTTTGAGATCTCTACAACTAATGGAAAGTGGTTGCTTAGAGAATCTCACCTACAAGGATCTCAAGATAGGAATTTAACTATCTGAATCGGTCTAAACTCTAGAGATCAAAGACGAACAAGTTCATCTTCTTCATGAGCTTGGAATTCTCCATTCTTGCGATAAATCACAAGGAAGATATTTTTAGCGCATCCAAAAAATTAGGTCAGTGCACCCAAGAATAGTGTTAGCGCACCCATTAATTACTAGGTGCACTGACATGATTTTTTGACAAATTAAAGGGTGGGCTAACCCCAGTTTCAGTACCAATATCATTTATTCGAGTGCGCTCCACGTGGCAGTCTCTCATTGGATCTCTATCCGGGATTCACGGGTATAAATACTCCTTGTTACCATTCATACAGTGAAGTGCGAGTGAGAGAGATATGTTATTACCCGCTGGGTATTTGGAATCCTCGTCGAAATCCTTGTCAGAGTATCGCCGAAAATCACCTATTGGAATCCCTTGTCGGTATCCCTTTCTGATCACCGCAAGTCCGGCATAAAATCAAAAAATTCCTTAACATTTCAAAAATCACTTTAAGTCCGCTCGCACACCCAAGAATAGTGTTCGCACACCCTTAAAATCACTATTTTAATACTTCACCAAATCAAGCATGAATAGTGCCCGTGCACTCAAGAATAGAGCTCGCGCACCCTTAAAATCACCATTTTCATACTTCACCAAATCCAGCGTGAATAGTGCCCATGCACCCTTAAAATCACCAGTTTTCAAACTTCACCAAATTTAACACGAATAGTACCGATGCATCCAAGAACAGTGCCTGTGCATTAAAAAATTACAGAATTTTAACTTCACTAAATTCAACATGAATAGTGACAACGTATCCAAAAAATCGGGTCAGGACATCCAAAAATAGTGCCAGCGCACCCATTTATTCAGCGATTTTCTGACATAATTATTTGGATGCGTTGGGCCCCTTTTTTATTATTTTATGCAAATAAAGTATTCTAGAAGCTGCAATTCAGCTGTACGACCACTAAGGATAGTCAATGGTAGGAGAGAGAGGCTCTTTGAGGCCTGTTTCGCGCAACATATGAAATACATGATGTTTCTGAAGAGGAGCCGCCAGCCTCTATAGTGATAAAAATGTATTATTATTTCATTATACTGTGACAGTATGACCTAGAATTAAGTTTCAGGCTAAACAAACGGGACTATGGTCACCACTAGAAACAAGACTGAAGAGTTTCAAATTATTATAGAATGCTTGCTACGAACTGCTATCTCAAAACTAGTCGATGTTATACCCATCTAAAACGGTGTCCGCCGGTTGAGCTGCTCAGGTATAAACAACCATCATATCGCTCTTCCCGAGGCCACCCGTTCATAGCAACGGGCACGGGCCTAGCGTCACACCACTCGTATAAAAACTCTCATTGTCTCTCAACTCGGATTTCTAACAAAACATAAGACATAGGAATCCGACCTGTCAGAAAAATGGTTTAGTTCATACCAAAATACGTTGGTCTCTACAACCGTGAACTCAAAGACCATGGTCCCCGATGACTCAGTCTTTTTCCTTCCAATCAAGGGTCATCGATCATTCGATGTAATCATGGTCGATGTAATCATGGGCTCGTGTCAAATCATGGCCTAAAATGTACAAGATCTCAAAATCTCTAGAATAAAACTTGCCTTGCGATATCTTCTCTTGTGTGCACTTTTGTAAATGCTTATAATTGTCTATGAATGTTTGTTCGCTCGCCTCAAGTGCAAGGCTTGCTATGTAGTAATAACTTGGTAAGATCGAGGTCGATCCACAGGGACTTAGGGTAAACAACTCCAATTGTTCTACTAATTTCAATCTCAGCAATTTAGAATTCAGTTTTAAAAACTAAGTAAAATAATAACTTTTAGAAAAATCTAATATTTAATTGAACTAAGGCCTTAAGGATCCACTTGTAGTAGTCCAATGAGAATTTCATTTATCCAAGCATAAACACAACTAGATTCGAAGTTCTATTCCTCATCTAGTTGGAAGATTAGGTATTCAAACACAAACAATCACACTTAAGTCAGAAAATAAGATTTAAGTTCTAATGAAGCACATAGAATTAAAACTTATAGCCTTCGGAATAACAGCCATGCCAAGAGACTATGGCATGATCTAAGGTTACTACAATTCGAATCTCATCAATCCAAGCATGGAATCTCAGAGATTTGCAAGGAACTTATGTCCGAAGTATATGAACTCTCATAAAACATCCAAAAATACCAACTTTATTCAAACTGGAACTTAAAATTCCAAACTTTAAGTAAATACACTTGAATTAAACAAACCCTACATTAGAGCTTACTACAAGCTTCACCTCTTAGCCTTAGTTAAGAGGTTCTAGCCGAGCATCATCATACTTCAACTAGAAACAATGAAAAACTACTAAAAAGCATTAAAAAAATCAGAATTTAAGGAGTTGTAGATACTCCACGATGATCCTCTTCACCTCCCACGAGTTTCCAAGCCTTCCATGATGAGTTTAGATCCACCCCTAGGTGTCCTTTTATAGCATTGAAGCTCCACCGCCTCATAATCTTTCAGAAGTGAGTAATAACTTATGTAGCGCATGATTTTTCGGAGCTTGAAGAACAAGTTTCTGTAACTTTTTTGTATGGTCAACCGGTCTGGCGACCAGTCGTCAACCAGCTTTTTCAGTCCAGCGAGTTTTGCCCAAAAAAAGGTAGAAATTTGACCTATCTTGATCCCAAGGCCAACTGGTAGGTTCTGGCCATTGATCGGTCGCACGTGAAACAGCATGGCTGTTTTCTGCATTTTTTATATTTTACTTTTCTGGCCTTACAGCTCTGCACTTTGGTTTTTCTGGCCTTTCCAAGTCTTTTAACATGATTTCTTCAAGGTTTTTCTTTACTTTTCAACTCCATCTTCCATAGCCTCTTTCTTCTATTCTTGGCCTTAATTTCTTCCTTTAATCCTCAAGGTGTCCTAAAGCAGTCTTTTAGCATTGAATTTACAATGTCTCTCTCATTCCTAAAATACAAACACATGTATAACATGAGTCTTTAACACTATAAATCATGCGTAAAGAGTGATGAATTGGGGTTAGAATATGTATAATTGGGGGCTTAACACACTCCCAACCAGCATTTTGCTAATCTCAAGCAAAACATGTGTGAAACAAATTCATCTTTTCAAAACCCAACTCTTTTTCAGAAATTATACTTCTATAATCTTTAAAATGTACAAGCGCAAAATTCAGAGAAACTTAGTGATAAGAAGATGAAATCCTAAACTCGCTAAACATAATAAGTGTTCACATAGAATTTCCACTGATTGATTGATGGATAAAAGAATCTGAACAAGTATAGTCTAGTGTGCATAGTGAATGTTCATTTCATGAATTTACAGAATTACCTTCTTCATAGATTAGTGAAACTAAGGATCTAAAGGTGTACAGATCAACCAGATGCCTATGATAAGAATTTGCTTTACCATTGCTTTGACAGCTTTCACTCTACTTCCCATTTTCAGTTTTAGTTACAAGTAGACCATTCCCTGGTTGGTAATAGGTAGCCCTTTTCGGAATTTCAATTGCAAATATTCAATAATAACCATACTTTCTTTCTTTTCATATGCATGAAATATGATTTTTAGAAATCCATATTTTCCATTCTTTTCTCTTATTTCTCATGAACGAGGATGGACAAAGTTCCCCAGCTTGGTTTCTTAACACCTTAGGGCATATTTGGCGTGTGGTATTAGAAGGGATGGAATGATACTAGGTGGGATTAACATCATTTATTGCACAATGATTACATGTCTAGTAATCCCATGGTATTTTCATATCCAATCCCATGTCTGGGATCAAATACTTACAATGGGAAAACCATTGGATTAAGCAAAATCCTGTTTGGTGGACCATGAAATTGCAATCAACGGACCAAATTTCACAACGGATGTCTGTCACTTGAACATATATATAACCTAGTGTCATGTATAAAGGACTTATATGGATGGATTGCATGGATAAAACACATGCATCAATGTGGGGCCCACGTGTGTGGGATTTTGAAATCCCATGGAAATCCCACATGAGATCAAGTGCAATTACATCCCACCTAATCCCAAGCCACCCATCCTCCCCAAACATCATATGGAATTTGCATGGAACCAAATGCAATTCCATCCCACCTAATCCCATCTAATACCATGGCCCAAACACCCCCTTAGATCTTAGTCTAACTAATCTACAAATCAAAACAATCCCTTCAAACCATGAGAATTGTGTAATGTGAACTAGACTCAAAAGTGTTCAAATTTTATATCGATCATATAAATAGAGGAATTCATATAGAAAATTATTATATTTAATCTAATTTAGAGATCTCAAAACCATATCAATTCATCGCCCATCCTTTCATACTTATAGCATCCCAAGTGCATAGAAACAAAGTTTTCCAAAATAGTTTTAAAATTAAGAAAAATCAGAAATTTTCTACATAACTGCTCGAAATGTACAAAAATTAGTAGATTCATCTAGGAATCTCACCCCTAACCAAATCTTACTTTGTCCTCAATGTAAAAGATATGCAATCAATATAAAAATGAGAGCAATGTTAGAAATAAAGGAGGATGAGAATGAAAGCACCTGAGAGAGTCGATCATGGAAATCTACCTCCGACAGCTAAATCTACTAAAGCAATAAAACTAAAACAGAAAACAAACTAGACCTAATCATACTTAAAGCAATAAAAAAAATCTAAGCTATCCTTTTAGAAAGAGAATCTCAATTAGACTAGGAGATCAATCATCATTATAACATCCAAAAGAACAAAGTTGAGCAGGATCATCAAGTGGTGTAACAAATTTTTCAGTAGAACTATCCACCATCCCGCTTTGGAAAGTACATTAGTGACATTAATCATTCTAACCCACTGAAAATCCTGCTTAAAAATTTAAGCAAGTTTTTCAATAACGTTGTCACGTGTGCTAGGAAAGGAGAATTGCATTGATTGGAAATCAGTGAATATAGATCTCCTTTCCATCTTGTTTGGGCAAAAATTTGTTAAATATGGGTCATCCTAGAAGTGGTGTTCTTCGGTTTGAACAAACCAAAGAGATGTGAAAACTTCAATCACTTCATCTTCACAAATTAGGATTATCTCCACATAATCTTATTTCACTGGTGCTTCCATAATTGATATTTTAGTTTGACACTCTATGGAAGGAAGCTTTTTAGGCACCGGAGGGGTCTCCCTTAAGGCATGCACTATATCCTTAATCATGGGGTCATCCCAATCTTCAAAATAAGCCAAACACTCCTCTAGAGTTTAAGAGACCTCAAGTGAAGAAGTTTTCAGATTTAGACTCTTCGCGTCTTCCTCCTTCTCAGACTTTTGTGTAGGTTGGAGTGGGTCATTAACCTCTACACTTTTAGAAATTGGCCTCTCTGTAGGCAAGTCAAGCATCAATTCTTCCAATTCCTACAAAATAAATTTGTGTAAATCAGAAATTGGTGACTTGTCAAGTAAACTTCCAGAAATTGACACTTCCAAGGGCTCATTAATAATCAAATTGGTTTCATCCTTAGAGTGTATCATACATGTCTCCAAACTTTCAGGTAGATCGGGTTGGAAAAACTCCTCATCTTCCATAGATTCTACCATGTTTATCTCATAGGGATCTTCATCATCATCCCAATCATCAAAGGGATCGAAGCAAACAACATCTAGAGGATCAAAATTCTGATTTAAAACGAGCTTCTCTTCCACAATGGACTCGATAAAGTTTACTTCAAAGACATCATCATCATCCCTATGCCTTTTGCCCATGTGGAACACATTCACCTCCAATGTCATGTTCCCGAAGGATAATTGCATCACCACATTCTGGTAATTTATAATTGTGTTTAATGTAGCTAAGAATGGGCAGCCCAAAATTACCGGTATTTGAGTGCTAATATCCATAACTGGTTTCATGTCCAAGACGATAAAATCCACCAAATAGTAAAATTTGTTGACTTGGACCAATACATCTTCAACTACCCCTCTTGGCACATGAATGGATCTATCAGCAAGTTGCAACATGGTTTTAGTGGGTTTTAATTCACCAAGACCCAATTGCTCATATACCAAGTAAGGGATCAAGTTTACGCTTGCCCCCAAATCTAGCAATGCACGATCAATCCGGTAGTCACCAATGATATATGAGATTGTGGGACTACCGAGATCCTTAAATTTTGGAGGGTGTCTTTTGGGTGAGAATGGCACTCACTTGCTCATTCAAAAGGCCTTTTGTTGCACATTTTATTTGCGTTTGGTTGTGCATAAGTCTTTTAAAAATTTAGCATAGGAGGGAATTTGTTTTATCGCATCAAGTAAAGGGATGATTATCTTAACTTATTTGAAAACCTCTAGAATGTCATGAGAGATTGGGAGAGGTTTTGGAGCGACCAATCTAGAAGAGAATGGTGCTACAGGCTTATGAATGCGTTCCGTTTCTTGTGGGGCTGAGTTAGATCCATCCTCATTCTCAGAAATTACCGGATCATTAGGCTTAACGGCCTTCACTGAAATAGATTTGTCCACTTGTTTACCACTTCTAAGAGTGGTGATGGATTTTACTTACTCCACATGTTGGTTGGGGAGGTGAGGGGTGCTGATTTCATGTGCTTGTTTAGGATTGGGCTGAGGTTAGGCGGGAAAGGTTCCTTCCCTAGCATTCAAGTGTCCCTTAATCTCAACAACTCTTGGAACATTTGCTTATTTGATTGATTAATTTACGTTTGCCCTTGCATAAACGCCTTTAAAGTATCATCCATTGAGAATTGAGGTGAGGCTATGTTTTGCATGGGTGGCCCTCCTTGAGAGTTGGTAGGATTGGTCGTGGGACCGTTCTTCCAACTGAAATTAAGACAGTTCTTCCGAGTAGAGTTATACGTGTTACCTATCGGTTCATTGAAAGGCCATTGATACCCATATGTGGCATTTGCTTGCTCTTGTAACACCTCTTAAAACACAGCAATTGTAGGATAATCTTGTGTAGAGTGGACATTAGCGATACAAATTCCACACACGTTTTCAATAGCTTCAGTGGAGTTGGAAGTTTTGCTTTTACTTAGTTTCATGGCCTCTATCTTCCTCGTGAGGCTAGCTATCTCAGCATTAACATCATCACCCTCTTTAAGGATGTAGAACCCTCCTTTTTCCTTTTGTTGAAGAGGCTTGAGGTTATTATATTTGTCTGAGGTATCCCATGAGTGGGCATTCTCAGCCAACATATCTAAATAACTCCATACATCCTCAGGATCTTTACTCATGAACTCGCCGTTACACATCATCTGTACGAATTGACGCATAGTTGAGTTCAATCCTTCATAAAAGAAGCTTATGACTTGCCATATTTCATAGCTGTGATATGGACAAGTAAGTAGGAGGTCCTTGTACCTCTCCCAACTTTGAAAGAAAGTTTCACTCTCTTTGATAGAAAAATTCATTATGGCTCGTCGAAGGGTGTTTGTTTTATGTGCCGGAAATTTTTTTTTTTTAACTCCTTGGTCATCTCAGTCCATGCCCCAATTAACCTTGATCTTAGAGAGTGAAGCCATGTTTTGGCTCTTTCTTTCAAAGAGAAAGAGAATAACTTTAATTTCACTACATCTTTCGACACGTTGTTTTATTGCAAAGTAGCAACTACCTCATCAAACTCTTTTAGGTGTAGATATGGGCTCTTAGAATCTAGCTCATGAAACTTAGGTAGAAGTTAAATTACCCCCGGCTTTATATCAATTATTCTGGCATTGTTTGGGAAAAACATGTACAAAGGTGTGGTAGCACGAGCCGGTTGTAAGTAGTCACGTATAGCTCTCATTAGAGGAGCATTGTGTGCCTCATTCTCTCATAGTCCCTCTTGATTTATGTTTGTAGTTGGAGTAGGAGGGGGAGGATTCCTTAATGGTATTTGATTCATACTCCCCGAACTTTCACAATATTTTATGTATTTTCTAACTCGTCCATTGACGGAGAGTGGTCCAACTAAACCTCCTTCGATTTTAAAATGGTTTGTGTAGTCACGTTCTTAATGGGACATAAACCACACAAACAAAAATTTAAACTAAGAACTAAAACTAAGTCCAAGATTAAAAACTAAAAAATCTATAAATAAACTAAAATCTGAAGAAAAAAAATTATAAAACTGAAAATAGAAAAAGTTCTAAGTTAGAAAGATGTTACTCGATTCGCTTGAACTAGAAGTAATTCCTACAAAATAAAATAAAGTTGTTAGTTCTAGAAAATAGGAAGAATTAGTCATAAGAAAACAGTAAAACCTAACTAATTCTACTTCTATAGCTACTAAAATAATTTAAAACCGTTTAACCTTATTTCCTAACAGCGGCGCCAAAAACTTGTTCGTTCGCCTCAAGTGCAAGGCTGGAGATGTAGTAATAACTCGGTAAGACTGAGGTTGATCCACAGGGAATTAAGGTAAACAACTCCAATTTTTCTACTAACTTCAATCTCAGCAATTTAGAATTCAATTTTAAAAACTAAGTAAAACAGTAACTTTTAAAAAAATATGATATTTAATGGAACTAAGGCTTTAAAGATCCACTTGTAGCAGTCCAATGAGAATTCATTCATCAAAGCATAAATACAACTCGGTTCGAAGTTCTATCTCTCATCTAGTTGGAAGATTAGGCATTCAAACACAAATAATCACACTTAAGTCAGAAAATAAGATTCAAGTTCTAATGAAGCACGTAGAATTCAAACTTGTAGCCTTCGGAGTAACAGTCATGCCAAGAGACTATGACATGATCTAGGGTTACTACAATTCGAATCTAATGAATCCAAACATGGTAACTCAGAGATTTGCAAGGAACTCATGTCCGAAGTACATGAACTCTCATAAAACATCCAAAAATATTGACTTTATTCAAACCAGAACTTAAAAATCCAAACTTTAAGTAAAGGCACTTGAATTAAACAAACCCTATATTATAACTAACTATAAGCTTCACTTCTTAGCCCTAGCTAAGAGGTTCTAGCTGAGCCTCATCATACTTTAACTAGAAACCATGAAAAACTACTAAAAAGCATAAAAAATCAGAATTGGAGGAGTTGTAGACGCTCCATGATGATCCTCTTCACCTCCCATGAGTTCTTAAGCCTTCCATGATGAGTTTAGATCCACCTTTAGGTGTCCTTTATTGCATTGAAACTCCATCGCCTCAGAATCTTCCAGAAGTGCGTAACAACTTACGCAGCGCATGATTTTTCGGAGCTTGAATAACAAGTTTCTGTAAATTTTTTGCATGGTCGACCGGTCGACAACCTGCTTTTTCAGTCCAACGAGTTTTGCCCAAAAAAGGTAGAAATTTGACCTGTCCCGACCCCAGGGCTGACCGGTCGGTTCTGGCCACCGACCGGTCACACATGAAATAGCAAGGTTGTTTTCTACATTTTTTGTATTTTACTTTTCTGGCATTCCAACTCTGCACTTTGGTTTTTCTGGCCTTCCAGCTCTGCACTTTAGTTTTTATGGCCCTTTCAGGTCTTTTAACATGATTTCTTCAAGATTTTTCTTTGTTTTTCAACTCCATCATTCATAGCTTCTTTCTTCCATTCTTAGCCTTTCTTCCTTAAATCCTCAAGGTGTCCTAAAGCGGTCTTTTAGCATTGAATTCATAAGGTCTCTCTCTCATTCCTACAAACACAAACACATGCATAAGATGGGTCTTTAACACTATAAATCATATGTAAAGAGTGATGAATTGGGGTTAGAATATGTATAATTGAGGGCTCAACAATGTTCCCATTACTCAGAACTCCGGAGCAACAACACATAGAAAATGCCTTCTATCGCATTTTCAGTTCTAACAAACTGGCTACTCTGCTGGGGATCAAACCCAAAATCTCTTCTTATCTCTTAGTAAAGGAATATTTTAAGACTATCACTTGTAAACACGAATGTATATATAAGAAAGTTACCACAATGAGAAATGTTCGGTGCCCACGGGCGCCAAACTGACGACTCTCAACAGGAGCATTTTTCCCTTCATCTTTAAGGCAATAGACATTTAATCGACGGTTTCAAAATATACAAACATTTAAGATTTCGCACATATACCTTTCGTTTACTTTCTCCTATTTTTTCACTACGATCGGCAAGTTCATGCGTTTCTAACCGCATCAGTGAAATGTTCAAATGAGTGTGTGACTGCACAGACAGAATTAACAAGATACTAACAAAGACAGGAGAGATGGTAGATGCAATGATCAATCCATGCATTTTTCTCACCGTCGGGGGATTCAACTTCCCCCACTTCGCCACATCTGTGACAACCACACTCGGATTGGACTGACAGCTTGTCCAAACGTGCCAGCAAAAGAGAGAATTGAAGAAAACAGCGATAAGGACCACATGTGAGAAGATGGACGCTGCAAAGGCACACCTGCATGATTAAGAGAAAGTGGCAGCCAAAGCAGGACCAGAAGACCCTCGCAGGTTGCCAAACCTCACCAGCAAAGCTTCCAATACCTGGACTTTGAGCCGAGAATTTTCCGCCACTACCTAAAGCGGTCCACATCACGAAAAAGCAGACTAAGTCTACGACTGGGAAGAGCCCCAAGAATATAGATGACGCGCAGTTCGTTGGGGCTAAACAAAGGCAAGTTTAGGGGGAACGATCGATGCAATTCGTGATGGTTCAAGTGGCCGAAGAAGGACCATACGAAGCAGAAAGATAACTACCTCCTGTCCAAGATCAGATCGATGAGCTGGTCCAAGCCCAGCGCGATACGGCAAGCATCTAAGGGGTATTCAGGAAGCCTTGGCAACTCTGATAGCATAGAACGCTACCCGAAGTATCATGTCGCATACTTGTCAGTCAGCAGAAGAATTCCAAGGGGTAGCAGAAGGGCCAGCCAACTCAGAGCCACCTGTCCAACCCAGATTATCCCGATCGAGCGCATATCGATCTCGTTATTACAAATAAAGCGAGAGGAGTTGTCACAAACAACCTCGAACTTGATGCAACTATCGAGTTCTAGTGAAAGAAAAAAAAGGGGGGGACAATTACAAGTATCTAGTTCCATACCCATTACAAGTTGAAGAAGTATCATTCCCATTAAATTTGAAGTACCCGGACTTTGGAAAGTTTGACGGTAGAGAGTCTTTGAAGGAGCATATGACTCACTTCTTGACGACATTGAGAAATTGTTCCGTTGCACCACAATACTACCTACGGCTGTTTGGATAGACGCTAACAAGAAATGTTTTTCAATGGTACATGTCGTTGCCCGTGGGATCGATAAGATCATGGGAGCAATGATTGACAATTTAAATTATCTAAAACTATTCCATAATGTGGCCCGAAAATTAGAACATGTAGGGTTTGTTTTAACATCTGTACAGGTACAATCATTCAGGATTATCTATCTTCCTTCAATTGGTACCATCAATATATACATCCATTTGACATAAAAAAAAATATGATTTTGCAAATATCAATATTCTCTACAAGATGGTCGGCTTAGATTCTTCATAACATTAGTATTGGGCCACCTGGACCATTTCCAAGTTAAATCAGCGGAAATCATGAAACTTACAAACAGTTCATATTGTTTCGGTTGCTACGGTTAATCCGTAGCTCAAATCAATGTGAAACTTGTTAGGTTTTTTCGGCGTCGAGCTACTCTTCGATATGAATGGAACATATTTTCAAAAATCATCAAGGTGTGCCCCATGAATAAGCCCGAAAAGTGAAAAACGAGACTGCCTTTTCATTCCTTTTTTCTGTTAGAAATTTCCAAAACGTATAGCATCCTGTTTCTATTTTTTTGAATTTTTTCATTTCTTATTTTGATAGCCATCTGTACCTCAAATCCAGACCATTCATGTGGTGGTCCACCTGCTTGGATTGGTGGATGGATATAAAGGCCGGATTGAATGAGCTGGTGAGCATTGCAATTTCTGGATGACGGCCAGCTGCTGCAGTTTGGATAAACGGTGGAGATATGACCTCCAGCAGCTGGCTTTGGACGGTGAATGATTAGGTGTCCCACATCCGCTGCTGCCGGCCATTGATATGGACGCTGATGGGCGGCTAGACACTTATCAGACCACACGTAAATGTGGGATCCACGTTGCTAGTTGACCGTTCAATGTGCTGGAAAGGTAATCTAATCTATGCACGTGCTTGAGGGATCAGAGACATCCTTGGCTGCATCTCAACACTTGAGATGGTTCCTTGATGCAGCTGGGTGGTTGGATTTGAATAGGACATGCAGAGGTCATGGAAGGTGATGGATGGCAAAACATGAAGGAAAGATATGTTCCAGCTGATGATCTTGATGGAGGGCTGGGAGTTCAGCAGATGAGCACATGTGGACTGAGTTAGTTTGGACGGTGATCAACTTGATAAAGTGTGGAACGTTGGTGATGCAGGGGCTGTTGATCACATGAGATGGAAGGTAGATGATCTAGTAGCTTGATTAGATCCATATTGCCGAACTGTGGGCCAAACTGAAGTAGATGGTGTCCACCCGTTGTATGTGGTTTGATGGCAAGTCCATGAGCGTGGGCTTGATGTTCATATATTTCCTGTGCTCCTTGTTAGGAAACGGACGCCTCAAATCATAGTTTTGCGCAGAGACCACCGGCTGGTCGGTGGGAGTGGCCGACCGGCCGGCCACACGCTGGAGCAAAGCAGCATTGCTGCTATGACTTTTTTAGCCCATCCGACCGGTCGGCCGACCGGCCTGGTAGGGGTGTCCGACCGGCCGGATGACCGGTCGGCAGTATCCTACCGCAACGCGGTTTCTTGCGCGGTTTGCGCGCAAGAGGTTTCTAAATCCGTTTTTCTTTCCTATTAAAGGGGTATTACGAGTTTAGAGGTTACCAAGATTGCAAAGGGGATTGAGGGAGCTTCTAGGTGAGAGAAAGAGCTTGGAGAAGAGGGTTTTTCTTCTTGGGTAAGCTTGGAATTTCCCTTGTGGGCTTGGGTTTTGGATCTTGGGTTCCATCTCTTGTAACTTCTGATATTATAGTGGATTGTTGTCGCTTTGTGCCGTGGTTTTTTACCCGTGAGGGGTTTTTCCACGTGAAAATTCGATTGTCTATGTGTGGGTGATTACATGCATTGTGATTGCATTGTGTGGCTTGTTTGATTAAATTGTTTGCTTGTGTTCGACTTTGCTTCCGCTGCCAGCCCTCCTATCCCAACACTCCTTTCATTCACATCTTTTATTTACTCCTGTAATCACAAAAGTACATAAATATTTAAACATATTGTTTTATATAACGAAAGCATGAAATGAAATGAGAGATAAATATGCAAAATTCAAGAATTAACGAGTAGCTATCGGATACGGTGACATGTGTTTATGTTGAATAATCCGAGTCATTTATAAGATGAGCATTAAGATCGATGAGACGTATTGGGATATTTTTTAATTTAAATTATTAAGATTTTCTACGTTCGATGTGGACTGTCTCCTCGCCCTTTTATTCTTTTCCTTTTTTTCTTTTTTTTTTTTGGTGGTCCATGGATGCTAGGTACAGGATTTTCAATCTTAAAGATTTCTGACGCAGGCACCTACCTCATTGTGTTTGGTAAGATCAACGGTTTGGATCACCGGCTCAGGCACCAGTCCTTTTGCAGCACGTGAGGATGTCTTCATGAAAATCTCTTTCGTGCCACGTGACATTCGTGGGCTTATGGCTTTGGTGTACTGATGTACGACACAAATTGCTCCGGTATCCTCACACCAGACCAGACCGGACCATGACGCTTCTCAGATGGTTCCCTCTGGACGCAGATTAGCTATTGAGCTCGACAGTAGCGTACTCGCTACTGAAGTGACGTCACTATGTTCTGTGTGCCCCGCAATGATGCATGTATGGTAACCTCACCATCCATCCATTTGGAGAGATCAATTTAGGGCATGAGCCAGATAATGAGGCAGATCCAAAATTCAAAAGGACCCACCACATAAAAAAGTGGGGACAGTGATGACCACTGTTGAAACCTTTATCCGACCCACCATTATGTTTATTTGAGATCCAAGCTGTTTATAAGTTCAAAAAAAAAAAAAAAAAAAAAAAAAAAGACATGGAATAAGGTAAAATACAAAATATCAGCTTGATCCAAAACTACTGTAGCCCAAAGAAAATTTTAATGGTAGGTATTCAATCCCCACTGTTTTCTGTGTTGGGGTCCATTGGAGCTTTAGATCTGCCTCACTCTTTGACTTATGCCCTAAAATGATCTCTCCAAATGGATGGACGGTGGATACAACATATACATCATGGTAGGGCCCATAGAATGTGGTGACGTGACTTCAGTGGTGTGACTAGCTACTGTCAAGTTCAGTAGCTAATCCGCGTCCGTTTCCCCCTGGGCATGGCATGGCATGGCATGTGCCTCTTCTAGCGATCGGCTGATCCAAATTTTTTTTTATTAATCAGATGCGTTTGGGTGGTTATTGGACTGCCACATGTTCTTATATTAGACGTTGAATCAGTTGGTAAAGGGTGTGCTTTGGCTACCCGCAATGCTAGTGGATGCGGATACTATACTGACACTTCCAGTAGTGACATCGCCATTAGATAGTTCTATGTAGGCCCACCATTATATATTTGTTTTATCTCATTTTAGGGCATGAGTCTAAAAACGAAGTAGATCCAAATCTCAGGTGGACAATACCATAAGAAAATAGCGGTGATTGAATGACCACCATTAAAAACTTCCTAATACTCCAATCAATCAATGATGAGGTCACACAAACCTGGATGAAGGGAAAATCCAAATATCAGCTTGATTAAAAACTTTTGTGGCCCCAAAGAAGTTTTTAATGGTAGTATTCAGTCACCATTGATTCCTGCGGTGTGGTCCACCCTAGATTTGAAAGTCATAGTAAATTTGATTTCCAATTATAGAATTAAGTATTATTTTTTTTAGTCAAGTTTCTATTTTAGCTCGAGTTCAAGTTGACTATTTTTCTTTAGAAAATTTTACAAATTAATACTTTATTAATATGGTATTTACATCTTAGTACCTTGTTAATAGGGAATTTACATCTCAGTACCTTCCATTTGTTTTTCTTATCTTCCATTATAATTTTTCCAAAATGACAAAAATGCCAACATTATGAGGTTGCGTTAGGGCATCGCAAGACACGAAGCTAAGTAAGAACCTCCAACTTGTCGAGCTTGACGACCCTCACGGGTCATTGAGCCAAGGTGGAGTGTTGAATCGCTCAACTTAGGCTCTGAGTGTCGGCACATGTGATGTATGAATCTACCTGACAATATTCAAGGAGTAAGTGAATTATGTCCTTCTAAACTTGTCCAAGTTGTTAAATCTAAACCGATGAAATGTTGTGAAATTTCGAGCCCTAGCATTGAATAATTTTTCGCCTAGTTTCCTAAAGTCGTGGCCCCGATCAATGATCGATGACCGTTAAGCGAATATTGCGTCGTAATCATTGATCGTTGCATTCATTGCATGTAAAAATGAGGACCTTGGGTAGATCCCGTCGAGTAGTAACTATCCTATTAATTGAATAGACCCATGTGGGCCCCGATGGGCCCCTATTGATGGAATTAACCTTCCCTAGGGCTAGATACCTAATAAATAACTCACTGGGGCCATTTGGTGCCCATATGGGGATATATATAGCCTGAATTTGGGGCATGTCTCCCCAAATCCGAATTTAGGTTACTTGGAGAGGAATTGAGAGTAAAAGAGAAGGAAGAGAAGAAGAAATTGAGTTTTGAGTGAGGTGGTTGCTTGAGTAAGCTTGGATCCATCATTCCAAGTGAGAGGCCCTTGTAATAGCCGTTGAGTTACACGTCTCGATTTGGTGTCCCTTTTAATCAGAGGTAAGATTTAGTTCTATCTTTTGTCCCACATCATTTTAGGATTTAGCTTGTGAATCTCACCCTGACCTTACCTTGTACACAGGCTTACCAACTTCCCAACAAACCCTAACCCTAAACGATAGCTTGGTTGAAAAACCTTAAATCCTAAGGTACGGATTATATTTCTAGGTTTACATTTATCAACCTTAGATGATGATAGACAATAATTAGATATCATTATTAGGATCTATTGTTTTAAATGTTAATATTGCCTTATTGATTGCAACTGTTGTCTTGAGTTCATTTTCGTAGCATGAGTGTTTGATGAAATGCTTGAATGAACATAAATCATGTATGTGGCATGTTTTCTATGACTGAATGCATATTTGGTACCTAAGGGTGTGAAGTGTTGATATCATGCTTATTTGGCCATTTGATAGTGTAGTTCATATGTCAATGAATATGCTAGACTTGAATAGCTTGGGGTAAAGTTTGGTAAGATGTGGAAGGTCAGTCATACGAAATGGGGTAGCCCAGTTAGGTTGACTACCCGACACTGGTTCGATTGATTGGGGGCGAGCCCGGACGACCAACAGCAATTCGACTACTCGAGATGCTTTGTGCCCATGTCGGTCTTGCCAAAGCTCCCTCATATCAATTGAATTTGTCTAATGCGTGGCTCGGTTGATTGTTAATCATAGTTAAATCACATTCTATTGAATCCAGAATGATATTGTTGTCGGTGGAAATGAGTCCATTTATAACTGTTTGTGCGATACGATCCCACTAAGACTCATGGGTCGCGCATGGTCGTATGGGATACTATGTTCGAGCTATCGGCCTACATTGGGGTGAGGAGCCTCCCCGTAGTTTCCATTGAGCAATTATGAGGGTGGTGAGCCCTATCGGTGATGTCCTAAACGACTAGTGAGCCTTTGGAAATAGAAGTGGAAGTAGAGGAATTGTATAAGTGATGTGATTGAAGTAGGGATTTATGGGTTACTAGCTATGATTGGTGTCGCACCACAGTGAGCTAGATGGTCCAGTTTGAGACCAGAGAGATGATAGTAGTATCCCAACTTCACCAATATGGATGTATGAGAATTCACTTAATAAAGATTGAACTAATTATACATACATATCATGGGAGTTCCAAGTAACTGTCTGACTATTAAAAATGTCAGGATACTGAAGAACGACCCTCATACCCGCATTGTGGAGAATTGTGGCTAGTCTGGTTGCTTGATGTGGCGTCAGCGCTACCCTTTGAGCTCCTAATGTGATTTTCGGAACATGCATTGTATGCAAATCAATGTCATCTATGCATTAACACAACTAGTCTAGGAAAATGTGTGTTTTGTGTGTAAACATTATATAAGCCTGCTTGATTTGATAGCATGCCTAACTTAGAATTCTAATACCACTAAGTTGATCACTTCTACTTGGGACGGTGTTTTAAAACACCAACCAGACCCTATCTTAAATGTAGGTACCCTTAAGGAGGATGCCTTGCAGGATGAGTTCGAGGACTTTGCCGAGGAGTTCTCATATTTCTAGTTTGCGGATGGTCGGGACTAGTACAGGGGGCTAGGTATTTTGACGTATTTGGGAGTTGTGGGCTCATAAACATTTGGCACTCTTTTATGGCATGTATTGATAGGGCCACCCGTGGGGTGTAGGCCCTTTATTTTGGATATTGATGTATTACATAACCTTGAGTCAACTACATTAATTTTAAAATCTTCACTTATTGCTTGTGATTGCTTTTCAGCTCGCGCATTGGTATCGTTTAACATTAAACTCACTAATCACGCTTCCGCATAAGCATAGTGACACCCGAAATCTCGAGGACTAAGGTCATAGTCGAATCTTGAAATTCAGGGCATTACAAGTGTGGACTCAAAGAAATGGCCCGCACATAGGACCCATTAAACCATCGGCTCATAGATTTGGCCCGCTCAAGAATCCATAATTAGAGCAGGCCATAGAGGCGGTCCAAAAGTAGCCAACAATCATGCCCAAAGGCTAATAGCAATGGGCCCGCAAAGTTTCCCGTGTAATATACTCTCGACAAGCTCGAGCATCATTTTGAAAATAAATATGCCCGGCTGAAAACCCACCTCACGAAAGCCCTTTTTCAAGAAATCCTAACCTACCATGCAGCCAACAACTCTACCATCTACCATTCATTAGAACCAGTAACCGTATGTCGAAGAACAATGTAGAAACCGGTCTAGGGGGTGAAGAAGGTGATCGGAACCACCATCTTAGTTGTTGGCTCTTCATCTGGAAGAGTCCAGATGCGACACCCAGTTGGAGGGATACCAGCAGTCGATGTCAAGAACACCAAGAAAAAGTTAATAAATGCATCCTGAAAATGACAAAAAAGTCCCATCTACAACGATCGGTGTCCATGGCAGCAATTGAGGCCTTTACATGACGTTGTCAAAGAAGGGTCCAGATGCCATAAGCCATATGCTAATGGCCATGAAATCTGACAACCGAATGCAGTGCCGAAAGATGCAGTCGGTGACCAAACTCCATGAATGTCGATGAAGAAATCAATCGGCGATGACACTGGCTATAATAAAATGACATGGGCACAAGTCTGATCATGTCTTCAATTTTTTCGACGACCTAACACCACTCAATCTCCATGATTACCCTGATTAACGGTAATTCTGACCATCTCCACTTGAAACAGGACTAGAAAAAATGTTGTCACCATCGAAACAAGTATAAAATCCCTTTCTTATATATTTGAGCCAACAGCAGTGGCAACCCTCTGTTGTACTCATTGCCGGATGCCAGACCAAGGAAAAAAGAGACATAATTGGAGATGCTGGTAGCCAAAATAGGGTTTTCCAATTTCACGATTGGCCCGATGGGAGAGGTTTCTTACATCTTTAGATAGAGTTTTGAGAAATTATTATATGGATCTGGTTGTTTACTAACAATGGTGGCTCATTCTGTTAGTGTCTCAGTTTTTGTCAATGATATGAACTAGGGTATCTTGAATCGGTTGAGCCTCCATAGGAAGACATTAAAGACAAAGACTCGAAAATTTGAAGCATCAAGGCCGAAGATATATGCAAATCATAAGGTGCCTTGGAAAACCTAGCCTTAGATCCTTATTCTAAAGAAACCTAGCCTCTAGATGACTTGAAATTAATAGGTAAACCCTTAGTCATCTTTTTTAGCCTTAGAAGACTCATTTGAACATGATAAGTAAGGCTAATAAGAGGTGCAAGCTATTGTAAATCAAACAGCCCAATCAGCAGCTTTAAGTGGACTTCGATCCCATCGATGACCCTGGTTGATGCTATCGAACTTCCTGTCCAACAACCAAATGAAATTTTTTTATAGATGTTTGATCTCATCGTTGATCCATTTGATCATATCAAATGCATGCTCGATCCCATCGTAGTCCAATTCGATTTGATCAAAGGAACATTCCAGCAACCAAATTTCTATATTCTAGAGTTTCTTGATACGATCGGTAAACTGGTTCAATTCCATCGAAGGACTTGCGATCCCATCAAAGGCCCTTTCAATCCTATCAACAGAGCCATTTTATAGCTGTTGGAACACTTTTTCTATAAAATGAGCAATCGGTTCTTAAGCAAGTGGATAGGTTTTTAATGCAATTGAAGCTTAGATATTTTCTCATTGAATACCCTACTTCTAGACTTGATACTAAAGAGATTTAAGTCATCTTCCTTGTGATTTATCACTCAAATGAGCATTTCAAGCTCCCTTTGAAGATGAACTTAATATCCTCTACCTTCAAGAGATTAAACACTAAACCTATAGGCAAATCCTTTTCCCAATCCTCTAAAATACCCATCTAGGTGAATCCCTATTAGGAACTAACTTCCTTTAGTTATAGGAGATTCAACCATCCTCACATCACCTTGTGTTAGTGCTAAGCACAAAGTATGGAGTGCTAAGCACATAGTTGTTGTCAAATTTCATAGACAGTATACCCAGGACAGTGCATGATATTGTGAGCATGAAAGTATATTAAGAAGTTCACAGTCAACCTCAACAATCATCTCAAGATCAAGACCATATCGACTCTACAACGGAAGTTGCAAGTAAGCTTCAAAGATAAACCATATATGCCAACTTTTAAGGGTAAATGTGACCATAAGTTTGAACCTAGGTTAGGAGAATTTATATGGCTTTTAAGTTAATCATTTTAAATCTTTTTTAAAGTCATAGTCCAAGGAAATTCAGCTAGCCTGATCCTGTATTTGATCAGTCCATAAACTTCGGCCAAGTTTTCAACAAGCACACTTGAATAAAAACAAGTGATGTTCGGCCAACCCAGCCTTGTTTTCGGCCAGCCGAACAGGCTTCGGTTCCCAAGACAGCTCGGTTAAGTATCTAGCATTGAAGCTAATTTTTGGACCCTGAACTCAGGTCAGCCGAACCCTGTCTCGGGTCAGCCGAAGTCACTTTGGGTCAACTGAACCTCATCTTGGGTCAACCAAATTTTGAATATATCCTTATCCCACGAAATCTACTGACCATTGGGATAAAACCATTGAATCTTAGGTCGATCGAAGGAAACTTAGGTTAGCCAAAGACTTAACTTTTTTACTATAAATAGGGTTTTTCGTCTCACTATTTTTCATTAAGAAAAGGCACAAAAATATCATCTCTCTTGTGAAAAAATCCTCTATTATAATTGGCTATCTGTTTTTAATTCTTAGCATTTTTATAGCTATCTTAGTTCTCTTCTCAAGCAATCTAACTATCTGAGAGAGATCATTCTCAACTTGAGATTTGAGAACTAAAATTGTAGTTTTAGTGAAAATACATTTTAAAAGTAAAATCCCTAGATCCATCTTGTTATGTTGTATTAGTTTATCTTAATCAAAGATCGAATCACTGCAACGTTGAAGCTTCATCTTTGTTAGCTTCATCATCCTCTACAACAAGAAGATTGGTAAACTCTTTCCTCTTCTCTTTTGGGTTTGTTTGAGGTTACCTATGAAAATCTCATTTAAGGTTTTATTATGATAGCTTGGAAAATCACAATCGTTGTATCAGGTTTTAAAGGTGAACCTGTGAAAACTTTTGTTATAGTGGAAAGCCAAAATTACAAAGAGAAGTAATTTTGGGAGTGGAGTAGGTGCAGTTTTTAAGCACCAAACCACTATAACTCTTTTGTGTTGTGATTGATTATTCTTTATTTATGTGTTTAATCTCGTGAAATCTTAAATCGTGACATAAGGTTGACCTACCTAAGTTTTTTGGTGAAAGGTTATCCTACGATTTGTAAAAGATTTCAGATTGTTATATTGCTTGGCTTATTCTTATTAATATTGTGCCTTTATTATAATTATATTTTGAGATTTCAAGAATTTGGTGAGGTCTTAATCATCCCCCCAGGACATTTACAGCTCCAACTTTCACCTTGGTCACCTTGCAAGTACATTGCATGCAAGGTGTTTGATCATGGAGCTGAACCATCAGATCAACGAACATGGGAGCAAATGAGTAGTTGATTCAAGCATAGAAGAGCATGAAGAAGCAACTCAACAAGGCGCATCAACGGGGCTCAATCCAGGTTATCAATTTAGAGTTCATACGTTCCTTCTTTGTGTAGGATTTAGTATAGAGTTTGTGACTCAAACTTAATAAGTTCTTGTGTAATACCTAGGCTCTTGTATAAGGTTGAATTCACCGGACACGGGTGTGCACGTGTTAGTCTCCATGGGAGCCTCCAGCTGGAGTAAATGTAGAGCCTTGAATTAGGTTCGCTAGTGGTTGTTGGTTAGCCGATAGAAAACTAAGTCTCCAAGGGAGCCACCAACACGGGTGAGAATATGGTCCCCTGACATAGATGTGTACATATAAGTTAATGGTTGGCATAAGAGAAACCACTGTAAATGTTAGAGGCGAACCTGATTTAAAACCTCCAAAATAGTGAATACCAATACACAAGAAGAGTGCATCCACCGGGAGTGGAGTAGACAAGTAGTCGAACCACTGTACATGTTTGTGTTTGAGATTGAATGTTTGCAATTCTATTCATGCTTATGTGTTTAATTAGTTGAATTATATAAATGCTTGAATAGATTGTATGTTAGGCACTTGATTGATAATGCACACACAAGTTGTATTTTCACCTCTTATAGACTAGTTGCTTATAATATTGAATCTTTTGTAGTCTATGTGATTGGACTCACTTGGCTTGGAAGCCTAAGTGTTACTTGCTTAATTAGATTTAATTGGTAAATTAATTAATTAGGCATATTTTTAAGTAGTATTATTCACCTCCCCTTTCAGACTTATCTGTAATTCTAAACTCTGTCAAGCTTCCACAATGCATAGCATGTTGGTACCATGTTAGACAACCCATGCAATTTCACATTCCACTATCACCGCTTAATGCCAGATCCCTACTTTGATCAGTGATATCGATGGCCCTGATCTTAAGTTTGGATATCTGTTGGAACTAGAAAAATGCTCGGACGCAGTTTTCTGGTGTTTTGTTGTTCTGGGGTTCTGAATATAGAAACATTCATAGACAATCACAAGCATTCACAAAAGTACACAAGAGAAGAGATAACGCAAGGCAAATTTTATTCTAGAGATCCTGAGATCTTGTACATTCCCGGCCATGATCTGGCACGAGCCCTTAATTACATCAAATGATCGATGACCCTTAATTAAAAGGCAGAAGACTAGTCAGCGGGGACTAGGGTCTCAGAGTTCATGGTCGTAGAGAACTGTATTTTGCATGGTCGAAGAGACCTGTGTTTGTATGGTCGTGGAGCCTGTATTTGTGCGGTCGTAGAGACCTGTATTTGTACGGTCATGGAGACCTGTATTTGTTGTGTTTTGTTATGAACTAATCCATCTTTGTACGAGTCAGATGTCTATGTCCCATGTTTTGACCGGAGATCCGGTTAAGACTGTCGGGGTTTTTAACTGAGGGGTACGACTCTGGGCCTGCGCCAGTCATTTGTGACGGGCGACCGTGGGAAGACCGATCTGCAGTTGTATGTACCTGAGCAGCTCAACCAGCGGATGCCGTTTGGATGGGTAGGGCATCGACTGTTCTTGAAGTGTCAGTCTTTAACAAATTCCGTGTAGTAGTTTAGAACTCTCTCTATATGGTTTATCGTGTTAACCATAGTCCCATTTTCTTAGTCCGGACCTGAATCCGGGTCATGTTATGATAGTACATATAATGATGATACATTGGTATGACTCTAGGCACTGGCGGCCTCTTTTCGAGAAATTACTTCGTTCATCTCGTTGGATCGGATCGGACTCCAAAGGCTTGCATGCTGCTCATTGGGTGGCCCGGATGAATTATTTGACTGCTCCATTACGTCCAAAATGCTCAACATACCCAAAATAGGCCCAAACGAGGCCCGAAATGTCTCAAATGAAGATTTAAAGGTGCTGAAATGGATGTTCAGAGTACTGATTTTTATGATCCGCTGGCCTGATTTTACTGATGCGCTGGGGCCAGCGCGTCCAAAAATGATTGTTCAAATGTTCTATTTTCCTGATCCGCTAGCCTATTTTGCGACGCGCTAGGGCCAGTGCGTCCAAAAATAACTTATTTAAGATGTGTATTTTTCTGATCCGCTGGCCTATTTTTGTGATGCGTTGGGGCCAGTGCGTCCGAAAATGGTTTGTTTTGGAAATGGTTAATTTTCATGATGCACTAGCCTATTTTTGTAATACACCGAGGGTCAGTGCGTCCAAAAATGATTTGTTTTATCCACAACTGATTTTCCTGATGCGCCAGGCTATTTTTGTGATGCGTTGGAGCCAGTGCGTCCGAAAATGATTTGTTTTATCATGTTTGATTTTTGTGATCCGTTGAGGGTATTTTTCTGATGCGCTGAGGCCAATGCGTCGAAAAATAACTTTCTTATGAAAATGATTGATTTTTGTGATACGCTGGTATACTTACGCAATTGGAAGTTATTTCATCGCCGGACCTACTGTGGTCGGAGATGGGGTTTCCGATGATCTGTCGATCGGAGGGGGATTTCGGTGACCGGAAAAGGATTCCAGCAAGGGATTCCGGCGGGTTCTCGAAATACCCAAGGGACACGACTCTCTCTTTCTCTGGATCCCCCCAAATGAACCGTAAAGGGGGGTATTTATATCGAAAAAGTGCCGAAAGTCGACCAATAGGATGCTGCCACGTGTAGCGCGTCGAGAAAAGAGGTCGGCGCATCGAGAAAATCATTCAGCGCGTCGTGAAATGGCTTAGTTTAAATGCTAATTTTTAGGGCGCACTGGCTGTCAGTGCGTCCTGAAATTCCTGAAAATGTCTGATTTATTGGACGCGCTGAGGGTCAGTGCGTCCTGAAATTCTTGAATTTTTGGATGCGCTGGACGAATTTCTTGATGCGCTGAGGGTCAGTGAGTCCTAAAATTCACTTTGTGAAACTGTTAGAATTTCTTGATGCACTGACTGTGAATGCGCCAACGTACTTATTTGTGTTTTCTTGCAAAATTGATGGTTTGTGGGGGCCGCTTCGCAATGGATGTTGATGCACTGGCTTTGTTTGTTCATTATTGAACTTACCTTCCTAAATTTGGAGAGTTTTGATCATGATGAAATGGTGGGGCCCACCACTGGGTCAGCTTTCCATTTTTGGCCAAGTCTAGTGTGCATTATGATTTTTACCAAGACTTTCGGTGCACTGGCCCTGAATCTAGTCTGAGGATGATTTGTTCACTTGTAATCCCTTGTTTTGAGGATCCTGACTTTTGGGACCCCAACAATATCCACGAATAGACTAAACCAAATCTAGGCCCTAAAAGATTCTTAAAATGAATTTTACCAAAGGATCTACCATAACCAATGTATAAACTGCTCTGATACCAATTATAAAATCTTATTGCGGAATGTAAAGGATAGTATGATGCATTGAGTATAGAGATCTAATAACTGAACAAAAGGCGTACCTAGATCGTAAGCTATTTATGTATTGTGATTGTCGGAGTCTTCCGTACCTTACACCCTTAAAAAAGTACCTTGATGGGAATAGAAGGCTTTGGAATGTGTGTAGGTTTGGGGACTGTTCGCTTCCCCAAGTGTAGGGTTGCGATGTAGTAATAATCTCGATAAGACCGAGGTCGATCCACAGGGACTTATTTAGGAATTCACAAACACTTCCAATAGCTTCTATTGAAAAGCTAACAACCGAATTTGAGAGGATTGATGTAAATAACAATTTTGAACTTAAACTGAAGTAATCAATAATAAAAGGCACTAGGGGTTCAAGGATCCACTTGTAACAATCCTTGATGCTCAATTCACTGTGGTTTCTCACTTTCTCAACTAGAATCGAAATTAAGATCTATCTAGTCAGATGATAGAGCAGTTAAACCAAACAACCTGTCATATGTATGAACAATGTATATGATTCACTCCATGCAAGCTAGGATGAGCATGCTCAATTACATAGGTCAGTCCCAATTCCAATCGATTAAGTCCATAATCATAACCATCATTAAGTCCTATCACAAGACAAAGTTAGATTATGATTTGAACTTGATTCAAATCACATATACAGTCCCATACATACTACGGAAATCTAGAAAAGTAGAACTTTGGTAGGAAGTTCCCACATGAAAATCATAGTACTAGAGCGTACTCCAATTCCTCGGATCATACGGGTCTAGACTAACACAAAATAATTAAAAACTCAAGTACTTCTTCCAAACATCCATGAGTCATCATAAGACTAAGAAAAACTACTTGGTACTTGAATTAAACTTCAAACCATTGTTTTTAAACATGAAATCCAACTTAAAACCAACTTAAACGAATTGAAATATCTTAAATTCACTACAAGCTTCACCTCTTAGCCCTAGCTAAGAGGTTTAGCCGTTCATGATGCAAGGAAACATGAAACAAACTAAAGAAAACATAAAAACAGTAAACAAACTAGGAGGAATTGTGGAACTCCGAAATCCACTTCCACCACCTCCCACCTTGCTGGTTTTGTTCTAAGATGCCTTAGGAACGATCCCTAGGTGTCCTTTTATAGTGAGGAGGCTCCGCAGCATCATAATCTTTCAGAAATTACGTAAGCTTACGCACTGCGCAGAGAAATTCGGAACAGAATAGGAAGGTTTTCTGTTTTACGCATGGCCGATCGTTCGCACGACCGGTATGAGTGGCTTGGCCGACCGGTCACGATCGATCGGACTGGCAATCCCATCAGCCCAGCGTGTACAGGGCCTGTTGGCCGACCGGTCACGACCGGTCGAACCATCTTCAGTAACAGTCCAGCGAGCTCAGCAGAGGGGACGACCTGTTGACCGACCGGTCTTGACCGGGCGGACTGGGCTGGCCAACCGGTCACGACCGGTCGGACAATATTGTTTTTGTGTCCAGCGAGTTCAGCAGGGTCTGGGGGAGCTGGCCGACCAGTCGTGGCCCTCCTGGCCGACCGGTCTTGGCCTCTTTTCTTTGTCATTTCTTTCTTTCTTCTCTCTGCTTCTTCTTTCTTTGGCCCACCTTGGGTCTTCATCCAAAGCTCCTAAGTAGATCCTTTTGGTCTCCTATTGGGTGAAGTCCAGTCTCATTCCTACAATCACAAAACATGCATTAGGTTAGTCTTTAAATCATGAAAACCTTGCATAATGAGTGATGAATTAGGGTTAGAATATGCACAATTAAGAGCTCAACAGGGACCCACCCTTGTTTGAGTACTCGCAGGAGAGAAGGGAGTTTATAACCCATCAAAACTTCTCCTCAAAGGCTCCACATGTTTTAGGTTTCCTAGTCTACTCGAACATTGTACGTGAGTCACAGTTCAAGCACACCACCCCTTAGATGAATTTGAGACTAATCACAGCCTTAGTGGGATCCACTGGTATGCCCTATCACAATATCCAACCCTTAGGTAGATCCAGATTGTTGATCAAGTAGGCCCACCTTATAGAATTCTTACAATGTATTCTTAATTATTAATTGCAAGTATATGCATAATGAGAAAAATTCACTTTCATATTCTTATGTCATATTAAAAACATGCTATGTTGAATAATTAAGACCTAATTCAATAAACAATTTAACAATTGATACAAAAAATTTAGCATATAAATAATATTAGTTTTCTTGAAAAATTGAGAACCTGCACTTCTATCATTTATAGCTCGTTCGCTTGTACCTTTTGCATATCACAATTGGCCTATCCTCTTCCATCTTTCGATAGACATTCTTTGTTATAAGTGTTTAATTTTTGCATATATCTTTCTTAATTGGTCTGATTTCTCCTATTAACTCTTGTCACACATTAGGTAAATTGATTCCTAGTAGATGTTTCAGTAATTTTAGTCGTATAAAAAGAAAAGGAAAAGTTATAAGGATTAATACAATACTTAGCACATATTGTAAGCACATGTAAACAAGTTAACCATATTACATGGAACTCATGATATGTATATGATCTTTCACTAAGCCTAACATTACCATTAAACTCCCCTTGGATGCAACACTCATCCCGAGAGATTTCATTACATGTGTTATGCACTTTGAGTAAAAGATCCTTTAGTTTTTTCTTAGCTTATGGAGTCAACAGTCTCATAAAAGTCAATGCATATTTTCTTTTTTTGTAAAACATTCGTTGAATTCTAAATCTCACAATTTCCACCAGAGCGATGACTGTGTATTCCCTTGCTTCTTTCAACAAAGCATTAATGCTCTCGGCCATGTTAGTGTTGATTAAATTGTACTTTTTACTTAGGAAGAAAGAATATGTCATTTTTTACTATCTATTTCAATAAGCTATTTATATACATAAGGGTTGGCCAAATCAAAATATTTCATGTTCTTTTCAAATTTGGCTTGCTTGCATTTCTTTGCAGCTTGTTAAAATTACTTGTCCGACGTCTTTTTCCTTCAATATAGAAATTATGTTATGAAAAATATGGTGCTCATAGTAACCATGAATTACATATGGGAAGATGACTAAAACTTCTTTTATCAAATATTTTTTGTCAGTATAATATAATAACAAGTTTGGGCAGGTATCTTATTACACTTACTAATTGAGTAAGAAACTAATTCCAACTATTTTTGTTCTCTAGTGCTATTGGAAAGACGTGATTGTCTTCATCCAAGGTCGTGGGCATAAAGAATATACCCTTGATTTTTTTTCTTTAAGTGTGTCTCATCAATGGTCAGAACCCTTCATAATGAAGATTGAAAGCTTCTCATGCACTATTTAGGTGTAACAAAACATCTCTCGAACCTGCCTGATTGTGGGTCTACAAGCATGGCAGTTACTATCCATGGGTTCATCATCTTCAGGTCATGAAATTAGTCTAGGAGCTCAATATATGAGTCTTTACAAGATCACATTATCTTTTTATATTGCAATCTCCCTAATCATATATGCTTTCTTACAACCAACATCAATTCCATATTTCTCCCACATTTCACACACAATCTCAAACGGCCTATACCCCAAATGAGCTTTAATGCAGCCAACAACAATCTCGTTGGTTAACTTAATGGTTACTTAAAAATGACATCTCCCATCATAAGGCAATTTGTATGTGCGTTCGGACCTATATTTCTGTATTTTGAAAATCTTAGCTTCATACATTCTCGATTCATAAACCCTCCAACCATAATTTTCATCAACACACTTAACCGTTTATCTTGAGGCGCACGAAAATAAGACCCTATATTATAAGTAGTTTTGCATTACATACTTGTTCATAATATTTTGTAGAAGGTTCATCCTTAACATTTGTCCAATGGTTATTTCATTATTTACATTCATCATATCCAGATGTACTAATATATTTGCATTGACATATACATCATCTAAACTTGCACATTCTTCACTAGTCAGGAAGCTAGATGGTATAAATAGCTTGCTAGATGGTATAATAACTCGATCGATAGAGTATGTCTTAATGGAGAGGTTGATGAACTAGGGATATCAACCATATAAGAGAATAGTAAAGTCACTATGTGATAAATAATATTAATTTAATAGATTGTTGATGCAATCATATAGAGATCTATTTTCACACCTTTTATAGGTAAGGCAACGTAAGTAAATCCCAACCTTAAATTAGTATCTCTAGTTATGGGCTATTTGTTAGGCCCCTCCCCATGGTAGCAAAATCCACCGTCAACGTCATCATTATTATCATGCTCCTCCACATAGTAGTCAAATTTACCATCAATGTCATTTGTCACTTCTACATCAGGAAATAAATTTGTTAAATAACTTACATACTCACTATATCCCCTTGATCTTTTGCTCATTTAACTTTCTGAATATGAGTTTAAAGACATGGATGGGTTCAAGAGCACTCTGAAGAACAGGATCTTCTTGGACAGTTTCAATATCACGATGCATAGTGTTAAAAGGACTATGCAACTGGCATCTCTTACCTCGAACAACATGTGTACACCTTCCTAATAAGTGAGGAGTACTCTCTTGGATAACAACTATACGCCTTACTTTATCTATGAACAATAGTATAAAAATAGTGGATGCTCTTCACATACAAGGAAGAATGCTAACACATCTTTATCATTTATGATATCAGTTAGAGGGAGTGATTGAAGTGAGTAGCTACAGTAATTGATGTTGATTTTGATATCATGCCTCTAGTGTTGTATTTATAACTTATGCATTTTAGATATGAGCTCTTGGTATGTAATTTTATTAATCACAACTACACATTTTGAGGCTCCATTCTTATATGAGAATCTCTCATTTTCACATACCCACTTACCATCATAAAAGCATACGATGTATTTTAAAACCATGAACTACAAATATGGGTGTATTACCTACAAAAGCGGGTGTATTTATGCATTAATATGCCTATAATAAGCAAGAAAACATAAACAATAGGTGTTCGATGGAATTTCAATGCAATTTAGTTTTTTAATTACTAACCTCAATGCATATAAACGCAAATCGGCATAAAAATCATGATCAACCACGAGAAAATTCATGATCAAAGTAGGAAAAAATTCACAAGTAATCGTGAAAAATCATGTTCGCCCACAAAAAGAATTAATATCCTACGAAAAAATCTACAATCAATCGCAAAAAAAAAAAGTTCACTAGGAAAAATATCGACATTAACCATAAAAAAATTACAATCAAGTACAAACAATCACGATCTGTCATGTAAAATAATCAAGATTAGGAAAAAACTTGTGACCAATTGGAAAAAATGAGTTCAACTTAAAAAAAAATATCGATCGAGAAAAAACACGATCAATTATAAAATAAATACGATCTTTCATGTAAATTTTACAATTGATCGTAATTCTCAAAACTCGATATCTATTTTTTGCAACTCTCGACCCCCTTTTGTCTTGTTTGCTAGTTATACATTGTTATGTAATTCATGAGGTTGTTTTATAAACACTCTTCAAACTGGACACCGACTAAACATAAGATTAAATAAGATTTAACAAACAAGTATGATGCTTCGATGCTTACCAATGAGGAATACACATTTGAAAACCCTTCAAATCCCCCTACAAAGCTTGCAAGATACTTTGCTTGGTAGTAAGATTATTACAGATGATGAAATTCTGGTGATTATGGAGGTTTTCCTATCTGTGGAAAATTCAATGGAGATTACTAAAAGGGATAAGGTTTGAGGGGTCACTGGCAAAGACGAAGGATGTTGGGTGTTGACGGTGTAAGTGCATATGTTTGTCAATAATATATGTCTGTGTCTCTTAAGTTAGTTGAGCCCTATTAGAAGACAAAGACATCCGAAGACTCAAAGACTTACAGCATCAAGGTTCTAGAGCTTTTAATAGTTAGAAACCAAAATAGAAGAAATTAGAGATCTGTCGATTAACTGTCGATTCGAGTTAATCGAATCGAAAGTCAAATCAAAAGTGGCTAAAATTGTCCAATGAACAAAAAAGTTAAATTAGGAGTTTTTCAATCAAATCGATACTGCAATCGATAGTGTAGATTCAAGTCGATCGAAATAACAGATTGATCGTTCGAATCAATAGTTAGTCGTTAAAGATCCGTTAGAGCCTTTTCTATATAAACTTACCACTCGGACGTTAGCAAGATAAGAGGGCCTTTCATTATTTTAAAGGCATTGTGCATGCAAGTCATTTCCACTTCTTCTAGGCTCTAATCCATAAAGTTTCTTGACATCTTCCTTGTGATTCATTACTCTAATAAGCATTTCAAGATCAATTTGAAGATGTACATGTTCTCTCGCATTCTTTAGTGGTTAGACACTAATCCTATAGGTAAACTTTTTATCTATTACCCTCTAAAATACACATCCGGAGAATCCCCATTTGAAACCAATTATCCGATTAATTGTAGGAGATTTCACTATCCCTCTCTCCAATTACTTTGGCATCCTCATCAGTACATCATTGTAAGATAGTCGATTGTTGGAGTAAAAGAAAATCCACATCAAAGATTAAGGGAGCAAAAGAGAAGCTACATCAAGATTGATCGAGCATATAAGACAGGTGCTATCGATAGGGCTCATCCAACTTGTAATAATCTTTATTTAGAGTCCATCATATACTCAAGTCTTATGTGGATTTGAGTACACAGTTTGAAACCCAAACTCGAAACCAAATCTCTATGTGAGCCTCTAGCAGGAGTGTACATAGTTTATCTGTGAGCCTCCAGTAGGAGTGTACGTAGGTCCTTATGTAAGACCATATCAATTAGTGGTGAATCTATAAAAATAAAAAAAAACCACTAAGTTCTTAATGAGCTTATAAAAAACCCTTATTAGTCTCTGAGAGAGCCTCCAACTAGAATGCATATAGTCTTTGTATAAGCTTGACGAGAGTGTACGTAGTCTCTATGTGAGCCTCCTGTGGGAGTGTACTTAGGTTCTTGTGTAGGACTGCAAAAGTTAGTGGTGAACCTATTAAAAACTATTGTAAAGGTTAATGATAAACCTATAGAAAACCATTCAAATAGTGAAATCCAAAAAACTTGGGTTCAAGTTTATCATTCAAGAGTGGAGTAGGGATTTAGTTGAATCAATATACATCATTGTATTTGTGATTGTTTATGTGTATACAAATCTATTTATGTTTGGGTTTGATTTGTTTACTATGAATGCATAAATAGATTGTATGTTAGGTGCTTAGTTTAGTGCACAGATAATTGATATTTCTATTTTATTCCATAAACTCTTTACACATATAGTTGTATCTTAGTTAATTTGTGATTTTAGACCCGTTTAATTGAATTAATTGGTAAATAATTTTAACTTGTCTCATTTACCTCCCTCCCCAAAGACTTAGCCATAATTCTAAGCTCTTCTAAACTTCCACACGTGCAATTTCCTAACATTGCGATGTGACTAACAAGGTGGGTATACTAACTAGGGTGTGTATACTAAAAAAAACTCTTCAATGGAGATTATCAAAGAAGACAAGGTTGGAGGGTTCTACGACGAAGACGAAGGATTTTGAGGATGAGCACAACTTCAATCCCGAAAACATTACTTTAAAGATCCAATTAAACTAAAAAATTCTTTTAAAAACCATTGCCTAATTAAACTAATAAGTAATTAAACTAGTTAAGCACGAACATTTAGCTTCCAAACATAAGTGGGTCCAATCACAAAGGCTACAAAAGATAATGCAATTAAGCAAACTAGCCTAAACACATATATTACAATCATGTAACATGTTGAGCTTCTAATCAATTTGCAATTATCTCGACTACTAATGATATAACTACCTAAGCAACCAGTCTAGAAGTGAAACTACAAAATGTGTGTGAAAATCTACCTATCAATATATAGCATACACTTCATTCCAACATTCATACAATTAAAAATTAAATAGACAATGCTAGAATAGAAATGGCTCAAATGACAATCTCAAACCAAAGCATGTATAGAGGTTCGGTTTCCCTACTCCACTCCTGGTTCCCGTACTCACCCCTTGAGCACACCAAATTTCACTATGGAGTTTAAATCAGGTTCCTCTCACCCTAGGTGTTTTAAATCAATTTCACCATATCGATGAGTTTAACAAGATTCCTCCCAACCTATGACAGAGATTTTAACAGGTCCATCTCTCAACCTAGATGTTTACAGGTTCCATCCAACCCAAGAATTTAACAAAGTTCCTCCCAACCCTTCTGTTCCAATCTTAAAACCTAGCGTACACTCCCGTCGGAGGCTCCCCTTGGAGACTTAGTTAAGTTTGATTCCAAACTCACACATTCAATCCTCCACAAGGAAAGAGTGCAAGTGGATTCTTACAGAGATAACTTACTTTTTAGATTAAGCCCATTGTTCGGTGCCGCTTGGGTTGCTTGATCTCCGCTCTTCCTTGCTTCAATCACATCCTCGTTGCTCTCCCGATTACGTTGCCGATGAGTTGTCAATGCCTTAACTCTACTGATCAGCTACCTTGTATGTAATGCTCTAAAGAGATGCCCAAGGTGCTAGAAGGTGGTGGTGAATTCTATACAAGTAGTAGGATTTGATTGCCTGGAGGAATTGCACCTAATTGGATCTCTAGAGAGGTTTAGACTAAAGATATACCTATGTTGTAGGTGTCGAAAACATCTAGAGATCAGGATAGCAAGTTCATCTTCATATGAGCTTTGAATGTTCCATCTTGTAATAAATCACAAGGAAGATGACTTGGGTATGGTAGGATTAGAGCCTAATGATGTGGGCAATGAGGGTGGCTTTTAATGCTCTCAAATCTCTCTCTTAACCTTAAAATCGCGCTGTCTTTATATAGATAAAGCTCCAATGGATGAAAAAGGTAGCAAACGGTTAGCTGACGACCAGTCACACGAGGTCATCGACTGGTCGCATGGATGTGTCGACCTATTTAATTAGGAATGAGATTGGGTTCTACTTGTTGTCCCAATTTTGGCTAGTTGCGACCGATCTCACCGAGACTAGCGACCGGCCGAATTATAGCTTAGGTTTTAGCTTGTTTATTAACCCATTTTTTACCTCTGGCGACCAGTCGCTCGGTACCTGCAACCGGTCTCCAGACACATGAGTTCTGTTGTTTGTCTGATTTGTTTAGAACAGCTCATGCAACCTCTAAGGCCTCATTTTTTGGTAGTCTTTTGGGGTACCTAAGGCCATTATAAGATAACTAAAAGTTTACCTATTAAGTCAAGTCATCTAGAGGTTTGGTTTTGGTTTAGGTTCAAGGATTTTGGTTCACCAAGGCATCTCATTTACCTGTTTCTTCTTCCTTGATGTAGCAGTTCCACTTGAGTCTTCGGTCTTCATCTTCTTTGGACTCAACCAACACCTAGACTCATTGACCTACGTAATTGACAAATAAGATACACTAGTATGCCACAGAAAAGTGCACTAACAATCTCTCCATTTGTCAATTACGCAACAAAAACCTAACCTACCAAAACAAAATATATGTATAAGATTACGTTAATATTCAAATGAAATACAGACTCTTGTACACTACTAGCATAGCTCCTCTTCAGTTGTTCCCCCATAACCCCTGCAACACAAAACATAAACAAACTTATTGTTATGAGATTTGATCTTTCTTTCCCTTTTTGTCAGCAATTGACAAACCAATCTTTCATCCTTAATTATACACCAATTGAGTTTAGGGTAAGAGAGGTTAGAGTGTCTTAGATATAACTATAAACACATGCTAACTAGGAGAATATAGGGTGCATGAACATTAAAACATGGAGCATGCATGGAACATGTTCAACAAGAATATATACATATCTAAGCATAGATAATCATGCATAATTAGTCATAATAAGATAAGCATGAAAGCATAATGACCAAGGCAGAGATTAACGTATAATTAAGCACATAATTCAGTAAGATTAGCTAATCTAAGCAGGATGGTAATATAGCATTATAAATATACCAAAATTAGTATAAATGTTAAACTATCTAAGGATAATGAATTCTCTAATACGACAATATGCATAAAAATGAGGCTAAAATCCTCATATTTATCTATAGTATTCAGATTCTAGCTACCCTTACCAACTATTTCTAGTTTTGTTCATCCTAAGAGTAACCTATTTTCCTAAACCCCCTCATCAAATTCATCAAATGAGGAGGGGATGAGAACTTCTCCTAAAAGGGATAATGGTCGGAATCCTCTCTTATATTAAGAGGAAGAGAGGTAGTGGGGGAGATTATAAGAATTCTCATTGATTTTTTATCCTTATCACTAGTGGAGTCACTAGATTCAGATTTTGACTCCTCCGTATCATCGCATGTTGCTACCATAGCCTTATTTTCTTTTCTCTTAGGCTTTGTTAGGCATTCATTGGCAACATAACCATATTCATCATAATTATAACATTGGACGAAATTGAATTTGGATGATTTTTCTTTAAATTTCTTACATTTCTCGTCCTTCTTGTTACAATTTTTTCCTCTCTCGAATTTAAGGAATCTCTTGAATTTCTTATTTAATTCTTCTTCCTCATCATGATCACTATCTTCAGAAGACTCACTCTCAATTTATTTTTACCTATGTGAGTGCTTACGTGAAGTCTTCAAGGCGATGTTTTTCTTCTTAAAGGGAGCCTTAAAGTGTAGTTTATATATTTGTAGGGAACCTAAGAGTTCTTCTATTTTCATATTATCTATATCTCTAGACTCTTCTAAGGCAATGACTTTGGAGCTAAATTTTTATATAAATTCTCTCATCCAAAACTCTTTTCTCCTAAGTCACTCATGGAGTTTTAAATATGGTTCAATTTAGCATAGAACTCTATAAAAGTTCCATCATCATTCATTTTAATATTTTCAAATTGTGTGGTAAAGAGTTGCAATTTGGAACATTTAATGGTAAACATCCCTTCATGTGTCATCTCTAGGATCTCCTAAGTTGATTTACTAGTCTTACAATTACATATACGATTACATTCATCAAATGATACAGCAAAAAATATTGCATTGCGTCTCTTGGCATTGTAGCCACAAAGAGACGTTTCTCAAACACTCCAATTTTTCAATGGTTTAAATTGGGTGACTACAAGTCTATCTCGTTCCACCGTTTCCACCAGTGCGATCCAGCCTTGTACAATAGTGTGCCAGACCGGGGGGTCTAGGGACATTAAAAATATCCACATCCGAGTCTTCTAATAGGCATAATTTGACCCATCAAAATATGGTGGACAAGAGATAAAACAACTCTCCTCTTGGGTAGATATAGTGCTCAAGCTCCAGTATCAGATCTTATTTTAAACGATTAAGTCCTTGAAGAGCAACTTGCTCTGATACCAAATAAAATTACATTTGTAGGATAGCCTACGTTATGTGCGAAAGCTTGCGGAGCTTATAGAATTATGACTAAGTCCTAGAGGGGGGATTAGGACCATTTTTAAATCCTTTTAAATACACATTGCCTAATTAAACTAGTTAAGCAAGAACACTTAGCTTTCAAGCATAAGTGGGTCCAATCACAAAGGCTATAAAAGATAATGCAATTAAGCAAACTAGCCTAAGCATATAAATTACAATGATACAACATGTTGAGTTTCTAATCAATGTGCAATTATCTAGACCGCTAATGGTATAACTACCTAAACAACTAGTCTAGAAGTGAAACTACAAGATGTGTGTGAGAATCTACCTATCAATGCATAGCATACACTTCATTCCAATATTCATAAATTAAATAGACAATGCTAGAATCGAAATGGCTCAAATGACAATCTCAAACACAAGCATGTATAGTGGTTTGGTTTCCCTACTCCACTCCTGGTTCCCGTACTCACCCCTTGAGCACACCTGATTTTACTAGGGAGTTTAAATCAAGTTCCTCACAACTGAGGTGTTTTAAATCGGTTTTCCCTACTAGGGAGTTTAACAAGATTCCTCCCAACCTATGACGAAGATTTTAACAGGTCCATCTATCAACCTAGATGTTTATGGGTTCCATCCAACTCAAGAGTTTGAAAAAGTTCTTCCCAACCATTCGGTTCCAATCTTAGAACCTATCGTACACTTCCGCCAAAAGCTCCCCTTGGAGACTTGATCGAGTTTGATTATAAACTCTCATACTCAATCCTCCACAAGGCAAGAGTGCAATTGGACTCTTACAGAGACAATTTACGTTTCAGATTGAGCCCATTGTTCAGCGTTCCTTGGGTCGCTTGATCTTCGCTCTTCTGTGTTTCAATCAACTCCCAGTTGCTCCCCCAATCATGTTGTCGATGTGTTGCCAATGCCTCAGCTCCACTGATTAACTACCTTACATGTAATGCTCCAAAGAGATGCTCAAGTTCCTAAGAGGTGGTGCTAAATTCTCTACAACTAGTAGGATTTGGTTTCCTAAAGGAATTTCATTTAATTGGATTTATAGAGAGATTTAGATTAAGGATATACCTGTGGTGTAAGTGTCAAAAACATCCAGAGATTAAGAGAGTTCAAGTTCATCTTCATATGAGCTTTGAATGCTTCATCATGTGATGAATCACAAGGAAGATGACTTGGGTATGGTAGGATTAGAGCCTAATGATGTGGGCAATAAGGGTGGCTTCTAAAGCTCTCAAATTTCTCTCTTATCCTTAAAACAGTGCTCCGTCTTTATATAGATAAAGCTCCAACGGATGAAAAATGGCAACAAACGGTTCGCTAACAACCGGTCACATCTCAACTGCAACCGGTCAAACGGGGGTGTCAACCGATCACATAGATGCGTCAACTGGTCTAATTAGGCTTAGGACTGGGTTCTACTTATTGTCCTGATTTTGGTTTTTTACGACCGGTTGCATGGTCTAGTCGACCGTCTCAATAAACCAATGATCGGCCAAATTATGGCCTAGGTTTCAGCTTGTTTGCGAACTTATTTTTTGCCTCTGGCGACCGGTCACCCGGTACCTACGACCAGTCTCCAAACACATGAGTTCTGTTGTTTGTCTGATTTGTTTACAGCAGCTCATACAACCTCTAAGGCTTCTTTTTGGGTGGTCTTTTGGAATACCTAAGTCCATTCTAAGATAACTAAAAGTTTACCTATTGGGTTAAGTCATCTAAACGTTTGGTTTTTATGTTGGTTCAAGGGTTTTCGCTAACAAAGACATCTCATTTACCTGTTGCTTCTTCCTTGATGTAGTGAGTCTACTTGAGTCTTTGGTACTTATCTTCTTTAGGCTCCACCAACACCTAGATTTACTGACCTATATAATTGACAAATAAGGTACACTAGTATACCACAAAAATGTACACTAACATTTGTCCAAAAAAAATATAATATGCTTCAATAAAACATACGGAGGTATGGAAATGTAAGTTTTAAAAAAGGATTGTATTAATGGCTGCATGGTTCCCCTCTCTTTACATAAAAAAATAATAATAATAAATAATAATAATAATAATAATAATAATAATAATAATAAAAGTATCAGTATTGGCAGGTGTAATTTATGAATGCCAGCGGATGGAGTTTAATGCCTGCCGGGGTCAAATAACTTCTCTCACTTGTTACATTGTGAGAACTAACAGCCTACAGCTGCCTGCATCCTAACTTCACATCAGGTGGACCACTCACGATTTTACTTTTACCATCCATTTAATAGCCATTAATTGGTTGGCATCGGTGAGGATTTTAAAGACGAATAGAATAGCTGTAATGGGACCTACAATTTTGTATCATCGGAAGCGGATTGCGTACTGAGTTAAGAGTAAACTCTGCGGGGTCCACCGTGATTTATGTATTTCATCCACTCCGTTCATCCATTTTAACAAATAAGTTTATGGCTTGAGACAAAAAATGAAGCATATAAAAAACTTAAGTGGATCACACCACAGGAAACAATGTGAATTGAACCTGTACAGTTGAAAAAAATTCTTGGGGGCCGCGGGAAGTTTTGGATCAAGCTGATATTTGTGTTTTCCCTTCATCAATGTCTATGTGATCCTGTGAACAGGTTGGATGACAAATAAACATCACTGCAGGCCCTAGAAAGGTTTCAACAGTGGAAATCATAATACCCACTGTTTCTTGTGGTATGGTCCACCTGAGTTTTGGATATGCTTCAATTTTGGTTTCAACTACTTAAATGATCTGGAAAAGCGGATGGACGGTGTAGATAAACTACATACATTTACAATGGGCCTAACTGAGTTTACTCAGTACGAAAAGAGCGTATTGAGTAAATCAGGACGCAATCCGATTTCTGTATCACTGAATAGCTATAATGGCGCAATCCGATTTCTGAATCATTGAATAGCTGTAATGGGGCCTACAATTTTGTATGATCGAATAGCTGTACGTCGGCGCCACGTGATCGTGCATCAGGACTCGATTGTGCAGTACTACTCAACCGGATGGTGAACTTGCTGCAAAAACTTCTGTGGGCCCATCATGATGTGTAGGTGGCATCTAAGTCTTGAATTTAATTTACTTCATTTGTTTGTCGTTGCCTTTTTATCTCAATAAGAAAAGTAAATCTTTTTTTTTTTTAATATAGTCAAATAGTGGTAAAAGAGTTTATTTTCCATGTGATGTTTTAAATGAAAAAATTCAAGGAAAAAGAGATTTCCCACGTGAAACAACAGTCCAAACACTTTCAAATACAAAGGCAATACATTTTCAAGGACACTTCCTTGCACTCGTTTTCCAACCATCAATTTGAACCGTCCAATTATTCTCACAAATAGAAGCCAACCATGGTAAAAATAAAAAATAAAAAGATCATCGCAATTAGATGATCCTAAACATCTACTGTTGCATGGAAAATGGACAAAAGAGATTTTGAGGGGGGAAACAAGGTAGGCCTAATTATCAACTTGAAACATCTATTTGATGCACCCCTTTGCAGTGTTTTTTTTTTTTTTTTCACACCAACACACCACGATGAGCACTCGAACCCATGACCTCAATATTGAGGCTCATGGTGTCTACCGCTGAGCCATGAGTCAGGACCCAGACACTTTCTTAGTGTTTATGATTCCCAAGTAGCACTTTTATTTGATTATTCCAATTAAAAATGACTGACTATGCCAAATTTGACACATTCAACGGGTTAGGATCATTTGATTTTATTTTTGCACCATGGCTTGGTCCTAATGGTACCACAGAATGAAATGATAGGGGATCCATGCCACAAACATGTCGCATCTAAGTAGCATAATCAAACCATCTAACTGATAGGACCCACTAATGGGCAATGCCCAAGAAACAAGTCGATGATAGAAGGCCAATTGCAAATTCAATGATAAATTTTCTATTCACTGCACACCTTTTCAGGCTGCAAGAAAAATTATTGGCAAATTTTGGGAGTGAAGCTAGTCCTAAAACTAAAAATCATGAAAATGCACGCTCCATTTTTTTTTTTCCCCAGTACAAAGCAAAAGAACCTCCAGTTTACAACTTTCAGAAATTCTACTCAAAGGTGGTAGAAATTCCAAAATCATATATGAGAAACTGTTCACATTAGGGACTGTATGGCAAGTAGGCAACAGTTTCATATTTTCTTCTAATCCATCCGCTTCAGTGGAGCAACCAGGCCATGAAACCTACGGGTCTTACCATGAAGATCAACTAGAAGAAAAATTGAAACAATCCGTTCATTCATCCTGCTGTCTGTAGATTTTGATAGTGTAACCTCCCTGATGAATGGACCATACTGGTTTTTGCCTGTTTTAATCTTTGTGACATGTCCCACCATTTGCATGGGCTAAGGATCATACAAACAAGTGAACAAAGTGATGTATGCTGAAGTTACCAGACACCAATGTATGTGAACATTTCCCGCCAGAGATTTTCTTCTCACCTGAAACTGCCATTGAGCTAAAAATGCACCCTGAAATCATGAACCTCCAAAGTCTTAAAAAGTATAAAAGAAAATAAATGCACAGAATACTGCTGAAGATCTTGTTTCCAATTTAATACAATACCCCACATGCTTGCATTTACAGATGGTCTTGAAACAAATGAAGAGATGAAAACAGAAGGTATTTTCCCCACAATTATTAAGTCAATGGATGCATGGGGTTCCAGAAATAAAGGGTAAAAAACAAAAATAAAAGAAAATAGCAAAACTTTAATTTACAGATTTGCTGCGGTTGTTTATTAGATGATCACAATCCATTTATCGTATGTGCAAGACAATTGAAAGGGAAGAAAAATTGTTTTGCCACTCCAAAATATAATTAGGTCAAATTCTCTCAGGCATGACTCTGCTGGAAGGCCGACGGAATGGCCATCATCGGTCCGAATGAGCGGCTGTCGAGCATGTTATTAGGTTGCAGAGTAGCAATGGTAAATCCAGCGGACTGTGGGGCCGCAATTGGTGGCCGCGAGACTTGACTGCAAAATAGTAAAGGAATCAGCTATTACTTGTATTAAAGTCAAAAAGGTTGCCATTGTTTATATTATCACATGAGATTTGAGAAATGCTAGTGTGGACTGATAATCATGCACAAGTTTGCAGTTGGGGTGGTGGACATGTACAAGATCCAGATCCTGCTTATCTCACAGACCAAAATTCAGGCCAATGGGAATTATCTTATATTCTAGCATCAGAACAGGGCATAAAATGTAGGGGTTGATTTCTTCTCAACTGATCAATTAGTGTTGTACAACCAGCCTTATTTATCAGACATTACCGAATCATAACGTGGCCTGTGACTCAAAATGGCCTGGATCTTCGATATGTCAGCCATGACTCCCGATGGAAACTCATGCACATCTTAGCACTCCACCATGCAATTATCTAGTAGTAGAAATATGGAAAAGAAAATATAGGAACTGAACAGTTACAGAGTTGGAGATTCTCACCTATCCACCATATATGATGATGAGAAGGAAGACTTAACCGGTACGTCATTTCCTCTGGGATTGGGAGATAATAGGGGCCAAAAAACTGTGATACAAAACATTTGGTGACACTTTGCAGCAGTATAACCACATCTACACAAATATACATAATATCTGCATGCACAAAGAGAGTGTAACAAATATCGCCAAGATTTCGAAAATCTCACGATAATATCGCAAAAATAATAATAATAATAATACACTAAAAGATATTATCGCGACATTATCTTAAAATAGCAATATTATGACGAAAAAATGTAAAAAACGTTATAAGGAATTATTATATAAATATTATTTACATTTTAAATTTTAAATTTATTTATTAGTTTAGAGAAATTTTAAATATTTTTATTTTCAGTGAGTTTTTCCAACAATATTCGGAGAAAAACCTCAAAATTTTGAAAATCACCGGAGAAAATGCCGCAAACAAGATTTTTGTTACTATGGGTCCATCAGTATACATTATTTTACTGGAAAAAAGCGTTAATACCAAAAAGGACGAAATATTGGTTCCCAAAAACCGAGGTCATTGGCAGCTTTTCAATCTCTTACAAGATCATCTCATCATCATAGCCTTTCTCCCAGCAATTTGGGGTTGGCTTTAGAGATTGCAGATTGGCAGAAGATCTATGCTCAGCTTCCCACCAGATGACCTTCCTCTTTAACCCAACCATGGCACAGGCACATCAATCTCTTACAACGAAATACCAACGAATGGACAAGATGAGAGTTACCTCTTTCCCTTGGATGGTCCTGAAACCCAGAGCAGAACAGTATTTCCTGTTACACATGATACCAAATTGTCAAAACAGGCAATAACTAGTCGCTTGCATCCACACACGCACACGGACACACACCCATACATGCATGCATGTACACACCCACACACCCCTCCACCCACCCACACATGCCCACACCCACATCCATACACATGCACCCGACCCCAACCCACCCCCACCCACCAACACACACATGGACACACACGGACGCATATGCACACGTGCACACACACCCACATGCCTGCACACGTCTTACTAGGGCTGTCAATGGGCTGGGCCAGGAGAAGCAAAATCAAAATTTTGAATAGGCCTGGCCTGCAAGCCCAGCCCAAATAGTTCAAAATCTAGGCAGAACCCAACCCCAAGCCCGGCCCATTGACAGCCCTACGTCTTCCCTATTCAATTGTACATATGTAGCACACACATGCTTGTACAATGTATAAACATTTGTAACCACTGCCCGTATAACATGCCAGATGCCCATACAAGCTACACACACCCAACTAGTAACTCACCTCTCGCGCATTTTGGGAGACTTGATGGACCACCTCTGAAGGAAAAGAAACTTTATCAGAGAGCTCAAATTTGCCAAAGGCATCCAAATAAGATAAAAAACAGAGTCCACAAAAAGATAGCGGTACAGTTCATGCTAGGACAAACTGATGGGCCAATTTGTGGCACCAATGCATGATCTACAGGCCACTCATCATGTGGTAGAAAGTAAGCAAGCCCTGGCCCGAAAGCAGGTCAGTCTGCTCGCATGGGTCAAACAGTATGAGAAAAATGGTTAGAAAAAAGAAAATGACTAATGATCTATATATTCCATGTGTAGCCCACCTGAAGAGTGGACCTAGAATTTTTGGACAGCATGTTCACAGAAACCCCTCTAACTGATGAGTGACCTGGATAAGGGTGCCACAAATTGCGCACCCCCCCCCCCCCCCCCCCAATCTCTCATCCACATTGCTAGAATTTCTCTTTTTAAAATCAACTAGGCTTTTTTATGCAGTCAAAGTGTGTGGTCTTAAAGTTTGCCTTCACATCCACACATCAGACATGATTGATCTCTTTAAAACTCAGTCTGCATGCCCATCCATATGGTATTTTATGCACAGCAGGGTTTTCTTATAAGATAATGTTCCTACTTTTTGAGGAAAGCCCAGTGGATGGAGAATTTTGGGGAAGTAGAGTTTGAAACCTTTAGGGAAACTTGGGATCTGTGTACCTAGTCTTTACATTTGGGCATTAGCCCATACGCAAGTTAATGGCTTCATGAAGTTTTGAATAAAAGAATAGTTGCAGACATTATTATGTTCATGGTAGCAAGATTGAGGGCTGATATCATTTTGAGTCCTGCATACAAGACTAGTTTATTCTTGGGTTTTCTTTGCTGAAAATTTTGGCACATATCGTTCACAACTTCAGCAGCTAATTTCCTTCAAACCTTGCTTGCATTACCTCCCCTATAGTTGTCTTATGCTAGTCCTTAAAAGCACAATCATGATGCTATATATTGTCAAGCTTTTTTTTCTGGTGTGTGTGTGTATGGGGGGACGGACAGACAAAGGATTGCACCTTGCTTCAAATGTCTAAAAGCTTAACCCAATATAAATTTAAATTTTCAAAGCAACATACTCCACTTTTACCTTGTATAATGAAAATAACTATGAAAGTCTGCATATTCTGGTTTTATTAACTATCAAACACTTGGGTGAAACTGCATCATTACCTAAGTTAGAAACACTGGGTTTCACTGCCAGAGTTAAGCCAAGAAAGCAGTCATCTGATTCGGTGCCAAAATCCCAGAGATTCAACTCAAGCTTTGGCTTTGATCCTGCTGCATTCAGGAAATCACATGATGAGCTGATTAGAATATCTGATGCATTTTGAAAACAGTGGTTCATGCACATGAGGTGCAAAATTCAAGAATCATAGACGTTGATCGTGCCTGCTGACTCACCTGTGTGATTTGGCATGGTCCGCTGGAAAGGATCCTGAAGTGGACAAGAAATCCATGATCCCACCTGTTCCAGGGAACATTAGAGAGAAATCTCAATCAAGGAAAGCTTAAGAGTAAAATGGGGGAAAAAATATATTACGTGGAAGAAGGGATGTTGTAGTGCTTGCTCTGCAGTTGGCCTCCTTTGTGGGTCCCAGGAGCACAGTTGCTATAAAAAGTTCCATACCATGGGCATTAACATATATGCAAAGAATCCATATAACCACTCAAAAATCACCACAATTGGAACTTAGTAAAGAAAGGGCAACAGATGAATCAGTAAGACCTACCGCAATCAAATCAATTGCTTCTAAGCTGGCATTCGGAATGATATCAGAAAGATTGGCTGGCATGACCTGTAACTTTAAAAAAATAATAAAAAATAAAAATAAGGGCTAATGAAGGATGAAACATTGAAAAGAACCCATTTAATGATGACAGAAAAATAACAGCTTACCTCTGAAAACCTAAAATTGAGTAAGCGTGAAAGGTTCATCCCTTCAGGCCACGTAGTATAATCGGGCGTCCCAAGGACACAACATATTTTGTATATTTGATCTGTTTCACTGCATGGAAAAGGAAAACAGACACAGAGGCTTAATACTTGCAAAGCGAAGCCAATATGATATCATGAACTTTCGACCAGGGATTAAAGATTTTGTGCCCAGGGAAATGAAATCTTACCTTTCTCCAGGAAAAAGGGGACACAACGTGAAAAGCTCAGCTAGTATTGCACCAACAGCCCACATATCTGCAAAAACATCCAATTATTACTCATCTATCCACAAGGCAAAGGCAACAAAAAAGAGGGAAAAAAATTAATACCAAATAGAATAATACAGAAACACTAAGAGTACAAAACGCTATAAGTGTACGAAGTGAACAGTACAAACTTCTTTTTTGGGGTTCCTGTTGATAAGGATGTCTTAAGCATCAAGTATACTTTTTTTAATTGTTTACCAATGTATCTGACATTTTGATGGAAGAGGTATTACATGAAATTGGTTCCGATATAGCCGGTTGTAACTAGCGAGGCCCATCATTCGTTGGTGGTAATGATTGCAGTATCTATAGCATCAGCCGATACTACTAATATCGCATGTGGGCGATATGAAACCAAGCTTAAGTTCACTTTCTTCCCCATATCATGCGATATTTGGGAAATATCGCAATGTATTGACAATATATCGACACGTTGCAATATTTTGAAAATATCATAAGTATAAATCATGTATTGCCAATACCATTCATATGTATTGTTGATACCATCTTAGCCCCCTTTGCAAAAACAATTCAAAAATTCGCCGAAATTCAAAAATAAATCCATGTTTTGTGAAACTTTTTGCTTTGGCTACCTTCCTAAGGTGCTTTCAATCACTCATTTTCGATTGCTTGGAGACAAGGGGATTTGGGTGTGGAATTGAGATCGGAGAGCGTGCAGCACTAGAAACGAAATCGGTGAGTTTTTTCAAATATCAACAGTTTTTTCTTACTTAAATCACTTGGAATCAGTGGAAAGAAGTTCATAATCCATGATTTTGAATGTTCTGAATGCTCTAGCATGGCTTTTAGCCTCCAATTTTTAAATTTGGGGAAAATGTGAGAAATAGGGAAAAATTCAATTTTGTATTTTGGCCTCTGATTTTCGAATTTCATTCTCGTCTTCTGTGATCTATAAATTATAAATGAATTGATTATGAGTATAATTGCATCACTTTTGCCAAACGGCGCATGGTTTAGGCCCCAATACAAAGGAAACTTATTATGTATACTTGTTTTTTGTGATCTTTCGAGTTCCAAGTATATAATAATGTCTTTTTTAATTGAAAAACTCAACCAATTTCCCAATGTTCCCGAGAACAGTGATACATTACATGATACTTGTGAAATTTCTTATGCAATACCCGATATGTTTTTGTATCCCAAGGGTGCGATACTTGCATCGATACCAATACAGAAGACACTGGTTGGTGGCAAAAAATTTGTCCAATATCAAATGAGTATTTCAATGGACAATGGTTAGAATCTGCAAATGAATGTGAACATATTTATATACTTACAAAGATAATTGGGATGAAACTTCCATAAAGACTGAACAGAAACAAATCATGCAATGATGCAGCCCAAATAGATGGTCAGATGGCCCTAAAAGTGGCACACAAGATCATGTGTGCAGAAATAAAGGAATAGGGATTGACAACATAAAAAGGGCCCCAAATTGGTTGTGCAGAAGATAATCATTATCATCAATAAGGGGCCCAAATTGATTGTGCAGCAGATAATCATTACCATCGACAAGGACCCCAAATTGGTTGTGGCGGATCATTGTTGTCGTCGTCGTCATCAATAAGGATCCCCCCATATTGGATGTGCAATATAGGTATGAAAGGGGAGAACAGGAAGAACAACACAAGTTTTTGTGGTCTTTTGGTAACATCCGCTTGACAATTCACTGATATCTTTTATTTTAACAGCAACTGTGCTGATATCATCTTGGCATTGTGCTGATATCACCCAAGGAACCCAAGAAACTTTGGCTTTATTGTGCAAGAAGATTACACTAATGTAAGGGGTCATTTATTCAGGGGAGAAAACCACCAACTGTTGACCCTAGAGAGGCTCCGGGCCCAAATTTTGAACTGCAGATGTCAGATCTATCAGGCTAGACCTATTCAAATTTGTCATTTGCTCAACCCAGGCCGCCTGGCCCTTTGCCAGCAGTATGTTTAGTCTAGTAACAAAGGATGTTTAGGGGCTGCTTAGTTGAATGACAAAGAACTGAGTTTGGCTGGTTTTGGAAACCAATACATGGGTCCATCTATTGGCCCTAGAGAGGCTCCGGGCCCAAATTTTGAATTGCAGATGTCAGATCTATCAGGCTAGACCTATTCAAATCTGTCATTTGCTCAACCCAGGTAGCCTGGCCTGTTGCCAGCCGCATGATTGGTCTAGTAACATAGGATGTTTAGGGGCTGCTTAGTTGAATGACACAGAGCCAAGTTAGGCTGGTTTTGTAAACCAATTCATGGGTCCACAAACATATATTTGATTGTGTTGAGCTCTGAATTATGCATCTTTAACCCCAAATTCATCACATAGTTACATGGTATAAGCTATTAAAGTCACTAAGTTATGTATGTTTCTATGAATGAGAGAGATTTTGCGAATTTAATGATAAAAGAGATGATCTAGATGCTGAAGAAACAAGTTTCACAAGTGGGAGAATCAAGTCATTGACAATCAGAAGCCAAAGTTCAAGGAAACCGAAAAACTGCCTTGTGAGACCGTCCCATAGATTGGTCAGACCGTCCCACAGATTGGTCGAACCGTCCCATAGGACAGTTGAATTTTCTGAAAGTTTGTTGGACAGATTTGTTGTCTGTCGCATGGTCCGACACTTCTGAAGGGCGGTCCGACAGACGAAGCGGCGCAAATTTTTCTTACGCAAATCAAGTCGGTGCTCGGTTGTCTCTATAAATGGAGGGTTTTTTTACACTTCTAATTCATCCTAGAAGCATCTAAGAATGTGGGGAGCAAGGAGTTCAAGAGCAAGGAGACTCCGGGCCATCCTTCTTATAGTTTTTTTCTCTTTTAGTTCTAATTCTTAGGTTTTTATGTTTTTCATAGCTATGCTTAGCTAATCTCTCAGCTAGGGCTAAGAGGCGATATTTCTAGTTTGTTTTTAATGTTCTAATTCAGTTTGATTTCGAATTTTGGTTCTAATGGTGAACTATGCATTGATTAGTTTGAATAAAGTTGATAGTTTTAAACAATTCTAAAGGTCTCTTGTGATTGAAGATACATGGGATGTTTATGAGTTTCTGAGATTGATCATAATAATTTATGGAGTTTTGATTTGTGGAAACCCTAAAATTAATCGTGATACGGTGAATGCTTTGAGTTCTCCATGAGTTGAAATAGTGGATTTTTAATTAGAACTAATCTAATGAAGTTCATAATCTGATTTGTTCTGATTTAATGAGAATAATTCATTGAATTGAGTTTGAATGAAGTTCTAGTCTTGGTTCTACTTTGATCTAGTGACAGGATAATTAGAAAGGCTAAAGTTATGATCTTACATGTTTTGTAAAGGATTGATCTGTATAATTCAGCTTATGGATTCCCTGAGACCAATAACTTGGTACTTAATGAGGGAACTTGATCAATGAATGTTTTCATTATATTGGATTGTTCAATTATGATTTAACCACTCTATTATCCGGCTGGATATGATAGGATTTCGATTCCAGTTGAGTTATCAATCAAATCAATTGAACAAGGCATTATGAATAACTAGAAGTGGATCATTGATGCTCTAGTGTTTGTTTTTCATTAGTTTTCCTTTAAATGTGAATTTATCCATCTTTAAACCAATTCCAATTTAGTTTAATTTAGTTAGTTCTAGATCCTAGTTTACCTTTAAGTGTTTGAACCTATATTCCTCCCCGTGGATCGACCTCGGTCTCATCGAGATTATTACTACATCACGACCCTACACTTGTGGTTCTGAACAGACTACTTAAGGCAGGTTTATTAACTTAACTCTTCGAAAAAAATGCTAACAATGAGGCACTATAAGATTCATGGTAGGAACAATTAACTGCTGACATTTAGAGTCTGAGAATTAATGTAGGATTTTCACTGTTTTGAAAATCAGCCCGCCTGCTATCTCAACATTTTCTTAACCATCCGCATGGCTGTTCACAACATGCCCTTGTTTAAGATTTTCCCTGAATGGAGGCAGACAACTACATATCTTAAAACAAATAATTGAGGAACACATGAAATGAAAAGGAATATAGTATATATCGTACCAATTGCTGGGGTGTAAGATGAGGACTGCAACAAAACTTCTGGTGCTCGATACCTTGCACACATAACAAAGCAAAACTTACAAAAAGTTATAGAATGATGCATTGGAAACTGTAACTTTTTTCCAATAAGCACAGAAGATACAAGAAAAGAAATGTCTGTAACTTTTTTCCAATAAGCACAGAAGATTTAAGAAAGAAATTATCTGATGTAAATAAGCAGACTCACCACCGTGTAGAAACATAATCAGTATAAGGAGGTCTGGATGTCACTTCTCTTGCCAGTCCAAAATCAGCAATTTTAATAATGTCTCCCGTCACCAGCAGATTCTCTTGATAGAGACAAAGGATATTCAGCCATAGACAAGTACATTCTAATCTCTCTCATATTAACATATGGAGAAAGGCTTTCTGCATGAACCAAAAACCACTAAATTCCAATATGGAGCATGGAATTACCAGGTTTTAAGTCCCGATGGAAGTAACCGTTTCTATGCATATAGGCAAGCCCTTGCAATACTTGAGACATAAGGCTTCGTATCTCTGCCTCTGAAAAAGGGCTTTGACGGTCTCTCATGATCTGATATAGATTATATTCCTGGGTCCATATAATACCAGAAACAATAAGAATCAAATCTGTTAACCCAACCAGAGCTTAAATCGTTAGGCTTTTTTCAGAAGCCTCTAAGCGTATATGAAACCATCTACAACAATGTCACATGACAATATCATACCCCTAACCAAAAAATTTGATTTGAACAAAAGACAAGACCCTAGAGAAGTTCTTATAGTATCCCAGGCTCGTGTGCAAGACTTAAATCAGTAATCTACATTTCTCGTTGGTACATGGGTATTAGCGACTTCCACAACTATGGGATGCAAGTACAACAGTTGGTGGAGGATTAAGCTTTCAATAAGAAGGTGGGGTTAGACACAAAATTCACAATCATAACAAAAACCAGAAGGGCCTATTAAAGTCTATAGGTGCCAATGTGCAAGATAACCAAGGATGTGGCTTTGACAAGTCCAAACATCAAGGTTCAAGACCATCTAATAGTTTACAAAAGAACCAAATCTGAGCACTGCTTCAAGAAAGTTGGATGAGAAAAATCACAGTAATGACCACAGGAAGCAGAAGAAAAAAAAAATCAAGGAAAAGTTTACTGTATATATCTGGACAAATGGCATGGGCACCCCAAGCATACAAGGGACGTAAACAGTCTGGCATGGTAAACGTCAACTATCTAGACCTGGGGACACTTCCTTACAAAAGTAAATATTCTTTACTTTCAAATAAATTGATAAATAAAGTAAAAAAGAAAACAAATAAACGAGGCAATTAGGAAAGGACAATTACATAGCTCCGAATTACTAGAAATCCAAACTAATGAACAATTGATCAAGAAAACATTAAAAAAAATTCTGCAATAATCATCTAAACAAATATAGTTTGGATGACCTATAAAAGATCAAAAAAGTGAGAAGTACAACAAAGCTTGTGACTTTTTTTTTATCTCATGGCACGATGATGAAATGAACCAAAATTTATAGACCTTATGAATAGCCTATTCAACAACAAGAGAGTTAAGGAAAAAGGCAAGCTTGAGGGCTAGAAGTGACAAATCTTTGGCTTGAAAAGGAAACTTACATGGAATGGCCCAGCTAGGTGGAATAGCTGAGCCAGAAAAATAAATAAATAAAATAGATAAATAGATATAACTGAGTGGAAAAAGGAATACTTTTTTAAGTATGATCTGATCCTAATATGTATAAGGGGATCAAACTGATTCCTGCATCATGCATTTGATCTCCTGTTTCAGTTAAGAGGGATCATGGAAAGAACAGGTTCAAAATCACGATTGGTTCCTTTTTCAAATCCTGCAGCAGATGCACAGGCCCTTCCCGCATGCCACAGATGACCCATGAATAGGAAGAATCCTAGAAAAAAATGAGAGATAGCTAACCAATTGCTAGGAAAGACATAATTAACCGCATTGATCTCGGTAGCTACGCCATCCATGGAATTTAAAGAACCTAAAGGAGCATGAATCATATATTCCACCGAACGTCGTTCTTGCCAAGGTTGTGTCTTTTTTCAGCCTACTCAGCCGATAATATCATCAATAACCAAAAGCGCAGGGAAACATGGGAAATAGTGGATTTTTTCACTGAAACTTCAGGAGATGCTAAAATACGCATATTTTCATATTTAGGAATATATAAAAAAAAATTGCATAAAGCATGCGTACATAATAAGTTTCCATTTAATGGGAGCCTAAAAGCATGTGCCGGCATAAGAAACCAGTCCAACCATCCCATCCATGCCATCTATCCATCACCATCTACTAGTTTACAAAAGAACCAAATCTGAACAATGCTTCAAGCAAGTTGGATGAGAAAAATCACGGTAATGACCACAGGAAGCAGAAACAAAAAAAAAAAAAAAAAAAAATCAAGGAAAAGTTTACTACTGTATATATCTGGACAAGTGGCATGGGCACCCCGAGCGTACGAGGGTTGTAAACAGTCTGGGGCATGGTAAACGTCAACTGTCTAGACATGGGGACACTTCCATACGAAAGTAAATATTCTTTACTTTCAAATAAATTGATAAATAAAGTAAAAAAGAAAACAAATCAATGAAAACAAAAAAAAAGGCAATTAGGAAAGGACAATTGCATAGTTCCCAATTACTAGGTATCCAAACAATTGATCAAGAAAACATTAAAAAAGAAAAAAAAGATCCCGCAGTAATCATCTAAACAAATAATAGTTTGGATGATCTATAAAAGATCATAAAAGCGAGAAGTACAACAAAGCTTGTGACTTTTTTCTTATCTCATGGTACAATAATGAAATGAACCAAAATTTATAGACCTAACAAATAGTCTATTCAACAACAAGAGAGTCAAGGAAAAAGGCAAGATCAAGGGCGAAAAGTAAGAAATCTTTTGCTTGAAAAGGAAACTCACATGACCCAAAAAAAAAAGTCAGAAAAAAAATATATATATACTTTATGAAGAATATGTTTAACACTTCAATGTATCCAACATACGATACCTTCTCGTAACATCATTAGGACACTTTATCGATTAAGATTTTGAAGTATAATGTCACATCCAGGCAATGTTCGATCATATTATCAATAATATCGACAATATTATCGATATCCCCAGGTCAGCGATACCGAAACAGCTGAAAGTATAAAAATTTCCAAATATCGTCAATACTTTCAATATATTAGTGATACTTGGCAATATTATCAATATCAATGATACTATGAGAAGAATTCCTTGTAAAAGTTCCCTGGCATTGGCAATACCATCAATAATATCCCCAATAGCGGCAATAATAACCCGACACCAGGGAAACATCTTTAAGTCGGCGAAAATTGCCAGAAATTTGAGAAATTTTCCAAAAACCTTAAAAAATCTCCTTCTTTTATTTTGTCCCTCGAGTGATTTCGATCACTCTTGATTCTGGATTTGGGTAAAAATCTCCACTCAAAACTAAGGCGGGCCAGAACTCAAAAGCGACAAGTCCATAGAAACTTCATTTTTTTTTTTCAAACGTTGGCATGGATTGCAATGGAAATTCATGTCTATGCATGATTCTTATGCAGTGACATGGATATGTTGCAAAAAATGAAAGAAATTGGGAATATCCTAATTTTTCCATTTTTATATTGGAAAATGTATTCTTCAATATTAACTAATGTGGAAATCCTATATATTAATGAGTGTGTTGGCCAATCTATCGTTTGACTTCATTTTTTTTTTTTTTACAAAGTTTTCTGACAACACATGGTTAAGACCCTATAAAATGTAAACTTATTTGTATAGTTGTTATTTTCAATATTTTGATTCATACATACATAAACAATAAACATGTGTTTTTTGACATCTCCTAAAGTTTCACTGAAAAATTCCACCTTTTTCCCAATGCTTCCCTCAGACGGCAATATTTTTCGGAGTATCAGCGATAATATCAACAATACCGACACATGTTTCTGTATCCTCAATCATCAATACATTAACGATACCAATACTCTGAACACTGCATCCAGGCATGTTAGAGAGTCCCCAGCTGTCAGCAAGGCAAAAAAACCCGAAAAACAGAAGTGCCCACATAACATTGCTGATAAGCTCGGCCAACCTGGCTGACTTTTTTATTGATCAGTTTTTGAACCATTGGCCCTCTTCTATTTCAAACTTAAGGCAGAAGACAAGACAATATGAACTTCTGAAGACTTTAGATGAACACCACAACTTTATAAGAAGAAGGTAAAAGTACTTCGTTGTTTTTTGGTGGTGGTGATGGGGGGGGGCAATGGATTTTTTTTTTTTTTTTGAAAGGTCAGTTGAGGCAATGGATAAGATGGTCCTATACAAATACAGGGCTTAAGCACCCTTAACGAGAGTATCTGCAATACAATTAGCCTCACTAGGATCATGAGTAAACAAATTTCTGAAGGGCAAGCTTTAGACAAATTGTATCATTAATTAAATATCAATTTGATCATGGAAACTGATAAAATCTACATTCGCTTGCAATTTTCCTTTTGTTTGATTTTCCTGCATTCCCCAGATGACACTAATACTATGCAAGGAGTCCAAATTAGAAATTGAGTTTTGGCATAACCAATACAATGAATCAAAGCTTCCAAAAGAAAATAGACAATGAATACAAAAACTCAAAGTCCTCACCATGTATTCAAATATGAAGAAAAGCTCATGGTTTTCCCTAACGACCTCTTTCAACTTGACAATATTGGGATGATTCAATTTACAAAGGGACTGCAAAAGAAACAATGTACTTTTAGATTAATTGCAGAAGAAACATTGTATTATATTAAGAACAAGGGAAGGAACACCAGGTCTGCAGAGTTATTGGTAAAGCCTGCATTCTGTTACCAAGGGCCTATTTGGAGTTGCCTTTGGCTTGTCTAGATATGAAATCTACCAAGCCCATACACGTGTGCAATGCAACTCATGTACATACCCAACGTTTGCCATCATGGGACGTAGTCACGTAGGTCAGACATCCAATCCATTCATTAGAAAGGCACCACTATATTGATGCTCTAGCCCAAGAATTACGTTGATCCACTGATCAGGTTGGCTACAATTTGCAAAACAGGATGCTCGTCAAATTCTCATGTTTTACTTAATTACGATTTTGAGAGTAAGTTTGAGTTTATAACGCCATTCACCCGAAAGCTATTCAATAGTGTTCCACTCATTCCAAACATTCTCGATGCGTTTGATGTACGGCTCTAAAACACTTGGCTTAAGTTTTCTAACCCAACCACTTGTTTCCAATATTAGTGCCCCGCCTTTTGAGTGGACCAAATTAATTTTAGGGAAAACATGGTCAGACCTACGTGCCATGATGGCACATGCGTGGAGGTGTATGGCTCTACGCTCATGTGCAACTAACAAACCTTCCAACAAGGGAGAGGTCTTCAATTTTATGAGTGCTTTACGTGAGTTTGTAGAAGTGGAAACAACTGTAGGAAAAGGGGGCAAGGAGTGATAAAAAACGCAAATTTGGAAATTTGTTTTTCTAAAATTTGTTAATTAGGTGGGTAACCAAACACACTTAAAGCCTAAAAAATTGATTTTCAAAATGAAAAAAAAAAAGAGAAAAAAAATGCTTTTTTCTAGCAAAGGCTTTGCTAGAAAAAAAGCATTTTTTTCCTCTTGTTTTTCATTTTGAAAATCAATTTTTTAGGAGGTGGCATAAAAATGGTATCCAGTAATAAGTAACATACCTTGACTTCACGCAGATTCATGCACTCTTCCCAAGAGTAAAACTTCCTCTTCATTTTCTTGATAGCAACCTATGATCAATATGCAAGTAAAACTTCCGACCTTTGTCATGATTAAAAAGGAAAGAAAAATCCCTCCAACCTTTGGAAGGAAAGGAATTTCAATGATAGCTAACAGTTAGGAGGTGGCATAATCTATTTAAACATAGAGAATTACATAAATGTTAAGTAGAGAAAAGTCTACACAATATCAGATCATTCACTATGTTTGCCTTTACTATTCAATAATTGTTTCATAATTATCACTAACCAATATCAAATATCAGCACTTCAAATATTATATATGCATGAATTGTTAATACAATATAGAGCACAGTCATATGGCATACTTTCAAGGTGTTTTACATGCTGGGACAGAAGGCTTATACAACGCAGTTTCTGTTTTGATTTTGTGCAAGTGGGGGAAAGTGGGATCCACGGTTCATCCAAGCTGAAGTTGTTCCCAGCATGCCAACGTGTATCCATTGAATTTCGCCACCAATTTTACCCTCCGATCATCGCTAATTTCCATATAAACAAAGAACCTACCTATGACCACCAACCAATCCAATCAAGGAATTCCTCGATGTGGACTATTCAATTTGAGTAAATCCGCTTTTTTGTGGGTAAATCAAAATTTTATTAAAGGAAAAACATATAGAACAAGCAATGGGCTCAATAGGAAAGGCCCCAACCAACTCCAAACAAAACACACAACAACAAGACACTGGAAGCCAAAGAAAAATCAGCGCCATGTTCATATTCTATCCTCCATCATTCCATGTGAAGAATAGGCATGAGAGCACCCCTCTTGGAAGGATCCCCCCCCCCCCCCCCCCCCCCCCCCCCCCCCCCCTCATCATTTGCCTCTCTAAGCACATGCACAATGGGCACTGATGATCACATAGATAGAAAACTTCCTTCCACAGGTCAGCCACCCCTACATGGGCTCACTTTAGACTTAGCCAATGAAATTTTATCAAGTGAATCCCCTTCAATGTCCACTGGGAAAAGATTGAACTGCAACGCTGCTTTCATGGCTTGCAAAAGGGCAGCAGCTTCCGCAACACTGGAGTCCTTCAGGAAAATCCACTTTAACTTAAAATTCTCAAGCACAGCCCACTCAGTGATCACCATCCACTAGTCCACACTGATGACCATGTGGTTGGTGCTCAATTTCCTCCTCGCCACTCGACTCACCAAAGAGAGTTCCCAGATATGGAGGTTGATGGGTTGGGCCAAGGATCGAGATCGAATCACCAGGGCTATGCAAGCTATCATGCCCATGTTTCTAACTAACTGCCCCAACAAAGTCCAAATCTCATTAGTAGGCCACTGAAGCTGTTGAAATTACATTTGCGTCACGTGCTACTGGAATACTCCCATGATCACCATCTTGCAGATGATTCACTCTTCCAGCTCCATTTCCACCTTGTTCACCCATTGAATTGCTGTAGAAAATTTTCCAGATTGACCATTGGATCTACAAACAAATACCTCTGGATCAACTAAAGTCTAGAAGTAATCATGGCCCTAAGATATTGAAAGGAACTGCTCTGATACCACTTGACACAGTACACAATTTAGTGGTAAAGATAATGATGATTTAGTGAAAGGAAAATCAAAGAGATCAATAAAATACATTGCATACTGAACTATATCTCTAGAGATAAACAACAAGAACAAAAAACACTCTCACTCAAAAAAAAAAAAAAAAAAACTCTTCCTCTCTTCATACGTAAGCTTTTATAAGAAGCCCCTTACAGTTCAATTAAAAAAAAAAAAAAAAAGGCAAGTCCAATGAGGACTCTTAAAATAAAAGATAATACTAAATAACCAACTACAGAAACAAAATAAATTATACAACAAACCTTATTTACGTGAGGAAAAGTTCCTACAATTTCTCGAAAACCAACTCATGATGAGTCCTATAGTACTATGCCACTTCACACATGCACGCTCTCCCATGAAACCATTTATGGGGGTTTGAGACTCGCATGGCTGGAAACTCACCCAAATTATCTCCCTCCATTGCATGGCATTAGCCCTCGTGCACAAACGAATACTAACAATGGAGATGTATACCATAAGACTTCAACGCTTGTGACATCACCCTTTTCGAGGGATTTGATTTTATGCAATTATGGCAGCGGGCCACCCAATTCAACATCACATTGGATCCCCTATCAATAGACCTTGATGATTTATTATATTTTATTTTGTGGAAAAAAAAATGTCAGAAAATTACGTTGTTGTCAGAAAATATTTATGTATGGCCTCTTCAAAAATGCATTCTGACTTACTCTTTATGTTTCTCATTATGTTTCTTTGTTTCATTTTGTACACATTCATCAGAATATATTCACAGAGTAAATGAGAACAGAGGGAATCCAGACCTATCAATATTGTTCTCTTAGTTCTAAAGCATTATATCGTGCACAGAACATACACATGCAAGTATGCACGAGATCTGGACCTTTCATCTGTCGGGGCCTAACATGGCTAGGGATATCAAAAAAATTGAACCAGTCAAGTAATTCTAACAACCCATTGAAGATTCTTTTACAAATGGGTGGCCAGAAAAAGGTCCAACCAACAGTCAAGCATTCAATGGACAAGATCCTCTATTGATGGCTAGGATCATCTGAATGGTGATTTTTGCAGCAGGCATATCAAGTTCCGAAGTAAAGCACAAAAGATGAATCGTCTGGATCTCTTAAATGTGTCCCACATCTAATAAGATTGAGTGCATAGCTGACTTATATACATTTAGCATTGGATACTTTCTAAAATAAATAGGACTTTGGTTAGAGTAACAATTGCTGGTTGAGTCTCTTGATTATCATTCCTGCAGCTTGCCAGCCAAAAAAGAATCAAGGAAACAGAATCAAAGTTTTTGTGTGGCTTTTTTATATCAAGGTGCATGGTTTGAATTTTATGAAGCAACAGGAACAAAAATAATATGAAGGTCATTGTAAGAGGTCTTGTAACGCCCTGTAAAATTGCTTTTTCTAAGATCTGAACGCACACTTGGGCTCGTCCTACATACGTCACCTTAAGTTGAATAATTGACCACTTTTAGCGTAGAAGAACCATAGCTGCATTGAATAGAACTTTGACACACTCGTAGGAGGCCGTTTCACCGCCCGTTCCAAGACCGATGAACCCGAAACTCGAATAGGACAACCCCCAAACCGGGCTTAACACTCTTAGATGGGCATCATGCCGGAATCGGCACCCAAAACCGCGAGGTTGCGATGTCCTGCAGGTGCACGCACAGGCGCAAGTACACTCACACCAACACTAACTAGAGCAATCATTACTAGAATCACATTTTCTAAGGTGGGCCACTAGGACCCTTGCATGTTGATGAAACTTAGAGCCTAGGGTCTAAATATAACATCTAACCTGTCCCCAAAGCCGTGACTCCGATCGATGATCGGTGACCGTCAAACAGACTTCTCCCCACAACTTCTCCCCGCATCCAATAAACGTTGCATCCGAATTGCACCAAATCGCAACCGTAAGTAGATCTCACCATGGGGAAGCCGTCCAATGGATTAGATTGGGCCGGATGGGCCGGTTGGGCCCCACATGATCAAAACAAGCCCAAAAAGGCCATTTTAATGTGACTAAAAGTACTAGGGTCATTTTCCACAATTGACCCAACCCAGATAAGCCCTTTTCCAGCCCTCTTTCTCATTTCTCCAACAAAAATCTGAGGGAGAAGTTGGGAGAGAGATTACGAGAAGTGTAGAAAAGAGGGAAGAGAGTGTTGGAGGTGAAATCTCACCTTGCGTGTCTCCCCCTCGGTCTCCTATCGTCCCTTACGACTCCATTGACGCCAATCTCCACCACTAACTCGTTCCACCAGGCCCTAAAGGTGAGTAAGAAATTATTTCTCCAAAATCTAGCAACTCTCATAGATCATGGTGGAGCGTAGTAACCATTGAGCCCGTAGTGACCATTGAGCACAGGGTTGTTCGAGCGGCCCTATCAAATACCCGGCCGATTGTTTCGTGCCAGCGCCCCGCTTGAACGACCCGGGCATTATTGTTAATTTGAATAACAAGCCCACACTTCTTAATTAATTATTTATATTAATGGTTGGGTGACGACCCTTCTGCTTTGGCTTGGGCGTGGCTGACGAGCCACTGTCTAACCATACTTAGATCGAGGGGTTACTGGCGATGAGATGCATTCACCACGCAGGAGGCCAGATGGTCCCAGATTAACCTGGTGATAGAACAATTGTACGGTGATTTCGCTAATCGGCTGGATGCTAAACCGGAATAACTAATAACTCGGCTAATCATACATGGTTCGGCATGGCATGCATTGTCTGTGCGAGTGAGGTGGTGATGCCACTCACTGGCCGCTGTAATAAAAAACCGGTGTTCGGGCATGCATTTGCACTTCATGCATTCATGCATTAAGATTATAAGATGTGGTTGTGCGAGTGATGGAATGGTGCCCCATTCACTGGCGGCTTCAGTCTGTGCAGGTGAGTGGTGGTGCCACTAACTGTCGGCTATGACTAGAACGATTCTATGTATATGCTTTTTGTGCCTGGGCTAAGTTGGCCTTGCCTCTATGACCTCAGATTAACAGTCTTTGATACGAGTTCCAGCCTAAAAGCTTATGTAAGGCTAGTGGAACCTCCATTCCCCAAGTTGACATAACTGTAATGGGTGGCTTAACACCAAATATCCCATATTTAATGCATCATATTTTTACAACTCTGCAAGTGCAATGAGAAGCAAAACTAGATAAGCTAAAGTGAAGACTACAAAGTAGATATTGTTGACCTAGCAGCATAGCTGATGCTATTGGAGCTAGAGCTAGACACAACTCGACTTTACTCATTCGGATTGACTTGGATCGACTCAATAAAACTCTGTTCGAACAGAAAGTCTTCATGTTTGAACACACAGGGTCTGTTCGGAAAAAAATTCGAGTCGGTTTCAATAACAGCCCTGTTCGACTCGAACTCGAACTTGACTCGAATATTGACCGACTCGACTCGACTCGTGCGTTGGACTCGGTTACACACACACACACACACACACACACACACACACACACAGAGAGGGAGGGAGGGAGAGAGAGGGTTGGATTACAAATAAACATGACCGTGGGCCTTAGGAAGGTTTCAATGGTGGACATCATTCTCCTCATTGTTTCTTGTGGTGTGGTCCACTTGAGCTTTGTATCTGCCTCATTTTTTGTTTAATGCCTCAAATTGAGATGTACAAATGGATGGACAGAGTGGATAAAAGAAATACATCATGACGGGACCCACAGAGCTTTGAACAATCAAGGGTTCACTTCAGTCTTTACTCTTCCCTCTTCAGGCGAGCAAAAGTATGAACATTAACTATCTATGTTATAGTTTTTTATTTAGTTAGTTAAAAACTTTAAACCTTGTGATTTGTCATTTGTGATATGTAATTTGTGAACAAATCAATATTCACTATTTAGTAGTAGAAAAAAAAAATTCAAGCGAAAAAAAGCTAAATTGTTCGAACTTGTTCGAACTCGTAAAAATTGTCTGAAATCCATATGTTCGAACATGTTTGAACATGATTGGGCCAGACCAAACCAAGTTTGAACAGAGCCACCCTCTTCGAATGTTTGTTCGAACATTGTTCGAACACACCCACTCAAGCAACTGAAAGATCCGATCTGGTCCATGTTTGACTCAGATCGGATCATTGCCCACCTCTAATTGGAGCGAGGAGCTGAAGTTTATTTAGATAAGCTAAAGTGAAGACTAGTCATCAGTAAGGTAAATAAAATTTTCCCTTCCTAGAAGAATTGTTGTTTTCCCCAAAGAATTTTCATATTAAAGTGTATTTGATGGTCACTCAGGATAGGGAAGTGAGCCACTTATCTAATAGGTTTGGTAAACTATGAAATTTTTACAAGCACACAAAATTCTCTTCTTTCTATGGATATGCATGCATATAATGCTCTACTCTAGTGTCAACAATACATAACTCAAATATATGTGGAGTCCGTGGATCTCCGTCTGTCTGCTATGTTTGGATGCTAAGGAATCCATGGATCACCTCTTCATTCACTGTTCCTTCTCCGGGGTGGTGTGGTCCGACATCTTGCAGTCTGCAAGTATTTCCTGGGTGATGCCTTCTTCGATCGATAGTCTCTTCCGTGCCTGCCTGGTTGCCTTAAGTTGTTTGGGGGCTGGGTTTCTGGGTGGGGGTTGTATTTTTCCTTCTGTTTTGTTTTCTTGTGTTTTTGTTGTTTTCTCTTTCTTTCGGCCTTTGGCCTTAATAAAATTACATCATCTTTCAAAATATATACTATGTATATAACTCAAATGTAACATAGACGAAGAACATATATTTTCTCACGAGGCAATAAACAGATTGCACGGAATCTAATTTTACTCAAGAAGAAAACATATAATGATAATTTCAAAAAACATTTTATGCTCAGTTATAGACAGGCCAGGGGACAATTAATCTTAACTTAGACTCTTGGCGTTGAGCAGCAAGATAGTTCCTAGTAAACGTACAGCATAGACAGCACTGAGTAAATCTTAACATTTTAGCCCTTATAGGGTACATTAAGAAAGGTTTAGCCAAAAGCCCCTACATTTACAAATCTTATCCAAAATCAACAAGAAATTAGGCTGCAGTTTTATGTCCAACTGCCAAACCAGGATAAGCCTTCAAAAGTTTCTCATAAAGGACGTTATTACTCACAATCTCGTTGGCTTCTAGATTGACTGCCTTATACACGCTTCCACAAGTTCCATCTCCAAGCTCTCTCATAGCTTTGTATCTGCAGCCCAATTGCACATCAAGAAGCACACTTTAAACCCGCATCAATGCAAAGGTGAGAAAGTTAGAATTTTCCCAACACTGCAGCAACTCACCTTTCCATTGTTAGAATTGTACCCAGTGATAAGGTTAGCAGTGTCCCAATGAACTTTGAAAAAAGGCTTCTACACTGGCATTGCAGTGTCTTTCAGTTTCACTTGCTTGTAAGTAGATATTACTGGTGAATGGTGGTATGAAATACAAAATGTTGTAAAAAGCCCACTTCTCATGATATGAGTGATTAAGCATCACCCAGAAGATGATCGACATGCTTAAGTGCAGCCTCTATTAGCTACAATCAACAGATATCATCTAAAAACAACCAATGGTGTTTGTGGCAGCTCTGGCACAACTCCAGCTGGAGAACTGTCAAACTGAATCTGAAGAAAATCCCAAACAGTGATGAACATCTGCTCCATTTACCTCAGATATTGCCCAGCTGTCAGAAACTGGAGCAAGTTAGCTAGAAATGAGGAAAAAGAGTCAGTAGAAATCCAAGTTGAAGGCTTCGGTAAATGAAGAGTAGGATGTAACAATAGAAAGTAGGTGTAACAAGTCATCTTTGGTAAATAAGAAACAATATCCCCAGGTCTGCATTGACAATGCAGATCTAAATGACCAAGAGCATACAAATTTCGCTTTGGATCATTCAAAAATCATATTTGACCACCCCTGGCATGTTTGAAACACTCATTACAAGGAATGGAACAAAATTGCTAAGCTAACTGTTTGAATCATGGTATGAGAACTTGACTCAAGCCGTTGACTTCACCAAAACTAAATCTGAAAGCAAATATGCATAGCACGACTTACAAAGACTTCAACAAGACTCATTCTCGAACATAAAGAAAAGATTTCTTTGCAAACAAAAGAAACAAAAGGGGGGCTTTACTTTTTTTTTTTGAAAGGTGATAATGTTTATTACCTTTCAAAAAAAGGAAAGGGGAGGGGGGGGGGGGGGGGGGGGGGGGGGGGTTCTTTTGTTAAAAATGTTAACATTTTTATTATATTTTAGAATTTGACTTCTTGATACTCAATATTCTTCCTAGTCGAGTTGAGTCAATTTTCAAATCGAGTCATGTTTTTGGGTTTTAAAAGCATGGTTTGAATTGAGTAAATTTTCTCTTTTCTTTCATTTTTTTCTCATAGAAGCATATAATAAAATAATTTATTATCCTTTTGCCATAGAATTCAAGATGGGTGGAAGAAATGGAGACATGCCTTTGGAGTTTTATGTGATCGTCATGTACAACTCAAACTGAAAAGAAATATAGCATGCCCATAAGACCAGCCATGCTTTATGGGGCAGAATGTTGGGCAGTTAAGGAACAACAACATGCCCTATAAGATGAGTGTAGCCGAAAGGAGGATGTTGAGACGGACTAATGGCAAGATGAGGAAGGATAAAATTAGAATGAATGCATTCAAGGGAACTTAGGAGCAGCACCAATAGATAATAAGATGAGGGAAACTAGACTTAGATGGTTTTGGTCATGTGCAACAAAGACCAAGAACCACGCTAGTTAGGCGTGAGTTGGTACAAGTTGAAGGCTCTAAAATGGCAAGGGGTAAGCCCAAAAGGACATGGGTGGAGTAAGAAAAGACATGATAAGCTATGGTCTAACTGAAGGTATGGCCCCTGATAGAGTGGAATGGCGGAATAGGATTTGTGTAGCTGACCCTAATTAATTGGATGATGATGATGATGAATTAATTATCCTTATGTTTCATCTCCCTTGGATAGGTTTTATAGGGATTTTATGGGTTTCCCAACAAAATTGGGGGATGTTTGAAATATAATATTTCTAGTGAACCTTAGTAATCTTTCCTTTAAAAGGATTGTTTATTTGGGGGAACAATCGTTCCTAATTGTATTACACACCTTGTAATCTATGATTTTTCTAGATTGACTAGAGTGATAGAGTATTCAATGAAGGCATTGCATTTCGTGGACTAGGGTTGAATTAAAGGCCTACCATAGTCTACAATACTAATCGAAGTGTATTTTTTAACTTATTCGGATGGTTAAAGGACAATGCCCCACCTTGGTGATGGCATCCTATTTCTGGAAAACCAACACTTGTTCCTCTTGGTGGCCTAATTCAACGTTCTCATTGCAGAGAAAATCTAAGAGCTTTTTTTTTTTTTTTTTTCCGAGAGGTAACTGAAAATTTATTTAAAAAGCCTGCAAGAAGACGGGAAAAGAACACAACATAGCCGAAAGGCTAGAACAAAAAAAAAAGATCAGCAGGCTGCGCTGCTTGAACATAAGGAGCCCACTCCGAAACAGCACAATTGACAGTGTGAATAACCCTATCAACTGAAGAGCTCCTGTTTTGGAAATGCAGACTGTTAAGGTCCTTCCATATGAACCAGAATATTCCCATAATAACAAGCTGCCAAACCACATTACGAGACTTGCCTACAACCCCTCTAAGCGAAGCCCACAAGAGGAGGTCCACTTAATTCGGCAATTTGTTATATGGTAGCATTTCTTATAGAAATGCATCTTATTCTGCTAGCCTTGAAGTTTGATTCTTATTTCTTACTGAAAGCACATGAAATTCATCCGATAGAGATTGATAACAGGAAACTGAAAAGGCCCCAAATTTCTGTATTAACTGGAAGCCTGAATGTCTTGACATTCGCTGCCTCCCTCATAGGGGCCTTTGGTATTTTTGGCTTTAGGCCCTTCGTTTTCATATTTCATCATCATCATAACCACCGCAGCAAAGCCTTGCCCCACCATTATATCCTCTTTATTTTATTAAAATCTTATTTTCACAACATCACACAAAAAAGAAATCAAATGAACCTTATGCTTCTCGGCCACATTATTTCACAAGAAGCATTCGGGGGGGGGGGGGGGGGGGGGGGCCTTCAGATCCATGCAAACACAGCTCAAATGATCCAAGATATTTAATAGATTAGAAAATGACTTGAAATTAGGTTATGAATGCTCTTTGAATTGGAAGCAATTGTGTGCATATCTAGTACTAGAGAAATTCAACAAGTTCTTCAAATTTGTAACTGGCAGACCAAGAAATATTTTTTTTAAGAAACAGGGTAGATCCTTATATTTTTTGTCTGGAGCAAGTCTAGGATTTTGGCCTAAGAATTATCTCAACATGACAAGGTGCATTCCTAAAAGCAAGACATGAGATATGGCACTAGTTGCTTTTGAACACATGTGACCAAGGCATTCTCCTCCACCATGCAACAGACTTTCTATCCCTGTCCCGACCTTTTCATTATTCTATAAAATGAAGTGGTACTTGCATAAAATTCTTTGTTTTTTTTTTTTTTTTTATATGGCACCAAACATGTCGCTGTGAGCTGTTACAGTCAATATATAATGGCAAGGAATCAAACACTTCATTCACAAGCTTTCACTGTCAGGAAATGAATCAAACTGCTATAAAATGATCATGTAAGCAACCTTGTAATCTCAGAACACATTCAAGAGAACCTGGTTCCCCAGTAAAGAATTCTCAGGCAGAAGGTAAATGAATGCGTTGAGTTGACTGATAGAGAGCTGAATAATAAATAGAACAAGAACCTATAGACATCTCAGAAGTAATGTCTCTCCAACGAACAATGCCTCAACAATTCCAACCCCTGTCTCATTCCTAACAATAGAATGTATGTAATAACCTAATATAGATGTCTTCTTTCTTTTTCTTTTCTTTCTTTTTTGACAATGAACATCATAGATATCAAATTCTAACCCATACAGAGCTGAATAATACATAGAACAAGAACCTATACACATCTCAGAAGTAATGTCTCTCCAACGAACAAATCCAATCTGTCCCATTCCTAAGAATAGTGTATTTAATAATCTAATATAGATGTCGTTTTTTCTTTTTCTTTTTCTTTTCTTTCTTTTTTGACAATGAACATCATAGATATCAAATTCTAACCCATATGAGAATGAACCTCATAGAGATATCAAATACACGCCTCTACCACCAAATCCACACATCAAACTATTTAATTTTACATCCAAGATTTGAAGTCTTGGTATTGGAGCACATATCACAGCCCCCCAAAACAATGCTGTTGCATGTCAGACAATATGCACCATGTATCATCGGTATCTACGTTAATTTTGGATGGTTTAGTGATGCATTGGCAGTAGATGCAAACATTGAACCACGTCAGGGACCAAAATCCGAAACGTATGTATCATATCATCCAAGATATCCAGGACCAATATGGAAGCAACATCCTCAATCAACAAGTTCTGTAAGCAAAATCAAAAGTATCACAGCTAGAGACATCCTTTCACAAATGACAAGTGTTAAATTGTAATCTGCGGAGCTGATAACTTGTCTAAATGATCAAACAATCATCAACTATTAATTCGGAGGAATGATCACATACAAAAGCTTACCATGCTACGATGTTTTCCCCACCAACATGTCACATGCGCAAGCGATCTCAGCCATGCAATAGTTGAGGCCTATGTGCAGATCACTTGGAGCAAAAATCAAGCTGATCATTCCTTGGGTCGTGCACATCATGGAAATCAGAAGATGATCTGACCCAACATATAGGTGCAGCCCAACCGATGAGTGGATAAGTGATTTTCACACAAGGTCCCACCAGTTGCAAGGCTCGGATCTCTTGCACATACGACACATTGGCAGGAAAAATTGTATCACGATGTTCCTCCATTAATTGATCCTACTTCTTTGTCAGACACAGACATGAAACTGCCCTTCCAACTTCTAAAGACCATAGACATGGCAAATGTGGACAAGATCCCAACCACTCATCAGGTGGCCGTGGCCCTATACGTGCAGGGTCCATAACTCAAAACCCACATTGACCGGACAAACCCTAACTATCAGAATGGCAACCTACAAATGTGGATTAAAAGACAAACAAAAAGCAAAAATAAGTAATGGACCACATTCTTCAAAGTTGTTCCATTGAAGGGTTAGGATTAGCCGTTCAGTGTAAGCTTTGAGATATGGAACATCCACAATCAAGCAAACCATACGAACACCCTGATCTCTTATACCCAACGCCCACATGACAAGTACGGTTCTCAAATATCGGCACGATTGTATACTTGACAGACACATGCACTTTTCACCTTTGCTCATATCATAAAAATCAACCCTTGAAAGCGAAAGCTGCATCGAAGACTCACTCCATTTCAGGGGGAAAAAATCACTTCAATCGGGTGATCATTCCCAATTCACAAAAAAAAAAAAAAGAAAGAAAGAAAGGAATTCGAGCTGCAGAATTCAGGAACCAATCGAAGAAAATAGAAAAAACCCTAATCAAATCACAGAAGGAAAAGACTCTAAAAAGAATCATATGGATTAGCGGATCGGAGATAGAACCAATACAAACAATAGAAATCCAAGATGCAGAATTCAAGAAAAGGAAAAGACGGAAAGAAGAAAGAAAGGGAGATGGCGATGAGACTTACTGTCCACACGATCGCTCATCAAACGATCAACGGAGAGATCGCGGCCGTTAGAAGCGATCGGAGAAGGAAAGGATGGCGGGTTTTCGATCAGCAATGCAGAGAGGACATCGAGAGAGAAGGCTGTGAGAAATCGATTTCTGGTGTCGCCATGAGAGCGGATTTGCAGAGAGAGAAGAAAACAAGGAACAGAGAGAATAAGATGGGGAGGAAAGGAAGAAAGGCGAGGACCACTATAGATGACCATATTTTTATGCATAATTACTGAATCGCCCTTTGGTTTTCTAGAAATTACGAGAATGGCAACTTAAATGACGAAAGTAACCTCGCATGTAGGGCTGTAAATGGGTCAGTGGACCCGATGGGGTACCCGGACCCAACCCATTTAGACCCGACCCATTTTTTAAATGGTACAGGTCTGGGTCCAAGAATAGACCCATTTGTTAAACGGGATTGTGTCTGGTTTCCTTTATTTTAGGCCCGGCCCGACCCGACCCGACCCGACCCGACCCGACCCAACCCAAACCCATTTAGTAAGTGGGCGGGTTTAATCTATGTTACAAGGGACCCGTCCAGACCCGGTTTTAAGCCTTGTAAAATGCTTGCATACTTGATCCAGACCCGGACCCATTAGACCCGGCCCATTTATAAATGGGTCTGGGTGGATCTCCCTCTACCAGACCCAGACCCATTTATAAATGGGTCTGATGGGCTGACTGGGACCCGACCCGGACCCGCCCATTTAGTAAAAGGGTCTGGGTCTAAAATTTGGACCCAGACCCGTTTAGTAAATGGGCGGGTCTGGTTTTGGCTAAACCCGCCCCAAACCCGACCATTTACAGCCCTACTCGCATGCCTAAGGATGCGAAATAGTTCTTGTAGTCGGAAGCTTTGTTGTTAGGCTCACACAGATTTTCATCACAAATCCACTCCGACCATCGGTTTTGCAATACCACAATGGTTAAAAAATGTATGGATTATATAGTTCTAAAATTCATATAGGCCACACCACACGAAAATTTGGGAACGGAAACGACCACCGTTGAAACCTTCCAGGAGCCGACCATGATGTTTATATGCTATCCAAACCGTTCGTAGGTTATTACCACTCAGATCAAATATCATCCTGATACAAAACTTCTGTGGTCCTCGCGAAGTTTTCAATGGTAAGCCTTTAATCCCTGCTATTTCTTGTGGTGTGGCCCAGATAAGTTTTGGATCTTCCTGAGTTTTATATTCTTGTCCTATTGTTGTTTTTAAAAACTGATGGACGGATTGGATTTATTACAAAAAACTCAGTGGACCCCACATAACTTCCGACTACAGGAACTTCCTGTGCCGCTGTGCACAGGCAACCGCGTCCGTAAAGTGAATCTCGACTCATCTGGGAATTACATAGCTGATACACGGGGTTTTAAAAGGCGTGCAACTTGGGGCCGTTGGGTCCGGTGGAGGGTCAACCCGAACCCAGCGCAACCTCAAGAGGATGCAGCCCGCAATCCTCTACAATTGACCCAACCAGACCCAAATACATGTGATTTTTTTCCAATAGGACTTAACACAACTTGAATTTGGTTAACCCAAACCCACCCAACCCAACCCAACCCAACCCAACCCAAAGGATATTGACAACTGGACACAAACTCAAGTTGGACTGGGTTTAAGTTGACCCAGACCCAAGTTGCAGCCCTAATTGTTAGTTTGTAGGAGTGGATGTGAAGAGCTGCACAGGTTTTTTGTTTGCGCATTAGATATGATGGGCCTGGGTATAGGAGTTGATTAATATAATGTCCACCGTATCAATGGATATTGGTTAGGATTTATGTATTCTTGCCTATCATACGTACAATAAATAGTTATTGTACTCCATTGTACTACAATGTATTGTACTGCCAAATATAGATGGGAGACTTGTATATATACATGATATTATCAATGGAATATATTATCCAAGTATTCAACTCTTCATGGTATCAAAGCCATTATTGTCTATCTCAAATATTTGTGTAGATCTACCAAATCAGATCTGGAATCTAAATTAGATCTACTAGAGAATTCTGTCATCCAGCAAATAGTTCGAACAGTAACATCCGTTTGAGCGCTGTGAGAGTCCAACTAAATCAGGCCATTCCAAAGATTTCTACAAGATTTGATTCCACTCTCAAGCCCATACGACAACTCATTTGAACACGAGATCTGCTGCAAGAGATCGAGCTTCCACAACATCCTTCTCCACAAGATCCGCTCAAAACTCCATCCGACCCGAGACAATATCTAACCAACTTGAGGAGTAGCATCGTCCTTATGAGTTGTCCTTCGTACGGACATGAATTCTCATCTTTGATTATTCACAATGGTTGCATCTTCTACCTTTCCTAACATTGCTCAGTTAGCGAGCATTAAACTGAATTCCAACAACTAACTTCTCTGGATATCACGGTTTCTTCCTATTCTCAAAAGTAATGGTCTATTCGGCCTGGTTGATGGCTCAGATCCCTGTCCTCCTGAATATATCTCAGTTTCAAAGGAAAATTCTACTTCCACCAAGGTGATAAATGATGATTGTCTTGCTTGGCTCAAGCGAGATCAAGCTCTTCTCAGTTGGATCAATGCTACATTAACCGAAGGCATCCTAGTTCAAGTTGTCGGCTTATCTTTCTCCCGCTCAGCTTGGATTACACTTGAACAACTATTTTTATCTCAATCACATGCTCAAGTCATGCATTTTCGCCGGTAGCTGTAAACAACAACAAAAGGCTCCACTCCTACCATAGAACATTTGCAAAAATTTAAAACCACTGCTGATAGACTTGCAGCAATTGGTAAACCAGTCGGTGACTTTGAACTCATTACCTACATTCTGGAAAGCCTTAGTCCTGAATATGGACCATTTGTTACCTCTGTATCACATAAAAAACTGCCCATCACCATGATTGAACTTTATAACGCTCTCATCACAAAGGAACTTCGCTTATCAGCCTCCAACACCGACGCACCCACAACTTTCGTTGCTACTCACACCAGCAACCAGTCTACTTGTGGTTCTTCCTTAGGTAGAGGATCACTTTTTAGAGGATGCTTACGTGGGAGAGGATGTCATACACAAAGTGGTCTTCCTCGAGGACAATCTAACTCCTCGTATCCCAACAGTCACCCGACGTGCCAGATTTGCACCAAGGTTGGTCATATTGCACTGGACTGCTATCATTGATTGAATCATGCCTACCAAGGACGGGGCCCTCCTCGCTCTCTCATTGCCTTTCATGCTTCAACTTCTGCAACAACCGATGATGCATGGTACCTGGATACTAGTGCAAATCAACATCTTACCCATGATCTATCCAACCTCACTCTCCAATCAGACTACCATGGTCCTGATCGCGTTGCAGTAGGTAATGGTGCTACTCTTCCCATCTCACATCAAGGTTCTTCCATTCTTTCTACCCCTACCAACACATTTCTTTTACATAATGTTCTTCATGTTTCTAAAATTTTAAAAAATCTTCTTTCAATCCATCAGTTTAGCACTGATCATAATTGCTTTTTTTGAATTTCATCCTGATTTTTTCTATGTCAAGGACATACGCACGAGGAAGACCTTATTTCAAGGCCGGAGTAAGAATGGTCTCTATACCATCCCAGTAAATCGGAATCCCTCTTTCATCCCGTCTCTTCAAGCCTTCATTGGTAAACGTGTCACTCCCACATGCTGGCATGGTCGCTTGGGTCATCCTGCCAAGCGTACGTTACAACAACTCCTTTCTGTCAACATATTTCCCTTTAAAGGCTCCTTTCGGCATGATTCAGTCTGTAATTCGTGCCAACTTTGAAAGAGTTCACATTTTCCTTTCTCTTTATCTCCTTCTACTTCTTCTTTTCCATTAAAACTATTACATTACAATGTCTGGGGACCGTCCCCGATTGTTTCTAATAATGAATTTCAATACTATCTCTCTATTATTGATGACTTCAGTAAATTTTGCTAGTATTTTCCTTTACATCTTAAATCACAGGTATTTGATTTTTTTCCTAATTTTTAAACGGCACGTTGAAAATCATTTCAATGCTAAGATTAAAGCCGTTCAAACTGATGGGGGTGGTGAATTTACAAGTTTTCGATTTAAGACATTCTTATCTTTGCATGGCATTTCCCACAGGTTGACGGGTCCTCACACCCCAGAACAAAATGGAGTCGTTGAGCGTAAGCATCGACACATTGTCGAAATGGGTCTTTCTCTTCTTGCTTATGCTCAACTACCACATGCATTTTGGAATGAGGCATTTCAAACAACAGTTTTTTTAATAAATCATCTTCCCCAGCACATCCTTCATCACATATCTCCTTAGCAAAAAAAAATTCATCAAATGCCCAACTACACCATTTTTCGAACTTTTGGTTATGCCTGCTACCCTTATTGGCGTCCATACAATAAACACAAATTAGAATTCTGCACATCTCAATGCGTTTTCATTGGTTATAGTCAGCAATGCAAAGGGACAAATGCCTTCATGTTCCCACGGGCCGCACATATATTTCTTGGCATGTTGTCTTTGATAAATCACTTTTTCCATACCCCTCATACATTCCTCATTCGTCACCACCAACACAGGTAGTCCTTCCTCCATTGCTACCCTCCACTCCATCATCTAGCACCTTATCTCTGCCTACGTCTTCTAGAGCACCTACTCCCCCACCCACCTTAACCACACCACAACCTTCTACATCATCTCCTTCCCCAGCTTCAACTTCCCACTCAATGCTCACTCGTCTCAAGGTTGGAACCTGTAAACCCAACCCGAAATATGCCCTCGTTACTTCTTCTTTCCATACTGAACCTTCTTCCTTTACTCATGCATCAAAAGTAGCAGAATGGCGTACTGCAATGGCTAGAGAGATTGATGCCGTAATAAAACTGGTACTTGGACCTTGGTTCCTCCATATTATGGATAGAACATTGTTGGGTGTTGTTGGGTGTACAAAATCAAGCAAAAATCGAATGGCTCTATCGAGCATTATAAGGCTTGCTTATTTGCAAAAAGCTACCATCAACAACCTAGCATTGACTACACAGACACTTTCAGCCCAATAGTCAAACCTACTACCATCCGTCTTGTTTTCTCCTTGGTTGTCCAATTTCAGTGGCACATACGACAACTTAATGTACAAGTTGCATTCTTACATGGACATTTACATGAGGAGGTTTACATGACTCAGCCACCTGAATTTGTTGATCCTCAACACCCTCACTACATTTGCCACCTACAGAAAGCCATTTATGGGCTCAAACAAGCATCACGGGCCTGGTTTCACCGCTTAACGAGGTTTTTGGAGGAAGCTCACTTTGTGTCGTCATCTGCAGACACATCTTTATTCATACACAAATGGAATGGTACGATTACTTTGGTTCTCATTTATGTCAATGACATGATCATCACGGGCAACTGTCCCAAGGACATAGCTAGTCTCATCTCTCAAATGAGCACTCATTTCACTATGAAAGATCTTAGCCATTTGTCTTACTTCTTAGGTATTAAAGTCTCTCAATCACATAATTCAATGACTCTATGTCAAACCAAGTATATCACCGATCTGCTCGTTCGCTCCAACATGCATGAGGCTAAACCAGTCAAAACACCCATGGCCACTGGTTTCAAACTCTCCAGATATGAGGGTGACCCACTGCCTGACGGGATTGAATTTTGAATATTATTGGTAGCCTACAATACCTCTCCATGACCCGTCTAGATATTGCCTTCTCTGTTAATCAGGTGGCCCAATTCATGCATTCTCCCACCATTGCTCACTGGATGACTGTCAAACGGATCCTCAGATATCTGAAAGGTAGTCTTAATCATATCTTTACCTTCAATCAGACCTCCTCCCAAATAGGTCTCCATGCTTACTGTAATGCTGACCGGGTTGATAATCCTAATGATAGGCGCTTTATGACTGGTTATTGTCTACTTCTGGGACCTAATGTGATTTCTTGAACCGGAAAAAAAAAAAAAAAAAAACAACAACCTACTGTTTCACGCTCCTCTACGGAATTGGAATATCGAGCCCTTGCTCACACAACTGTAGAAATTTTATGGGTTCAGTCCATTCTTCGGGACATACATATTTTTTTGCCGACATCTCCAATATTATGGTGTGACAACCTTGGAGCATATCTCTGGCAGCCAACCCAGTCTTTCATGCTTGCACTAAACATATTAAGTTGACTACCACTTTGTTTGAGAGAAAGTCTTGCGGCATCTTCTTCGGGTCCGTTATATCTCCACATTTGACAATCCTGCAGACTTATTCACCAAGGGACTGACCTCCAGTTGATTTCACCTTCTTCTTACCAAGCTCACTGTTTGTTCCAAACCAGTTAGCTTGCGGGGGTGTAATAGCACATCCACGGTATCAATGGATGTTGTTTAAGATTTCTGTATTCTTACCTATCATACATACCATAAATAATTATAGTACTCCATTGTACTACAATGTACTGTACTGCCAAATATAGACGGGAGACTTGTATATATACATAATATTATCAATGGAATATATTATCCGAGTATTCAACTCTTCATTGATGTGATGGATCATGGTCTTTCAACTCTTGTTGCATGTCAATGGTTTAGAAGAGAAGTACAACGTCAATTTATGTTCTCCCTCAAATGAACCAAGATGGTTGCGCAGGGTTAGGGCCATGCAATAAAAGTTGTGTTTAACGGCCGTACAACAAAAGCTACCATATCTTAGAACATTTTTTGAGTAGTCAAGGTTGAGTACTATGTTTATCAAACACTCTGGAATTATTCAATTAAGGTTAGTTTGGTACATATTAGATTAAATGGTATAGAATTGCATTAGGGTTTAATTCTATTATTGTATAATAATTGCATGTCTGGAAATACCATAGTATGTTGACTGTTAAATTCCACATTTGGGATCAAATGGTTCCTTTGAAAAAAACACAGTAACTTACATTTGGTGGACCATGTAATTGCAATTGACGGGACAAATTTTACAACCAATGTTGGTCACCTGTACACATATGCAATTCAAATGTCACATGTAAAAAAGGGCATGTATGGATGGACGATGTGGATAACATACATGCATCAATGTGGAGCCCACAGATGTGGTGGATTTCAAAATCTGCCGGAAATCTAGCACTATTGGAACTAGATGATATCATACTTGGATTAATCCAATCGCTCCAATCATTTTCAAACACTTGAAGGAATTTACATAGGACCAAATGTAATTCCATCTCACCTAATCCCATGTTCCAATAAAGCAAGTAAATACTAAAATTTAATAATAAACTCCATACGAAAAAATACCCACCATTTGTTAGGTCATCTAAATTATATATATCATATCATACAACATATTACTTTATTCACAACACATCATTTGTCAAGCATGATGTAAAACATGGTAAAGAGAACTCTCAAATATACTTGAACAAATATTTTATAACTCATAGCAAATAGTTCACACACGGGATAATCTTAACCATTCAAAATAAAGTATGCAAAGTGATCTATTAAGGACATTATTTATCCATTTTTTATATTCACTAGTACAAATGACCTTAATATTAATGTATTATACATGCCAAAAACATGTACGATCATGGTACATAGATACAAGATCTTAGCCCTCCACCAGATCCAGTATAATGCTAGTCGTAGCTAGGGTTGCACATCGATTCGATCAATTCAATTTTAGATGAAATTGAAATTGGATTGATTTTAATTTTCGAAATTGAAATTGAAATTGAATTTATCTTAATTTTAAAATTTCGAATTGAAATTGAATTGACCCCATTTTTTAAAAATTAATAGATTTTCGATTCAATTTGATTCGATTTTTCACATATTGCAAATTGAAAACCTACAAGTTTTGTAAGTTTAGATTTTATAGTACCTAAAATTATAATATTAGTAGAAATACTTTTGAAAACATGCATAGTAACTAGTCCATATATGGTTTTGGAGTAAAACTTTAATCCAACGTACCGTTATGTTGCAAAGATGCCACATACTTGGTAAACATTTCAGATGTACGAAATTTTGAGAAGATCCAAATTCCATAAGGTTCATCCATTTTTTAAGACCATTTTAGATCATGAGTCCAAAAATGAAGAAGACTCAAATTTTAGGTGGACTACGCTATCGAAAACAGTGGTGATTGAATGTTATACCATTAAAAACTTTCTATGGCTCACTATGAAGTTTATATAATGCTTATTTTTCATCCAACGTGTTGATAAGTTACATAAATTTAGATAAAGTAAAAAAAAAACCAACTTAATCCAAAATTTAAGTAGCTCATTAATTGCTAATCACCACTGTTTCCTATGGTGTGGTCCACCTGAGAATTGTATTTGCTTCAGGTTTGGAATAATGTCCTATAATGATGTATAAAAATGGATGGACAAATTGGATATAAAATTCATATACCAAGGTGAGCCCTATGATAAGGATTGCATCGTCTTGGATGAGGTTAGGGCCACACCTAATGCACTCCCAAGTAGACAACATGTCGTCTAATTGTAGGCGGAGGAATTTTTACCTACACAAAGATAGGTGGGCTTACTATAATGTTTGTGAGAAATTCACCCCGTCCATTTGTTTTGTCTGGTCATATTAGGATGTGAGCAAAAAATGAGGTAGATCTAAAACTCAAGTGGGTTGGACAATAAGAAAAAGTGACAAGGGAAATGCCTATTGTTGAAACCTTATTAAGATCCACCGTTATTCTTATATGTCATCCATACCGTTCTCAAGGTCATTCCTACTGGGATGATTTGAAAATGCAAAAAATATTAGTTTGATCCAAAACTTATGTAGCCTCACGAATGTTCAATAGTGGACTTTCAATCCTCACCGTTTCCTGTCGTGCAACCCACTTGCGTTTTGGATCTACCCCATTTTTTGTCTCATGCATTAACATGTCATGGAAAAATGGATGGACGATGTGGATGTCTCACAGCATGACGGTGGGCCCTAATTAGCTTCATGTCACATTAAGCTTCTACCATAACCTCCAACATTTTGAAAATTTATTATCCAACGGCTTAAGTGAAGACATCAGTCAACCTTATGTTAAGGTTGCATGTGCTCAACCATATAATACTATTTCACACACACACACACACACACATTCAATTTGATCAATCGATTCAATTTGATTCGATCGATCGAAACCGAAAATTGAAATTGAATTTTTTCTTTAAAAAAATTGAATTAAATTGACTTTGGAAAACGATACGATTCGATTCGATCGATAAATTGATCATAAATTGAATTGTGTGCAGCCCTGGCCGTAGTTACATCGATCTTAAGATTTTCTTTAGAATTTGAAGTAGTCCAACTACGCCTCTTATAATAAATGAGACAAATTCTCTTTCAAGTAACTTAATCAAGCTCAGTCAAATGAACAAGAATTGGGTTCCTTCATACTTAAAGGATGTACTCTTCCCCGTTGTAGGTGAAGATATTTTTACACAAAAATCAAGATAATCTTAGGTAAGATATAACTTACAAATCAAATAAATGGGTAAAATATGAAATTGTCTCGTACATTAGGTAGTTATTATTGGATTTGTTCCTTAAAAATCTAATTAATGCCTTACTTAAACTATCATGAAAATTATTTCAACAAGTACAACATGAACTATGTGTATAACAATTACACTAATTTTTGACTACCTAATTTGTGAAAATATTATTCAAAACCTTAATGTCTTTAGGTGGTTATATGAGTAATGTTATAATGTGAAGGATGACTTATATTAAGTGGTGTTGTTGTATCTCGAGCAATTTGAGTTTCGAACTCACATCGGCATAGGTGTGTATTTAATTTAGCATGGTTGGATGCTAAATTATGATATCATGTGAGGAATACTCCTAAGTCTCATGTAAGAAGCATATACTTATAAGTATCATATCCAAATGTCCTTAGACCTAAGGGTTAGCCACATGTCCTGGACATATTTGCTTGCTTAGCTTTAACACTTATCGTGATTCTTGATGCTTGAGATATTATTCACATGTAGATAGGTTGGTCTAGTGGAAAACATGTAGGGTATAAATAGTCAAATAAAAAAATATACACTATACGATCTTGTTGTATATATTGTTTCACCATAGAAAACTATTTAGGTTAACAGGCCTAATTATTCATAAGCTGATGCAAATAATTTTAGGTTAAAGGTTTTAATTTAAAAGGTTTTTCAAAGGAAAACAATGTTGATTTATATTTTAAATATATGTATTTTCCTTAGGTAGTCACTTGTTAAAATCCAAAGGTGGATCTTTGTGATCACTAAGTGGGGATCATGTTTGGGACAAACCCACATGATGGTAGAGTGATGATAATTAATTATAAAGTTATAAGATGGTGTGCATACTTAGGTATGTAATTCATGTAAGAAAACATTCTCAGGTGCCTAGTGGTAGGCCATGGCCCACATGCAACTTATGTAAAAAAGTCTATTGGCCCAAGTCCATGTGCAACTTTATATAAGGAACATCTAAAGGGTCTCACTATGGCTAACAAAGGATATCCTTTTATACCTAACATGAGAAAATCATATATGAATATAAAAGTTTTATCTAATTCAAAAAAGTCTACCCAATTGTCCAATTACCTGACTTCTAATTGAATCGGATATGAATACGATACTACCATCCATATATGCTTATCTAATTATTCGAGGACATTTTCATATATAATTTACTTAGGTACTAAGATTATTAAGTAAAATTTATGTGATATAGTATACTCTCTGGCGTTGATTGATATTAATGTGGATGATGAAGTTAATATGGTCATCGTTGTTGTTGATTGACTTCTTTTTTATCAAAGCCAATAAATTTATATTCAATGCTTTAGTATTTTTAACTTGACATTAACTAATTACATTATAAGAATGTAATTATTTTTTATTACTAATTTAATAAGTGTTTATATATAATTTTTTTCAATTTTTAGGTATTTTATAATTTTATTAGATAATTAACTTATTTTAAATTATTAATTAGATATTATTTGGATATTTGATAACCTAATTTATATCTGACTTCATTATTCATATCTAGCTTATATTTGACTTCTTTGGATAGTATTTGAATTCGTATCTGTCGAATATCATATATAGGCATTATAGTATCCAAACTGTTTATAGCCTTAGGTATCACACTCAAGACTCAACCCCCCCCCCCCTCTGTAAATAAGAATTAGGGTTAGTTTTAAAGAGTAATAATAGGGTTCATTTTCTAAAAGGTATGTGAGTATAAAAACTAAAATGTTTAACTTTTGAAAGTTAGAACCATTGAATAAGAATTATAGCTTGACCATTAAGGTATAGAAAATTTTCATTTACCAGAGAGATTCTAATATAGACCTTATTCTTCATTTTCTCTTATTTGAATCGATGCACCCAATCCTTTATATACATAGTATATGATCATTCATGGGTTGAAAACCGAACAAAAATGGTATCATAGCATTTGATTTTAAAGTATAATTAAATCAATGGGAGAATTCATGGATTCTCCTTAAGGGTTTTAATTCTTATCCACTAAATGCCCACATTCTTGGAAGAGTTATTTTCATTGCTTTCTAGTTTTCATTTTCTTATTTTGTATGCCGTAAAGAATGAATGTTTTTATTTTAGAATATTTTTCATCATCATCATCTTCTTCTTGTAATTAGAATCATAATCTTTATATGTTGTATTTTTGTTTTAGAAACCTACTATGGAGGATGAATTTTTATGTTTAGGATTTAAAAAAAGATCCAAACTAAAAGATGGGTAAGTGAGGACAGTTTAAACGTGCTTAGGGATTCTAAACTCTAGTGACACCCATGAATGTTGACGTGATCTAATTAATAATGTGGAAAGACTATCCTAATGCCCTCCTTGTGTTAACGCTCTCTGTACGAATGATATATAAAGAATGACATATTTAAAGTTCTCTCTTTTTTTTAAGTTCTTTAAAATTAGAAATTTTATTTTGCGCTAGAATCTGAATGTCCTTCATATAATTAAAGGATAATAGTATTTTTGGACAATGTCACTTTTATGGTCGATGACTAAAATGATAAGATTAAAGAGTAAGAAAATTCTGAATCTAATTTGTTTTTAAAAAACGACTTTCTTTGGTGAATTTCTCGGACTAACATAACATTAGTCTTCAAGAGTCAAATTGAGGAAAAAAAAACTTCAAAGATTCTTATCTATGGTAAAGATGACTCTATCAAAATTTTAGGATTATTTGACATTTAAAAAATCTTTTTCAAAATTTTAATATTTTTAGATGCACAAAATCTTCAATGTTGTTGGAAATTGAATTTTAACTAGATTTGATCGAGTCGAAATATCGTATAATTTTTTTTTATTAAATATAAGGATGATGTGAAAATTTTGTGCGATAATTGAAATATAAGTTTTCAAAATCCAGCGCCTCCTCTTTCTATCTAAGCAACCATTTTACTTGAAGATGAAAAATGTACTTCTACAACTCATTTGAATTAAAAGTTTAGAAATATTTTTTCTAATCATAATAATTGTTGTAGTAAATTTTTAAGTAAATTAGATCATCAGAAGTTCTATTTTAGAATTTTAAAAATTTTAGATAGCGTATGTTTGCAAATTCTATTTCTGAAACTCGAATTAATTTAAAAATTCTCAAATCAGTCTTCATTATGACGAGAATATTAAATCTAAAATTTCGTATAGATATTTGAAATGTAGAAGTTAAATTAGTTGAATTTTTAGTGTTTTCGCTTCTAAAAACATAAAAAGTTAGATTTCACTTATTTTTTTGGACGCATACATTATATTAATTATTGGATAGGGGATGCATTTGACAATTGATGAGTTGGAAAAAAAATTGATTGATTATGAGAGAATTTTTAAAGAATAACGAATTCTAAAATTGAGGGCAGGGAGGCCTTATTTTTTAAAGATGGTAAAGCAAAGTATAACTCTAAACTCATATCAAAGATATTGAGGAAAATATTTAAAAGATGGAAAGGATTCTAGCAATCAAAATAAAAGTGATAAGAAGATATGGGATAATAGCAAATGAGAATGCGTTATTTTTACTATGAAAAGAAACAACTTTACTTGAAATTTAAAAGCAAAACTTGTTTGTTGAAGTAAATTTTGTCACCAAGAATTCAAAGTAAGGAAGAAGAATTAATAATAAGGTGAGACATTTTAGCAATAGTTACAATTATACCATGTGATGATTTTTATGTCTTTCTATAGAGTTAGTTTCTATGAATATTACATTAAGCATGGAATAAAATCTATTATTGAAGTTAATTCGATTTTCAAGTCCTATAAAATTGTAAATTATATAGCGGTTAATTATATGGACTACATTGTTAATTTTAATTATTCTAATCAAATGATAAGTGATGAAAGTAATTTTATACACATGCATCTGTACAATTGAAATCAAATTATCATGGCAACCGATAATACAAGGTATCTTGTAAAGCATGTTAATGATGAAAAAATTATCATAAAGTTTCTAAGTATCCCATACTATGCATGACAAAAATAGACCTTGTTATTTATCCCGTAAATAACTATATAATTATTTTTATTGAAAAATAGGTAGTATGCAATGGAGGAAATAAGACATTAAAGATGAAAGTATTAGATATTGTTAATTCAAGTCTTAACTTGAATTGAATAGTTAATATCTGAAGATATGTTTCCTGACATTTCTTATATATTCTTACAAGTGTAAAAGAAATGAGATAAAAAATTGTCTTCAAGATACAATAAACTCGTAAGTTTAAATTTAATATGAAAATTTACACCTTAAAGTATTGAACAAATTTTTAAGAGTTAACACTGATATACCTCACAAGTGATCCCAACATGACAAGTGTAAGATAACAAAGATGAGAATAGAAAATTATAAATGGATTGATCTAAGAATATTTTTTATCTCTAAACTACAATGTCCAAAATATATAAAATTTGAAGGGACACGGTGTCCTTTGTTGGAAATCCGATCAGCAGAAGCACCGAAGAAGATCAAACAATCACCACACAGCCACACAATCAATCAACACAAAAGCAGGTGAATTTTACGTGGAAAACCCTTGCGGAAAAAAATCATGGCACAAAGCGACAACTCCACTATGAATTCCAGAAGATTACAATGCTAATCTACCCTCAAACAAAATTTCAAAGATGAACAAGGCATTCTCAAACCTCACATCCTTCCTGAAAAAATATTTTTGTATCTCTTGAGGATATCCAATACCCATTATATATAACAATAATTTTGTTATGGATGGATATGACCATTTGCTTATGGTAGTTATTTTTATCTCTTTTGGATAAAGAGTTACGCAACAATAAAAAAATTGTTACCACTTGACAAAACATATAACCATCACCCATATCATGTATGACATGTGACACTAATGTTACATGTACAACCATGTAGCACACTCAAACAACATTATGGCCATAACCTTAAACACCAGTGGGTTAAACTTCTGGCTAAACATTGCTTCAGTCCTAAGTGCACCATAGTTTAGATGGATCTAAACCAAATGTCAAAAAGATTAAGCTCTTTAAACTCCTTGTGATAATGTGCATGTGCGGAGAGCAAAACATATATAATAAATACAAAAAGAGTACTTAAACATCTTTATAGCTCATGCTCCAGGACCCATGTTCCCATGGTAAAAACTTCTCTTACCATTAATCCAATTAGTATTTTAAAAAAAAGTTTTCATATATTATATATTTATTTATTTTCTAAAAATAAATATTTTATTTTTAAAATTTATTTTTCTTATAAAAAGATAAAGACATGAAAATCTTCGTATCTGTGCAAGTGATAAGCTTTTTTTATAATAGAAGGTAAAATGGTGAACACAATGTGACCTATGTTTATAGAACTCATTGAGAAAGATAAGCTCGTTAATGGCAAATTTCGATTTAAAGATTATTTCTTGATTCTGATTCTTATGAACGGTCCAAATGGACTTTAGAGAGCTTATGAACATGTTTTTATGAAGCTTTGAATCAGTTTCCTTGTTGAGTTTGTCATATGAACAAATCAGCTTCTGTTATTGCTTGTGCCATAAATTTACACAAAAATAGTATGAATTGAATGCCCACCATTAAAAACTTCCTAGGGGCCCTTGAAATTTTGAATCAAGCTGATATTTGTGTTTTCCTTTCATTCATGTTTGTGTAACCTTATGAAAAGGTTGCATGACAAATAAATATCGTTGTGGGCCCTAGGAAGGTTTCAAGGGTAGATGTCATTATCCCCACTATTTCATATGGTGTGGCCCACTTGACTTTGGTTATTCTTCAATTTTGAGTTCATGCTATAAAATGATTTGGAAAAATGTATGGACGGTGTGGATAAGACACATATATCCATGGTGGGCCCCAAAATTTTTATTCAATATACTATAATGTGTTGAGTTACTCAGTACATAATCCGCTTGCCATGGATAAAACACATACATCATGGTGGGCCTCATAGAGTCCTAATACCACGTAGATAAAACACATACATCATGGTGGGCAAAGTATTGACATGCATCATGTAGTTACGTGGTTTTGGGTCACCACGCAATCCGTCTTCATATAATTCCTCCTTGGCGAGAGCTTTGCTAAGGTCACATGCCAGCATAAGGCAACTCAGGTCCACACGACACATGTGTTGGTGAAATCCAATTCATTCATTGTGACACACCAATTAGATCCCTCGACACAAGAATCAAGGCACTTTAGTTAGTTAGGTGGGTCATAGTTTAGGCGCACATGGGAGTTGTGGACCCTCGCCGTTTCGCGCTCCCACACATGACGTTCTCGTCCCTTCCCCTTTCGGAAAAGAAGGAGAGGAGGATGCGTGAGTGTGAATCGCCGTTTGTGCCACTGGCTTGCCTCGTTCTCGAGGGCTTTGTTTGGTTGTCGTGTTAAGCTGGATATGTTTAAATGAGTTTATATAAGACCAGAGTCGCCACTAGCCAGTTACTTCGAATCTACAGTCGGCTAGACCCTGTAGAAACGTTACAGAAGGGGATCCGAAGATTCCTTCCTCTAAAATGACTCCTTTTGATCTGCGGCCAGAGATTCGAGGTAAGGGATCACGGTTACAGGGTGGGAAGAGGTTAAGCACCCCACACACTGCCCGTACCGAAGTACGGTCTCTACTTCACAGAATCGAACTAATACTTGAAAGTCTGTTTTAATCCTCGTACATTCTTATAGATGACATGATGCATGAATGCGGGTTTGAATAGTAAGAGTTTCTGATGGGCAGGTTCCAACAACAGGTAAGCCCAGAGCATACACTCGAACTGACAGGTGCTTAATATAAGACGTATGCAGTGTGCTTGAATAATCAAGGTGCTTTATAGTGAAGCATGAATGCAGGTCTGAACAGTAAGAGTTTCTGATGGGCAGGTTCCAACAACGAGCAAGCCCAGAGCATACGCTCGAACTGACAGATGCTTAATATAAGACGTATACAGTGTGCTTGAATAATCAAGGTGCTTTATAGTGAAGCATGAATGCAGGTCTGAACAGTAAGAGTTTCTGATGGGCAGGTTCCAACAACGAGCAAGCCCAGAGCATACGCTCGAACTGACAGATGCTTAATATAAGACGTATACAGTGTGCTTGAATAATCAAGGTGCTTTATAATGAAGCATGAATGCAGGTTTGAACAGTAAGAGTTTCTGATGGGCAGGTTCCAACAACGGGCAAGCCCAGAGCATACGCTCGAACTAACAGGTGCTTAATTTAAGACATATGCAGTGTGCTTGAATAATTAAGGTGCTTACAGTGAAGCAGGGGGGTTGGAAGAAAAGTAAATGTTGCACTTATGCTAGATGCAAATGAGATGATGCTGGGAAAAGAGTAGCTGGATGGACGGAGGTGTCGCAAGGGTTGGCTTCGAGTGGCTGGATCAAGACTTGGATGGCTTGGGAGACTTGGACCAGTGGTCAGACTGGGCTAGACCAGGGTTAGGCTCTCCTCACTCGAGCTCTCCTTGGTGAAAGAATGGGCTAAAGGGGAAGGAGGGCTCGGATCGCACTCGGGCTGGATGGCTTCGAAGGGATGTTGAAATGAGAAGGGTAGGGGGGTATTTATAGCAACGGGCAGTGGCAGTTTGCGTAATTATTTTTGGGCCGCCCGCTGTGGGCCGCCCGTACGGCCACTCCTCGATTTCCAGCGAGGTACGGTCGCTCCCTCGGGGCTGCTGTTTGGCTCGCTGGGTCGACTCAGTGAGTTGACTCAGCGGGTCGACTCGGTGATTTGACTCAGCGGGTTGACTCGACGGGTTGACTCGACGAGTTGACTCAGCGGGTTGACTTAGCGGGTTAACTCAGCGGGTTGACTCAGTGGGTTGACTCAGTGAGTTTGGCTTTTTAAGGATTTTTTGACTGGCTTTTCTTATGGGGGGTCTTTCAAGCTAATGTTTAGGACTGGGTTCAGGCTTGAGTTGGGCTATAGATTGGGGCTTACAAGGGTGAGTTTGGCTGAGTTAGGACTTGGGGTTTGGGGGTATTGTCCTCAATTCATCCAACTATCTCTACCAACAGTGTAGCCGAAGGTGGGGTGTCTACAGATGCCCCTCTTTGGCAGAGGTTGCTTACAACCGAATGCCAAAGCGAGTGGACACCCCACTTCTGACCCGGTCATTCATGGATCATGGTATGAAATCTTTGCTTGCCTTTGCATCTGTGTCAGTTGATCGTTTGGAAACCGACCACTCGCACATACCGCGGGAGTTTGGAGAAAACGTTACGATTGTCCCTGCATGTGCTGCAACCTGGGTACCCAATCGCAACCCTTCCATTCCCGATCGGTACTAACATCGGAAAGGTACAACAGAGCCTCTGCGTCGCTAGTCTTACGAGGATGCTGACCCTGAGACTGATTGTATGTTTGATGTTTTTCCGGATCACTCCAGGAGTACTTGTTTCGCTTGACTGTCAAAGTGGTTAGACGCCCTGCGTCAGATAGTCTTACGGGATTCTACTACGCCGACTTGGACTCAGTCAAGGTACTTCAGGCATCCACGCCTAGGTATGTGCGGGTGGACTCTTTCCACCCGATCTGCTGGTTTCGATGCTTAGTTTGCAATTCATTCTTTCCTTGATTATGGTCTGGAATCTTTGCTATCCTTTGTATCTGAGTCAGTTAATTGTCTGGAAATTGATAACTCGCACATACCGCGGGAGTTTGGAGAAAACTGTTACGATTGTCCCTGCATGCGCTGCAACCTGGGTACCCAATCGCAACCCTTCCATTCCCAATCGGTACTAACATCGGAAAGGTACAGTAGAGCCTCTGCGTCACTAGTCTTACGAGGATACTGACCTTGAGACTGATTGTGTGATGTTTGATGTTTTCCCAGATCACTCCAGGAGTACTTGTTTCGCTTGACTGTCAAAGTGGTTAGACGCCCTGCGTCAGATAGTCTTACGGGATTCTACTACGCCGACTTGGACTCGGTCAAGGTACTTCAGGCATCCACGCCTAGGTATGTGCGGGTGAACTTTTTCCACCCAATCTGCTGATTTTGATACTTGGGTTACAATTCATCGTTTCCACCTGTTCAAATGGTTTCTGTGACCGAGCCTTTTGGCTTTCATCTTTTGTATCTTGGCATGTGGTACGACCGCACTGACACTGGAGTTCAGTTCGACCGTATTTCGAGTGCATTGGATCCAATAGTCTGCGGGAAAGCCGTGAGACATCGGATCTTATTTGATTTTTGCGTCGGCTCCTACCCAGAGATATGGAAGATCTCCTGGTGTTTTGGAGGCAGAACGCTCTACTGGGAAAGTATTTTTTGGATTTTTGAAAAGGCACCCACTCTGGGGAGTGATACTCCGTGGGGTTTTTATTTGCAAAAAGTAAATTTTTTTTTGTCTTTTTGAAATGGGAATCCGGTTTGCACGCGCCTCCACTAGGGATGCCTGTGGGGTCTTTGGCTAACCGACTTTATTTTGAAAGCAGGTAAACATGATGATTGATGCGATGGATGCTGATGCATGGAGATGCATATGAATGCATGGCTTAGCTCATTCTCTTTCAGTTTGATGATTTTGCTTTTGCTGGAGATGCAGAGAATTTTGAGCTTATTGCTTCTAGGGTTGTGCTTCCCTGGGGTTTTTCTTTTTAATGCGGATGTTTGGTCAGCGGGTTGGTCAAGATCCCGACCCGTGATCGATCAGGTCCATCGTCCCAAGATGCTGTTTCTTTGCTAATGAGAATGCACGGGGATATTATTCGACTTCAAGATGTTCTTCTGGCCATGAATGCAATTGAGACGGTGCTTGGTCGCCAGTTTTGGTCAAGATTCCAATTTGCGGGCGATTAGATCCGTCATCCTAAATTGTGAAGAGAGTGAAGTTCAAGACTCCTAAAGTGTAGTGCTGGGGATAGTGCCAATTTTTGTGATTTTTGTGAATATGTGATCCGAATCTTTATCTGAGTGGTCAGGATAGAGATCAGTTATTGAAAGCGAGGAAATATTTTTGTGTTTTTGAAAATATTTGATTTGAAAGCAAGGGAAATATTTTTTGTGATTTTTGCAAATATTTGATTTGAAAGCAAGGGAGATATTTTTTTGTGATTTTTGCAAATATTTTATTTGAAAGCAAGGGAAATATTTTTGTGATTTTTGAAGAGGTGATTTTGCAATGTTTTTGTATTTTGTGATTTTTCTGAAATGCAGGGAAAAGTATGAAATTTTCATCCACTTCCAGCTTCTACTGCTGGTAAGGCACCCGATCCATTTTACGTCAGCGAGCAAGACGAGTTTCACACAATTAAGTGCCGTAGTTTTACATCTTCGGATGAAGGAATTTTGAGGGTTTTCAGTCAACATACCCACAAAGTTGCCTGTTCCTCATGTGCAATGCACATAGACCACGTATCGTCCGACGGACTCCTTCGGCCACAAAATGAGCCACATCCTCACATTTCCCTTAGTCAATCCAGTTTGGGGCCTTACGTTGCTCACAATTCCGTGAGGGTGCGCTCCACCTCCCAACAGCCTTAATCCCCTTCATGAGTTTTGGGAACAGGGAACATCCGTCAGATTCACAGCGACTTCCAAATCAAGGTTGTCTATCACGGTGCGTTCAACACGAACAGGATTGCGGAGTTCTGCCCGCCTCAGCCCTTACCTGTTTAAGAGATTCCAGACACCCGTACGATCAAGTGTCAGCCATGTCCGAAACAGGTTGGGGAAAGAAAGCCCCCGAGAAGTTAATCCCAGTGTAGTTTTAGGTCTTCGGACCGCTGGAGATGAATTTGTGCAGTTGAAATTGATGGCAAAATATTTTTTTTTAATTTTTGAAAAGGTTCCAGAGTTCTACTCAAGTGGTTGAGATTGATACTGGTTTTTATGAAAAACTCAAAAAAATCTTTTTGGTATTTTTGGAAATGATCCAGGTCATCAGATCCTGGCTTGAACGGCATGGGGTCGATGCCAGTTTTTATTAAAAATCTCTCGGGACGTTGATCCCGACGTAGTTTAAGGTCTTCGAACCTAATTTTTGTACAAGCAGGGCAAACACATTTTTTTTGTGATTTTTCGAAAAATGTACCAGGCTGTTAAATCTCAATTTTGAACGGTCAAGATCGACACTGGTTTTTATTGAAAATCTCTCGAATTTTGTTCCCGACGTAGTTTAAGGTCTTCGGACCGTAAAACTGTACAAAGCAGGGAAAACTTATTTTTGCTCTTTTTTGGAAAATGTCCGATGTCAGCGGATCTTGATTCGAACGATCCAGACTACTACCGGTTTTTATTTAAAAAGTCTCTCGGGATCTTGATCCCGACGTAGTTTAAGGTCTTCGGACCCAAAACATGTACAAGCGATGCTGGAAATCACTTTTTTTTTTTTTTAGAAAATGCCCAGAGTCATCAGGTCTTAATGAAGACTGATGCCGGTTTTTATTGAAAATCTCTCGGGATGTCGATACCGACGCAGTTTAAGGTCTTCGGACAAAAAACTGTACAAGCTGAACATACATTTTTTTTGTGATTTTTGAAAAGTGTTCTGAGTCATCGATTTTGATTTTGAGGGTCAAGATCGATGCCCGTTTTTATTAAAAATCCATCGGAATCTTGATCCCGACGTAGTTTAAGGTCTTCGGACCCACAAATATGTACAAGAGAGTAGCAATCCAGGCTGAAGACTACGGGAATTCTTCTTGGAATGGTTCAGATCATCAGGTCATACCCTTGGATGGTTGAGATCATTGTTTGACCAAGTCAATCTTTTTCTTTCTTTTTCTTGAAAATTTCATGAACTTTTCCACATCATCAAGCCAATTTCCCACCAATTTCTCACAAGATGAGATTTTGGTGAGATTTCTTACTTTTTCTCACCATTCTCTTCCATCACTTCATTCTTACAAGGAGGTACAAGATTCACTTGCAACCACCCTTCCCAAGGAGGAGCTCTTCCCAAGGAGAGAGGAGGAGAGGTCGTTTCAACTAGGTAGGGGGTAGGACGGCCCCCTGGGCGCCGCCCGGACAGCCCCTGACCCCTGGTTTCTTCAGTGGGTTGGGTAAAGGGGTGCACCCCCCTTTTCTATATAACATGGGGCACCCTTGCCCCCTCCAACGTGCAATCTCTCTCTTCTCTCTCTCATACTCTCTCTTTCTTCAAGTTTTCTCTCTTTTGGTGGTTCTTTACTTCTCTCAAGTGGTGGGCCTTAGAGAAGTTTTGGGACAGCAAGGTGGTCCTTCTTTGGTGAGTGGTAAAGGTATGGACCACTCCCTTTCTCTTTCTTGTCCTTTTCCTTTTTCATTATCTCTTCTCATGGTTCTTTTCTTTTTCCATGTAGCTATTCCAAAAGGAGTGAAGGTGGGCCCAAGTGTTCTTGACCTTTTCTAGATTCCAATCTATTTCAAAGGTGGTGCATGGAGAAGGACATTGCAAGCTTTCCATTTCATTTTTCCTTTTCTTCTTTTCACACTCCCTTCATGTATATGTAAAGAGTGATTTTGCCATGTCATCAAGTGTACATGGCAAAACATTCTATCTTTTTCATGGGAGTTGGGCTTTTTTTCATATGTATCAAATGGGCTCAAAGTGAAGTCATGGCCCTTGGTGTATTGGATGGGCCCAATGCTTCATTTTGGGCTCCCTCTTACTTTCTCTTTCTTGTCATTTCCTTTGGAGCTCTTTTTTTCTTTTCCATCTTCTTTCTAAGATTTGGGCCCATGGGAATGGTAGGGCCCACCTTAAGTTTTGGGCTCATGGGGCTCACTTTGGGTGACCCCATCTTTCTTCACATATGTATGGACCAAGGTGACTAGCCCATTCTTCACTTGGATCTCAATTGGGCTAGATTTCTTAGTTGGGCCTTTATGGCCAAGTAGCCCAAGTCTTCCACCATCTCTTGATTATGATGTACATCCTTGTACAAAGTGTGGTGAGTTCCTTGGAGTTTTTCATTTGGATGGGCTTTTGGGCCTTCATTGGAGCTTGGATTTCTTTGGACCATGTGTGCACCACTTCACTTTGTCCATGTAGACTTTTTTTCTTTCATGCTCTTTTCTTTTGATGGATGGAGGACTTGAGTTACTTGATCATCTATAAGTCCCATGAGTGAGTTGTTCCAACAATCCTAAAATGGTTTTTCCTTGTGGTAGGAATGTGGTTCTCAAGAGTTTCCCTTTAATGTTATCAACCTCAAATGGATGATCCTCAAGTGAGCTATCCATACAACCATGGCTCCTTAATCTTTTCTTTGGGGGCTTGGTGGGTCATCCACCATCATTCTCAAATATGAGCAATTTTCTTTCAATTTGTGAGAAAGAATGATACCCATAAGTTGCCCATTTTTGTCCCATGCTTTGGGACATTTTGGATTTTGATCTTTAAGTGGGCTATGTGTACCATTCTTATCCATCTTCATGATGGTTGGGTGACTCATCAAGCCATGCCCTCTTGTGCTCAAATGGTCTCCCTTTCTTGTAAAGAAATTGGTGCACATAAGTTGCCCAAATTTGTCCTTTCATGGGCATTTTCAACTTGATTCTTCATGTGGGCTATGTGTATCAATTTTTTACCATTAGCTTCTTTGATTTATATGTTTGTGGGTAGACCGCCATGTTGTACTTTCATGGTCAACACTTTCATCAAGATGGTGCACATAGGGGTGCCCATGGTTAACCCATGAATGGGTCCTCATGTTCTTCAAGTGGGCTATGTACTCCTTTTAATCCATTGAGGTGAGGCATTTGGGTTGCTCTTGGGGGCCCATTTCCCTCCTATTCTCCACTTGTCCATATACATGTGTAAAAAGATGGAAACATCTTAAGTGAGAATCATGGCCTTGGCATAAAAAGTGGACCAATCCTTGGCCACATGTGGACTTTGAAGAGAGATTTCTCATGTGAAGTAGGATTCTTATCCTTTGTTGATCTCATGATACTTGAGTGCATTTGTTGTCGAAAATGTGTCCTTGGGTGATGGACTTTTCTTGCCTAAGGCATGTCATGCAACCTTCTTTAAAGTGGGTCTTGCTTTCTTCAATGGGCCCAACACTTGTCCTAGGTGACACATGGAGTTGGACTTTAGATCTTGCATTTGAATGTGAGTCCAATCCCATGGGTTTCCTGGATGATAATTTGGATTTTAACGGGTTAGGGATAGGGACTTACCTTGCCAAGCTTGTAGGATTCAATGGCGGATGGTACCAGAGGTCGCCGAGTGATTGATGAGGATGATCCTGCCTTCATCATCCGTCGAGGGGACCACATGTGTTCCTTGGCTATGGAACATCAACCTCTTCCTGCTATCAAGGGTCGAGGCACCAGGGATCACTGGGACAACTGGGTGAAGGATCCACAGCCCTTGCTTGAATGAGTATTGGCTGGTACTCCTTTTGCTGGCCTCCTCACCTTACGTTTTCATAACAACAGTGCCAACCGCATGATACTCGCGGCTCTTTGCGAGAGGTGGCGGGACGAGACCCACACCTTCCAGCTCCCTTGTGGTGAATGAGAAATAACTCCCCTAGACATTTATATGCAAATAGGGTTTCCGTTTCATGGGACAGTTGTTCCCCAAGTCAGCTCTCTGGCTCCCATCGATTCCACTGACTGGCTACGGCTCGTCGGTGATGTCCCACCGAGGATGAATTCCAAGGCCATCAAGTGAAAATGCGATGGTTCTACAACACCTTTGCCTCCGTCATCCCCACTACCGAGCGAGAGGCCCTCCACAAAGCACGGGCCATGATCACTTATGCCTTTGGGTCCTTCCTTCTTTGCCACGCCAATGAGAGGGTCGATCCTAAATTTCTTCGCTTGGTTGGGATCTACACCACCCCTACAATTGGAACGGGGCTATCCTGACTCATATTTTTCAGGGTCTGGATAAGACCTGTCGGAATAGCCGGTCCTTTACCGGTTTCTGGCCTGTCGTCGAGGTATTTCTTCATCCACCTTTCTCGGAGACATTTGCCTTTTTTCTCTCTCTGATCATTAGGTGTGTCTTTGCCCAGACTTGCTTTTATGACCATTTTCCCCATCTCGCGCCTGAGGGTGCGGGACGATGTTGAGCCCTCTTTGTATCGCCACATATACTGGCACCAACAAAATCGTCAGCGGAACTCCCGAGTTTCTGGGGACAATTGGAGTGCTGACATAGACGGGTTGACCGTTGATGACGTAAGCATCTTGTTTTCCTTATCCCTCGTGCTGCACTGTAACTGATCGCGGTGACCTTGTTTGCTGTAGCTCGCTCGGATGCCGTATGCTAGCTTCCCTCTCTATTACACCCCTCAGCGCGTGGAGGCATATGATGCTTCATGTCTCCGTATCATGCTTTTCGATGCTGAATCTTTTCAGTGGTATCTGGGCGAGAGGTTGCTTCGGCAAGTTACCGGGGTGGCTCGGGTCCCCTGTTCTGCACCTCCTCCAGCTGCTCGGATTCCTGCTGGCGAGATGGCTGATGCTCTTGCGGGCCAGCCCGAATTTCATTTCACGATCTCGGATCGTGACTATGATGAGTGGTATTTGCTGTACGGCCAGGGGCCTCTGCTTCCTTCGCTCTATGTTCCAGGGGGCCGTCGCAGATATGCTGGAGGCTCGGTGACTGCTCCTTTAATGGATCTTTACCGTCGGGAGCGAGACGAGAGGAGGGACGATGATGACTATGTTGGCGACTTGTAGCCTGCTTTTGTATTCAGCTTTACTTGATGGATGACATTCTTCTTTTAGTTTTATCTTCTTTTGTAAAATCTTCTGAATGAATATACGATCCTTGATTAGTCTCAAATTCCTTGATGTCTGGATGTTTTGGCCTTTGACTCATTCCTTAATGATTTGTGGAAGATGAGACTTCTTGACTGCATGGATGATGACTTGAACGGTTCAGATTGCTTGATTGGCCTTGTGGGCCTCTTCTAGACCTCTGCTTTGCCTTGGAGCACCTCTTTTTGATGATTTGTGAGGCCAAGAAGGCTTCTCATGGTGTGGATGATGACTTGAACGGTTCAGATCGCTTGATTGGCCTTGTGGGCCCACTTGATGATCCGATCTTTGGATTCTGACCCTTCTTTTGATGATCAAACCTTTGGTCTTGCTATTTGATGACCCATGCGAGCTCTTTCATGGTTCAGATCATGATGATCTAGTCTTTGAATGACTTAGATTGCTTGTGGCCCCCACTTGATCACCTTTCCCTCTCTTTGACTTGATCAGACCAATTCTAGCCGCTGTGTTTCGTGATTGGACCGGTGGGGTACCTTCCAGGTGATCTTGATCAACCTTAATCGAAATCTGGAGTGGACTGGAGCCTTAGGCGGCCCTCGGGGTGCCACTTGCTGACGTGGACTGTCAGCCTCACCTACCAAGAACCCTGGAGCCAATCCCGCGGAGAGAGAGGGAGCGCGTTCGTACGGGCGGCCCAGAGCGGGCCGCCCAAGGCTCGCCTCTTGTGCGGCTTGGGCTGGCTCTGGTTCGGACATTCTCTTCTGTCCCCTGCTCTTGTCCCCACATTCTCTGTACTGGACCATTCGATTCCAGCCATGAATCTTCTTTTCTCCTTGTCCTTTCTCTTCATTTTGTCCTCATCTTGCTTTGTCCTTTCTGGGCAATGGATGGTGGAGATTTAGGGGCTGTGGGGGCTGTCCATGGTGGGTCCCATACTTCAGAAAGTGTTGAAGGCTTTAATGATGGAGGAATCTCTTTAATGGATGGTAGAGATGGTGCATTAAGAGGGGGTATTGATGAGGAGTTAGGGATGGTGGTTGGTGGAGCTTTGAATGGCCCCATTAATGGCAGCCATGCTGAAATTCCAGATTTGAATGGGGCTTTAATTGTGGGAGAAATGGATGGCATGGATGAGATGAGAGGATGGGACATAGGTGAGGCTATGTATCCCTTGAATATGGGCCACATGGATGATGTGATTGATGGAGGTGATGGGACCATGATGGACATAGATGGGTTGATCTCCTGTCTGGATGGGATGGATGGTTCAGATGATACCTTTGACGGTTTGGATGCTCTTGATGAGGGCCAGGGTGTGCGGCACACTTGTTTGGGTGGACTTGATGTGATCATTGATGATGTCCCCCTGATGATGGACGGTGTGGATACCCCGATGATCCCTTTGATCGGCCAGGGTGATGACTGGATTCATGGTCTCCTGCTGGAGAGGGCCGCAGGTCTAGATCTAACCGTTGATTCTTCGATCAGGGTCGTCGGGACCCTTCTTGATGGTTCAGATGCATTCTTTGATGGTCAGATTGGCCAGGATGCCACGATGTGTGGTGTGATCTCCGCTGGTAGCCCTTTTGATGGAGAGTATCGTCGGTCTTTTGCGCACTCTGTTCATGAGGCGGGCGAGTCTTCTCATGCGGCTGAGGTTATGACAGTTTCAGATAGTGATGCGACTATATCAGACATAGCCGTTACTGAGGGCAGGTCAGGGGCTGTCGAGTCTGCAGAGGTTCTAGCTTTTCCTTCTCCTTCGCCCGTTGACCTTCCGATCCTAGATGAGCTGTCATTGATTTCTGGGCCTTTTGTTCTGGAAGGGGTGCCAGTGAGGACTTGTCAGCTGCTTCCTCGTCCTTCTTGCTCGCCACGGCTGCTTGCTTGGCTTGATAGTTTGTCAGCTTATGAGATTCGGGATTTGGAGTCCTATGGCTTCGGCAGTCTGATCCAAATGGCTAGAGTTGACATTGATTGGAGGATGCTCAGAGCTGCCTTGATTGACTGGGTCCCTTCGTTGAACTTGTTCGCGTTCAACGATATGGAGATGGGACCCTCTTTGGAGGAGCTTGCCCGCTTGACAGGCCTACCTTGGGATTATACTCAGTATTTCTCGCCGAAGATGTCGCCGAAGACTGCTACATCGCAGAACTGGTTCGGGATCCCCTATCTTGTTCGGCCTGCAGCCGCCGACCAGGATGGTGTAGTGTTCTCCTTGGATTTACTGTATGACCTTTTTTCGGGTCTTCGGAGCGTGGCCGATTCTACCTTTGCTCGGAACGCACTGATGTTCTGCTTGATAGCTGAGGTGCTGTTCTCGGGATGGCGCAGGTCCCAGACTCCTCTGCTTTTTGAGGTGATGAGCCGAGCTATCCGACGGCAGGGGATCATTTCTCTCATCTTGGCCGAGCTGTTTAATGGGCTGACCGACTGCGCCTTGGGCCGCACTCGTGTCCTTCGCGGCTGTTGTGCCTTTCTTCAGGTATCTTTTCTACACCTTTTTTTTCTTGCTTTGTTAGGAATTGCTTTGCTCTAGCTGAACTTCTTTTCCTTTTTGTGATCAGGTCTGGCTATGGGAGCGTCTTTCTTTGACCGTTCCTGTACCCCTTCCTGGTATTCCTAGCTCTGACGTCATGCGCTATATCATGGAGTTTCTTCCTCATACAGCTAGGATGAGCGACCCTTGTATCACAGGATGTTCACTGAACTTCGTGACTGGAACGTTCGTTGGGAGTCATATTGGCTTTCACTTCCTCCAGTGCTTTGCGATGCACACCGCCTTCCTCTGATGTTGGTAGGCTTTCGATCTTACTTTTCTTACCATCCCATTCGGTTCCTGCGGCAGTTTGGGTATGAGCAGGATATTCCTCTTTTTGCTTTCACGGGTAACGGGCGTCGAGTGCTTCCATCTAGATCCTCCGACTTTAGGACTCGGGTCGATGGATCTTGGGCGAGTTACTTGACTGCTGATTTGCTGGGTTTTGAGCTGCGGACTTTTCCGATGGCGACCGCCCCATATCAGTATTGGGTTGCTGAGCAGTCTTTGTATCGACGTATCCCTTGCTGGCACCAGACTGTTGACGAGGATGAACAGGATATCCTTGGAGATGCTGGCTCTTCATTTGGTTCATATGAACCCTTTGAGGAGAGCCCATTCATTGATCCTTGCTTCCTTTTGGCCACTCATGGCCATCTGCTGTCTGAGATTTCTGCATTTCGGTATCATTGTGAGATGATGTCGAGGAGATTGGCTGCCGATCAGAGATTGTCTGATGAGGAGACAGCGATCCGTACCCTTGAGCGCGATGAGGTGCATTACCTGCGCATGGAGGTGAGTAGGTTGAGAGCGATGCTATCTTTTTATGAGTCAAAAGACTTACTTGATGTGGCCGAAGAGGAGGGTAGAGATTGATTGTGTTGGCCACCTGCACATTCCTTTTTTGCATATATGATTGATGATGATGCATTTTTTTGTATTTTTGAAAAAGATGACTTGATATGTGTAAAAGAAATATGATGTTTTTAATGAAAAAAAAAGAAGAAAACTTTTTTAGAATCTATTGTGCCATGAGTTGTCTTGTGAGTGTGTCTGGATTTTGTGTCACGATATAGGAATCAGAACTGTGGCTCGGTCCATGTAATACCTCGAAAATTTGAACGCACGAGTAAGTACTCGAGTGCATGTTCCGACGTTAGAACTTAAATTCTAGGCCGTGTTGTTCACTCGCATACACACACGTATGAACTTTGATACGCGTTCCAACACCTTTAAGGCCTTTGAAAGCTCAGTATACTTAACTAAGTCAACAAATTGGCCGTTAGAAGGATCTATCGTTACTAGACCGGAAGATCTAACCTTCCATTATGATTTCGAATCTCGCGATCAATGTGAACCGCCGTACATTGTCCTGTACACATGTTTGTCTATAAATTTGATTCGTACATCGTGTCCGTCTCAGGGCATATGCTTAGACCAGCAAGTTCTCGACCCTACGAAAGCTGCTCGGGTGTGTTTGTAACACCCTAGGATTTTAGAATAATCTAGATTATAAATTAGTTATTTATTTAAGAAATTAAATAAATTTAATATAAATAAATTAATATTAATTAATCCTTAAGAAATTATGGTATGGCTCCTTCATTAAAATCGCTCAACATGAACCCTAGGATAGTATGGAAGTGGCAGACTTCGCAAAACTTATAAATCTACAAGTACTAGGAAAGTACCATTAGTCAACTTAAGTTATAGGACCAATTGCAAGTTTTATGATTTCTGGAAATCATTTTCACACAAAACTCCACATACTAGTTTTAGGGCACGATCTAATCATGCATGTCAAATTTCAACCCTCCGATCATCCTATAAACGCCCTAATCGAAAATCGTGCCATAAGTGGGCCACCGTAGCTCGGATCTGCCTCATTTTTTTGTGTCACACCTCTAAATGTGATGGCCTACCGAATGATTGGAGCGGATCTTGCATATACATTAAGGTGGGACCCACGTGTACAATGCAGCGGCTGGCCACGCGGTCAACGCGCGTTGACCGCGTATCTCACGCGTTACGGACGAGAGCCCTCTTCGGACGCTGCACAGCGGCAGCGTCACCGCTGTTGCTTTTATGGCCCACACTGTTCATCACCGTGGACCCCGTCGGTTGATCCAAGCCGTCCATCTGGAGCGTCCCTCACACGGACGTAGGATGTAGGTGACTTCATTGTTTTCGAGCGAGCGTACGGTCCACCACAGCATTCCAAACTCGACCATATGATTCTAAATCGGCCAAGATCGTCGATTCTACCGTGCATGGTTGGGCCAGATCGCTGCCAGGCATTCGTGTGGACCTCACCAGGGACGCCAACGGTCCGTTTTGTTCATGAACAACAGGAAGGAAGTTTCCTTCTTCAACTCGGATACGCATCCGAGAATCCGTTCGCAACTCGTCGACCCCCCGTCCGTCGTCGAGCTGTATATATGGGCCATGGTAGTCCTCTCTTTTCCTCCAAGAGAGCGCCAGAGATAGAGGGTGAGAGAGGGAGGAGTTGCAAGCGAGGGAGAGAGAGAAGGGTGGGACGTTATAGAGAGAGAGACGGAGCTAGAAAGAGTGAGAGAAGGAGGTGGGGTGCTGTGATCTTGCTGTTGCTACGCCACAGCACTGCCAGCGCTGCTGGGCTCTTCTCCAGCAAGGGAGAAAGAAGAAAGAAAGAAAGAGAGAGAAAGAAGAAGAAGGAAGAAGAAAGAAAGAAAGAAAGAGAGAGAGATAGGGAGAGAGAAAACGTGTTAGAGAGAGGGAGAGGGCAGCCCCCACGCAGCTGCTATTGCTGGGTCAGCACCCTAGTCTCGGCCAGGGAGGAGAATAGAAAGAAAAGGAGAAGAAGAGGAAGAAGAAGAAGAAGAAAAGAAGAAAGAGAAAAGAAGAAGAAGAGAAGAAACGAGAGAGAGAGAGAGAAGCGAAGAGAGAGAGAGAGAGAGAGAGAGAGAGAGAGAGAGAGAGAGAGAGAGAGGAAGGTAATTTTGATGATGCTGTAGGGGCAGCACCAGTCAGCAAGAAACAGAGAGAGAGAGAGAAAAGAAGAAGAAAAGAAAAGAAAAGAAAAGAAGAAGAAAGAAGGAAGAAAAAGGAGAAAGAAAGAAGAGAGAAGAAGGATCTTCTTTTCTAGACATCCAAACCGAGTCGACTCGCTGAGCGACTCGTTGAGCCAACCCATATTCAGGTTTGGGCTTGTATAGAGCCTATCGTTCCTCACAGGCGAGTGATTCATCTCACGTAACTTTCTCTGTTAATATCCTTTAGTGTTCTTCCTTGTCTGCGTTCAATTTAAAAGGACTTAGTCTCTAGTTAGGAATTTAGGTATACTTTTATACATTCTTTCATATCATGGAATCCTAGGTAAGGGATCCGTCCATGTCCTATCTCTATATCTATAAAAGCTCATCGCTAATTACCCTGTTCTTATTTAATTAATCTTCTCAAGTTTTCCGTTTCAATGCACATGTTAGAATTCTATGACAGTTCGATTTAGGATTTGTTACATATGACGTAACCATCATGCAGCACTAGATACATGTAGTATTCTTAAGATTCCTGTGTCATCATTCTCAAACTTCCCGATAAACAACAACTTAGAGTTCGACAGTATACAATATATAACTCTTGAAAAAATGTTAGCCTGTCAACGCACTAGACCTTACGCAATGACCTTCTCAAATCCCTCGATCAACGATAATCAAAATTAGATAAAGAATTAACTATCTGAATGGAAATAACATATGCATGATGTGATTGGGATTGAGTTGATATGCATTGTATGCTTGGAGATATGCTTCCATAATTCATGACATTCATATACATCTTGTATACACAACGACAGAACAGGAGCATGGTTGATTTGACTCCTGGCATGCATGGTTGATTTGCCGCCTCGCTGTACCGGTTAGGTGAGCATGGTTGATTTGCGACAGGTTCCTAATGTTCAGTGGCAGCGAGTTCTGGTCGTTTCACTTATTGAGCATGGTTGATTTGCTCGGTTGGATCATTGGTGCATGGTTGATTTGCCCACTGGCGTGCATGGTTGATTTGCCGCCTCGCTGTACCGGTTAGGTGAGCATGGTTGATTTACGACAGGTTCCTAATGTTCAGTGGCAGCGAGTTCCTAGATGTTTGTTGCTCTCACACGTATCATGACATACATGACATCATATTCCATTCATAATAAAACATCAGTATATTAATCACAACCTTATTCTCGTATATTTCATACAATTCTATCTGTTGATGATTCCCGTACTATCTTTTATTAACTGGAATACTACCTGTGATGGAAATGACCTCACTGGGCTTTTAGCTCACCAAAATCACCACAGTTCTTGCAGGTTTTTAAGAAGGAAAAAGATGTAGACAGAGCAGAGTATTCAGATGGGCACGTGTTACTCAAACGACAATTGTATTTAATTTATTTTATCTTGTAAAATTCAAGGTAATAAGATATTAGTGGAAAAGAAGCGTTATACTTGGGATTTATTTTAGTTATACGATGTGTGGAATGGAATTTCAAGGAATCTGTGCTCGAATTTTAAATTCACACCCTGGAACTCGGGCTTTGTACTCGGGTTCCGAATTTCAGGGCGTGACAGTTTGGTATCAGAGAGAGATTTTGAGAGTTCCAAAGTACCTAGGGTTAGGGCTAGCACCTAGTGAACTTGGAGTTAGGGTTTTGATCGCTAGTAAAGTCTCAGCTATGACCTGTTATGAACTAAGATGGTGGTTTAATTGACGAGGGTTATATTTAAGTTAGACATGAAAGACCATTTAGGGTGTCGAGGCCTAGGTTTTAGATTCCATAGAGGATCTTAGGTATAGTTTACATGAGATCTTAGGTACGGGGCTTAGAGAACTGAAATTTCGTTCTGCCCCGTGTAATCTAATGAAATTCGAATAGGTTCCATAGTTGAACATAGGAAATGGTTGTAGAGAACTTAAAAATAGGACCGCGTATAGACACACAGGAATGGGTGCGCTATGTGTGATTTTGTTGCGATTGTACTTAATGTTTGTTTTCATTTTTATTGATGATTGTTTTGGTTGTAAGGTTGTCAATTGCTTGCTCTTACATAAGTTTGTTGTTGTACTGCGACCTTTGTTTTGCTAGCGTCGTTACTTGTAGGGTCATGTCTGTAATATTGAGGATAGGGTGTCTGTTGGTTTGTCTGTGATGTTTTATTTGTTGTAATGATGTTTGTTTAAGGACGGTTAGTTTTGTTAGGGATCTTACTCTAGTGTCAGGATTGCTTGTGTCTCCATTTGCTATGATTGTTGTGATTGCAGTGTACTGTTATTGAATGCCTAGCTTGTGATGTCTTCGTTGCTTGAATGTTTTGTTGATGTTCTTGCCCTTTGCCTTGGTAACATACGGTTAGGCACATTAGAGTGTAAAATAGAAGTCAGGTCGCGGGAGTATTTCGAATCTCGAGGACGAGATTCCTATAAGGGGGGTAGATTGTAAGAACCCACATTCTTGTTAGCAAGCATACACACTTGTACGCCCACGAACCTTAGATTCATATAACATGTAAGACACTTCAGGAAAATATCTTCATTAGTTAGCTTGGTAGGTGAATCGAATTTCGAGGATGAAATTCTGTGTAAGGATGGTAGAATGTAATACCTCGAAAATTTGAACGCACGAGTAGGTACTCGAGTGCATGTTCCGACGTTAGAACTTAAATTCTAGGCCGTGTTGTTCACTCGCATACACACATGTATGAACTTTGATACGCGTTCCAACACCTTTAAGGCCTTTGAAAGCTCAGTATACTTAACTAAGTCAACAAATTGACCGTTTGAAGGATCTATCGTTACTAGACCGGAAGATCTAACCTTCCATTATGATTTCGAATCTCGCGATTAATGTGAACCGCCGTACATTGTCCTGTACACATGTTTGTCTATAAATCTGATTCGTACATCGTGTCCGTCTCAGGGCATATGCTTAGACCAGCAAGTTCTCGACCCTACGAAAGCTGCTCGGGTGTGTTTGTAATACCCTAGGATTTTAGAATAATCTAGATTATAAATTAGTTATTTATTTAAGAAATTAAATAAATTTAATATAAATAAATTAATATTAATTAATCCTTAAGAAATTATGGTATGGCTCCTTCATTAAAATCGCTCAACATGAACCCTAGGATAGTATGGAAGTGACAGACTTCGCAAAACTTATAAATCTACAAGTACTAGGAAAGTACCATTAGTCAATTTAAGTTATAGGACCAATTGCAAGTTTTATGATTTCTGGAAATCATTTTCACGCAAAACTCCACATACTAGTTTTAGGGCACGATCCAATCATGCATGTCAAATTTCAACCCTCCGATCATCCTACAAACGCCCTAATAAAAAATCGTGCCATAAGTGGGCCACCGTAGCTCGGATCTGCCTCATTTTTTTGTGTCACACCTCTAAATGTGATGGCCTACCGAATGATTGGAACGGATCTTGCATATACATCAAGGTGGGACCGACGTGTACAATGCAACAGCTGGCCACGCGGTCAACGCGCGTTGACCGCGTATCTCACGCGTTACGGACGAGAGCCCTCTTCGGACGCTGCACAGCGGCAGCGTCACCGCTGTTGCTTTTGTGGCCCACACCGTTCATCACCGTGGACCCCGTCGGTTGATCCAAGCCGTCCATCTGAAGCATCCCTCACACGGACGTAGGATGTAGGTGACTTCATTATTTTCGGGCGAGCGTACGGTCCACCACAGCATTCCAAACTCGACCATATGATTCTAAATCGGCCAAGATCGTCGATTCTACCGTGCATGGTTGGGCCAGATCGCTGCCAGGCATTCGTGTGGACCTCACCAGGGACGCCAACGGTCCGTTTTGTTCATGAACAACAGGAAGGAAGTTTCCTTCTTCAACTCGGATACGCATCCGAGAATCCGTTCGCAACTCGTCGACCCCCCGTCCGTCGTCGAGCTGTATATATGGGCCATGGTAGTCCTCTCTTTTCCTCCAAGAGAGCGCCAGAGATAGAGGGTGAGAGAGGGAGGAGTTGCAAGCGAGGGAGAGAGAGAAGGGTGGGACGTTATAGAGAGAGAGACGGAGCTAGAAAGAGTGAGAGAAGGAGGTGGGGTGCTGTGATCTTGCTGTTGCTACGCCACAGCACTGCCAGCGCTGCTGGGCTCTTCTCCAGCAATGGAGAAAGAAGAAAGAAAGAAAGAGAGAGAAAGAAGAAGAAGGAAGAAGAAAGAAAGAAAGAAAGAGAGAGAGATAGGGAGAGAGAAAACGTGCTAGAGAGAGGGAGAGGGCAGCCCCCACGCAGCTGCTATTGCTGGGGCAGCACCCTAGTCTCGGCCAGGGAGGAGAATAGAAAGAAAAGGAGAAGAAGAGGAAGAAGAAGAAGAAGAAAAGAAGAAAGAGAAAAGAAGAAGAAGAGAAGAAACGAGAGAGAGAGAGAGAGAGAGAGAGAGAGAGAGAGAGAGAAGCGAAGAGAGAGAGAGAGAGGAAGGTAGTTTTACTGATGCTGTAGGGGCAGCACCAGTCAGCAAGAAACAGAGAGAGAGAGAGAGAGAAAATAAGAAGAAAAGAAAAGAAAAGAAGAGGAAAGAAGGAAGAAAAAGGAGAAAGAAAGAAGAGAGAAGAAGGATCTTCTTTTCTAGACATCCAAACCGAGTCGACTCGCTGAGCGACTCGTTGAGCCAACCCGTATTCAGGTTTGGGCTTGTATAGAGCCTATCGTTCATCACAGGTGAGTGATTCATCTCACGTAACTTTCTCTGTTAATATCCTTTAATGTTCTTCCTTGTCTGCGTTCAATTTAAAAGGACTTAGTCTCTAGTTAGGAATTTAGGTATACTTTTATACATTCTTTCATATCATGGAATCCTAGGTAAGGGATCCGTCCATGTCCTATCTCTGTATTCATAAAAGCTCATCGCTAATTACCCTGTTCTTATTTAATTAATCTTCTCAAGTTTTCCGTTTCAATGCACATGTTAGAATTCTATGACAGTTCGATTTAGGATTTGTTACATATGACGTAACCATCATGCAGCACTAGATACATGTAGTATTCTTAAGATTCCCATGTCATCATTCTCAAACTTCCCGATAAACAACAACTTAGAGTTCGACAGTATACAATATATAACTCTTGAAACAATGTTAGCCTGTCAACGCACTAGACCTTACGCAATGACCTTCTCAAATCCCTCAATCAATGATAACTAAAATTAGATAAACAATTAACTATCTGAATGAAAATAACATATGCATGATGTGATTGGGATTGAGTTGATATGCATTGTATGCTTGGAGATATGCTTCCATAATTCATGACATTCATATACATCTTGTATACACAACGACAGAACAGGAGCATGGTTGATTTGACTCCTGGCGTGCATGGTTGATTTGCCGCCTCGCTGTACCGGTTAGGTGAGCATGGTTAATTTGCGACAGGTTCCTAATGTTCAGTGGCAGCGAGTTCTGGTCGTTTCACTTATTGAGCATGGTTGATTTGCTCGGTTGGATCAGTGGTGCATGGTTGATTTGCCCACTGGCGTGCATGGTTGATTTGCCCCCTCGCTATACCGGTTAGGTGAGCATGGTTGATTTGCGACAGGTTCCTAATGTTCAGTGGCAGCAAGTTCCTAGACGTTTGTTGCTCTCACACGTATCATGACATACATGACATCATATTCCATTCATAATAAAACATCAGTATATTAATCACAACTTATTCTCGTATATTTCATACAATTCTATCTGTTGATGATTCCCGTACTATCTTTTATTAACTGGAATATTACCTGTGATGGAAATGACCTCACTGGGCTTTTAGCTCACCAAAATCACCACAGTTCTTGCAGGTTTTCAAGAAGGAAAAAGATGTAGACAGAGCAGAGTATTCAGATGGGCACGCGTTACTCAAATGACAATTGTATTTAATTTATTTTATCTTGTAAAATTCAATGTAATAAGATATTAGTGGAAAAGAAGTGTTATACTTGGGATTTATTTTAGTTATACGATGTGTGGAATGGAATTTCAAGGAATCTGTGCTCGAATTTTAAATTCACACCCTGGAACTTGGGCTTTGGATTATTGTACTCGGGTTCCAAATTTCAGGGCGTGACAGTCCATGCTTTGACCGATGTCTCAAGATTTGACTTGAGTGATCCTTTGGTTCCCTAGGGGTGTAGGCAACGGAAACTATTACCTCTTGAGATTGTCAGAATTTGCAGAGCTCTTCGCTCCTGACTACACTTCTTCTTGTTCTTGAACTGTGACGGCCCGAACCGATCTGGACTGTTTGGTTTCTTGGTACCTGCACTTTTCATTTTTTTTTTTTCATTTGAACCATTTTTGCCTGTCGCGCTCTTTCGAGTTTTCACTACAGCCGGCCTTTTCCCGTTATTTTTGCCCGTGGCGCCCTTTTCGGTTTTCACCACGTCCCGGGTGTTTGATCTTGCATGCCCCTCGGCAGCTATGCTGTTTTTACCCTCGGCGCCCTTTTGGGTTTTCACCGAGTCCGCTGTATGCCCACTGTTTTTACTCGGAGCGCCCTTCTGGGTTTTCACTCCACCATCTTTGTTTAGGCACACATTTTCTTTTTTTCTTTTTTGTTTTTTTTTCCTTTTCTTTTTTCTGGATCTTTGGATAACTGCGGCAACTAGAGGTCGGGAATCCGTCGTTGCCGGCCGATGGCAGTCTTTCAGCCCTTATCCTAAGTTATGATGATAGAGCTGTTGGTCTTAGCTAAAGACCCTTCTGAGATGAATGGATGGATGACTGTGTTTCTTCTTGGGCTGATTTTTTTCTTGGGTGCCTTGCTTTGGCTCCCCTTTTTCTTTCTCTTTTCTTCTTTTTTTTCTTTTTCTTTTGTATTCTTTTTCTCTTTTTTTTTGTCTTTTCCTTTTGAATCCCTTTATTTGAAACACTTATTGGTGGACGGGAATGATCTCTCAGAGGTCTTAGCTTCGACCTCTTGACTTCACCTCTATTAAAGTAACTCTTGATAAGGTCAGAATGACTTACCCGTGAAAGATCTTCACGTTGTCGGCGTTGGTTGGCTCAGGAAGATCCATCCCTCTCATGCTGGTGAGTTTGAGGGCGCCTCCGGGAAGTACTTCTCTGATGATCAGTGGCCCGTCCCACGAGGGTTTGAACTTTCCTCTGGGATTCGGAAGGTGTGACGGTAGAATCTTCTTCATGACCATGTCGCATACCTTGAAACTTCTTTTTCGGACTCTCTTGTTGTAAGCCCAAGCGATCCTTTTCGGATGGCATTGTGAATGACTTAGTGCACGCATGCGCTTTTCATTTGCTAGCTGCAACTGATCGAATCTGGCCCGTTGCCATTCTCCTTCTTCAATTTCGCTTTCAAGTAACACTCGTAGTGATGGTATTTCCACCTCGACTGGAAAAACTGCCTCCATTCCATAGGTAAGCTCGAAAGGAGTAACGCCTGTAGCAGACCGTATAGACGTTCGATAGGCCCAAAGTACATATGGGAGCATATCTGACCAATCTCGATAGGTCACGACCATCTTCTCGAGTATCCTGACGATTGTCTTGTTTGCGGCTTCTACCCTACCATTCATCTGGGGACGGTAGGGGCTTGATCGATGACGTTGGATCTTGAATTTGCTGAGGAAGTCATCCATCTTCTTATTGACGAACGGGGTACCATTATCTGTGATGATAACATTAGGGATTCCATACCGGCATATGATGTTGTTCTTCATGAATTTGATCACCTGAGATGCTGTAAACGTGGTGTAGGAGGCTGTCTCTACCCACTTGGTGAAGTAGTCGACTGCCACAAGTATGTACTCATGACCATTTGATGCTTTGAGACTGATCTTGCCGATGATGTCGAGTCCCCACATGGAGAAGGGCCAGGGGGTGGTCAGGTTGTATAACTCTGATGATGGGGCATGGATTTGATTCGCATGCTCCTGACACTTGAAGCATTTTCTGACGTGCTGGCAGCAGTCTGTCTCCATGGTGAGCCAATAATAGCCGAGTCGTAGAATCTTCTTTGCCATCATGTGCCCGTTCATGTGTGGGCCACAGATTCCTTCGTGTATTTCTCCCATGATCTTTGCAGTTTCTGTTTCATCGACACATCGAAGGAAGATGTGATTATAAGATCGCTTGTAAAGAACTTCACCACTGATGGTGAATTGGCCGGCCAAACGCTGGATGGTTCGGCGATCTGTTGCTATTGCTGACTCTGGATACTCCTGAGTTTCGAGATATTGCTTGATGTCGGCATACCAGGGTTTGTCAGGGACAACTTTAGCTTCTTCTATTTGCAGGCAAAAAGTAGGTTCTTCTTGAATTTTGACTGTGAGCTCCCATTCTGAAGCTCCTTTCGGGATCTCGAGTATTGATGCGAGTGTAGCGAGAGCATCTGCGAACTGATTCTTGGCTCTAGGCATGTATGAGAAGGTGATTTCTTTGGATTCTTCGATCAAATTTTCAAGATACACATGATATGGTATCAATTTCTCATCCTTAGTTTTCCATTCGCCATTGGTCTGATTGATGATAAGCTATGAGTCTCCAAATACTCGTAGCTTCTTGACGCCCAAGATTATGGCTTCCCTTAGGCCAGTGATGCATGCTTTGTACTCTGCCATGTTGTTGGTGCACTCGAATGCTATGCGTCTTGAGATAGGAATAGGGACATCATCTGGAGAGTAGAGGATTGCTCCAATACCACTCCCTTTAGAATTTGCTGCGCCGTCGAAGAATAACATCCACTCGTCTTTTTTCTTTTCTTCTTCTTCTTCAATGAGCAAGAGATCTTCATCAGGGAAGAACGTCTTGAGCGGTTGATAATCCAGGAGGGAGTGGGCCGCAAGATGATCGGCGAGGGCCTGCCCCTTGATTACCTTCTGAGTGACATAGGTGATGTCGAACTCAGACAGGAGTAGCTGCCATTTAGCTATCTTTCCCGTGAGTGCCGGTTTCTCGAACAAGTACTTGAGCGGATCCATGTGAGCGAGGAGGAGAATAGGGAATGCAATCATGTATTGACGGAGTCGCTGAGTTGCCCAGACTAGGGCAAGGCAAGTCTTCTCGATCGGGGAATACCTGGTCTTGTAGTCGGTGAACTTTCGACTTAAATAGTATATTGCTTGTTCCTTCTTCCCGGTCTCGTCGTGCTGGCCGAGGACACAGCCGATGGCTTCTGCTGCTACCAAGATGTATAACAACAGTGGACGTCTAGGAGTGGGTGGCACTAGGACTGGAGGATTCATGAGATATCTCTTGATGCGGTCGAAGGCGACTTGGCAATCATCATTCCATTCTTTTGGAACGTTCTTACGAAGGAGCTTGAAAATGGGCTCACAAATAGGTGTGAGCTGTGTGATGAAGCGACTGATGTATTGAATTCTGCCGAGGAAGCCACGAATTTCTTTCTCTGTTCTAGGAGGGGGCATCTCGATGATTGCTCTGGTTTTGGTCTCGTCGACCCTGATGCCATCCTCGCTCACCATAAAGCCGAGGAGCTTTCCTCCCATTGCACCAAAGACACATTTCTGAGGGTTGAGGCGGAGCTTGTACTTTTCTAATCTGTTGAATAACTTCTTCAGATCTTCAAAGTGTCCTTCAATTGTGCGAGATTTGACGATCATGTCGTCCACATATACTTCAAGCTCTTTGTTCATCATGTCATGGAATAATGCTGTCATTGCTCGCTGATATGTTGCTCCTACGTTCTTCAGACCGAACGACATTACCTTGTAACAGAAGTGTTAGAACTAGAGAATGAACATTCTCCGGAATGTGGTGTTTTGCTGTTCTGGGGATCTGAATATAGAAACATTCGTAGACAATCACAAGCATTCACCAAAGTACACAAGAGAAGAGATATCGCAAGGCGAATTTTATTCCAGAGATTCTGAGATCTTGTACATTCCAGGCCGTGATCTGGCACGAACCCTTAATTACATCGAATGATCGATGACCCTTGATTAAAAGGCAAAAGACTAGTCAGCAGGGACTATGGTCTCAGAGTTCTTTAGTCATGGAGACCTGTGTTTTGGTGGTCGCGGAGACCTGTGTTTGTATGGTCGCGGAGACCTGTGTTTGTTATAGACTGATCCACCTTTGTACGAGTCGGATGTCTATGTCCCATGTTTTGACCGGAGATCCGGGCTGAGACTGTCAGGGTTTATGGCTGAGATGGACGACTCTGGGCCCACGCCTGTCAATGTAGGGACAGGTGACCTCGGGAAGTCCATTGTACAGTTTGTGTGTACCTGCGCAGCTCAACCAGCGGATGCCGTTTGGATGGGTAGGGCATCGACTGTTCTTGGAATATCAGTTTTTAACAGATTGTGTGTGATGGTTCAGAACTCTCCTGGTGTGGTTTATCGTGTTAACCATAGTCCCCTTTGCTTAGTCCAGACCTGGATTCGGGTCATATTATGATAGTACACGTAATGATGATGCATCAGTATGATTCTGGGCACCGGCGGCCTCTTTTCGGGAGAATTGTTCCATTCAGCTCGTTGGGTCGGATCGGACTCTGAAGGCTTGCGTTCTGCTCATTGGGTAGCCCGGATGGGTCGTTTGACTGCTCCATCGCGTCCGGAACGCTCGAAATACCCAAAATAGGCTCAAACGGGGCTTAAAAATGTTATAAAATGAGGATTTTAAAGGTGCTGGAATGAATGCGCAAAGTGCTGATTTTTGCGATCCGCTGGCCTGATTTTATTGATGCGCTGGGGCCAGTGCGTCCATAAATGATTTTCATGATGCGCCGGGTAATTTTATGACGCGCTGGGGCCAGTGCGTCCTTAAAATCTAATTTTTCGATCCGCTGGGCTATTTTGCGACGCGCTGGGGCCAGTGCGTCCTTAAATTGTAATTTCCTGATGCGCTGGGTAATTTTATGACGCGCTGGGGCCAGTGCGTCCATAAAATAGCTTTCACTCTAAAACTTGTATTTTTCTGATCCGCTGGGCTATTTTGCGACGCGCTGGGGCCAGTGCGTCCTTAAAATGCCACGATTGATGGTTCATGTAATCCGCCGAGGATTTCCCTGATGCGCTGGGTCACTTTTATGATGCGCTGGGACTAGCGCATCGAAAAAAGATGACTTAGCCATTCCTCCAGACCTGGTATGATCGGAGGTGCGATTTCCGGCGAGGGGATCCGACGGTCGGAGAAGGATTCCGGCGATCGGCAAAGGTTTTCCGGCGACGAGGTCCTCTCTCTCTCTTGCTGAATGATGCAAATGAGGTGGTGGGCGGGGTATTATAGGTATCGTCGTCCAATAAGTCGTCGACACGTGTAGCGCGTCGAGAAAATGAGTCGGCGCGTCGATAAATGCGCTCGGCGCGTCGCGAAATGATTGGAGTCCAGAAGTTGGTTTGCAGGACGCGCCAGCTGCCAGCGCATCCTGAAATTAACTGATTTTTTGGATGCGCTGGGTGAATTTTTGGATGCGCTGGGCGCAGTGCGCCCTTAATTTCATTTTTTGGATGCGCTGGAGGCAGTGCGCCCTTAAATTCATTTTTTGGATGCGCTGGAGGCAGTGCGCCCTTAAATTCATTTTTTGGATGCGCTGGAGGCAGTGCGCCCTTAAATTCATTTTTTGGATGCGCTGGGTGCAGTGCGCCCTTAAATTCATTTTTTGGATGCGCTGGGTGCAGTGCGCCCTTAAATTCATTTTTTGGATGCGCTGGACGTATTCGTGTCCTACAAACTTGGGTTTTGCAAATTGGGGGATTTGCGGGGTCCGCCTCGCGATGAATGCCGATGCACTGCTCCTATTTCTTCATAATTGAGGTATCCCCCCAATTTTGGACAGTTTTGGTCATGATGACCGGTGGGGTCCACCACTAGCCCAATTGCTCATTTTTTTGGTTAAGTCTGATATGTGTTGCGATTTTTGCCGAGATTTCTGATGCACTGCCCCTAAATCCAGTGATGGGGCAGATTGTACACTTGTGATCCCTGTTTTAAGGATCCTGACTTTTGGGACCCCAACAGATGCCCCTCCGATGCGATGGGATGGACATCGATTGTCCATTGCATCGCGTCGGATTTTTGGGTCCCACTATAAATAAAAGGGTCTGGGTCATTTTCGTCATTTCACTCATTTCAGCGACCAGAGCTCTCTGCCAGCGCGTACAGAAAATCGGCAGCGTGTCGATTAATTGCCTCGCGGGTGCAAAAAAATCTGGTTAGTGACTTTTTCGACGCGCTACCCTCAGTTCGTCCTGAAATGGGGACTTAGTGGTTTTCCAAATACTTGAACGCGCCATAGTCTCACGCGCAGATTAAGTGAGGTGCTGGGTCCAGCGCGTTGTATAATTACGGACTTTCTCATATATTGAACGCGCCAGACCCAGCGCGTAACCGCGTGTGTTTGAAGAAACCCATTTGATGGACGCACTAGGGGGGGCGCGCATGAAAATTTGAACTTAGTGAAATTTGACCTATTTATGTGATGCGCTAGGGCCAATGCGTATGTCTTTGGGGAATTTCGGATGCGCTAGGGCCGGCGTGTCCAAAAATGGTCTTTGACCAAGTTGGTCGTTTTCTCGATGCGCCGGGCCTAGTTTGTTAATTTTTTGGACTTTGTGAATTTTGTCCAATTTCGAGCGCGTCGAGCCCAACGCGTACCCACTCCTTGACTCATGGTTTTGTTCAATTCCTTAGTGTTCTAACTAAGCATGCTCACTATTAACCGCCATGCCCATGTCCCTGGTCCAACGAATCATTTTCTTTGCAACAGGGGTTGTAATTTCGAGGCGCACGGGGTCCACCTTCCCCTTTTGAGCTTTTACACATGTATGGTTATGGTTTTTAGGAAAATGCTGGCCCCCATACGCCTAAAATTCCTAAATCGTGTTGGACTAGGCGTGATATCCCTTTTAACTTAAGTTATAGAGTTTTGTGCATACCTGAGCGTGTTTTCTTCTGGTACTTGTACTCTGTCTAATGTTTTGTCGTATTTGCGCAGGTCTTCATGGCTGGTGGCGCTTCCGACGCTGGTCCTTCTGGTTCTAAACATAAGAGACATTCGACCGAGAAGGTGACACGGCCATCTGATCAGAACCCGCAGTGATTCCATTCTCCGAAAAAGTTCAACTTCCACGAGCGCATTTTAACACTTCCGAAGAACGTGCAACGGAAGATACTTTTGCGACAAAGCCCTTCCGACCCCTCCTGATGAGGGCACTCAAGAAGAATGGGATGCGTGGTACGCTCCCCTGCGAGGTTTCTGAACTGACGAAGTTGTTGGGTCCGAGGAGGGTGAGGCTAGCCCGGTCGCACCCACCCCATCTGCCAAACGGGGTCGCCCGAAGACGACTGGAAAAAGTGCCAAGCAAGTCCATATGAAGAATCAGGCCAAGTCGAAGTCTGGTAAAATGAGGGTCGTCTGGTCGTCTGTTAAGTTAGCGGTATCGTCGCTTATGATCCGCAATCCGTATACGAAGCAGTACATCCAATTTCCCAAGAGCTTTCAGCGGTATCGCTCTCTCCCAAGCATCGAGCCTTCCGATGTATGCCGCGCCAACTCTTTCTATAGCGTCGACTCCTGGACGCCCATTTCAGAGACATTCCTCAACTGCGCAGTATCCAAGAACGGTACACTGCAGTCTATCCTTGGGGAGAAGGACATGATATTTTTGGAACCAAACCACGATCCTCACCTGCCATTTCCAACACACTACTACGAGACCTTGCGCCAAAGGTTTCGTCCTCTATCCGATGGAGAAATTTGGCCGACCGGGGGTTTCAGGACCCGAGGTCATTTAAGCCCTCACCCTGGTTATAAAGCTTGGGCCAATCGAATAATCGAGCAGCATGAAGAGACCTTGAAGCAAGTAGGTCTCCTTCGGGCCATTCAAGTGACGTCGAGCTACTTCTATCAAGAACCTTGCGTCTATAAGGGGTTCTTGAATCACTGGAGCTCTATTACAAACTCTTTCCACCTGCCGTATGGAGAAATGAGTATATCGCTTTGGGACTTGTACCGGATAGCCGGTCTTCCCATCCGTGGCAGAATTTATGATGAATGGACGCCTAGTGACGAGGAGCTATCCAAGAAGAAGAAGGGCGTTGATGAGGGTTTCTATTCTGAAGCCTGCTACGAATTGTTTGCGGAGCTGCCGCAATTCCTAAGTTCCAGAGACAAAGTACCTTTTGAGGACTGGCTGGTTTACTTCAGTCATGGTCTGAAGTGAGTTTCTTTACTTGACTTGCACTCTTCACATCCTGCTTCATCCTCTTCTTCCACTGATGGTTTTCTTCCTGTCTCAGCTTAAATTACGGACCGTATGATGAAGGTCGCAGGGACAAGTTGATTCTGGAGGCCAAGATGAAAAAGAAGTTCCCGCAGCCGAATAAGTTCTCTCCCACTTGCGAACTCGCTGGGTTCTTAGCCTACTGGCTGTGCTTGTGGCCCTCCCGAGCTCTAAGCAGGCAGATAGTGTGAGGGTCTCCTGCTTCGCCGTGGCAGGGAGTCTGGCTAATGGCCATCGTTATGCATTGGCCCCAGTAGTATTGTGCTCCATATATCGGGCTTTTGGTGGTGTCATCAGCAATAAGGGCTCGGCTTCCTTCGGATTAAATTCTTCTTACTGCGGGTGGCATTCCTTCTCGGGATGGCTCGGGGTCTATTTCCCGTGGGTCTACGGTATGGAGCTTAAGGACTTCATCTGGAGAGGATCGGTTCTGTTGCATACTTTTCAGAAGCGGAAGATGAACAGCAAAAACTTGGTGACTATCAAGGTAAAGATAGCTCGTCATGATGACGTCGACTTCTTCCTTTTCTCTGCGTCCAACAGTGAGGATCCAGAATTGCTCGATAATGATGAGAGTCTTAGTTCCTATCAGTGCTCATTCTTGGTGTCCGTCCGCCCGAGTTTACTGCCTTTGAGGGAGGGGGCTGAGTTCTGGAGAGAGCCGTACTACCCGAACCAATTCGCTCACCAATTCGGTTATGACCAGGGGGTACCAGAGACTCTTGAACCGGTGATGCGAGAGCAGCGAGCCTATGGCACATGACCGATTCACCGGAAGTGGATATGGTGTCAACTCTTGCTAACCGGGTCAGGCTGTTCCTTCATCGTCCCGGGTACAGAGTATACTCTCGGCGCTACATATGGGTGGATGAGGTGGTGGGCTCACCAATATACCTTAGTTTGGAACAATCGTCACGTGGCTGACCCAGTTTTCGTTTCTCCTCCTATCATCGACCCTGCTCCTGCTGACGGCCTGGGCTATGTATGAGAGCCACCACATCAACTGGCCACTCCTGGTGTGAAGAAATTCCTGACTTCTCTGAATGTGGTAATTGATCATGAAAAGCCTGAGCATACACTAGAAGGATGGGTTGCTTATGGGCAGAGGATCACGCTGCGAGAAGATCAAAGTTTTCCACTTGTGGGTCCCATGACGGAGGGGCAGAGAGAGGGTTACGATATCGGTGATGATGATGAAGGCGGCGATGATGACGGTGACGATGGGGGTGATGATGTTGGCGGTGCTGGTGACCACGACGAAGATGTTGGGGGTGGCGATGATGGAGAAGGTGGCGGCGATGTTGAGGGTGGCGATGGCGGGGGTGGAGTTGCAGCAGGGACCCCATCGACTGGCGGTCGGGGAGGTCATAGTCAGAGCCCGGTTGGTCGGACGAGTCTATCCAGACGCTCTGCTCTCGGGGATAGTGATTCTGAACCGTCCCCTGAGCATTCTGGGCCTCGAGTGAAGACTGCCCCTCGTGTTCCTATCGCCGACGGAGAGAAGAAAATAAAGGACATGTGAAAGCTATACCGGGTAGAGAAAGCACGGAGTTGTCTCTCCAAACTTGCCGACGACATTCCGATCGATGATGCCAGTGGACCGAGGGAGGAAGAGGAGATGAGCTCACAGGTAGACCTCAGTGGGAATCTCCCCACGGAAGAGGGTGGAGATAATGAGCCGATATACTATAGATCTGTTCCCAAAGCAGACACAGAACCCATCCCTTATGGTCCTTGACAGTGGGCTACAAGTTGAAGATCCTCCTCTTACCGACCCTATCAGTGTTGTGGCTGTAATCAACCCTAGCCCTACCCCTGAGGCAGGCCCTGCTACTATTGCGGAAGAGGCAGCACCTCCTGCTCAAGAAACCATGCCCTCTGACGCTGTTAGTGCATCAGAGCCTGTCATGGAAGTAACTCCTGTTGTCGAATCGATTCCAGCCACCACTGCCCCTGAGATCATCGTACCTTCTTCTCCTGAATTGCCCGAACCAGCAACGGAGACTGTGACTGAATGTGTCCCAGCATCATCAACACCCATTGCTTCGACTGGTGCACCGGTCGATGAAGTTCCTGCTGGTATACTACTTTCCTTTATCACTTTGCTTGCTTCTCTTCTTTCTCTAGTGTGCTAATGTTTACCGTTTCTTTTACCAGCCACTGCCCCTGCCAGCGTCCCGGTTCCTGTAGTCTTGCCCGAGGCATTCCTCTCATCTCTCCGAGGCTTATCAAGGACTAAGGCGAATCTTCTCAAGAGCTTACATTGTCCGACATCGTCGATTCGCTTAGGAACGGAGATGAGGGGTCTATCTTGGACGAGGCACTGCAGGTGCTGGAGCTTACCGCCGCGTGGCTCGGGATTGACATTTCTTCGATAGTCAGCCATGTGTCGCAATTCAAAGATGGGATGGCTCAAGTGAACGAGGCGAGGCATCTCAAGGTTGACCCTTCCGTCGAAGAAAACGCGGTCACTTGCGGTCCCTTCTTCCGGAACTTGAGTTACACGAGGCGAATGTGGCCGCAGTACAGAAGGATTGGCAGGCTGTAGATACTGAGCACCAAGAGGCCACCAGGCGTCTCGCGGAAATCGAAAATGAAATGGCCCGCTTACGAGATGAACATTCTGTCATCCATCTTAAACTTTCGAAGTTCGGCGGTCAGAAGGCACGCCTATAGTCTTCTATCGACCAGCGTGAGGCGAAGTGTAACGCCGTGAGGGCACAAGTTACGGAGCTGAAGCGGTCTCTCCAAGACATTCCCAACCCTGCGCAAGTCTTAGCCGAGGCTGAAACAGTATAGAAGGTGATCGAAGAATCTGGAATCAACTTGTTAGATAAATGTTTGAAAACTTTAGACGTCTGAACTGTAACAATCTCTGTTCGTAACTCAAAATATGTTGTAATGGATATTATAATGATATGTATACTAGTCATGTGATTTTTGTTATGTTAGTCATAATCAAAGTGCTAAGTGAATCAAGAGATATGATAAATGGATTGAAAGAGGATAAGTACTTGGCAAGACTACTTTCCTTTTAACTTTCCTGATCTTCGTTTGCGTGTCATTACTTTGGTGAATATATAAGCTTGTTGTGCTTCATGTTTATCTTTAAGAATCCAGGAACGTATCTTTAAGTCTGGCATAACTTGACGACATAAGATTAAGTCTATACTCACGGCATGGAGATATATATCGGGACTTGATGAAGAAATCTCCTTGCTCTAGGAATCCATATCGAAGGCCAGCTAATCATAATCTTCAATTGCATGCTCTTATTGTAAAACAATTCATAAGAGAAAGTCGAAGATATTCTGATGCGAAATAAGATATAATAGAATGCCCGAACCATCTTTGTATGAAACCATATACCAAGCATACAAGGGAATAGCAGCATATACCAAGATTTGAATTTATAAAGATGCTTTGATGAACACTTCTCTACTTTAGGAATCCGTATTGAAGGTCGGTTGATCATAATCTTCAATTGCATCCTCTCGTTGTGAAATCATTCATAAGGGAGAGCTGAAGACGTTTTGGCGCAAAATGATACACAGCAGAATGCCCTAACCATCTTCATATGAATTTATAAAGATACTTTGATGAATACTTCTCTGCTTTAGGAATCCGTATTGAAGGTCAGTTGATCATAATCTTCAATTGCATCCTCTCGTTGTGAAATCATTCATAAGGGAGAGCTGAAGATGTTTTGGCGCAAAATGATACACAGCAGAATGCCCTAACCATCTTCATATGAAGCTATATATATACAAATAAGAGATCATTAACTTTGAATTGCCCCATATAGAGTAAAAGAAGGCCATAACGATAGTAAGAAAACCCCTGATGGAGTAATGATATGAAAGTGTTGTATCTTATATAGGTCTTCTATATAATGAGCTTCTCTAGTCCGACTAAACCAATTTAAAATTCTGAAGATATGATTGCGGTCGATGATTATGAACTTCAGTCTTGGATTTAGAACTGTATTGGTTCAGTTTAGACCCGTAGCCTGGGGTATCTTAGAATTGTATTGGCTGGTTTATACCCGAAGCCTGGGGTATTTTTGAATTGTATTGGTTCAGTTTATCCTCGTAACCCGGAGGCTGTATGGTTCAGTTTATCCTCGTATCCTGGAGGCTGTGTGGTTCAGTTTATCCTCGTATCCTGGAGGCTGTAGCAATTGTGGTACTTATGAAAACCCTTTGGAGTTTGTCTTTTCATTTCCCTTCTGATTACGGTACCTGTTGTCAAGAAAAGCTACACTGACATTTCATATTTTATACATGCAATGGTACAACGTAATTGGATGCATAAATGTATAGAAAATGTAGTGCATGAATAAAATGGGTGCATGCATGAACCCGTGTACACCCCTGCCTCCCTTCTAGCTTTCTGCAATTGTTTGTAAGCGTTCATGATTTTTCGAGTTCGGGAGACAAAGTTCCGGGGTAGGTGTTTTCTTGAGTTGTGTCTGCCGAAGCCATTTCGGGCGGACTCTTCTTGAGTTCTTCGATTCTCAAGTTTATGATGCCTTGGTTTATCATCCTCTGAATCTTTCCTTTTAGGGTAAAACAGTTTTCAGTTCTGTGTCCCACAATTTGATGGTACTTACAATAGTTAGGGTCTCCTACGCATCCTATTTCATTTGGTCGAATGGGCTCTGGTAATTGTAGCTCTCCTTCTTTGATTAACTGTTCCATAATTGGGACCAAGTCATCCGCATCAAATGTGTGTGATCTGTTTGCCCCATTTCTTTCAATAATCGTTGCCTGTCGTTGGTCCTTAAATCCCTTGTCCTTGTCTTGAGCTTTTGATATCTTAGTTTCTATCCTGCATCCTAACCCTGGTTGCTTTCGACCCTTAAGGTTCTTTCTCTTATCAACGTTGGTCATCTCTCCCATTTCACATCTTGGTCTTTTTCCTTTGACTGTTTGAGATAACCTTTCCCTCGTCATCTGTGATGGCAGTGCGGTAGTATGCTCGAATGAGACATTTCTGGGCCGAACCTGTGACTCTACAACCATAGGTCTCTCAGCTGCCCCTTGCGATTCCTCCATTGATTGTTTAGTTAGCACAATGGTGCTTTGAACTGCCCCTTGCGCAACTAGTGCTGTCAGAATCTCCTTGATTTCTCTCATTTCCCTCGTCATGTCTTCTTGGGCTTGAGCTAGCTTATTAATCTGTTCTTGGATAGTTGATGATTCATCTTTCTGGTCACTTCGCTCTTCTTCCTCGACGACCTGGACCATTGCGATTTGTGCTAGTTGTGGTTTTTGCTCTACCATGACAACCTTTGTGATGGATGCCCCTGTTATTTCTTCGTCTGCCTTACGAGTTGTAATCTTAGGCTTCTTCTTGACAGCGCTAGGAATTCATCGGTTATAAAGATGAAACTTTGAGCTCTCTTTGTTGTCGTAGTCCTACCAGTTTTATTGACTCTGTTAGTCTGAATATACTGCTACTGTTTCTTGATCACATGGTGTGGCTCAACGACATTCTTCTTTTTTTTTTGCATGAGGTCCTTATTACTGCTTTCTTTAATCCTTTCTTTTGCTCGCACTTGTGAACCAGCTGCCAGTCTGATTCAAGAACAACTGTCGCCGTTACAGCGAAGTGGGGGAAGCTAAATCTCCCTGTAGTGAGGAAGACGCATGAGTTGTGCCATCTCTCCTATCTTTGTTAGTATCTTGCTAATTCTGGGGTGTCAGAAAATTGTTAGAACAATTCATGAACGCGACCGGGAGTGTGAACCCATCGATCGCGGTGCATAAACTAACAGAAATAAGCAAGAAGGAGAAAAATACGTGTGGTTGTGGAAGTTCGTGGGTTTGAAAACCTTTTATTTACTGTCTATTGCCTTAAAGATGAAGGGAGGAACGTTCCCGTTGAGAGTCGCCAGTTTGACGCCCGAGGGGCGCCGAAACATTACGCCTCGCGGTAACTTTCTTATGCGTAGACTCGTGTTTGTAAGTAATTGATCTTAGAGTATTCCTATATTCAGATATAACCAGAGATCCTGGTATAGTTCGATCCCCAGCAGAGTCGCCAGTTTGTTAGAACTAGAGAATGAACATTCTCCGGAATGTGGTGTTTTGCTGATCTGGGGTTCTGAATATAGAAACATTCGTAGACAATCACAAGCATTCACCAAAGTACACAAGAGAAGAGATATCGCAAGGCGAATTTTATTCCAGAGATTCTGAGATCTTGTACATTCCAGGCCGTGATCTGGCACGAACCCTTAATTACATCGAATGATCGATGACCCTTGATTAAAAGGCAAAAGACTAGTCAGCAGGGACTATGGTCTCAGAGTTCTTTAGTCATGGAGACCTGTGTTTTGGTGGTCGCGGAGACCTGTGTTTGTATGGTCGCGGAGACCTGTGTTTGTTATAGACTGATCCACCTTTGTACGAGTCGGATGTCTATGTCCCATGTTTTGACCGGAGATCCGGGCTGAGACTGTCAGGGTTTATGGCTGAGATGGACGACTCTGGGCCCACGCCTGTCAATGTAGGGACAGGTGACCTCGGGAAGTCCATTGTACAGTTTGTGTGTACCTGCGCAGCTCAACCAGCGGATGCCGTTTGGATGGGTAGGGCATCGACTGTTCTTGGAATATCAGTTTTTAACAGATTGTGTGTGATGGTTCAGAACTCTCCTGGTGTGGTTTATCGTGTTAACCATAGTCCCCTTTGCTTAGTCCAGACCTGGATTCGGGTCATATTATGATAGTACACGTAATGATGATGCATTAGTATGATTCTGGGCACCGGCGGCCTCTTTTCGGGAGAATTGTTCCATTCAGCTCGTTGGGTCGGATCGGACTCTGAAGGCTTGCGTTCTGCTCATTGGGTAGCCCGGATGGGTCGTTTGACTGCTCTATCGCGTCCGGAACGCTCGAAATACCCAAAATAGGCTCAAACGGGGCTTAAAAATGTTATAAAATGAGGATTTTAAAGGTGCTGGAATGAATGCGCAAAGTGCTGATTTTTGCGATCCGCTGGCCTGATTTTATTGATGCGCTGGGGCCAGTGCGTCCATAAATGATTTTCATGATGCGCCGGGTAATTTTATGACGCGCTGGGGCCAGTGCGTCCTTAAAATCTAATTTTTCGATCCGCTGGGCTATTTTGCGACGCGCTGGGGCCAGTGCGTCCTTAAATTGTAATTTCCTGATGCGCTGGGTAATTTTATGACGCGCTGGGGCCAGTGCGTCCATAAAATAGCTTTCACTCTAAAACTTGTATTTTTCTGATCCGCTGGGCTATTTTGCGACGCGCTGGGGCCAGTGCGTCCTTAAAATGCCACGATTGATGGTTCATGTAATCCGCCGAGGATTTCCCTGATGCGCTGGGTCACTTTTATGATGCACTGGGACCGGCGCATCGAAAAAAGATGACTTAGCCATTCCTCCAGACCTGGTATGATCGGAGGTGCGATTTTCGGCGAGGGGATCCGACGGTCGGAGAAGGATTCCGACGATCGGCAAAGGTTTTCCGGCGACGAGGTCCTCTCTCTCTCTTGCTGAATGATGCAAATGAGGTGGTGGGCGGGGTATTTATAGGTATCGTCGTCCAATAAGCGGTCGACACGTGTAGCGCGTCGAGAAAATGAGTCGGCGCGTCGATAAATGCGCTCGGCGCGTCGCGAAATGATCGGAGTCCAGAAGTTGGTTTGCAGGACGCGCCAGCTGCCAGCGCATCCTGAAATTAACTGATTTTTTGGATGCGCTGGGTGAATTTTTGGATGCGCTGGGCGCAGTGCGCCCTTAAATTCATTTTTTGGATGCGCTGGAGGCAGTGCGCCCTTAAATTCATTTTTTGGATGCGCTGGAGGCAGTGCGCCCTTAAATTCATTTTTTGGATGCGCTGGAGGCAGTGCGCCCTTAAATTCATTTTTTGGATGCGCTGGGTGCAGTGCGCCCTTAAATTCATTTTTTGGATGCGCTGGACGTATTCGTGTCCTACAAACTTGGGTTTTGCAAATTGGGGGATTTGCGGGGTCCGCCTCGCGATGAATGCCGATGCACTGCTCCTATTTCTTCATAATTGAGGTATCCCCCCAATTTTGGACAGTTTTGGTCATGATGACCGGCGGGGTCCACCACTAGCCCAATTTCTCATTTTTTTGGTTAAGTCTGATATGTGTTGCGATTTTTGCCGAGATTTCTGATGCACTGCCCCTAAATCCAGTGATGGGGCAGATTGTACACTTGTGATCCCTGTTTTAAGGATCCTGACTTTTGGGACCCCAACAAGAAGGTTCCCCAGGGAGTGATGAATGATGTCTTCTCGCGATCTTCGACGGCCATCTTGATTTGATTGTAACCTGAGAACCCGTCCATGAATGAGAAGACCTTGTATCCAGCAGTATTGTCGACCAGAGTGTCGATGTGTGGCAACAGGAAGTCGTCTTTAGGACTGGCTTTGTTGAGATCTCGAAAGTCGATGCACATTCGAACCTTGCCATCCTTCTTTGGTACTGGTACGATGTTGGCGAGCCATTCAGGATAGTTGGAGACTACCAAGAATCCCGCGTTGTACTGCTTGATGACTTCATCTCGGACTTTTAGAGCCCATTCTGGCTTCATTCTTCGAAGTTTCTGCTTCACTAGCTTCATATCTGCCTTGGTTGGCAGATGGTGTACAACGAGCTCTTCATCGAGCCCCGTCATGTCTTCATATGAGAACGCGAAGTTGGACAATCTTGGAGCTAGGAACTCTATCATTTTCTGTTTCATCTTAGGTGGCAATGATTTTCCAATGCGTACTTCCCTAGGGATCTCAGGTGTCCCCAAGTTTACTATCTCGAAATCATCGGCTACAACATTGGCTTTAGATTCGAACTTTTTGAGGAGATCCTCAAGTTCGGAAGTCGGATCATCATCTTCCTCGTCCCGAGCTTCGTCCAGACCCATGAGCTCGAAGTCTAATTCGATGTCAAAGTCATATGATTCGACTTCAAACTCATGCGACTCTTTAGGCGAACTTGGCACACTATTGAATGCAGGTGTTAGAACTAGAAAATGAATTCCATAACGGAAACATTTTCCTTGAAATGTTGTGTTTTGTTGCTCTGGGGTTCTGAATAATGGAAACATTCATAGACAATCACAAAACATTCATAAAAGTACACAAGGAGAGATATCGCAAGGCGAATTTTATTCCAGAGATCCTGAGATCTTGTACATTCCAGGCCGTGATCTGGCACGAGCCCTTAATTACATCGAATGATCGATGACCCTTGATTAAAAGGCCAAAGACTAGTCAGCAGGGACTATGGTCTTAGAGTTTGTGGTCATAGAGACCTGTATTTGTTTTGTTATGGACTGAACCATCTTTGTATTAGTCAGATGTCTATGTCCCATGTTTTGGCCGGAGATCCGGGCTGAGACTATCAGGGTTTATGACTGAGAAGGATGACTCTGGGCCTGCGCCTGTCAATGTATGGACAGGTGACCTCGGGAAGTCCACTCTCCAGTTGTGTATACCTGCGTAGCCCAACCGACGGATGCCGTTTTTAATGGGTAGGGCATCGACTGTTGTGTTGTGGCAGTTCATAACAATTGTTTTGTAGTGAATTGAAACTCTTTAGTATGGTTTACTGTGATAACCATAGTCCCGTTTATCTAGCTTTCGGCTCAAATCGGGTCACATCTTTACAGTAGATACAAATGATGACATGTTCGCATAGTCCTGGATGTTGGCGACGTCCCTTTCGAGGAGATGCTTCGTTCATCGTGTCGAATTAGATCGAACTTTGAAGATGCGCAATTCTACTCATTTAGAGGTCCTGGAACGTCTATTTGACCATTCCATTGCGTCCGGAACGCTCGAAATACCCAAGATAGGCTCAAACGGCACTTGAAAATACTTAAAATTGAGCCCGGTGCGCTCCTGAACACATTCCGGAATTGGCTGATTTTTCGGGTGCGTGGGAGTCCAACGCACCCTGAAAATACATATCTGATTTATATTGATTTTATGGACGCGTGGGGTAATTTTCAGGTGCGTTGGGGTCCAATGCACCCCAAAAATACAAATCCGCTTTTCGCTGATTTTTCGGGTGCGTCGGACCATTTTCGGTTGCGTGGAGGTACAATGCACCCTGAAAATACATGTCCGCTTTTTGTTCGGTTTTTTTGGATGCGTCGACCTATTTTCTAGGTGCGCCATCGTACTTATGATTTTTTATGATTCGGACCTGCGGTGGTGTTGGCCGGTGTGACCTTCCGGTGGAAGATACAGGCAATCGGAAAAGAATTCCGGCCACCGGGAAAGTTTTTCGGCTGTCGGAAAGGGATTCCGGCGAGGGTTTCCGGCGGCAAAATCCAGATACTCAGGGGATAATCTCTCTCTCTCTCTCTCTCTCTCTCTCTCGTAAATCTGTACAAATGAATAGTGGGGGGGTATTTATACCCGAGAATACCGGACAACAACCAATGAGGATCTGCCACGTATGACGCACCCCAAAAGTACCTTGACGCACCCTTAAATGGACGCGTGGGGACTCTGACGCACCCCGAAATGAGATTTTGAGATGTGCTGATTTTATGGGTGCGTCGAGCCATTTTCGGGTGCGTTGAGGTACAATGCACCCAAAAAATGCCACGCTGGTCATTCGTGATTTTATGGGTGCGTCGGACAATTTTAGGGTGCGTTGAGGTACAATGCACCCTGAAATTGCTGTTACGTATTTCCTGAATTTACGGACGCGTCGGAGGTATTTTTGGATGCGTCAAGCTATTTTTCGGATGCGTCAGAGGTGAAATACATCCTAAATCACTTGTTGAATTTTCATGAATTTAAGGGTGCGTCAAGCTGAATAATTGGGTGCGCTTGACGTACTCGTGTTTTGCAAATTTGGGTTTTGCAAAACGGAGGGCCTGTGGGGCCCGTTTCCCGGTGAATCGCCATGCACTGCTTATCATAATTCATGAAGGATGGCCCCGCTTGATTCTGGTCGGTTTCGATCACGGTGATCCGTGGGGTCCACCGGAAAAAATGGCTAAGTACTGGATCCTTTGCAAAGTTGGGTATTTTGGGTGCGTCGGGTAGTGTTTTGTGGAATTTCCTCGAAGCACGTGCCCGGTCAATTTGTTTTAGAGGGTACTGACTTTTGGGACCCCAACAGAAGGAAAAGAAATGTTTTTTGGTTTTTGAGATTTTTCTAAAATGAAAATGCTAGATGTTTTTGGCTTTTGAAAGTTTTTGATTTTTTTGGCTTTTTGAAATTCATGGGACTTTGAACAAGCAGGCATTGCAGACCATGATTGAGCCCAACTTGTTCCAAAGTTCTGGTCGCTGCTTAAACAGACGTTTTTTTTTTTACACCAGAGCCCTCAGACTACTCCTTGGCTGATTCAAGAGTTAGGGGAATGGATGACCATTCAGGACCCCACACTTCCTCCCTTGAAGAGGTGGGGGTTGATGATTCGTGCAAAGAATCATGGTCTGGCCCAATGACCATGCTTTCTTGCTGGTCGGGTTCGAGATCTGAGTCGTACTCAGTCCCTCCCGGATCACTTACTTCGCATTGCAGTTCGTCTGGTTTCATGGCTAGACACGAGTTTGGAATCTGGACATCAGACCAATCTAGGCTGGCCACTTCCCTTTCTTGGTCCAATGGATGGGCTGCTTCTGCCCCTGACTGGTGATTGTTAATGTTGATTCTGCAGAGATGGGCGAGTCGTGCCCCTTGCTGATTGATGTTGAGATGGGCAAGTTGTGCCCCTGACTGGATGGAATTGAAGTGGGCAGGTTGTGCCCCTAGTTGATTGATGCTGAAGTGGACAGGTTGTGCCCCTGGTTGGGAGCAGGTATCAGAGTAACCTGGTCCTGAAGCTGCTGTATTTGACTTCCTTCTTCATCTTCATCATTTCCTTCTTCTTCTGGAGGCTTGGATGGTTCGAGAATCTGATCCCATCGAATGGGGGGCCACGTGGCCCAAACTAGGCTCATCGGGAGGCCTTTGTGTAGTGCAGTCGGTTGATTCCCTCCTGGATCTTTGCAAGGTTCTCCTGACTTGACGAATTGGATGGGTGAGCACCAAAATTTCTTCCTTCTTTTGTTCATGAAGATTGCCTTGTATCCGAGTCCCCATTTGCGTTGGTTATATATCAGCGATACCTTTCTGGACTTGAAGTGATTCTTCATTTGGTATTTGAGGCTCAGATGCTCTGCCGGTGAAAAGACACGGTCCACCATTATCGGTTCTGGATTGGCGATAGAGTTCACAGTCTCGAATTCGAAACTGTGAAACGGGATGTCTTCTTCAGAGTGCTGGATATCGATGACTGGGATGTCTGGTTCAGTGGTAGCAGCATTGGAAGGAATGATGAGCTCCTTCTCTGCATGAATAGAGATCACTTGATTTCCACAGATGTATTTCACTCATTGATGCAGGGTTGACGGTACAGCTCCAACCTTATGTAGCCACGGTCGTCCGAGCAACATGTTGAAACAGGCTGATATATCCAGAATTTGGAATGTGATGGTGGAGACTTCTGGACTTATCTGTACCTCTATGTCGACCTCCCCTTCCACTGATCGGCGGGTGTTGTCGAATGCTCTGACACATATGGTGCTGGGTCGAAATGAAGAGGGATTGATTCCCAAACGTTCCGCAGTCTTGAGTGGGCAGACATTTAAGCTTGAGCCATTATCGATAAGGACCAGCGGAACACAGAGGTCTTTGTATCGTAAGGCTATGTTGAGGGATCGCCCATGATCACGTCCTTCTGGTGGCAGTTCATTATCGGTGAAGGTGATGGCGCGTGGAGCCAGGAGTTGTCCAATCATCAATGCTATCATCTCTGGTGCTGTATCGGAGGAGACGTGAGCATCGCTCAAGGTTTTGGCAAACATTTCTCGGTGTATGTGAGATGTGCAGAGTAGTTCCCATACTGAGATTTGTGCAGGAATTGACTTGAGTTGAGTCGCCACATCGTATGCAGCTTCATTTTTGTTGTTGAGGCCTGAGGGAGCGCCTTTGGGATCTCCACTGTTTTGATTATCTCTTCGGATGCAACGTCCATTGGGATTCATGTTTCCCACCTCCGCACATTCTGGATAGTGCCATGGGACCTCTTTATAATTTTCCTCCTTTTTGCCTTCTAGGACCACCGGTTCTTGCAATGGTGCTGGTGTGGGTACCAGATCTTCCTCGTATGGAGCTTTTGCTTTGAGGACTACATTGTTGCCTGTGCTGAAGGGGTAATATCGAGGCTTGTCTTCATAGACCACATAACGTCGTGGTCTTGGCTTGACTGTTCCTGGAGCAGGAGGCTCCCATGGAATGAATACTGGTCCTCTTGATATGGCAGGAGGTTTCTCTGTTCGTCCCAGCTGCCGTAATGTGATTGACACGCCCCCGGGATTTGCCCCTTGCAATATGACTGGCTCAACTGGAGGAGCTCCTTCCAAAACAATGGGTTCTTGCTGCTGATGGGTATGGTTTCTCCATGGCGAATTGTATTGTTCCTGTGCTGAGATTGCCCCTTGCAAGACTACAGGTTCGTATGTGGGCTCGATGTATGATTGTGCTTCTTCCAGAATGACTGGTTCCCAGCATGAATGGTTGTAAGGTGCCCCTTAAACAACTGGTACATCATATGGAAGTGCTCCTTCGATTACTACCGGCTCGAGGACTGGAGGAGGAAAGGGACTTGCCCCTTGCATGGTCGGAGGAGGATTTGTCGGCCCATAAGTGTAGGCATGAATGGATTGGATGGGGGAGAAGAAGCGATCGAGGCGTTCTTCTTCTTCTATGCTGTTGACGGTGGGGCCTCGAGATGAACTGGGATCTGTCGGATGTTGAGGTAGAGGATTCTGAAGAATATTGGTGGAAGCTGCTGCAGGAGTTCCAGGGACCGAGATGACGATCTTGCGGTCATCAATCAGATCTTGTATGGCATTCTTCAAAGTGAAGCATCGATCAGTAGCATGGCCACGTCCTTGATGGTAGGCACAGTACTCATTTTCTCGGTAGTTCAAAGGTAGAGGATGAGGAGGGGGCCTGGGTGCCATTAGAGTGAGTAACTGCTTCTGTACCAGCGTAGTCATGACTTGACTAAGTGGCTGAGTAAGTGGGGTGAACTTCCTGAGCTCCTTGTAATTCTGCCTGTTCTGATATGGGTACTGACCATTTCCTCTGAACTGCTGCTGCTGTCGAGGTGGTTGTGGCTGTGGTTGCGGATTTGGTCGTGGTTGATACCTCTGAGGTTGGTACTGAACCTGATTCTGCTGATGCTGTTGATGTCCCCGTGGGGGAGCGTATTGATTACCCTGAGCAGTGGTGCTGATGTTGTTTACTTCTGTTGGGCAGGGAGGAGAACTGCTGCGGTTTCCGCTCCCATATCATATGGGTCTTCCCTCCACTCTGTTTCTCTTGACTGGAGTGGCTTGATGAGGCCATGGGGAGATTGTCCCGGCATGGATTCCTGCTTCGACTTGCTCTCCAACACGGATCAACTGTGAGAAATTCGCTTATGGATGCGAGATGAGATATCCAGATATGCCGGGATATGTTGAATGAACAATCATGGAGATTTGTTCTTTGTCGTCGATAGGTGTTCACATTCGGGCTGCCATAGCTCGCCAACGTCCCACGTAGGCAGATAGTGTTTCGTCACTCCTTTGCCTGAGAGCTGCGAGGTCGGCTCTTCTGGGTGCCATGTTGAGATTGTATGCGAATCTGTCGACGAAGGCCTGGGAAAGCTGTTCCCGTGTCCTGATGCGGTGACAGTCCAATGAGGTGTACCAATCTAGGGCATCACCCTTCAGAGATTTTTGGAATAAACGAATGAGGGCCCCTTCATTTCCTGAGATTGCACTCAGCTCTCCACAGAAGGCCTTGAGATGTGCTGTGGGACAACCATTGCCATCGTATCTTTTGAATTTTGGTACCTCAAAGTTTTGAGGTACTTGAGCGTCTGGGAAAGGACACAAGTCTCTGAACTTGGTCGAAGGTAAGTCGATTCCTTGTTGTCGCTGAAGCTGATTTTGCAAGATCTGAAACTGCTCCCGCAACTCGTCCAGTCCTGAATGATCTGTTCGAGTGACTGGTGCCTCTTGGAGTAAGGCACGTTCTTCTTTAGCATAGTGATCGATGTCTTCGACCCTGTGGGCTTGCTAAAAAGCAACTGTGGGTTGCTGAAATTGATTTGATGATTGAACTGGATTCGGATGAGCTTGTGCTTGAAAGGATTGTAGCTGAACTGGAGAATGTACTGAAGGTTGAACTGGAACTTGCTGGAAATTAACTGGAGATTGCTGAATTGAAGATTGTTGGAAATTAACTGGATTTTGCTGAATTGAAGATTGCTGGAAATTAACTAGAATCCCATCGGCGAGGATGTGCTGGAATTGAAAAGTGCTCCTGTTTGCAGGAGGCTGAGATGTTGAGAAGTGACCTCCTTGTTGGGTATTCGCCACTGTCCGCTGATTGATGTGGGCTTGACACTAACCCTCATTGTGGGCATTCGCCAGTGCTGTCCCTGTTGCTGGAAATTGAATTGAAATCCCATCGGCGGGGATGTGCTGGAATTGAAAAGGTGTCCCATCGGCGGGGACACGCTGAGATCTACTGAGACTGTTGTTTACAAAATTGACTGGAAGCTGACTGAAAGTTCCTGCGACGGGAGTGCTCTGAGATGGCCCTGTCGTCGCGGGAAGGTATTGAGGAGGATGCCCCATAGCGAAGGGCTGAGATGGCTGCTGTCGGTAGTCTGGGGCAGACTCCGATGGTTGTGCTTGATTTGAACTGGAGGCCGGAAGGACCCGGCATGGTTGCTGAGATTGCTGAACTGGGCCAACCTGATTGTTGGCTGCTGTGGTGGCTTGTGCTTGCATGAATTGCAAGAGCATTTCTTGCATTGCTCTCATTCCTTGTGCCAATTCTTGTATGATTAGGCGTATTATCAATGGGCTGTTGCGCTTGAGGTTGCGCTTCGGTCATCTCAAGAGCAGGGAAGAGATGAGTTTCTTCTTCGTGGTCGGACATGGCTTGCTGAGCCCGAGTGCGGATTATTCTGCGGAAGGGAAGTTGTCTCCGAACACGTTGAGCCCGAGGAGGCGCAATGGTGAGGACTATACTCTTTTTGGGTTTTGGGATTTTCTATTTTTGTTTGTTTGTTTGGGTTAGAATGCTATGCAGATGAGATTGTATGAGGATTAGTGACTTTCAAGTATAGGAATGATTCTGTTTTTCAAGTCGGATCACGACTAGTGGGACTAGCTCCTCCCCAGCAGAGTCACCATTCTGTGGACCCTCGCCGTTTCGCGCTCCCACACGACGTTCTCGTCCCTTCCCCTTTCGGAAAAGAACGAGAGGAGGATGCGTGAGTGCGAATCGCCGTTTATGCCACTGGCTTGCCTCGTTCTCGAGGGCTTTGTTTGGTTGTCGTGTTAAGCTGGATATGTTTAAATGAGTTTATATAAGACAGAGTCGCCACTAGCCAGTTACTTCGAATCTACAGTCGGCTAGACCCTGTAGAAACGTTAGAGAAGGGGATCCGAAGATTCCTTCCTCTAAAATGACTCCTTTTGATCTGCGGCCAGAGATTTGAGGTAAGGGATCACGGTTACAGGGTGGGAAGAGGTTAAGCACCCCACACACTGCCCGTACCGAAGTACGGTTTTTACTTCACAGAATCGAACTAATACTTGAAAGTCTGTTTTAATCCTCGTACATTCTCATAGATGACATGATGCATGAATGCGGGTTTGAACAGTAAGAGTTTCTGATGGGCAGGTTCCAACAACGGGCAATCCCAGAGCATACGCTCGAACTGACAGGTGCTTAATATAAGACGTATGCAGTGTGCTTGAATAATCAAGGTGCTTTATAGTGAAGCATGAATGCAGGTCTGAACAGTAAGAGTTTCTGATGGGCAGGTTCCAATAACGGGCAAGCCCAGAGTATACGCTCGAACTGACAGGTGCTTAATTTAAGACATATGCAGTGTGCTTGAATAATCAAGGTTCTTACAGTGAAGCAAGGGGGTTGGAAGAAAAGTAAATGTTGCACTTATGCTAAATGCAAATGAGATGATGCTGGGAAAAGAGTAGCTGGATGGACGGAGGTGTCGCAAGGGTTGGCTTCGAGTGGTTGGATCAAGACTTGGATGGCTTGGGAGACTTGGACCAGTGGTTAGACTGGGCTGGACCAGGGCTAGGCTCTCCTCACTCGAGCTCTCCTTGGTGAAAGAATGGGCTAAAGGGGAAGGAGGGCTCGGATCGCACTCGGGCTGGATGGCTTCGAAGGGATGTTGAAATGAGAAGGGGAGGGGGGTATTTCTAGCAGCGGGCAGTGGCAGTTTGCGTAATTATTTTTGGGTGGCCCACTGTGGGCCGCCCGTACGGCCACTCCTCGATTTCCAGCGAGGTACGGTCGCTCCCTCGGGGCTGCTGTTTGGCTCGCTGGGTCGACTCAGTGAGTTGACTCAGCGGGTCGACTCGGTGATTTAACTCAGCAGGTTGACTTGGTGTTTTGACTCAACGAGTTGACTCAGCGGGTTAACTCAGCGGGTTGACTTAGTGGGTTGACTCAGTGAGTTTGACTTGTTTAGGATTTTTTGACTGGCTTTTCTTATGGGGGGTTTTTCAGGCTAATGTTTAGGACTGGGTTGACTGGGTTCAGGCTTGAGTTGGGCTATGGATTGGGGCTTACAAGCGTGAGTTTGGCTGAGTTAGGACTTGGGGTTTGGGGGTATGGTCCTCCATTCATCCAGTTATCTCTACCAACAGTGTAGCCGAAGGTGGGGTGTCTACAGGAGCAATCACATCCATACATCACGGCTAGTGTCAGACTGTTTGGCCCACATGATTAAATGGTATGGAATTGCATTAGATGGGATTAACACCATTATTGCACAATGATTGCATGTTTGGAAATACCATGATATTTTAACCATCCAATCCTCATGTTTGGGATTAAATTCTTCCTTAAGCAAAAAACATGGTATTAAGCAAAACCCTGTTTGGTGGACAATGGATTTGTAAGTAATAGACCAAATTCATAATTGATGTTAGTCACTTGCACATGCATATATCTCAAATGTCAGGTGTAAAGGATGCATATGGATGGACTATGTGGAACACATGCATCAATGTAGGGCCCACAAATGTAGTGGATTTCAAAATCCACCAAAAATCCTGCATGGGATCAAATGCAATTCCTTTCCACCTAATCCAATTCCTTACCGTCTCTCCAAACGTCCAATGGAATTTCCATGGAACCAAATGTTATTCCATCCCACTTAATCCCTCTTAAGGCCATATACCAAACAAGCCGTCAGTTCATGCCTTAGCCCAATATCAAGTCTAGGCACTAGGCAAGTAGGCCACATATTAAGAAACATTTGTACGGTTAAAAACTTAGCCATGGTTTTCTTCGCTTACACCTGTTTCTGACATCTAGGTTCACCTATTAAGTGGACAAGTTTTAATTTAGGCACATTACAGAGTGGACCCACATGATGAATAACTTGAATATTGCACGTGTATGCATCATGTGGACATGTGTCTTGGCCGCGTGAAGATGGCACTCATATACGTGCGTGGACTTAACAAAGGCACCAAAGTTGATACCCGAGCATACATGCACAAAGTTCCCCTGCATTACGTGGTAAGCGTCTAAGCGACTTGGACAACGGGACTTCGATTGGGTACTGCATAAGCTCGGATTGGGTACTACTCCCCATCAAGACCTAGCCAAAGACAGATGGTCCTGTCAGGCGCTCTTTGGAGCCCATTGTGATATATGTCCTTTATCTAAGTCATCCATCCATTTTGAAGGATCATTTTAGGGAATGAGCAGATCGAAGGCTTGAGCGAACCACACCATACGAAGTAGTGCTGACAATGACCCTCACCGTTGAAACCTTCCAAGGCCCACTGTGATGTTTATTTTCCATCCAACCAGTTTCTAAGGTCACATAGACCTAGATGAGGGGAAAACATAAACATCATCTTAATCTAAAAATTCTATGGCCCCTAAGAAGTTTTTAGTGGTAGGCATTCAATCTTTAATGTTTCCTATGGTATGGTCCACTTGAGCATTTGATTTGCCACATTTTTTAGTTCATCATCTAAAATGATTTGTCAAAATAGATGGACAGAGTGATAAAATACATACATCATTGTGGGCCCCACAAAGCCCCTGACATGACCATCCTTCTCTATCTAGGTTTTAGCGGGGTAGTACCCAATCCCCACATGTGATGTCCCCGCTCTAATCCAAGTAGAGGAGGCGACCACGTGGTTGGTGGGATTTGATTGGATAGCAGACCCTTCTCAAACATTGAGCCTATGCAAAAGGGTGTGGATTGAGTACTACCTTGCTTGTCCGTAGCTTGGCATAGGCATGATTTTTTAGGGGCCCACCATGATGCATGTTGTATCCACATTGTCCATCCATTTTAACACATCATTTTAGGGTATAAGCCCAAACATGATGTAGATCCAAGCTCAAGTAGACCACACTACAAGAAGCAACCATGATAATCATGGCCATTGTTAAAATCTTCCTAAGGCCCACCCTAAAATCTTCCAACATGTTCATAAAGTCACATAGACTAGATGACGGTAAAACAAAATTATTAGCTTGATCCAAAACTTCTATGGTCCACAAGAAGTTTTCAATGGTAAACATTTAATCCCCAATGTGTGGTCCACTTGAGCCTTGGATCTGCCTCATTTTTGGGCTTATATAACTTAAAATGATATGAAAAAATGGATGAATAGTATAGTATATCATGGTGGCCCTTCATTAGTGCAGACGAAAAAAGAAGGTTGCATCAATCAATTAATCAACCACATGATTAAAGGAAAAGATGCTAGACTCCAAGGTCTAGAACATCAAAATCTATTCTTCAAAAACTGATTTTTTTTTCCATGGACAACCCCCATGTTTTATACATAAATAAGCACTACAACTTCCCATACATCATAACTCCTAATACAACTTCCCACAAAATATAACTTTTAATACAACTTCCCATAACTATTTCCAAGATATTCTTACTTTCCTTAAGTAAATAACAATGCAATTTTTCTAGGAATTATTTCACATTTAATGCCTCAACAATGGAGCCTTTGACTGAGCTTGGATGCTCCTAGTGGGCTTGGACTGGCCTTGGATGCTCTTGCATCACTCATAGCTCCTTCCTATGCCGAACTAGGGACAGGCAGCGTAATACCCAATCTACATCCACCCAAAACACGTTTGAAAGGGAGCGGATTAGGTGCAACCCATACCGTGGGGCCCACCTTAATGTATGTAATCTATATCCACATTGGCCATCCATTTTTTCCATATCAATTTTGGGCATGAGCTAAAAAGTGAAACAGATCCAAATCTAAGATGGATGATAATGCAGGAAACAATGGTGATTGACCATTAAAAACTTCTCATGAGCGACAAAAGTTTTGTATCAAGTGGATGTTTGTGTTGTCCCTTCACTCAGGTTGGGCTGACTTTTTATTTTTATTTTTATTTTTTTTGTTTCCTTTTTTTTTTACACCCACCTACACCACACCACATGAGTACTCATCCCATGATCTCAATGTTGAAACAAAGTCTCTCTACCATGGAGTTATGAAGACAACCCAGGTTCGTGTGACCTTGTCAACAGGTTTGATGGCAAATAAACATTATGGTGGGATTGGGAAGTTTTTAATGATGGGGCATTCAGTTGTCACTGTTTCCCATAGTATAATCCACCTGAGATTTGGATCTGCTTCATTTTGGCGTCATGCCCTAAAATGATTAGGAAAAACAGATGACAATGTGGATGTAGAATACATTAATCAAGGTGGCCCCCATAGTAAGTGTTTGTCTCTGGTTAGTCTAAGCCGCACATAATCCGCTCACGTTTGAAAGTTGTTACTTGATCGAGACCATTTCTAACTGTGGCCAGGCCAATCAAATCCCGCCACACTGCCACCCGCCCGCTGGGTACGGATGGGGCAGTACCCAATCTGCATCCCAACCAACGTGGTTTAAGTAGATGTCAACCTAGATCATCAAAATTGATTGGATGATCTTGATATCGGATTTTCGCCCATTATGTTAGACATCTGAAATCTGGCTTACATTTAATGGAAAGCGGATTGGCTGGTGTACCCTACCCCAGCAACCTTGCTGGTGTGGGTACGTGTCGCTTATAGAGGACCACGTCAGTCCTCGGGCACCGTGAATGTACGAACTATCTAAAAAAAGATCACGGTTCTATGGACCCCACAATGATGTATTTAATATATCTACACCATCCATCCATTTGGAGAGATCATTTTAGATCATGATCCCAAAAAATAAGTCATATCTAAAACTCAAGTGGACCATACCACAAAAGGCAGTGGGGACAATGATTGTCATTGTTAAAACATTCCTAGGGCCCACCATGATGTTTACTTTCCATCCAAACTGTTGATAAGGTCATACGACCTGGATGAAGGGTAAAAATAAATATCAGATTGATCCAAGACTTCTGTGACTCCCAAGAAGGTTTCAATGGTAGACACTCAATCTCCACTACTTTCTGCAATCTAGTCCACTTGAGCTTTGGATCTATCTCATCTTTGGTCTAAAGCCTTACAACTATCTTGCAAAATGAACAGACATCTACCTCTTGGTGGGGCCACATAACTTGCTGACGTCAATACACCAACCAAGTTGCTGGTGTGTGGTACACCACGCAATCCACTTCCACATTTAATGGCCTACTATTTGTAATGGTCACATCCCGACGTTGGCACTTTAGCCGGTGGGTTTGATTCTTTTCAATATCCAGACTGGCTTGGATATTTTTAACCCTTTGATTATACAAAAGTCATGATGGGCTCCACAGAGTCGGGTATTTCATGAGTTGGGTAGGTGTTAAAGATGGTTCATGTCCATCTGGGACATAGTTAGTGGGCCTACCATGATGTTTGTGAGAAATCAATCCACCCTGTCCATCCATTTTGTCAACTTATGTTATGACATGAGCCTAAAAAAAAGCAGTCCAAAACTCAAGTGAACCACATGACAGAGAATAGTGGAAAGAGAATGCCTACAGTTGAAACTATCCTAGGGTCCACCATGATGTTTATATGCCTTCCAAACCACTCATAAGGTCATTTCCCCGCTAGGATGAATTGGAAAAAAAAACAAGAATATTGGCCTGATCCAAAACTTTTGTGGCCCCATGAATGTTTCAACGGTAGGCGCTTTCTCCCCATTGTGTCTATGGTGTGGCTCACATGAGTTTTAGATATGCCTCATTTTTGAGCTCATGTTCTGACATGAACAGATAAAATGGGTGGACAAAATAGATTTCTCACAAACATCATGTAGGTCCATCTAGCTTCCCATTGCCAGGTCATAGGCAATCTACGGTGGGGCTAATGTGTGTGTTTTCCTTTGTGTTTAAAAACTTCTTATGGGTCACAAAAGTTTTGGATCAAGCTAATATTTGTGTTTTCCTTTGTCTAGGTCCATGTGACCTTATGAATGTATTGGATGATAAGCAAACATCATGGTGGGCTCTATGGAGGTTTCAACCATGAGAGTCATTATTCACACTGCTTCCTGTGGTGTGGTCCACGTGAGCTTTGGATCAACTTTATTTTGGGGCTCATGCTTTGAAATGAGCTCGCAAAATAGATGGAGAATGTGGATAAAACACATACATCCACACAGCCCGTGTAGGGATGTCCCTGGTGACCTGCCACCAGGACACAGATTGTGGAGTGAGGAGCTCAGCGTGGTGCGGCTGACTGTGAGGTATGTGCTTTCTCCATGCCATTCATCCACTTTTTCATCTCATTTTTGGGTATGAGCCCCTAAATTGAAGCATATCTAGAGCTGTAATGGGCCATATCACAAAAAAACAGTAGGATTTGAATGTTGGGAATAACGACGCCGATAGCGGAAGCGAAAGCGGCACAACACACACAACAGAATATAAGATCAAACGAGAAACACAATGCAATCACAACACACAAGCGTTCAACCACACAGAGACAATCCAATTTTACGTGGAAAAACCCCTCAATGGGTAAAAAAACCACGGCACAAAGCAATCCACTATGATTCCAAAAGATTATAGAGATTGACAGCTCACAAGCAAGGAAAAACAGAGAAAACCCAAGCTCTCTCCCTCTCAAAACATTCTCCCCTCTTTCTAACATACTTAGGAAACCTTAGGCACCTTAGGATACCATCTAAGTTCGGATACATGCCATATATATAGCAAACAAACTAAATTTAGAAACATCTTATGCAGATTCGCGTAACTGCGTAAGAAAACGCTTGCGTAGCCTACCGATCGGAGCTAAAACAAAAAACATCCAGAGGAAAAAATATAGAAACAACTCAGTCTACCTCACCACCGACAGGTCTAGGGTACACAAAAAACTGCAGCAGCCTTGCTGTGCATCTGGGCCAAACGGTTAGACAGGTCGCCCGACTTGTCTGAGCACCCACACTATGCACAGTTTGAAGGCTCTTCTAACAATCTCCACCAAGGCTTCAAACGTCGAATCAAACCATCCTTGCTATCTTCATCATCTCATCTTCATCATAGCTCCACCGCTTCTCGTGCCTCCATCTATCCCAACCTTGTACTTTCACACCATTTTTCGCTCTTTTCATGTGGCCCTTGGGCACTTGCCACATATGAGCAACCGTGGATCTCGCTGCCGATCTCGCAGCTCCACTATGAATTGTGCTCCTGATCAGCTTGTAAAGATGGCTACACCTTCGTGCCTTCATCCACACAAGTGCATCATTCATCACTTTTCAACAACGATTGCAGCCGATGAACACACACCCTTTCGTCTCGAGTGCACCAAGAGAAATCATATTCATTTTCATCTTGGGGATATGCTTTACATCTTCCAGGACTTGTTCGATCCCATCAAACATCTTGATGCGCACCGTACTAATACACACCACCTTATGAGTGTAGTCATCGCCCACAGACACTGATTCACCACCACACTCCCTGTATGTCGTGAATGAACTCTGATAAGGACAAACGTGACATGAAGCCCCTAAATTCAGGATCCACTCTCTACTATGAGATCCCTTGCCGGATACAGTTAGAACTTCACAAAGATCGCCACCGTCCTCTACGGTATTAGCTCCCTCTCCAGAAGAATTTTCATACTTCTCTTACTTCAATTTGGAATTCTGACAATCCCTTTTCATGTGGCCTTCCTGACCACAACTTTAGCACCGCACCTTGGCTTTCCATTTTTCCTTGGCTTTAAATCCCGATTTAGAATATCCCCCACCATATTAAGAATTTCTTCCCATCATAATCAGTGCATCTAAGGAAGATTAAGAACCCATGTCACCGCTTTTCTTTTTCATCGCCTTTGACTGGAGGACTGAGATCATGGCTCAACATTGATGGTCTCCCTCCCTGCGCACACAGAGTCCCTGAATGACTCATATGAATCTGGAAGAGAATTCAGCAGGATGAATACTTGATATTCATCCTTCATTGGCTCATCTATCTCCACCAACTTGCAAACTAGCCGATTGAACGTGCTTAAGTGGTCCTCCATATCCACCCCCTTCTCCATCCGCAAGGTGAACAACTACATCAATAGATACATCTGGTTCTCTAGAGATTTATTGGCATAAATCTTCTCTAGCTTAGCCATTGTATCAGCCGTTGTTTTCTCCTTCATGACGTGAGAGAGGATATCATCCATAAGGTATAACAGGATCGAGGTTCTAGCCTTCTTGTCGAGCTTCGTCCACTCATCTTCTTTCATTACCTCAGGTTGCTTTCTAAGAGCTTCATCAAGCCTTTGCTGAACTAGAAGAGATTTAACCTTCACCTTCTATAGTTTGAAATTATTTTTGTTGAAGAATTTCTCTACTTCGAACCTTATGTTTGATCCCATCTTCTCGTCTCAGATCCGAATTATACTCCACCCCAACTTTAGCTCTGATACCACTTGTTGGGAATAATGAAGCCGGTAGTGGAAGCGAAAGCCGAACAACACACACAGCAAAATATAAGATCAAACGAGAAACACAATGCAATCACACCACACAAGCATTTAACCGCGCAGAGACAATCCAATTTTACGTGGAAAAACCACTCAACGAGTAAAAAACCATGGCACAAAGCAATCTACTATGATTCCAGAAGATTACAGAGATTGACAGCCCACAAGTAAGGAAAAACAGAGAAAACCCAAGCACTCTCCCTCTCAAAGCACTCTCCCCTCTTCCTAATACAATTAGGAAACCTTGGACACCTTAGGATACCATCTAAGTTTAGATACATGCCATATATATAGCAAACAAACCGAATTTAGAAACATCTTACGCAGATTCGAGTAACTGCATAAGAAAATGCGTTCGTAGCTGACTGGTCGGCGTTAACACAAAAAATGTACAGAAAAAAAATACAGAAACAACTCATTCTGCCTCACCACCGACCAGTCACCCGATCGATAGTACATGAAAAACTACAATAGCCTTGCTGTGCATATGGGCCAAATGGTTAGACCAGTCCAACCCGACTGGTCTGAACACCCAAACTGTGCACAGTTTGAAGGCTCTTCTACCATTGAATACCTACCATTGGAAACTTCTTGAGGGCCATTGAAGTTTTGGATCAAGCTATGTTTGTATTTTTCCTTTATTACTTCTGTGTGATCATATGAACAGGTTCCATGACAAATAAATATCATTGTAATCTTAGGAAGGCTTCAATAGTGAATTTCACTCTCTCAGTGTCTTCTATAGTGAGGTTCACTTGAGCTTTGGATATGTTTCAATTTTGACTCATGCGTCAAATAAATGGACGACGTGGGCAAAACACATACATGAGGGTGGACTCCACTGTGAATCCATGCGAGGCTACAGTGGGGTAAGCTCCTCACTAAACAGGAGCAGATTAGGTGTAGCCCCAGCATCACCCAAGAAGGTGTGCCTCTTACCATGTGCCCACCTTGAAGTTTGCCGTCCATCTGTTTTTTAAGACCATTTTTGGGCTCCTGCCCAAAAAAAAATGAGGCAAATCCAAATTAAGGTTACCATGATATAAGGATAAAGTGGTGATTGAACGCTCCACCGTCAAAAACCTCCCACGGTCCACCTCGATCTTTTGATAAGGTCATAATAACCTAGATTAAGGGAAATAAATAAATAAATAACAGCTTGATCTCAAAGTTTTGTGGTCCACAGTAAATTTTTAACGGTCAATCACCACTGTTTCCTATTGTGTGGTCCACCTGAGATTTATAAATGTTTCGTTCTTAGCTCATAAACTGATATGGTCCTGAAGAAAGGATGGACGGCGTGGATATCGAATAAATACGTCAAGGTGGGTCCGATGGTAAGGGCAGCACCTTGTTGGGTGACGCCGGGGCTGCACCTAATCCGGTCCCTCACTGCACAATCCGCGTCCCACCCGGGCGCGAATTAGGTGTTACCCTGGGAACAGCTTAGTGGGTATTACCCGTGGATATTTTGTATATCCACGCCGTCCATCCTTTTCTACAGCCCATTTTAGAAAAAGGTTCCAAAAATTATGCAGATCTAAATCTCAAGTGGACCATGCCACTAGAAACAGTGTGATTAAGTGCTCTACTATTAAAAATTCCAAAGATCCCATCGTAAGGTTTTGGTAATGTTTATTTTCAATCCAAGCTCTTGATAATGTAAATAAGGTCTTGATGAAGGGAAAATATAAATATCAGATTGGTCAAAAAAACATTTCGCCCACAAAATAATTTTAATAGTTTGTCATCTCTTTTTTTAGTGGTGTGGTTCATCTAAGATTTGGATATTCTTAGGGTTTTGGATCACATCCTAAAATGATATGATAAAACATATATACGGTGTCGATATATTACAAATACATCAAGAAGCTCCCCACACGGTTAGGGTAACACCCACTAAGCTTTTCCCAGGGTAACACCTAATTCGCGCCTGTCCCACCCACTCGGCAGTTCGCTTCCATGGAGTTCCGCGATTTCGCGATTTCGCGCTTCGACGGATTTCCTGCGAAAGCCTTGCGCAAGAAGTTCCTGCACTGGGAACCAAGGTGTGGCCCACAGTGATGTTTTTGATGAATCCACCCCGTCCATCCGTTTTGGGAGCTCATATTAGGACACGAGAACAAAAATGAATCGGATCCAAGACTCAAGTTGGCCTCACTAAAGGAAAAGGTGGGTAGGTAAATTACTGCCGTTGAAGCCTCCCTGGGGCCCACAGTGATGTTTATATGACATCCATACCGTTCATAACGTCACTACTACTGGGATGAATTGGAAACACAAATATTATTCTGGTTCGATGCTCCTGTGGCTCCACAAATATTTCAACCGTGGACGTTTAATCTTCACGTTTTAGGCCCACTAGAGTCTTGGATCCGGTTCATTTTTGTTCTCACATCCTAACATGAGCTCCCAAAACGGATGAACGGGGTGGATTCATTAGCAGACATCACTGTGGGCCCCACCTTGGTTCCCAGCGCAGGAACTTCCTGCGCAAGGCTTTCGCAGGAAATCCGCGCCCCGCTTCGATGGCGTGCATTAATGCCACGTGGAATGTCACTTTGTGGAATGCAGCTCCAGATCTTGTGGCTTGAAAAGAAACGAGGAGAATTCCGTCATTTCATTTTTTTGTCTTTACCCTTCCATTCTTTATCACGAGTAGTTGGCTCTGAGGTTCGAACCCATGGCCTTCGACGGTCGCGAGCCTTGCACCGTGAACCAAGGGAGAAGTGCATACACCATAGGTTAGGTGTATATTTGGAGCGGAAAGGATCTTGTCGCTCTCTGGAGCACCCAAATTGGTAGTATTTCGTGAAGCTTGCCTCTCATGGAGAACTGAACAAGACAATCATAGCCGTTAATCCGGTGGCACATGCTATGGATTGCCTACATGAAAAAACCGTTACTGATTGAATAATTTGGTGGGCCCCAACTTGGACTGCAAACAAACGATTAAAATGGAATTTCCTTAACAAGCTACAATTCCACATTTGTGCCACACGATAGTCGTCAGCCTCACAGGATTCGCGCGTTACTCTAAAATGTGGATATGCAACAACATACTGGGTCCCACAGTGGATTTAATCCAGACTGTCCAAATAATGGGTCCCACAGTGGATTTGATCCAGACTGTACAAATAATGGGTCCCACAGTGGATGGAGTAGGATGATCTTAACCATCTCATTTTGCCGTTGAATTTGGACCACTGGCGTTCTCTTTTGAGGAATATCAGTATGCAGGTTGCAGCACAAAAGTTATACGCAGTTCTCTCTTGACAAAACAGAACACGTGGCAAACACGTGATTTGACCAGGACTCTAGCTCTGGTGGGCCAAAGCAAAGGAACTGAACTGTGGTAGACACACGATCAGTGCCCGGCAGAAGGCAAATTTTAAAATGGTCCACCTTCAATCAACAAAAGTCAAAGTGATCAGGCTCGTTCAATCACTGCAAGTTTTGGCCGATCACCCATCCGCGTAGTTGATCACAAGATCAACGGTCCCAATCATTAGAAATATTTTCCAATTGTACCTTGCAAGGGGAGGCTATAGGCTAAAAGTGAGGCAAATCCAAGTCTCAAGTGAACCAAACCACAGGAAACAGTGGTGATTGAATGCCTGCCGTTGAAAACCTTTTAAGAGCCACGGAACTTTTGGATGAAGACAGTGGTGATTGAATGCCTACTCTTTGAAAACCTTTCAAAAGCAACAAAAGTTTTGGATGAAGTTGATATCTGTGCTTTCCCATCATCGAGGTCGTGTGACATAATCAACAGGCTGGATGGAAAATAAATATTACAATGGGCTCTTGTGGTGGGGTCCACTTAAGATTTGGATTTACTTCATTTTTGACCCATGTCTTAAAATAATCTCAACAAATAGACAATATAGATAAAACATATACATTATGGTGTGGCCATGGAGCACTATCTAGCAGTCACTTTGCTATTTGCGGTCTATTAAAATTTTAGGATCATTTTAGGGTATGAGCCCAAAAGTTAGACAAATCCAAATCTCATGTGGACAAAATCACAGGAAACAGTGCTGATTGAATGCCCACTGTTAAAACCCTTTTAAGGGCCATGAAAGTTTTAGATGAAGTTGATATTTGTGCTTTCTCATCATCTAATCGAATTGATAGGTTGGATGGAAAATAAACATTATAATGGCTCTAGGAAGTATTTAATGATGGGCCTTAAATCACCACCTTTTCTTGTGGTGGGGTGTACTTGAGATTTGGATGTACTTCATTTTTTGGCTTATGCCCTAAAACAATCTTAAAAAATAGATGAACAGGATAAATAAAACATATACATTAATACATTATGGTGTGGCCCATGGAGCACTGTACACTGGCCAATTCGCAATTGGCAATCTATCAAAATTTTCAAATCCATTTAGGGTATGAACCCAAAAATGAGGCAAATCTAAGTCTCATGTAGACCAAACCATAGGAGGCAATGGCGATTGAATACCCACTGTTGAGACCCTTTCAAGGGCCTCAAAAGTCTCATGCTTGTGCTTTCCTTTCATCTGAGTTAGTGTGACCTAATCAACTGATTGAATGGAAAATAAACATTACAACGGGCCTCAGAAAGTTTTTAATGATGAGCATTTAATCAATCACCACTGTTTTCTTGTGACGGGTCCACTTGAGATTTGGATCTACCGCATTTTTTTTGGCTCATGTCTTAGAATAATCTTAAAAACTAGATGGACAGCATGAATAAAACGTATACATCATGGTGTGGCCCATAGAGCTCTGTCCAATAGCCACCTTGCTATTGGCACAGTCACTAGGTACCTCTCCCACCTCTCATCTTCTATCTGCCTGCACGAAAAGTATTACTGTGGAGCCTGTGTAACAAAGGCTTTATAGGATCCACTATGATGATTGTGCACATCAATTCTATATATCTGTTGCATCAGCTTCTATTAGAATGTAATCTAAAAAATGAGATAGATTATAAACCCGTTTAGACCACAACATCGTCTAGCCCATGTGCCATATTCCTGGTGTATTTTTGTATCATAAGAATTGATAACCAGAGGTGTCTATGCGACATCTTGTGGTGCAGAGCAGTTTTAGCCATGTGATACATTAATTGGAGTGATTAAAAAGAATTATTTTAATGCAACTTGTGGCTAGAAGAGCGACTTGCTACAAATGGTGGAGCAGACTCTTTAGATGTCCAATTCTCATGTGGCATATACCTTTCTTTAGCCAAACTTTCGAAAAAGATTAGCCTAACTCTTGGACCACCATCCATGCACTGTGGGGACACCAAATGAACGATCCAGAACTTGTCCAAAAGTGGGTGAATATGTCTGGTTGGTTTCAGCTCAGTTGGCGCTTAAAGCCTAATTACATCCTAATTAGATGTGACGGGCTAGACTTCTATGTTAGTTTTGCACCATTTAAAAAATTGCATACTCTTTAAACATTTGCATCACATGGTTTTACGGCAATCTAGACCGTTCCTAATTGCTGACCCAACTATGGATGGAGCATATATTAAAATTTTCAACCAGAAGATAATCTTGACCATCTGATTTGTCTCTTTGAATTTGTACCATTCACTAATTTTCTCACTATTTTCCATTTGATAGCTATTAATTAGATGGTTAGTATTGTTTAAAATTTGTGACACACAATTTGGATGGTTTGGATAATTACATATCAGTGCTACATAAGAGATGAGTCAGCACCAGCTTTTTTAATGGTGAAAAACTGATACCGAGTCTAGTCGTCTACAGAGACATATCTTTTTTCTACTTTTGGTAATACAATAGCTCCCAGTTCTACCAATTTAATACCCAGAGTGAAGAAAATGGTCTCTTTATCAAAAGGGTGGGCGTCGATATCAACTCCTTATATTTAATATTAAAATATTAGTATAATATATGGGAAGAATACAAAGACAGCAACACACGCTTCAAACGAAAGGTAGAAAAATGAATGTTGGGCAGGTGTAACCTGCACATTGGAATATCCGGATATTCTACTAGTTATGAGAAATTGTATTTAATTTCTGGATTTGGGTCTCCCACTTTAAGCCCTGTTTGGATGTTATCAACTTCCAATTGAGTCGGATGGCCATTTGTCCAAATGGGCCACTCTGCTCATTTCTTCCAATTTCACACGAAGGTTTTAATGGTGAGCATTGAATCATTGTTTCTTGTGGCAGTGCCGATTTAAGTATTGAATCTACTTGATTTTTGGAGTCATACCCTAACATGAGATGGTCAACCAGACGGACGGAATGGATGTTGTAACATGACATGGTGAACCAGATGGACGGAGTGGATGTTGTCTGGTTATTTTAGTGGGCCCCACAATGCTGCAGATGAGGGTTACAGGAAAGTGGCGTCCGTCTTGCTTCACATGAAATTTGTTAAGCCAACGTGCGTGTGCGATGCTACTTATATACAGGCCACACATTTACCATCATGATACATTGGTCTGAGATCCAATCCATCCATTAAAAAGGCACCACTATATTCACGCTTTGGCTCAAGAATTAGGTTGATCTGTTGGTCAGGTGGGTCACGGTTTTAAAAAATAAAATAAAAGAAAGAAAAGTGTATGACTCTAAAATGGTTGGCTAAAGTTTTCTAATCCATCCACCTGTTTTCAATATTGGGCTCACCTTTTAATATGATTTGATTAATTTTAAGGAAAACATGGTTAAACCAACCTGTGCATGGATTTGACATCGGACCTACATGCCATGGTGGCATATGCGTGGAGGTGTATGACCCTATACTCATGTGCAATTATCAAACCTTCCCATAAGAGAGATATTCGATTTCATGATAGCTTGATGCAAGTTTGTAGAAGTGAAAACAACTATAGGAAACGGCGTGACAAATGCTATGGAAAAAGCATAAATTTAAAGAATTGTTTTTTAAAATTGATTGATTAAGTGGCTAACATAACACTTAAATCCTAAAAAAATAATTCAAAATCAAAATTATAAAAATAAACACACTAATTATTATGGAAAAATTCTGAGCTAACCCACAAATAGGAGAAGACCATAAACCTAAGGGCTCAAAGTACAAGATCTACAATCTAGATAAAAGGCCCAACGAAGGATCGAGGATCGAGGACGAATGATCTGTTAATGACACTTTGCCCAGGAGAACCAAGGACCTATCAATGACACTCCATCCAGGACGACCGAGGACCTGTCATTGACACTCCGCCGAGGAGAAATACGCTACCGAAGACCTCTATCCCCCTGAGGAAGGTCTCTTGTCCGAAACAGACCATAAGTGTGAGATTGTCCTGACCACCTAAAGTCGATCTGAGCTCCCCGATTGAGATCAACCGACCACCTAGAGTCAGTCTGAGGCCCTAATGAGATCAGTCGACCACCTAGAGTCGGTCTGAAATACCCATAGAGATTCGAATATTCCGGGATCTACTTCCTTTCTTAGAAAGATCTTTCTGACACGATCGGGAGAGAGAAGCTTTCCCTTACCGGGACTCTACAGACATATCCCAAGAGGATCCAACTCTCTAGAAGCTTCCCCACGTCCTATAATATAGGATCGAGATTTCCACCTTCAAGGTATGATAATTCTAAGCCCTAAAACCCTACCTTTGCTGGTCCAGGAGACTGACTTAAGCATCAGAGAGTCTCCCGCCGCCTAGCGGAACCTCCTCCCTTCTTTTCTAGTCTCTTCTTGCAGGTCTGGCGAATCCAGAGAATCTCTCAACTACGTCTTCCATTTAGAGAGGACAGGAGGGTGAAAGGCTACATGGCTAATCTTAGCCAACCTCATCCCTTGTCTAAATTCCTGCAACAACAGTTGGCACCGTATGTAAAAATTTACGACTAACTTCGTGTTCTCACCGTCTGAGTTAGACATCCAAAACCAATTTTTCTCCAGTTCATCGCCTATGGTGAAGAAGAAGGGGAAAACATGTGTTGCAGTAGGAACCTTCCACCAAGACCCCCCGGGGAGGAGTAGGTCCAATGAGTGCCTCCTCACCTTGATTCTCTCAGGGCTGCACCCGAGCAACCCCACGATGATCGTCTCGAACGATCATGCCAGGAGCGACCTTCGAACGACAACGACCACTCCAGCCAAGCTGCCCCTGCTCGGACGCGCGCAACTAAAAAGTTGGACAAATCCAACTTGAGCCATACCCCCTATAGGTCCAACCAGGCCCCCTATAGGCTGTTCATGCCCCTGATAGGCCACCCAGGCCCCCTGATAGGCTACCCAGGCCCCCGATAGGCCACCCTAACAACCCTCCAACTGCGCTAAAGCCTACAAAGGTCGAACCTACGAGCCACCTCTACATGCTGACATAACACAATTAACAAATATAACTCACTCCTACGATCGAGATCAGGTCTTGAACTCTTGCCGTGAGTTTGGCCTTTCGCACTGTGGAGGTGCGCTCAGTTACCACGACCTTCTTCTTCAGATGGTCCATGTAGTGTCAGACCATGATTCCGGACGTGACCTCCTACAGAGAAACAACAAAAACCAGCTCGTCCTATTAGACTTACTCCTAAGCCCTAATAAGCTCGGCCTCGGGAGTAGGGGGAAACTGTTATGAGGAAAGCCCGAGCTGACCACAAATAGGAAGAAGTCCATAAGCCTAAGAGCCTAAAGCACAAGATCTACAATCTAGGCAAAAGACCCAAGGGAGGATCGATGATCTGTCAATGACACTCCGTCAAGGAGGACTGAGGACCAAGGACCTGTCAATGACACTCTGCCCAGGAGGAATACGCTACCGAAGACCTTTATCCCCATGAGAAAGGTTTGTTGTTTGAAACAGACCCCAAGTATGAGATCAGCCGACCACCTAGAGTTGGACCAAGCTCCATAAATGAGATTGACCAACAACTTGTAGTCGGTCCGAGGCTCTAATGAGGTCGGCTGGCCACTCAGAGTCAGTTCGAGATCCCAACAGAGATCTGAATATTTTGCGATCTACCTTCCTTCTTAGAAAAATCTCTCCGACACGATTGAGAGAGAATCTTTCTCCTACTAGAACTCTACTGACGTATCTTAAGAGGATCCAACTCTCTAGAAGCTTCCCCCAGGTTCTACAAATAGGACCAGGATCTCAACCTTTAAGGTACGATAATTCTAAGCCCTGAAACACTAGCTTTACTGGTCCAAGAGAATTACTTAAGCATCGAAGAGTCCCCCGCCGCCCAGTGGCACCTCCTCCCTGTGTTTCTGGTCTCCTGTTGCAGGTTTGGTGAACCCAGAGAAGCTCTCAACTACGTCTTTCATCTAGAGAGAACAGGAGGGTGAAATGCTACATGGCTAATCTCAGTTGACCTCGTCCATTGTTCAAATACTTATGACAACAGTTGGCGCCGTCTGTGGAAATTTATAACTAGCTTCGTGTTCTCACCATCTGAGTTAGACATCCAAAATCAATTTTTCTCTAGTTCATCGCTACGGTGAAGAAGAAGGGAAAAGTATGTGTTGCGGTCGGAACCATCAGCCGGGACCCCACCGGGGAGGAGCAGCTCTAGTGAGTGCCTCCTCACCTTGATTCTCTCAGGGCTGCACCTGAGTAGCCCCATGATGATCATCCAGAATGAATGATCACTCCAGGAGCGACCTTCGAACGATAACGACTGCGCCAGCTGAGCTACCCCTGCTCGGACGCGCACAACCGAAAGGCTCGATAAATTCAACTTGAGCCATACCCCCTATAGGCCGACCAGGTCCCCTATAGGCCGTCAATGCCCTGATAGGCCGCACAAACCCCCGATAGGCCACCCTAACAACACTCCAACTGAACTAAAGCCTACAAAGGACGAACCTATGAGGCCACCTCTACATGCCAACATAACACAATTAGCAAATATAATTCACTCCCACGACTGAGATTAGCTCTCGAATTCTTGCTGTGAGTTCAACCTTCCGCACCATAGAGGCACGCTTAGCCACTACAACCTTCTTCTTCAGACAGTCCACATAGTGTCAGACCATGATTCCGGACATGACCTCCTATAGAGAAATAGCAAAAACTAGCTCGTCCTATTACCCTTACTCCCGATCCCTAATAAGCTCGGCCTCGGTAGTAGGGGCACCTGTTGGGGAAATCTTGAGCCGACCCACAAACAGGGAGAAGCCCATAGGCCCAAGGGCCTAAAGTACAAAATGTACAATTTAGGGTAAAAGGCCTAAGAGAGGATTGAGGATCTTGATGACACTCTGCCCAGGAGGACCAAGGATCGAGGACCTATCAATGACACTCCTCCCAGGAGGAATACGCTACCGAAGACCTCTATCCCCCTGAGGAAGGACTATTGTCTGAAACTGACCCTAAGTATGAGATCGACTAACTACTTAAAGTCGGTCCAAGCTCCCCAAATGAGATCGACCGACCGACCACATAAAGTCTGTCCGAGGCCTGAATGAGATCAACTGACCAACCAGAGTCGATCCGAGATCTACTGACCACCCAGAGTCGGTTCGAAATACCCGCGGAGATCCAAATATTCTGGGATCTACCTCATTTCTTAGAAAGATCTCTCTAACATGATCGAGAGAGAGAATATTTTCCCTTATGGGACTCTAACGGCGTATCCTAGGAGGATCCAGCTCTCCAAAAGCTTCTCCTAGGTCCTATAAATAGGATTGAGATCTCTACCTTCAAGGTACGATAATTTTGAGCCTAGAAACCCTAACTTTGCTAGTCCAGGAGACTAACTTAAGTATCGGAGAGTCCCCTGCCGCCCAACAACACCTCCTCCATGCTTTTCTAGTCTCCTCTTGTAGGTTCGGCGAATCTAAAGAAGCTCTCAACTACGTCTTCCATCTAGAGAGGGGGGGGGGGGGGGGGGGGGGGGGGGGGGGTGAAAGGCTACATGGCTAATCTCAACAGACCTCATCCGTTCCACAAATTCCTACGACAAGAGTTGGCGTCGTCCGTGGGAATTTACGACTAGCTTCGTGTTCTCACTATTTGAGTTAGACATCCAAAACCAGTTCTCTAGTTCATCGCCATGGTAAAGAAGAAGGGGAAAGCATGTGCTACGATCGGAACCTCCCGTTGGGACCAAACCGGGGAGGAGCAGGTCCAGCGAGCATCTCCTCACCTTAATTCTCTTGGGGCTGCACCCGAACAACCCCACGATGATCGTACAGAACGATCACGCCAGGAGCGACCTTCGAATGACAACGATTGCGCCGGCCGAGCTGCCCCTGTTCGAACGCGCGCAACTGAAAGGCTCGACAAATCTGACTTGAGCCATTCCCCTATAGGTCAATTGGGCCCCTAATAGGCCGACCAAGCCCCCGATAGGCCACCCTAACATATCTCCAACTAAGTTAAAGCTCACAAAGGTCGAACCTACGAGGCCACCTCTGCATGCCGACATAACACAATTGATAAATATAACTCACTCCCACGACTAAGATCAACTCTTAAACTCTTGACGTGAGTTCGACTTTCCGCACCGCGGAGGCGCTCTCAACCACTGCGACCTTCTTCTTCAGATGGTCCACGTAGTGTTAGACTATGATTCCGGACGTGACCTCCTACAGAGAAATAACATAAAACCAACTCGTCCTATTAGCTTTACTCCTAAGTCCTAACAAGCTCGGCCTCAGGAGTACGGGGCAATTGTTATGGAGAAATTTCGAGCTGGCCCACAAATAGGAAGAAGCCCATAGGCTAAAGGGCCTAAAGTATAAGATCTACAATCTAGGCAAAAGGCCCAAGGGAGGACCAATGACCAAAGACTTGTTAATGACAATCCACCTAGGAGGAATATGCCACTGAAGACCTCTATCCCCTGAGGAGCGTCTGCTGTCTAAAACAGACCTCAAGTATGAGATCGGCTGACCACCTAGAGTTGGTCGAAGCTCCCTGAATGAGATTGATTGACCATTTAAAGTCTGTCCGACGCTCGAATGAGATCATCCAACCACTCAGAGTCGGTCTGAGATACCCGCGGAGATCCGAATATTTCGGGATCTACCTCCCTTCTTAGAAAGATCTCTTTGACACAGTTGGGAGAGAGAATCTTTCACCTACTGGGACTTTACCGATGTATCCCAAGATGATCCAACTCTTTAGAAGCTTCCCCCAGATCCTATAAATAGGATCAGGATCTCCACCTTCAAGGTACGATAATTCTAAGCTCTGAAACCCTAGCTTTGCTGGTCTAGGAGACTGACTTAAGTATCGGAGAGTCCCCCACTGCCTAACGACGCCTCTTCCCTGCTTGTCTGGTCTCCTCTTGTAGATCCGATGAACCTAGAGAAGCTCTCAACTACGTCTTCCATCTAGAGAGGATAGGAGGGTGAAAGGCTACATAACTAATCTCAACCGACCTCATCCGTTGTCCAAATTCATGCGACAACATTTATTTTTAACAAAGCCCAAGTGGAGAAATTGAGAAGGATATAGCCAATAGAATTCAAGTTGGGGGGAAGCACTAAAGATGTACCTTTAGAGTTCAGTGTGATTATTGTGTTACCCTCAAACTAAAAGGGAAATTTCATACCACGGCTATAAGACTAGTCATGCTTTACAAGACAAAATCTTAGATAGTTAAAGAATAGCACATTCAACGGATAAGTGTAGTTGAAATGAGGATGTTGAGATGGATAAGTGGCAAGATGAGGAAAGATAGCATCAAAAGTGAATGGAATAAAATGTGGTAGTAGACTTATATGGGTTGGTACGATGGTCAAGAATTGGGCTGCTTAGGAGTGAAAGGCCCAAACAATGTGAATGATTGTAGTAAGAAAAGACTTAATGACCTGTGCTCTAATTGAAAGTTTGACCCTTAATGGATGAAAATGCCAAATGAAACTCATATAGATGACCCTAATTAATTGGGAGAAGGCTTAGATGATGAAGATGATGATTATAACCAATATATCCAAGAGAAAAACTCTGGAAATTTACGAGGCATACCAGCAGTTCAAATTACGGGCACCGGATACATTTAACTATGAACAAATATATATATGCATATTAGAATATTGGATTATCTGACTATTATACATTTAACCATGAACAAATATATATATGCATATTTGAATATTTGATTATTTGACTATTAATTGAACGATAAAAATGAAAATAATCAATCGTCCTATAATCCTATTCCAACGAACAAGTGTCCAATCAGATGTAGGATTGTTCAACCAATTTGATTCTTGGACCATTGCTTGGTAAAGTGGGTTCCACAATTTACCAGGTTTAATTTATGTTAAATATATGCCATGTGTATGTCTCAAGCAGGATATGCTGCCAGAGTATCAAATAGCTCTCCCATCCTACGTTTGTGTAGCCCACCTAATGAGTGGCTCATTTTGATTTCTTGCTGACGAGAGGTGAATTTTAGCTAAGGGTGGCAATATTGGGGGACCAGGTGATCTGCCTGGCCAGCTTTAGCTGGCAAATGGGTAGGGCTTGGTCATTTTAGCCCCACACCTACCTATGCCAGCCTCGGCTTGGCTTCAAAGTTATTTAAGTAATTTTGATATCCCATCTTTTGATCTATTCTTAAGCCCCTCAACTAACTGAAGTCTGGTTTCATTCATATATTATTGAATTTTGGTAGAAATTTTCAAGTAGAAATACTTTAAAATGTTTACAATTCGATTAATCAAATCTATTACTTCTTTTTTCTTTCTTTAGTCCAATCTACTCTAATCCAATTGCTCATCATTCCAGTTCTACTAATGCAGATTTTATGCAAGGAGATTAGGAGGGGGCTTTCTTTCTTTTAGGTTCCTCACCGGCCTCTTAAATCTTCTCTTCCCCTATTTATTTTTATTTTTGATTTATTGTTTTTGTTGGTGCATAATACAGGTTTTCTTCACTAAAGTGACTATTAATAAGTAACAAAACTCACTTCTAATATGAGTTTTATTGCTTTTTAATTGGAACTGATTCTTTCAATTGGTATTTTTTTCTTAATCTTGTATCTCGTAAAAATGAAAACTTAAAAGTACTTTATAAACATACATATAGGCATACAAATGGATGCCAAAAGAAAAATTCAACAAAGGCTCATATTGGGCGAGAAAAGAGTTCAAATATAAATGGTTAGAATAGACTAGTCAAAGCATTTTCTTAAGATAGTTAGAATAGAATACTCAAAGCATTTTCTTATTCATGGCCAATCAATGGCAGATCCTACGGGATACCTGATTCAGATATCTGATAGCTGTGTGATACAGATGTGCCATATGTATGATCCATGACCAGGTTTGGACCTATTATCTTGGCCCATGGGCTCGGCTTCGGCTTTTAATGCATGGTCTGGTCCATTTTCAACTAAGCTCAGACTCAAGTCATTTTAGCCCAACGAACTTACATGTACATGTGTTAAATCCTACAAGCATGCCATTCACATCCTCAATTAAATGTTGGGAAAGCCGGCAGCGGAAGCGGAACGCCGAACACGTGAAGCAATGCGAAATCAAACAAGTAAACAAGATGCAATCAATCATGCATAAGCATTCACTACAAGAGACTCTGAATTTACGTGGAAAAACCCATCAATGGGTAAAAAACTACGGCACAAAACGATCCACTATGAATTAAACAGAAGATTATAAAGATGACAACCCACAAGCAAGGAAAATAGAGAAAACCCAAGCTCTCTCTCTCTCTCTCTCTCTCTCTCTCTCTCTCACAACTCTCTCCCCTCTTCCTAGTACGAATAGGAAACCTTGGACACCTTATAATACTTTTCTAAGTCGGATTACAACACCTTAAATAGGAAGAAATCTGAAAATAGAAACACCTTGCGCAGTACTGCGGACTGCGCAAGGAATCCGTGCGCATAGCCGACCGGTCGCTTGACCGGTCGCACATTACAACAAACAGTCCAGGGAGAAAAACTTCACACAGACCCGACGTTGCCTCACAGCCGACTGGTCGCCCGACCGGTCGGAGCTCATTGACGACCGGTCGGCCGACCGATCTGGGCACAAGCAGAAACCTGTCCAGTCTTCACTGCATTTGGGCTAGCTCCGTCAGATAGGTCACCCGACAGGTCTGAGCACCCTGTCCACGCACATAGTTTGAAGACTCTCCAACAAACTCCACCGAGGCTTCAAACGTCGAATCAACACATCCTTGCAACGTCATCTCATCTTCAATCATAGCTCCACCGCTTCTTGTGCCACCATCGACCCTATCCTTGCAAATTCACGCCCTTTACCACCCTTCTCATGTGGCCCTTGAGCACTTGCCACATACGAGCAATCGTGGATCTCGCTGCCTCTCCCGCAACTCCACCGTGAATTGTGCTCCCGATCAACATGTAAAGATGGTCACACCTCCGTGCCTTCATACACACGAGTGCCCCCTTCATCACTTCACAACAACGATCATGGCCGATAAACACGCACCCTTTCGCCTCGAATGCACTAAGAGAAATCACATTCATCTTCATCTTGGGAACCTGCTTCACATCTTCCAGGACTCATTTGACCCCATCAAACATCCTAATGCGCATAGTATCAATACCCATAACCTTATGAGCAACTCCATCGTCCACAAACACTGATTCTTCACCATACTCCTTGTATGTCGTGAATGAACTCTGGTCAGGACAAACGTGACATGAAGCCCCTGAATCAAGGATCCACTCACTACAGTGAGATCCTTTGCTAGAAACAGTCAGAACTTTACATAGATCGTCACCGTCCTCTACGGTATTGGCTCATTTTCCAGAAGAATTTCCAAACTTCTCTTGCTTCAACTTGGGATTCTGACAATCCTCTCTCATGTGGCCCTCCTGGCTACAATTCCAGCACTTCACCTTAGCCTTACATTTGCCCTTGGCTCTAGATCCCAATTTTGAATATCCTCCATGCTCAAAACTTCTTCCCCTCATAACCAGTGCCTCTGAGGAATAACGGGAAGCCACGTCACCGCTTTTCTTTCTCACCGCCTTCGACTGGAGGGCTGAGATAACGATCTCGACGCTTATGGTTTCCCTCCTTGCGCACACAGAGTCCCTGACCGACTCATATGAATTTGGAAGAGAATTCAACAGGATGCATGCTTGATACTCATCCTTCATCGGTTTATCGATCTCCACCAACTTGCAAACCAGCCTATTGAACGTGCTCAGGTGGTCCTCCACCTCCGTTCCCTCAGTCATCCTCAAGGTGAACAACTGCATCAACACGTACATGCGATTCTCTAGAGACTTTTTGGCATAAACCTTCTCTAGCTTCGCCATCGTTTCAGCTGCAATCTTCTCCTTCATGACATGATAGAGAACATCATCCGTAAGGTTTAACAGGATTGAGGTTCTAGCCTTCTTGTCAAGCCTCGTCCACTCATCGTCTTTCATAGCCTCGGGTCGCTTTCCAAGAGCATCATCAAGCCCTTGCTGAACCAGGAAGGATTTAACCTTCACCTTTCATAGTTCAAAGTTAATTTTTCTAGAGAACTTCTCTACCTCGAACCTTGCGCCCGATCCCATCTTCTCGTCTCAGATTCGAATCTACTCCACCCCAACTTTATCTCTAATACCACTTGTTGGGAAAGCCGGCAGCGAAAGCGGAACGCCTAACACGTGAAGCAATGCGAAATCAAACAAGTAAACAAGATGCAATCAATCATACACAGGCATTCACCACAAGAGACTCCGAATTTACGTGGAAAAACTCCTCAATGGGTAAAAAACCACGGCACAAAACGATCCACTATGAATTAAACAGAAGATTACAAAGATGACAGCCCACAAGTAAGGAAAACAGAGAAAACCCAAGCTCTCTTCTCTCTCTCTCTCACAACTCTCTCCCCTCTTCCTAGTACGAATAGGAAACCTTGGACACCTTAGGATACTTCTATAAGTCGGATTACAACACCTTAAATAGGAAGAAATCCTAAAATAGAAACACCTTGCGCAGTACTGCGGACTGCGCAAGGAATCCGCGCGTACAGCCGACCGGTCACACATTACAACAAACAGTCCAGGGAGAAAAACTTCACACAGACCCGACGTTGCCTCACAGCCGATCGGTTGCCCGACCGGTCGGAGCCCACTGACGACCGGTCGGCCGACTGGTCTGGGCACAAGCAGAAACCTGTCCAGTCTTCACTGCATCTGGGCTAGCTCCGTCAGACCTGTCGCCCGACCGGTCTGAGCACCCTGTCCATACACATAGTTTGAAGACTCTCCAACATTAAACCCGCCTAGCTCGAATGCAGACCAATGATCTCACTCCTTTTATTCTTTTTCTCTGTGCATGCATTGCCTACTTCATCAATTGATAGATGAGAAACATTCAAGTAGGAGATAGGGGTTTTATTGGTTTTCAAGATGGGCCTGTGTGGGCCCAGGCCCAACCATTTTTTTTTTGTCTTGGACTTGGACCTAATATGGTAGGCCCATGACATGGGCCTGGGCTTTATGGTTGAGCTGGGCCCAGATCCACACATAATTTCGACCGTTTAATTTGTATTACTCGCCTAACAAGTTTACAAAGTAATTTCTAAGTGATTGGGTGTCATTCATCACACACCCCCAACTACCTTAGTAGCAATTTTGGTCAGACAAGCAAACTCGGCCAGATTAAGCCATATCGACCGGGTCCAACTTGACTTGGACAAGATTGAGGGTACATTTAGTAAAACTTAATTTTGAAACTTATCACTGAGAAATGTTATTTTCAGTGATTTTGATAATTCAGATCGTTTGGTAACGAAAAGACGTCAAGTACTTGAGTCATCCTAAGTCAATCGGAAGCGGATTGTCTGGTGACCAAATCACCAAGATAATCTTGGTGACTCTACATGGCAGGATTTAATTGGGTTACATATTGCTATTAGAGATGGCCATTAAAATATGACTTCTATGGCTCCTATCTTTGTAAGCGGCACGTGGCTCAATCAAATTCCATCATGTTGAGTGGGCTCATTTCTAAAATTGGCACATGTTCTAATCAAACACCGCCATGTCCATTCACCAGCAATGCTCCCGGTGATTCAGTCATCAGGCAGTCGGCATCTGAATCGATCCCCTTTGGTGGTTTCAAATAGGATCGGGTACTTTTGGTGGGGGAGTGCACAAAAATTGCTACTTCTAAAATTTATTTGAAAAGGTAATCATCACGCTGGTTTGTAATTATCATATGCATGAGCTGTGTGGGCCCATATTGATGTGTGAGTGGAATCCAAACCATGATTGGTCCTCTTTTTAGACCATATGAAAAGAGAAATGCGCACCCGCAACTAGTAGAACGCGGTTCGCGTCCCACCCCTGCAAGTCTCCAGCTCAGAACACGCAAGGACTTTGAGTGGCCATCATGATGTATGGGTTTTATCCATACCGTTTATCCATTCTTCCGCATCATTTTAGGATATAGGATCAAAATTGAGGCAAATCCAAGACATAGGTGGACCGCACAATGGAGCTTAAATTCTTACCGTTGAAAACTTCTTGGGGGCCACATAAGTTTTGGATCGAGCCGATATTTGTATTTTCTTTTCATACAGGTTTATGTAACTTTATGAATAGGTTGGATGCAAACAAACATCTAGGTGGGCCATAGGAAAGTTTCAACGACAAGCATCATTATCACCGCTGCTTCCTCTTGTGTGGTCCACTTGAGCCTTGGATCTGCCTAACTTTTGGTCCTATTTCATAAAATGTCACAGTGAAATGGAGGGATGGTGTGGGTAAAATCTATACATCACAGTGGCCAAGAGATCTGGCCCATTTCCACAAGACGTGAGATGTAGGACTCAATCTATGTTCCAACTAGTTGCACGTCCAATTTAGTTCCTAATTCAAGGGTAATTAATGTCAGTAAATGATGTGGAATAAGAGCTCGTTTGGCACCATGGATTCGGGGGATACGAGGGGTTCAAATCTCCTTGTGCATTTGACACATAAAGTAGCTGGGATTCAATTAACCTAGCGGTTTCAAATCCCCTCAATGTGGGATTCCAAATCCATAGAAGCTTGGATTACATCTAAAATCGGTCGGAGAGTCACATACGTAACATGTGTGTTACTAGATTAGTGAGCCCACTGATGAATTATGATATCCTAAAACAATCACATTATCAACTTCATCACTAAAATTATTTTAATAGGATTATATGTGCCATCCAAACATTGTCCATGTAAATCAAGGGTTAAAATCCATAAGTTAGTCACTTGATGCGATCTTGTGCTTGTGGCCAACGTATATATTTCAACGGGCTTATTACAACCATTGTGTCAAACATTACATACGCATACTAATTAAGGATATTAAAATGAATGTACAGAGTGGATAAACAGATACATCACGGTGGGCCCCTCCACAGATGGGTTTGGACGCCTTGTGTCCATACTGAGGAAGGACGCATTCCGACTCCAAATCAACCCATACATCATTCAAGGATACTAAATGATTGAAAACAGTGCATATACAAAAGGCTAACTGTTGAAACTGTTTTGCTTGATATGGCTCATTTAAATTGCTTAGGCCTATTTTTGGTGTGACATCTAAGATTATGGATTTGACATGCTCATTCTGAAAATCAACGGCGGCCGTTTCTCCTTGGAAGCTGCGTCCGTCTCTAAAATATGGAGTACTGTTTGGCAAGTAAAATGACTAGATTGCCTTACTACTTTTTCAAAGCAATATGCACGGGGGACACGGATTGCGTAGGTAACCAACACCACAGATAAAACAGTGTAAGGAGTATGTGGGGCCCATGTGATGTATGTGTTTTATCCACGCCATCCATCCGTTTTTTCATCTCATTTTAGGGAATCAGCCCAAAATTGAAGTATATCCAAGGCTCAAGTGGACCACACCATAGGAAAAAACAGACATTGAATGCCTAGGGTTGAAAACTTCTTGAGGCCATAGAAGTTTTGGATGAAGCTGATATTTGTGTTTTTCCTTCATCCGGGTCTGTTTAGGTGGGATGACAAATAAACATCACTGTGGGACCTAAGAAGGTTTCAACGGTGGATGCCATTATCTCCATTGTTTGCTTGGTATGGTCCACTTGAGCTTTGGATATGCTTCAATTATGCGCTCATGCCCTAAAATGAGCTAGCAAATCGGGCAGACGGCATGGATAAAACACTCCTTAGTAGGCAGTCCTTACACCACTTCGCTCGGTGGTGTTAGGTTCACCCTGCAATCCCATCCATGCACTGTGGGCCCACATGGTGTGTGTGGAGCTCGGGTCCAGGATTTATTCGGCCAGGCAGCTTTGGAACGATCTAGCAATAATCCTTGCTACTCACAGCTCATGCGGTAACACAGCTGATTAATCTGTACCATTCATCTGGCAAATACTATCGTAGATGTTCGGATGACCCACACTACAAAAAAAGTAAAGGAACGTGAAAGCGGATTCCCTAGTGACCTTGCGCTATGTGGCCCCGTGATGTATGTGTTAAAGCAGATCCAAAGCTCAAGTGGACCACATGGGAGGAAGGAGGTGTAATGACACCCACCGTTGAAACCCGTGATCTTTATTAGCCATCCAACCTATTCAGGCCTGGATGAAGGGAAAACACAAAAATTAGCTTGATCTTGTTTACACCCGATTTGCCCAGTCAGATCCAATGGTTGAGAAGCTACCACATATTACCATCGTATGGAATGTTAAAATGAGATATTCGTAGATCGGTAGAAGGAGATCGTGAGGATCGAGAGATGTCTTCATTAGAACATATGTCATACATCAAGTATACTAGAGGCCATGAGTCTTACAATGGCCTAGAGAACAAATGCACGACCAGAACCACGTCTTCGTAGCTATGGTCTCTTATTCAGAACTAAAGAATCATTTTAAGACAAGAAATCTTCGAAGTCTTTCTCCTCAAGTTTCTATTGGGTATGGTCAACTATGAAAATTTGAGTAACTGGCTATTGACAAGTTTAGTTGAACATATTACCCCCACGGATCACACACGCTTTCCAAAAGGGGCACACGTGAGTACGACCCACCTGCGTTCTAGCATTCACAGAATGGCGATTGTTGATTTTTTTTTATTTTTTATTTTTATGTCACATTAGTCGCAAATTGACTTGAAAAGCATGATTTTACGAACCTCTAGGTATTACAATTCTTGTATTCCTACATTTACATCCACCATTCATCCCAACGTATAGAAAGAGCTAAAAAAATCCAAAAATAAAAATATTGTGCCCATTCGAATCAAATGATTCAAAACATAACCTTTCACCGCAGCTCAATCCAAACTCGATCTTGAATAGCCATGGTGAACCATGAGGAAGGAGCTCTCCCAGCCCTTAAAATGTCTTAAGCCATGCCTCCGCAACCAAATCCAGCAGAATCGACACCAATCTCTTGCATCCAAGAACTGGCCTAAAATCTAAAGACCATGTAACAAATGCTTCTTCGACAAGTGCAAGATAGAAGTCAGTAAGTTTCCACAACCAACGCACAAGCTAGCTCATCCCAACGACAACAACCGACTCTTCTAGCATCTAGCTCAGTCCAACCACAACAGTCAAGGTCCGTAAAGGACACCCAACACCAGCCAACACATCTCTCCACCTCAGGACATTTCTTTCAATATCCTCCCACGAATGGAAATCAATTCTAACATCCACTCCTTAATGGGAGTTTCGATCAATTTTAGCATGCTCCTGCCACTAGGGTTTCTATGCAATCTTCTTTTCTAGTCCTGGTCCAACAAACTCCCTACAAGTGGGAGCAATCATCAGGTCCAACCTTCTCCAAATTTGAGTCATAAAGATATCAATGAGGCCAATTATTATGAGAGGGGGGAAGTTCAAACTTGGTAAGGGGAAAAATCCATCTCATCTGGCTCTTACAAAATCAAACAAATTCGAAAGCAATTACAAGAGATGAAGAGGAAGCTGCAAAAGCAACATGGGGTGGATCTCCCAACCACCAAGTTTAGGGATCTCTGTCCTTTCCCTAATGTGATGGTACCTCAAAACTTTGATGTACCAAAATTCAAAAGATATAATGGTGAAAGGTGCCCTATAGATCACCTAAGAGCATTATGTGGCGAGCTCGATGCCATGGTGGATAATGACGGAGCGTTGATCCGTCTATTTCAAAAGTCCTCGAAAGGTGATACGTTAGATTGGTACACGTCATTAGATTACCATTGAATCAAGACTTGGGAACAACTTTCTCAAGCATTTGTCGATCGTTTCGTATATAATCTTAACTCAACGCTTAGAAGGGTGGATCGTGCTTCCTTAAGGGAGAGGAATAATGAATAATTTTTAACTTATGTTAAACGGTGGCAGGTCATGGCCACCAGAATGAGAACCCCCATCAACAACGAGGAGCAAATCTCCATAATTGTCCACTCGGTAAACCTAAGTATTTCTGAATACCTTGTCTCGTATCCGTATGCCAACTTTACTCAACTCATCTGCGTTGGGGAACAAGTTGAAGCCGAAACAAGGGCTGTGATGATCTCCCCTTGGTGGCCTCATCAGGCCTCCTCGGTACAACCGATAGTGGAAGGAAGGCATATCGGATATGATAATGGTAACGGAAGTGTTCCCATCCCTCATCTAACAGACGAAGAAATTGTATCACCTCTCCCAAGGCGCACCATTCGCTCCTCAATAGGGACAACAATAACAACAACAATAGCAGCTAGCCAAGATGGAATGCACAATACCTCAATCACGGTTGACAAATGGGGGTGAATCGGGAGCTTAGGCAGTTCACATTGATAGATTGAATTTATAGCGAAATGCCAACCATGCTAATCTGTGGGCAACTTCTTAACCCACTACCGTCGAGGTCTCCACCAAACCCTTTGTTGTCGACTTACAATAAAAAAAATGAGTATTATGCATACCATCAGGACAGGGGTCATACAATGGATCGTTGTTTCACCTTAAAACATGTGGTCCAAGACTTGATCGACCAAAGAAAAATTTCGATCACAACCTCTAACATAATTGTAAACAACGCACTCTAGAATCTTGTCATGGTATCAATGGAGCCCCATTTAGGAAGAACCCCCTCTTCATCCAGTTCAGTCTATCCATGCCATCGACTGTCATTCAGAGTTCGAGCCCCTCATCTTGTAAGGAGCACCCCAACTAATTAATTTGATATTAGAGATCCTCATCCCACAAGGGGCATCTCCAATCACTCCAATCCTTGAACAAGTAGACAGTTAGGATTGAGTGAACAAATTTTTAAAAATTTTGTTGATCATCCTCCATAAAGTCGACTAGATGTAGGGTCCAAATATAGCAACCGATCAACAACTCTGTACCACTGAGTGACACCGAATCATGGATGGTTTGTCCCAAGTTGAACGTCATGACAAGGTGTTGTTTGACCCATACCTGTAACATGGCGAGAAGAGGAGTGGATACAGACCGTCCATCTAACTAATGGGTCCCATCCACTAATGGTGTAGTTGAAGATGACACCTAACAAAACATCCTAGCCATAACGCTGCCCTTCAAATGGAGGAAAGATGGGTCAGGTTGTTTGCACTTGACCCGTCGCAGCTGGTACTGGCAAGCAGGATGCCACCACACGTTGGTACACTCATACAAAGGTGTAAGAGGATACTTGCAAAACACGAAAGGAAGATTATGATGATTCCAAATACCTCTCTTCTAGAGATGCGTGTTGCGTTAGGAAAGTTGAGATGTTTAGAGACATACGCATGACCGAAACCCTAGAAACTGTTATTCTCCTGATGACAAGTAGCAAACAAGCATAGACTGTGCACGCATATGTAAAATATTTCAGGAAACATATTTGCCATTGAAAGGTAAAGGCAATGGCATCTAATGACACATGGCCAGATTTAGTTACCCATGAACATCCGAAGATCATGAAGCAATGCGCTAAGAGAAAGAAATCGTTTGGAAATAGAAATACAATCCATAAACGGAGGTATATTGTGCAATTAGCCCCATCTTAGAAAAGAAACACATCAAGCTAAGACTGCTAACTTATCGAATGACGATTTTAAAAGCCAATGGATCATATGCAAGGCCACCACCTCTTCAAATACATAAACTCCAAGTATATAAAAGCAGTATAAAAAGAGGAGCTTGGGGCCCTCAGTACCAATCCAAATCACACAACTCTTTTCAGTTCAACACAGCCTATCAATCCTTCGTAGCTTAATCTAGTTTAGCCTCTCCATAAATGACCCATATCAACATGGGTCCCACATGAGGACAATTCACATCGAAGGTCAATCCCTAATAATGAATGACCTACATCCAAGGCATGCTCTACTTGATGGACGACCTGCATTATGGATGGTCCACATAAAAGGTGGGCCCTGCATGATGAGTAGCTCACATCGAAGCTGGGCCTTGCAAGGTCAATGGTCCACATTGACGGTAGGTCCCACACGATGGATGGTTCACATTGAAGATAGAGCCAAAGTGGGCCCAACAAAAGTTCACATCAAAGGTTGGGCCCACATGATGGATGGTGGATATTAATGGGGGGGGGGGGGGAGGGACAAACTTGAAGGATAAGTATTTATGTGATGTCGGAAACCAAACATGCTTACACACCGGTCCTTACTCAAGGCTCAGTGATAGACCTAGTCGGTTTCAACACGAGGTCATGGTTCAAGTACCCATGTGGTGTGTGTGTTAAAACAATAAAATAATACAAAAAAAAAAAAAAAAAAGCACGCAAAAGTTTGAAAAGTCAGACCTCTTTTATTGGAGCTATCTAACAAGCTTTCAATTCAAAGCTGCTTCTTTTTTTTTTTCAATTTCAGTTCTTGTTTTCTTTTTCATGCAATTTGTATTCAGAGTTGTCTTTCTTTCTCTTTTCCTCTATTATGAAAGAAATGCTGGTATTGTGAAGAATATTAGTTTGATGCCTGGCTATTGATAAGTTGCACTGCAGGTAAATTCTAATTCGAAGCTTTTATTAATCAAAATTTTCTTTTCTTTCTTTATTGTTTGATCATTGGTTTCAATTGGAACTGGAATTTTAGCTTTAATTTTGTTTTCCTTTTGAAGAAAGATTAAAAAACAGTGATTTCTGCAATTCTTGATGTTCTTAGAACTAGGGCAGTGGTATGTTTGTCCAGCGGCAAGTTAAAGAGTTCAATGCTCATTTGATCAAGTTTCTACCCTTACCAATCGATGCCATTATTTTAGGTTTGTTTCATTTTTTTCATCTCTATCAACGAATTAGGTGGCCAAGAATGGAGCTTTTACAAATTGTGGTAGAGGTCTTAGCTGGTGTTTGGATGCCTGCCTAATTGTAGGTTGGATAGATACTTTGATGAAACTAACAAGCGCGAGTATCTGCATTTTGATTTCGACCTGAAATTGTGACTGTGACACTGTGGGAAATGGTCTGTCTAACCCATTTTTCAAATGCTCATGATTCGTGCAGAATTCTAGAGCTTTCAGTTCCTTGAACACCCTGTTGTAGATACACCCTTTTCTTGTGATTCTTTGATCAATTTTATATTTTCCTATAGTTTAATGAAAAATGCAGTTTCTGCAGTCTCTGAGTTCTTCACTTCACAATTTAGTAGTCCAAATTGATTTTTTTTTCGTACTGGAATAAAAGGACTTGGATTTTGTCTCCAACTTGGATTCCTCTAACACCATTTGATTCTTTTATGGCCCGTTTGGCACCATGGATTTGAGGAGAAGGGGATTCCATGATATGAATTCTCATCAATTCCAGTTCTTACCAATTCCAGATTTTCTGTTTGGCAGTCAAGATTTGGAGAGAAATCAAACATGAAGGAATAGACGGTGTAAATTTTAATCCCACCGTATGCCCACCGTATTAGCCTCGATTTTTAAATCCATGCTATTCATCCATTTTTACAGATCATTTTATGCCAAGATCCAAAAAATAAAGCAAATCCACATCTAAAGTGGACCATAAAACAAGAAAAAATGGAAAGTGAAACCTTTATGATGCACAAAAGTTTTGGATTAAACTGAAATTTGTATGGTCCCTTCATCCAGGTCTTTGTGACCTTATCAACAAGTTGGATGGAAAATATACATCAAGTTGGGTCCCATAGTTAGGGACACATTATGGTAGGTCCCACGTTGGGAAGGATTTCTCTTCAAATCTCACCTTTTTTGGGGGATTTGAAAAAGGGCTAAAAGTGCCTTTTTGAGTTCTCCTGGATTCCTCTCAAATCCACTTCTCATCAAATCCATGGTGCCAAACAGAATAAAGCAACCAGGTTCTCCTCCTTTCTCCTCAAATCCATGGTGCCAAACGGGCCTTACCAAAATGTGAGATTTTAGGTTGTAAATTGTTCTGTAATGTAGGGATATTGCATGATTCTGTGGGGAGATATGGCTAAAGATGCCCACTTACTCAACGGATGCTCTCTCATATAATCTCATGCCTCAATAAATTGGCCCAATACAGGATCTCACAGTGGTGCAAGAACCAGGGGATCTACTAATGGCCCCCATCTTAAAGACCCACCATGGCAGATTGATCATGCCAGAAGAGACACGAGGTAAGAAGAAGCCAAAGGTAAGGTCAATAGCATCCTTGAGATGCTGAAGAGCACGACCAACTGGAAATTCTCGTACATGTTTTCTAGAATATGCACATCAATACGATCGATGCAGAGTAAATTCGATCAGAAAGCTACATATTCCTGTAATGGTTCTGGGTGTATGAGGATAAAGATGATGGGCCTTTCTTCATCCATTTTCTACATCATAAATACTATAGAAGCCTTCATGCATAAATCAAATTCTGCTGCTGGTAAGATTTTAGCCTCTTCCGACATGGTTTCATTACCTGTATATAACATTGAAGGGTTGCTGCTGTGGAGCTGCTTTTTGAGCCATTTGAGTTCTGGTTAGTGTAGTTTTAAAGGGCTTCTTCTAGTAAGCAAGAAGAGGTGGGGGGTCATATGATCCAGAGTGAATTTGTACCATAGTTCAAAAACCACCTGAAAACTCACTCTATGTTCATCCGAGTTGGGTTGAATCGAAGAATCAACCAGAACTCAACTCGATATTTAATAAAATTATAAAGTAAAAATATTCCAAATACTAACAGATGCCTAAAATAGTTAGAAATGGTAGAAGTACGGGAAAATAAGAGCACTGTCACCAAACTACCAGTTGACCTGCTGGCTAACAGTATCATCTCTTCCTCCATTGTAGTTTTTTCTATTAATATAATAACACTTTTGACTCACAACTCACTAGTAACTCGGTTTGAATCACTCGAAGAGTCATGTCGAGTCGACCAAGTGGTCCATGGGCGCGGAATCTCACCAAGTCAAGTTGACTCGACTGTGTTTCAAGTCTCGTCAGCTATTTTTAGAACTATGGCATGTACACAGGTTGCTACGGAATCTCACCAAGTCAAGTTGACTCGACTGTGTTTCAAGTCTCGTCAGCTATTTTTAGAACTATGGCATGTACACAGGTTGCTACTGGTCCACTCTGTTAATCATACGGCCAGGCTAGGCCTAGGCCACAACACGTTTTAATCAAAGCCTGAGTCCAGAATGGCCCAGCACCAAGGTATCCCAAAACGGTTACGATACGGCCGTATCGGCCGATACGTAAAGGAAACGGTGGTGGCCGTTACGCGTTACGGGGTCGTAACGGCCGTAACGGTCGTTACAGAAAAAATAGGCCGTAACGGCCGTTACGGGACCGTTACGGCCCCGTAACGGACCGTTACAGCCCCGTAACGGTCCTGTAACGGTCCCGTAACGGTCATGTAACTGTTTTCTTCAGAAAATAAAAAGGGGCCGTATCGGCCGATACGGGGTCCGTAACGGCCGTTACGGCCCGTATCGTAACGGTAACGGTGGTGGCCGTTACGGCCACCGTTACCGTTATGGAACACCTTGCCCAGCACGCCAAAGCCTAAGCTCGAAAAAAAAAAAAATGGTTAGGAGCATCCCAACTCGACCCAGCTTGAAAATTGTTAAAACCCCTATTTCCACTTGATTGTTCCTAATTATCCGTTTGATCAAGTGGGCCACACGTGCACAAAGGTACAGACATTTTAAAGGGATGAAACCAAGTCTACATTCAAGATTTTTACATATAAACCAAATAGTCAAATAACAGTTCAAAACATCATTTACATATAGATCAAACAGCCAAACGTTTGGTTTTATGTCCATAAATCTCCATCCAATGCTTCAGATATCAGCCATAGATTCTTATACTCTCAAGGCTCTACGATGATCTTACCAGTAGCATGACCCTCAATGCTCTTGGCCCATGCATCCTCTGCCTGGCTCAAAGGATGCCTGGAATTTATCACTGTCTTCAGCTTCCCTTCCTTCACCAACCCTATCAAATAATCCAAGTTCTCACCCTTCGGAATCAACAACAACGGCACTAGAGTCTTCTTTGAAAACATCAGCTTCTTCAGTACAAATGTCTTCAGTGCCCCAAGGCCCGGTGTGATGTCCACCACCTTCCCGTTTTCGGTCAGATTGGGCTCGAAAGTGGACCATGGAATGCCAGTCGTGCAATGGATCACGGAATCGTATTTCCGCCCAGATGGGCTCTTCAAGGCTGCACCCTCTGGGGTACGGTAGTCGAGCACCTCATCTGCTCCTAAGCTCTTGACGAACTCGATGTTGCGGGCCCCACATGTGGCTGTTACATGGGTGTTGCCGAGCTTCGCCAGCTGGACTGCATAGTGGCCCACCCCACCTGAGGCTGCAGTGATTAGAATGTTTGATTGCTTGCCACTACTGTTGAGTTTGATCCCCGTGGAATTGCCGAGTGTTTGGAGTGCAGTGAGGCCTGCTATTGGTAAACCTGCAGCTTCAGCTGCCGATACGTCAGGGGGCCGCTTAACTGTCAACTTCGCCGGGGCCAAAGCATACTCAGCTAACCCTCCTCCATTCTGTCATTCAATACGCAAGCTAAGAGTCCCAAGAACCAAAACCATATGAACGACCAATATTTTTTTTTTTCTTTTTGTGTGTGTGTGTGTGTGTGTGTGTGTGTGTGTGTGGGATAGTATCCTGAACATGGTATAGAGGACCTATTGATCCAAACCATAGTTTAAAAAATTCAAAAACTCAACTTGATATCCAGCTGGGTTGGGTTGACTCAAAAACTCTATTCAACTCGATATTTAACAATTAAACTAGGATATTAATTCCATTAATAGAAGACGTAAAATAGTATGAATATAAAATTCACAGTTTAGAACATAGAACCAGTCTATGGTCAGCTGGTAAATGCTGTTGCCATCTTATTTGAGATTGTGAGTCCAAATCACACCACTTGCACATTTCTTTTTTTAAATTTAAATCTCTTGACTCAGTTTGAGTCATGCCAACTTGCATCAAGTAGATGGAGTAGGCGAGGTGTCAAGCCGAGTTTGAACTGAGTTAACTTGGCTGAGATTCGAGTTGAATCACCGAGTTTTAGAACTATGATCCAAAACATTCATCTGGTGGGTTCCACCATGGATGGGCAATGAATAAAAGATCACCTCTGTAGAACATTCCCAGCAATCTGAATGGTTAACTTCGCCCATTGCATATATGCTGCGGGGCACATTTGATTGTTGACCATCCATCTCCGGCCTGACAATCAGGTGGCTGGGATCATCCGACAGGGTAGTTCTTTGCTGCATCACCCATCTAGTGGGGCCGTGTTCACTAAAGGTGGACCCCACCTATGTAACACTGGCTCCAACAAAGTGCTGGTGGTTCCTTGAATGGAACAGGCAGACAGCATTTATGAATGCAATATACTGCTTTCTCCAAGCAAGTTGAGGTGGATCCTTAGTAATTTCCAAAGACCAAAAGCATTATTGCAAGCACCATGGCAATGGAAGCATAATAGCACTCACCAGAGTGTTGAGCACGGCCACTACTTTGTCGCCAACTTTGATATTGTTGACTCCCTGACCAACCTCAACTACCTCTCCTGCTACATCAGTAACTGTTTCATTATGGGTGACTGTCAGTATAAATAGTGTAATGACCTGGTTTAAATTCTGAATTTTATTTTAACACACATTGCACACATGCACACACAACCGTTCATCCATTAACTTGTCCAATTTCAACCACAAATCATGCATTGAACCTGTCCAACTTCGAGCAATGATCCATGTACCAAAATCAGCCCAATGTTAGCCATTAAATTGTGTAAGAAATCTGCCCAAGTATGTCCACCAATTTCCATTGTAAACCAGCACATTTACAACCATTCAACCTTAAGTTAAATCTACCCAACTTAAGACTGCTAGATTTTGTATCAAATCCATTCAATCTTGACCTATGACCCATGTATTAAAACAGCCCATTTATGACCATTTATTGAATGCTAAATCTGTCCAAGTTGGACTGTTAATGTATGCCTCAAATCTGTCCATCTATGACTGTCAAACCATGCCTCGAATCTGCCCAAATGGAACCACTGATCTGCACGCTGAATCTGCGCAAAGATGACCATTGATCAGCACACTAAGCCTATTTAAATTGTGACAGTTGGCGTTGAATCATGTAACAATCTGTCCAAATCTGACCCTTGGGCAGTGCACTGAAACCATCCTGCGCTGGCCACCAAATCACGTTTATATTTATCTAGCCATTTATCCACCTCAATTCAATCATCAAAACTGTCCAGCAATTCAACCATCAAAACTGTCCAGCAATTCCACCATCAAGCCGTCCACCGTCCATGTGATCTAGCCATCAATCCATTCGTCCACACGTGCATTAGATGAGAGGTTGGGAGCTGTGTGTGAAGAGCTTCTAGAAGGAAGCAATGTGAGTATCCAGGGAGCTTCAGAGAGAGACGGTCCCTCTTGTGATATGCGTAACCAAGTGAGATGGGGATGCCTCTTGGGCTGTGACGCGTCTAGGATGTTAAGGGCCAATGGGAGGAGGCAGTGACGTGTCAAGGGTGTTAAGGGCCAATGGGAGGAGGCAGTGACATGTCAAGGGTGTTTGGGGCCAATGGGAGGAGTCACACATGTGAAGCCTTAGGTGGTGGAGCCTCCTAGAATAAATAAGAAACATGAGAGGGTTAGGGCGTACTGTGAGGGTGTGTGTGTGTGTGTGAGAGACCGGGGGGGGGGGGGGGGGGGGGGAGGCAAGAGAGAGGAAGAAAGAAAGGAGTGAAGGCTTAGTTTTGAGGTGAGTTATCTCTCACATGTACCCTTTTTCTTTTGAATAAATTGTTTCTTTCCCTATATCTTCAAATTATTTCTTTTTCCTCTAACATAAAAACCCTTTTCTTTTGGGTAGATTAGTTCCTATATCTTAATATTATTTTTCCCTTTCTCCTAACATGCATTGTAGGATTTCCCCAAGGTTTTACCCTTTTGATTCATTGAATCGTTCTTTATTTTCCTGAAAAGTTAGATTTCCATCTTTCTTGATTTTTGCCCTTTTCTTTCTTGAGAATTAAACTTATATTTTCTATCTTTCTTAACGTTTTGCCCCATTTCTTAATTTTCTTGAAAATCAAGATCCTTAATGAGATCATAGGAATTTTTACCCAATTCTTCTCAAAATTTTATACTAATAACAATGCTCTTGACGATTTTTTGGATTCTAGTGTAAGTTTTCGGAATTGCAGCATGATCCTACACTATCCACGGAATTCCCGCACCAGCGTAAAATTCTAGGGGCCTCTATGTGATTCTGCAGGGGCTTTTCTATACAAATTTATAGTTAATAAGGTTTACTGCACAGTTTTCTGCACTTTCCAAAAATTCAAAGATTTCATATGTAATTTTTCATAATTTCAAATTTAACTATTCGCATTGCATATTGATGATCTTATTGGAATATTTTGATGATGAAAAGAGAGTTTGTGAAACTTGAAAGTATGTAGAGAAATGTTATAATTTTTTTTAATGACGTAGGGTATCCCCATACCTCCCTTAGGGGATGGGACTAATCCCTATGGGCACACGCACGCAATCCACGTGCCCCAAGTAAGTGCCGGGGGGGGGGGAATCGATCCCGTGCCTTTGGGGAGCAAACCCACGGCACAACCCATTCGCCCAACAACCGGGCGGGAGAGAAATGTTACAAATTTCTTGTGTGTTGATGATATTTTGAAAATATTAAATCATGTATCATGTGCATCATTATCATAAAATAAGTAGTCCTCTAGGTTGAAAATCCCATGTTGGAACACCAAAAAAATAAGTGGGGTGATTGAGTCCGTTGGATTGAAAATTCCTAAAAGCATAAATAGGTGGGGCAATCGAGACCTTTGGGTTAAAAGTCCCAAAAACCTAATTGGTTATCTTTTGGAACCTCTACTATAAGGCCTGGTGAGCGAGCATATTTGGATTGCAAAAGACCACTGTGAGGCCAGGTAGGGTAGTAGTCTGATCAACTAACGTGCAATTGGATCCCTCACTACAAGGCCAAGGTGGGTGAGCATATCAGAATTGTAAAAGACTAATACGTGGCTGGGTGTTGTACTTTGGAGAGTGTTGGCCGACTGGTGTGAAACGGCCCTGGTGTTCAAAGGTTAAATTATATTGATTATTGTGGATTACTTCATGCATTAGCTTTGCATTTCTGACGTTTGTCACATGTTTTTGCATTGAAAGTTTTGTTTATGAAATTCTTGCATTTCCAATTTTGCATATGAACTTCACAGTGTTTTGGTAAAATATAATTTATTCGGATTAAATACATTTCCTTTTCAAAAACTTGTGCGATATATACTCATTGGGATGTTTAGTTCATCCTTTATTGTGGATAATGAATTTCAAGAGCAAGGCCTAATCAAGGAGTCTGTGGACTAGAGTCCTAGATATTTTTTCTATTTACTTAGTTCTTTTTACTTCCTTTTAGTTTCGGATTTATTGTAGGAGGACTTATAATAGAAGATTGATTAAGAGTTGGGTTATGGTGATGGTTTGGATATTTTACTTTTATTTTTGTTAATGGTTATTTGATTTATTTTAAGAAAGTATATGCTTTATAGAATGGTTTTATATGATGGTTTGTGGTTTATGGCCTGTGAATGTTTAATATTTGAGTTGCCTTCGAGTATGTGATCGGAGTCGAGTATACCCGGGTGCCAAATTTCTGAGCATGAAAAATAGTTTGTGACTCTCTTACATAGTTTGAGATATGAAACATAGAAGCTTAAGGGCCTGACAATGAGAGTAAGCTGCCAACTAGGACACAACTTGGGTTTAGGTCAACATGAACCTGATCGATCTAGCCCGAGGTTGTTTCAGGTTGTGAAGGTCCTCGGGTTGAGTTTGGGTTGGAAAATGCCACCCCAATTGATGAGGACATCAAAGCACTGACCAGGACATCTACATGGGCTCCTGGACGACGAGCTAAAGACCCCATGTGCATGGACATGCATTTGGAAGACCCCATATCGGGATGATGCACGTGGGCTACATTTGGAGGAGCATATGACCGTTGGATCATGATTTCGGGTCGATCCAACCGTTGGATTTCATGGAGGACATCGTCGGGTCATTTGGACTATCCATCTTAGATCACCTTGATTGTGGACACTCTAGGATTACTTTGTTTTCTGTTTTATGTTTATCTATTGGTTTAGATGCATTTTGGTACATTTACATTGCGTATTTTTAGTATGGGCAACATGGAATGTTTTTTTGTACTTAAGGGTATTTTGGACTTTTTACACCCCAAACTCTATATAAGGAGGTGGATGTTCAACCCTAAAGGGGATGATGAATTGTGTTTTTGAGACAAGCTTGTTGCTTTTTGTTCTTTGGGAGAAATCCTTCTCTACTTCCTTTTAGAGTTGCACATGAGCCAAGCTAGCTCGAAAAGCTCGCTTGGCTTGGCTTGGCTCGTAGGCCAGTTCGATCAAGCTCAAGCTCAAGCTCAATTTTGAAAGCTTGTTCAAAAAACAAGCCAAGCTCGAGCACAAGTGAGCTCGGCTTGGCTCGAATAAAGCTCAGGTCGCTTGAGCTCGATATATATATATATATATATATATATATATATATAAAGCTAACCCTAAGACCCCACCCAACCCTTTTCTTTTATTTTCATTTTCACTCCCATTCGACCCCACACAGCCTGCCGCGCCCCTGCTCGGTTGCCCCCCCCCCCCCCCCCCTCTCTCTCTCTCTCTCTCCGTTTCAGATTCCTCTCTAGTCTCTCCATTTCGACTTCCTCCCCCTATCGCATCCGGCACCGAATGCCAGACAGTGAACGCCAGACCACATCGCACCGCACCTTCAAGTGAACAGTCGAGCATAAACCACTATCAGGTAGGCTTTTGTGTTTTTTTTTTTTTTTTTTCCTTCTTATTTGTGATTTATTTTGTTTGAAATAGAAAATACCCTAATTTTGGGGGGTTTTGGGTCGAAAGATTGGGGTCGGTTTAGCGGGTTGGGTCAGTGGCTTGGGTCAGTTGGGGTTAGTCAGTTGGGGTCAATGGGTTTGGTCAAGCAGGTTACTGGGTCGGGTTGAGGATGAAGAAAAAAAAAAGAAGAGAAAGCTCGGCTTGGCTTGGCTCAATAGAGCTTGATCAGCTTAGCTCGAACAAGGCTCAATCGGCTCGACCAGCAAGCCAAGCTTGAGCGGCTGTTTTGAGCTCGATGCTCAAGCCAAGCCAAGCTCAGTGGGCCACTGATCGAGCCAAGCTCATGCTTTGTCAAGCTCAGCTTGAGCTCGGCTCGTGTGCAACTCTATTTCCTTTAGGGTTTGTGAGAAGTGTGGAAGGGTGGAAACACATCCTGGTGGTGGACTTCTCCAAGGAAATCCTTTTTTTTATCCCCCTTCTTCCCCCCCTGAACCCCAAACCTAAATCCCACTTTCCCCAATTTCTGAAACCCTAATTTCTCACATTCAAGTCTAATAACAAATCCCCCAAATCCCTAACCCTAGAAACCCTAGATTTCCATAATTGAAGTTGATCTACATGCCTATGCTAATGTGGAAGTCCTTACTTCCATAGATCCATTGGTTTACATGAATAAATGTTTATGTGCGTGAGTGGATGACCATTAAATTATTAACATGCTGTTTTAGTGCGAATTTTTTTATTTTATTTGCCTATCTTCTCTTAACTATGAGGTAGAAACAATGGAATTTTATGTTCTTCATTGCTTATACTAAGTCCGCCTCCTAATTTACCTTAATTCATATCATTTTCATCCATCCTGCATCACCAATTCAAAATCGGGTTGGGTTTCGAGTTGAGCAAATTCTGGGCAGGTTAGGTTGGGTTGGGAATAATCACATGTATTTGGGTTGGGTTGGGTCGGATTAGGTCAAGTTTGGCAACTTAGGTTGGAATTCGGGTTGGGTTGCGGGTTAGGTCTTCCTGAGGTCGAGTCCGACTTGGGTTGACCCTCAACCCAACTCAACCAAACCAAGTTGCACCCCTATAATGTCAATGGGTCACGCTAAGTTATCTTTAAAAAAAAACAAGGGCTGGTGAGTCTGGTAACCTAGCAAGCGTTCTTGGTCTTGGACCTGGAGTAAACCCACATTTGGGGTTCGCTGGGTCCAATCCAGATCCAAGTATCTGATAAATAATCAGGTCTCATCTCAATCAACCTGGAACCAACCTGTCTATACTCTAAATGCTAGGAATTAAAGAGCTTATGAAATTCCAAAACAAAGAAGGTAAAAGCTTCACACAAGGTAAAATACTAGGATTGTGTAGGTAAGTGTTTCAAACCTAAAAGAAAACATAGAAGATACGACATGCTAGAACATGTCATATTATACTAGCGGAAGTTGCATAACCCCATCAATGGCTTTGATGGACCACGTCCGGCGTTCGAAGTATCAGTACAATTACAGGCCTCACTAGCTGGGGATACGGAAACAATATAGATATACCTGATAACCGGAAAGGCAGGGAAACATGGGGAAAACAGTGGAATTTTTCAGTGAAACTTTAGGAGATGCTAAAATACACATATTTGCATATTTAAGAATTAAAAAATTGCAAAAATAATGCATACATAATAACTTTCCATTTAATGGGGGCCTAAAAGCATGTATTGTTGCAAGAAACTAGTCCAACCATCCCATCGATCCCATCTATCCATCCAACTATCCAACCTTCCATCCAAACATCCATCGATATTTTAAAATATCGACAACACGATATTTTGTCGAGAAATTATCAACAATTGGAAAGGAAACAAAGGATTGTGGTCTCGACATTGCCCATGCTACGATAACGATAATATCGTGATAATATTATCATCGACAATTTGAGCACTGTATATAACCATGTGCCTATAAAAACAAGTTTGAAATGCAAAAAGTATTAATAAACATTTTTTTTTTTTTTTTGCAATATCAATACATTGGCAATATTATCAAAATATACACTAGCAATACAAGCGACACTAGGAATTTACACAATTGAAAATATTGGTGATACATTGGCGATACTGATCATTGGAATACTTATCGATACATCGCCAATACCTGGAATTTCTGAGACTACCAGTGTTATCGGTATCACCGAGCTGGAGATACAAATAATATTGGGGATATCAAGGATACTTTGAACAATGATCGAGTCCAAATGCATCAAATGATACGCATCTTTTTAAAAGCGTAAGATTTCATGCCCATGTAATTGAACAAGATCCGTATCAGAAGTATCATGCAACGAGATAACGCTTCTATCAGTGGATACACTACTGTCTTTTAGAATCTAACAAAATGCTGATTAGAATGCTATCCGCTCCGATAATATGGATACTTTCTAGAGGGCGGTATACCCCAAGTTTAATAGGTTGAGTGAATATTAAGGCACAATTCATTCAGGGTTTCCAGTTGCTCCTGTCTTTCGCAGATTACGCCATGGGCTCCATCATTGTGCAGGCTAGCTGATGCATACTGATGCTTGGCATCAATGGATGGTGTTTCTAGAATACAACAGACACTCCTAAAAGCATAATAAAACCTTCAATTCCTGTTGTAAAATAATAGCACAGTCTACTACTAGAATTTGGTTATGGTGTGGAAACATGTGCTGAACACATGGCTTTTGCAACACGATTAGAAAGAGATCCTTCAGGGTTGGTTTGGGTGTACAACTGAATTGAACTGAATTGTGATTACCTCCTCCCATATTCAGTTCCAACCTTTTTCTCGAAATGGTAGGGATAATAATAACCAACTTGCAAGTACATTAAGTTGGACTTGGGAAGAACATAACTGTTGAGGTTCACTTCCTCATTGAAAATACTCAAGTAATTTCCTCATGATTGAAGAGAATGTCCACAATTCAATTCAATTCAATTGTGCATCAATGCAGGAATGCAATGGTACGAATCGGGGAAGATCATTTCCAAGTGTAGAGAAAGGAAATGGCTCACTAGGGTGCAAGCCATGTCTCTCCCAACGTAACATCCACACTAGCTTCTTGAATGAAATTGTACCTATCCTTTGGAGGATGAATAACTTCTATTTAATCAACCCTCACCAATCTCCCAACATACTCCCTCTCCATCTTTAAAATATCCACCAAAGTGGCCAACAGGTTGAAGAAACTAAAGAGGGCTCACCTATGGGATGGGATTAGGGAAGGAGATAAATATCACCTTATGAACTGGAATGAGGTGCAAAAGCCTAGGGAAGTGGTATCGTCATTAGCTAGAGAAAGGAAAGAAATTAGATGTGTTTAGCAAAGTGGTGGCAATGGTTTGGGAGAGAACAAGATGCATTATTGAGAAAGTTATTGCAGCCAAATCTGGAGAATTGGATAGGGGATGATAACAAAGGGGCTGACTAGAGGTAATCGGTCTAGAAGGACATTGAGCTTTTGATATCTGACCGGAAGTGTCTCATTTTTAAGAATGAAATAAGATTTATTATTATTATTATTAATTTTTTTTTTTTTTTTTGGAGGGTAGGAACGAAATAAGATTCAAGGTGGAAAATGGTAAAAGAAATAGGTTTAAGAGGATTAATGGGCAGAATATTCCACTCAGGTAGAAAATTTCCCCATTTTATCCTCTAGTTGTCAAGCATTCTTTGGTTGGAGATTCTTATGAACTAGTTGGAGACAAGGTGGCAGTCCGTTCACTTCTGTAGAAATCTTCAGGGCACTGAAATAGGCATGGCTATGGAACTCCTCGATCTTTTACATGACATAAATGTAGACCCTATTTCATATCGAAGAAGATGAGATGATTTGGTCCTCATCTTCCAATGATCCATTTCAGGGCAAATCTTATCTTAAAGCCTTATGTCAGTGATATAACCTGATTTGGTCAAAAGTGTGGGGGAGTGCCACCCAGCATGGAAGATTTACGTAGACAGCAGTTGCTAATAAAATCCTCACTTTCAACAATCTTCAAAGGTGAAATTGGCATGGGGTTAATATTTGCATGCTGTGCAGAAGGTACAAAACGGTGGATCATCTCTTCATAGGGTGTGATGTGGCTTGGAGGATTTGCTCGAGCTTTAGTGACTTATTTGAAATCACTTTCATCAAATTCCTTGGTAGGGATTATGGAAGGGTGGGCAAGTGACCCATTTAAGCAACGAAGTAGAGCTCTTTACAAGATGTTGCCCTATACTATAATGCGGGGAATTTGGAAAGAGAGAGAAAGAATTTTGAAGATGAGGAATCTGACATCTCCTCTATAATATCGAACACTAAGGTATCCCTAGGTTCTTGCACAACCTCTCTAGATGCTCTCCAAAGGATTTACTCTCCTCAGATGTTCTACGGTTCATGCCCAGGTAATCTTTGAACATTCCATTCTAATGGGGATAGACATGACAATAATTTGCTTGCTCACCCTTTGGGGTGAGCATGTAATGGTTGGACTGGGATTAAATATTGGGATGGACCATGTCACCATATGGTTGGTGTCATTGATAACTATGTAATTTATCACAGCTTTTTCCTAGCAACTTGGGGGACAGAGTAACTGCAAGGATGTGTTCACATAAAAGTAACTGCAATGATTTTCATAAAGTTGAATAAAGCTAGATGTAATGCACAGTATTCAATAACGGTAATGGTGGCCGTAACAGCAGGCCTTATGGTTATTACAATATGGGGCCCTGTAATGTTCAAAAAATCTTTTAAAGAAACTGAATCAGCCCCGTATTGGACCGTTATGGACTTGTGGCCATATGCACCTACTACGTGCCTTTTTTTTCAGAACGGCCGTTACAACCCCATGTCACATAATGGGTCCCACCATTACCATTACACAATGATCATTACATTACGTTAATACTATGATGTAATGTGGTTTGCTAGCCTTGCTTGCCCATATCATCCTCCCATTTTTGCTTGCCTTTCATTTCTCACGATGTGGTGATCCAGACTATTCCTCCAGTGGGTCCGCAAAATCCCATGGGACAGATCTTCCCAGTCTATAGAAATAATGATTAGAAACTAAGGTCCACCTTGTTACACTTTATTCTAACGATAAGCATCTCCAACCAGTGGGACCCTTTTTTCATATGTTCCATCCACAGTGGGGCCTACTTGTTGAACAGTCAGCACCACCTCATGATGAGTCACAATAGACAAGCAACTATAGGAGAGCACGATATGGCACTCAATGCTGGCAAGATTCTTCCATTGTATAAAGAATATAAAAAGCAACCAACATTAGAAATCACTTAATGCAGTTAGGAACTTACACTTGCACCAGAATTACAATTTGATGCTGACTACAACAATGGGAGAGGCAAAACAACGTAATAAAGATGTCATCTGAGAACGGGCACAATTATTGAGTACAAAAAAGGATTTTTTTGAAGGGTAGTATGACGAGGATCAAGTACTTGGATCCTCAAGATCCAAAACTCTAGAGATGCGGATACTGCAAGGAATGGTTACAAAAGAGAAATTTTCTCCTAGGAACCGGTTCTCATGAGAACTCGTGAGAACTCTTTCAGAACTCATGTGATGTGTGCACAAAATCCGAACCGTCTGCTAGATGAGTCACCTCATAAAACCCTTAGGGCCCAAAAGTCAGCCTGATCCAAAACTCAGGTGGAACAAAGCTAAATGGGAGGGAATTCCCACCCTTGATTTTCATTGGGGCCCACCTAAGTTGCAAAACAACATGATTTTTTGCTCAACCCTCCATATGAGCTAGATGAAGGGCCTATATGGCTTAGATTACATATACACAGCACGTGAAATGAGTTCTCAAAGTGTTCTCACAGGTTCTCATGAGAACTGGTTACTAGAAGAAAATTTATAGGTTACAAAATATCAACAAGTTGGGTTTTTGACCTATTGTGCATTTCAGATAATAGTTCTAGAGTTCAAGATGAATTATAGTCCTGCTCAATAGCAACTACGCGGTTTTCTGACATGCAGAACTCATATATGTGGGACCCATGTTTTGGTTATCCATACCATTCTTGTGGATCTAACATGGATCACAGATTCTCCACAAACATTCTAGATTTATAAATCCTAACCTTTCGATATCTGGCCCTTTTTAATCTCCCTCTCTCCCCTCAAAAAAAATAAATAAAAGGGATCTGATTGCCAACCATGGATTATTGGACTGGTTGCTAACCATGGATCCCATATGAACGGAATTCCTGTCCTTAAGCAAACCATGCAAACGATTATAATTCCTGAGAGTTCAAACCTAGTAGGTGTAGATTTCAAATCTCAAGGATGGGGATATCTTTGTCCATATCCTTATCCAAGTATGCAAATTGGGAACCCAGATTTTTAAAGGACCCGAATATTGTAGTCTTCAAAGATGCTACAGAGGTTAGAAAAATGATTAACAGGCCCTCAACTAAATACTGGAGGGACCCCATGCATACAAAGATACTAGTTGATCTTACCATACGTCTAATTTTTACCTGGAACAAATGGAAATTTCCGAGGCAGAAATGGGCGCAGCATGCCTTTCTGAATTTTCCAATCAACTGGATTTATACTAGCTGCTTCCAATTTTATCAGAACCTCTTCCTTCTTTGGAGAAGGAACTGGAAGCTCCACATGCTGCAACGGGAAGGAAAAAGTTATGATGCTTGTTAAGGAACAAACTCATTGGAAAATGGTTTAAAGTCAAGTATCTCAGATATCCATCATATAGCATGAAATTTCTGATGAAGAAAAGAAATGCATGCATCAGTAAATATAACAATGGTAGCCTTAAGCAAGGTTCAAAATATTGGTTACATGCATGAATGGATTGATGATGACCAAGGGTAGAAACGTTACCTAGCAATGTAATCTAGAGACATTAAAAACATGTTTGAATACATGGAATCCAGGAAAAAGAAAGGAATAGAGAAGGTTTTCCACTGATTCGACGCTTTGGGAAGTTTGGATAACAACGGAAATGGAAGATTCTGCATCACAATCATTGTACTTTTCTGTAGTAGCACATGACACTGGGACCGTTGTCTCACAGATATGAGATTTTCACTTGCAATCCAAAGAAGACCTCCAATATCTCGTTGATTGTAATTAACCTATGTAATAGACTATTAGATAGCGCAACAAACTATTGTTAGTTCGTGGTTCTATGCCACTACATGGTTGGAACCAGAACTTATGCTTATGACATTGGATGGAGAGATCGAAACCATTTGCGCTTAGGATATCCTCTATGCCTGCTGCCCTGGTTCTTGCCTCTGCATAATCCCGTTTAGGGCTGGGATACTGGGTGAAATACCGGCTCCGGATTGATTCTTCATCACCACGAGTCAATCATCCAACAGATTTGTGGTTGAGTCAATAAAATGCTCTGGGTCGGGAATCTTTGCTCCTCTTTTGCATTTCCACTGCCTACGTTCTTCTTCGTATCCTTCCGTATCGCAAAGCTGGCTGACAGAACCGCGCTTGCTTGTAATCAACTATTACAATGCGCCTATGGGAGTTTTGTGCTCTCATTGCAGGTCCCCAGCCTGGACAAAGGAAGGGCAGAGGTTTGCATCAAGTTGGCAACCAGCACCAAACTTATGCCATAACTTCCATCATGAATTCGATGGTGGAGCAGGATTCATGTAGCCGACCCCAATTAATTGGGATAAGGCTTAGATGATGATGATGATCCAAACAAGACCTCCAATTTTCGAATATAAAGGAAAATAGTGCTATTGGAAATAATGATTAACATTTTTTTCCTTTCCATTTTCAGTGCAATCCAAAGATGTCCTAATTGTTTGCAAATTTTCATTTTCGGATAATACAGAAAGTTATGCAGCAATGCAGTGTTGGCCTGTTGGGCATGATTCTATTGCAGTAGACTTGTGTTGGTAAACCATGCATCAGAAAATTCCCTACTATTTTTTTTTTAAGAGAACAAAAATTTTATTGAAAAGAGGAGACAAAGCTACAACAAGGGGCCAATCCCTCAATTTTGGAACACAAAAGGCCCATTCAATAATTAGCGACCTCATCCTATGAGACATGACTTCCACTGATTTGCTGACATTTTCAAAACATCTAGCATTCCTTTCTTCCTACCAAAGAGCAATCAACGCCATCCTCCATAACACAGCCTTCACTTTTCCAAGCCCCACCCCATGCTAAGCATTCAAAAGAGAGTCAACCGAACCCAACAAAGACCACAAGACTTGCAATCGGCTCAAGAGGTCCACCCATATTGGCCCCACGAAAGGGCAATGCACCAAGAGATGATCCACCGTCTCATCATGCATACACAAGATACATATGTTGGGCAATACCATAGACCCTTTACAAAGATTATCAACAGTAAGGACTTTCTTCCTACACACTGCAAACTTTGGAGGTATGTTGTAATGCCCCCATGAACATAGTAGCCCCAGACTCAGAGGTCATTTCCACAGATTAGGGAATATAGGGATTTAACTGATAACGACCCCGAGCTATCAACCTTCCACACCATCTTGTCCAAATCAGCTGTAGACAGAACATAGAGCTGGATGCGATCTAAGAGATCCACAAACTCAACGATTTCCTCATCACGAAGAAACCACCTACAAGGGGGTTCCCAAAGAGTCGTGCTACTCACCCGGGAGAAGCATTCCATGACTAAGAAGGATCCAGAGCCAAATGGTATATCCTAGGGAACTTGACTTTTAAAGAAGAAGTCTCCACCCACACATCTTCCCAAAACCAGATTCGCACACCGTTTCCTAATGAGAAACCAACGCCATGGAAGAGACTCCTTTCCATAAGGCCAAAGCTCTGTAAGTAGATGATTCCCTAGTCCACCCATCTGCTTCCAAGCACCCATATTTACTTCTGATCAGTTCCTTCCAAAGCACTCCATCCTCCGCACCGAATCTCCACAACCATTTACCAAGCAAAGCTAAGTTCATGGATTTAAATCCTTTATGCCCGCTACACACCTCATTCTAGCTTAACAAGTAGAAATTTCTTTTTATCCTCCACACCTTGCTATAAGAAATCCCGCCTTAGTTTCTCAAGCCTTAAGATCACTAAAGCCGGGCATTTGAAATGGGATGTGAAGTACAAAGGAAGGTTTGACAAAGCCGCTTCAATAAGAGTGATGCAACCGCCAAGCGATATGTATCTTCTTTTCCATCTTCCAAGCTTCCTCTCAAATCTTTCAACAACCTTATTCCAAAGGTGTTTTGCTGGTTTACACACACAAAGGGGGAGGCCCACAAACATAGCTAGGAGAGAGCCAGCCGCACACCCAAATACATCAGCTAGCTGCTCCAACTCTTCGAGATCTATCTGCACCCCAAACATTTTGGTCTTAGTGATATTCACTTTAAGACCAAAAACCCCTTAAAACAACATAAAATCATTCTCAATCTATCCACCATGTTGGGAGAAGCGTTGCAGAAAAGGAGAGTGTTGTCTTCAAATTGAAGGTGAGAGATGGGAAATGACAATCCATCCTCCACTTTAAAACCGCAAATGAAAAAAAAACTTCCTCCCACCCTTTGTCAATCTTTCTCTCCAAAGCTTCGACCACCATGAGAAAGAGAATGGAGACAAAGGGTGCCCTTGGCGTAGGCCCTTTGAGCTTTTGAAAAAGAAAAAGAAAAAGAAAAAAAATTGGGGAGCCATTAAGAAGAATCAGAAAACGAGCCAATCCCACACATTCGCGAATCTAGAGCTGCCATCGTGTGCCATAACCCATGCATTGCATCATATAATCAAGGAAGCTCCAATCGACAAGATTGTAGGCCTTCTCGATATCCAATTTACAAACTATGCCTTTTGATCCCCTTTTGTATCTTGAGTTGAGACATTTGTGCACTATTAGAGCACTATCCAAAATCTATGGACCTGGGATAAATGCACTCTGATTATTGGAAATGACACTGCATATCACCTTTTGCAACCTGGTCAGAAGCACCTTCGCCAAGATTTTATAGGGCCATCCAATAAGGCTAATTGGCCTAAAATCTCTCAAAAGATTCCGCACTAGAAATCTTGGGGATTAAGGCAATGAATGAAGCTCCGAGATTGCTCAATAAGTGGCCCCTTTTAAAAAATTCTGACATGAAGTTCATAATGTCCACCTTCACCATCTCCCAAAACATTTGAAAGAAGGCCATCAAGAAGCCATCCAGACCCGGTGCTTTATCTCTACCCAAAGAATCTACAAAAAATTTTACCTCTTCCTCTAAGAAGGGGGATTCAAGCGAGGTGGCTTCTTCACCCGACAAGCATTTGAAGGTCAAGCTATCCAATCTTGATCTTCTCCAATCCTCCCCCTAGAGCAAATCCTCATAGAATTGAGCAATTGCCTCAGAGAGCTAATCTTTATCTTCTATACAATTCCCATCCACCGTTAAGCTACTAATTTTGTTGATCCTTGCGTCCACACTTGCTATGCTGTGGAAAAACTTCATATCTTTATCACCCTCCTTAATCCATAAGCTCCTCAATCCACTTCCCTACTACTTTGTGCAGCAAAATACATAAGCATGATGAAGCAAGAAGATGCAATAATCCAATGGGAGACTAAATCATGTCCCCTTGCTAGTAGATTACAGATCACACCCATCTAATTGAAGATCATCCCCATCCAAGGTCCTGATTAAAGAACATGTATATCAAACCGTCCAGATTGAAGATATGAACTGTTAGGTGTAGACAATATCAAGGGTGTAGTTTGAGTTGATGAAAGATAAGGACCAAGGTTTAAAAATATCACCCGATATGAAGTGCTATTGGTACCCAACATGCTGCACACACCACCATTACAGTGGAATTGGCACTGTACCAGCCTGACTCGGTGTCGAATCGTCCGATTCGGTCTGTATCATCCAAGTCACTAAGTGAAGACGATTTTGACTGAGTCGCACCTGTGCAACTAGCATAATAAACTGTTTTGACATTTAGCTTTTTGAGGCCAACCGTAACGTTAATCTCAAATCCTACCATCCATCAGGTGAACCACTTGATCTTCCACCATGTTTCAAAATATCATGTCAGCTAAGATCTTAGGCGGGCATAACAGGGAACAATGGGGAAGGACATCCAGCATAGAAAAATAAGATTGTGTTTAGGGCCTGTAATAATGTTTGTAAGCAATCCAAAGTGTTCATAAGTAGCACCCAGCCAGGTTGTAGAGATACCCAAACTCAAGCAGATCTAAAATAAATGTGGACCACACCACTTGAGCTCCGCACAGGCCAAGTCTGGTCGTATGGAGCTCCGCTTAAGATAACAGCCTTTGCCTAGCTCGTTGGAAGGAAGGGAGCGCTGACCGTCAACAATTTACGTAAGCAGGCAATGATTCTCCCCAATATTTGTTTTCTCTATATGAATGATGCGAAATCAATGAATCATCTTTTAATCCTTTGCCCTTTTGCTAAAGGGCTGTGGGACAGCATATTGATTTCTTTAATATTTCTTGAGTGATGCCGAATACAATGGAGGGGTTCTTATTATCATGGGATGATGGAATGCCAGTAAAAGATGGTAAAGCCAAGTGGAGAATGGCCTTGCTTGCTTGTTTATGGACCATTTGGGGGGAGAGGAATACCGAAGTTTCAGGAATACATGTGGGTCTCTTCTGATGTTGGTTAGAAGGGTTATTTTATACATCAGGGTATAAGCCCCTGATTAGGGGGTTTTGTTGGTTTTCTTTCTGTTTTCTGGTTGTATTCTTTGCCTTTTTTTGGCCCATCAGCAGTCCTTGGTCAGCTGGTAAATCCTAATTGCCAACTAGTTGACGTCATGAGTCCGAATCACACCAAGTCACATAGTTGTAGAACTATGGGATAAAAACGGCTTAAGCATGCACTATAGCTTCCAATGGCCATAACTTTGCAACCTGTTATCGGATTCATAGCAACATGAGTCATAGTGCTCCTAGTTGCATCGTTTCACTTGGACAGTCCAACCGATTGATCTTAACTGTCCGCTAAGTCCATAATGCATTTTTCGCAGCCTACAATTTGGACGATTCTAATGGTGAGAGTTCCCGACCTGACTTTTGGTCCCCAGCCCAAACAAAGGGTGGAGCATCTGATGGACAGGGTGGATCTCATCCACGTGAAGTCATCCGCCCACATCAGCGAATAGTCGCTCCCCCACATGACTACTCGAATACTTTGGGGGCATGGCCCATTGGATGCTGGGAAACAACAGACCAGTGGTCTGGATTACCAAACCACAAACCCCACTTGTCAGAATTGAAATCTAAGTCCTGACTAAATTCAGCACCGACCCCGACGACGAGCGATATGTGCAGCAAGGATCGGAGCACAAACATCTCTCACTGTCCAAAGACAGTGAGCGGGAATCCAACAAGTACTTCGAAATGGGAATGCCGAAATTCGGATTCCCAAAAACGAGTCGAGATTCTCGCCAGCATCTCTTAGAGGCTGGAGATTTGCATACACGAATCATTTCCACAAATAATAAAGAGAAAAAAGATAATAAATTGCAGAGAAGAGAGAAGCGAAGAAAATACTTTCAAGCCAGCAGCCCCACCGCCATATCCATCGTACTGAACAGCTTGCATAAGCTTTCCGGCCATTGCGACTCCGATCCAAACAGGCGGGTTCTTCTCGACGGATAGTAGCGTTGTGACGAAGGATACAGAGCAGAAGCGACGGAGGTTGTTATGGCTTCAGAGAACCTCTATGTTGCCGCTGTGGAGCAAAGTGGCATTTTTGTACGGCTATATCCACAGCCACGAATCAGAAAATGACAAAAACGCCCTTGTTTGAAGACGCGCTGGCAACCGTAACACCGTTAAAGGCGTAAACCATGGTGATGCCGGGCAGATGTGGGTCCACAAATGATACATGACTGAAATCCAACCCGTTCATCAGATTATTCAAAGAATTTTACTTCAATACGCTGAAAATCAGAATAAACCGGAATGGGCCACACCATGGGTGAAGGTTGGAAGGAATTCTCAACCTTGATTTTAGAGGAGGGCCCATATTGTTTATAGGAAACTAGGACGTTTAGGCCCTTCATCCGGCTGGATGAAATCTGAGGCCAAAAATAGCCTCTTTTTTTTTTTTTTTAGTAAATCAGTGTGGCCCCTATGAAATCAAGGGTTTCCGTCCCCTTTTCTGTTTTGCAAGCGTTCGATGGGAGCGGATTAGGTGAGACCCCGGATCCACCGAGGGTGGTGGGGCCACTGTGATGTATGTGACTACATCCACGCCATCCATCCGCATTGAAAGATCATTTTAGGGCATGATCCAAAAAATGAAGCAGTTCCAAATCCCAGATGGGCCATAGCACAGGAAACAGTGGCGATTGACCATTAAAAACTTCCTGTCCGCCACAAAAGCTTTGGATGAAGATGATATTTACATGGTCTCTTCATCTAGGTGTTTGTGATCTTATCAACAGGTTGGATGAAAAATAAACATTCCGGTGGAATCCACTGAAATCCATGAAGTTTTCAATGGTAGAGATTCAATCACGACTGTTTCTGTGGTGTGGTCCACCCAATATTTGAGTCAGCTTCATTTTTCGTATTATATCATAAAATGATCTTTCAAAATGGTTGGACGGTGTGGATTTAAGACACATACATCACTGTGAGCCCAACAGTCAGGGATCTCACCCACTTTGGTGGACCCAGGGTCTCACCTAATCCGCTCCCGCGTTGGATCGGGCAGATTAGGGCTCTCAATGGGTCGGATCTGGATCGGATCTACTTGGATCCGGCTCCAAGTCCGTATATCTGTAGAAGGATTCGGATAGGATACGGATCCAACTCAGATCTAAAAGGTGATATCCATATCCGATCCATTTATAAATTGTTAGATCCATTGCCGATCCAAAATCCATATAACCATAGGATTCGAGTCGGATCTTGGTCCGAATCCACCCCATTACAAATCTTAAAAAATATATGGTATAAAACATATAATATAATATATTTAATTTAGTAGAAAAATGAGTTTAGCGTGTAAAAAGGGAATCAGTTAGAAACCGGGTTTACGTTGAGTCGACTTCCTGAGCCAATTTGAGTTCAGGTTGAGTCAAGTCAATTTGGGTTATGCTTAGTCCAACAGTGTCTAGAAACCTCTAGTATAGACCAGAATACCCATTGCAAGAGTTTATTGCACATAGAACGTCACCGAGTCACTCCGATTCACAACCGAGTCACGACTGAGTCGCATGGAGTCGAGCCAAGTTGAGAAAAATTTAGGCTAGACATGGGTTAAGTAACATCATGAAAGGTGAGTGATCCTCTACTCGTTTAATTTCTTTTTTTTCAATTCCTTAAATACATCTTCCTTCTTTTTTGAGTTCTCTCCTTATTATGCGTTTCACGATCATTGATATGAGATCTTCCCTACTTTTAAAATTTTACATTCTTATGTATTTGTACTAACCCTTTATTGATTCAGGTCTAGCCCTATTATTTCAGTTCTAGCTATCTTTGCTTTTGGCTCAACTTGTTTTGCCCTGTGAATAACCGTTTTCTTTTTTTCACTCGAAGGCATTTTCCTCAATTTTGCATCTTTAAATTCTTGAGTATAGGTATATATATTTTTATTGTATTTTATTGATGATAGGCCTATTATCATTATCTCTTTTAAATATTTATATGTGATATATTATTTTCTTGAATTTATCTTGTATTATTACCTTATGAAGTTCTCAAACTATGGATGTATTCTAACATGTATACCTTACATTGCATGTTGATTCTTGTGTCTGCATATATTATGATTGTAAATGCTTGAACTTATATTATTGGATTTTCTTTACTTGTATGAAATTCATGGAGTGCTTGTTGATTAAATTGCATGCCTTATCATGAAACACATTGAATTTTTTATTATTTGAATTACATTGGAATTATCGAGAGGGGTTCCCTTAACCTATATGACAAGAATGACTATGGTAGGACTAGTTAATTGGGGTTCTCTTGACCTATATAATAAGAATTATTGTGGTGGGATTATCGAAAGTGGGTTCTCCTCATCTATATGGCAAGGATGATTGTGATAGGATTATCGAGAGAGGGTTGCTTATCCTATATGGAAATGATGATTATGGTGGAATTATCATGATGGGGTTCCCTTAACTTATATGGTAAAGATGATTTGCGGGGGGGATTGTCGAGCAAGGGTTTCCTAGAAGATCATCTCCAGGATGAATTGCATTGCATGCATAATTTATGCATCATGATATCACAATTATTCTAAGAATCTTATATTTATCAGTCTTTATTAGAGTTGCACATAAGCCAAGTTAGCTCAAAAAGCATGCTCGGCTTAGCTTGGCTTATATGACAATTCAATCAAGCTCAAGCTTGAATTAGTAAGCTCATTCGAAAACAAGCCAAGTTCAAGCCTAGGTGAGCTTGGCTCGGCTCGGCTTGAAGCTCGATAAAAGCTTAGCTCGCTTAAGCTTGATAGATATATATATATATATATATATATATATATATATATATATATATATATATATATATATATATATATATATATATATATTAAAATTTAAAATTTTTAAAATAAAAATCCTCCCCAACCCTACCCCCTTTCATTTTCATTTCCCAACCTAGCCCGCCATGCCCTACCCTCTCTCCTTTTCCCCCTTATTTCAAATCTCTCTCTCTCTCTCTCTCTCTCTCTCTCTCAACTCAACCCCCCCCCCCCCCCCCCCTTCCGGCTTCCTCCCTGGCCATCGCACGGCCCGCACCCGAGCGAACGGATGATTCAATCACACGGCACGCCCAACTTAGCCCTGTACAGCACGCACCCACTCGGCCTTCCAACATTCATTCTTCTCAATCTCAAGTAGGTTTTCTGAAGAAAAAAATTCTTTTTTTTTCGTTTTTGTTTAAAATAGAGAAAATCTAAAATGGGGCTGATTTAGGGATCTTTTTGAGTTGGATTGGGTTGGGTCGGGTCAGCTGGGTTAGAGGGAAGGGTAGGGTAGGGTCGGGTCGGGTTAGGTCAGTAGGTGTGGGGTGGGTCAGCGGGTAGGTTCAGGTCCGCGGGGGTGGGGTGGGGTGGGGTGGGTCGGGTTGGTGGGTTAGGTTAGGTTAGTGCGTCGGGTTGGGTCAATGGGTTAGGTTAGGTTAGGTTAGGTCAATGTATACTTTTCTACATATACACTTCTAAAAAAAAAAAAAAAAAGACAAAATTTGGCTTGACTTGACTCGACTCGACTCGGCTCAAAAGAGCTCTATCAACTTGGCTTGGATGGTAACCCAAGCTTAAGTTGCTATGTTTGAGCTCGATGCTCAAGCCAAGCCAAGCTCAAACTAAGGTGTTCATTGATCAAGCCAAGCTTGAGTAAGGCAGAGCTCGGCTCGTGTGCAGCTCTAATCTCTATTATGTTTTATTTTGAATTCATGATATCATTTTATCTTCCATTGATTTGTGCTAAGTTATGTTTTACTTGCCTCCATCATGTCTGTTTCAAATTTGTGGTGAATATGATCGCATTAGACTTCTAGCTCACCAAATTAACAACACATGCAGATTTGCAAGATGATAGAGAAGCTGGAGATGAAGAATATTTAGATGGCTATTTTCATTTGATTTAGTTCTTAGTTTTGCTTTTATTTAAGAAATTGTGCAAAATTAAAATAGAGAGTAATGTGATAATTTGATAGTGGATTTGAATTCTAAATTTATCAACTTAATTTAAATTTTAAATTACTATTATCATGATTTGGATGATTTAATTATTATTTATTTTGGAAGAATGATTATTTGAATGTTAATGTGATAAATAAAAGTATGAAATATTAGCTCATACCCTACTTAGATTCCGAATTTCAGGGCGTGACACAGTATGCGGTTGGATAGCGTACATGCACTACAGAAGGCTCGACACAAAGTGCGAAACTTCAATCTCAGGTACATAATGGAGGTGCGTTCATATATATGGAATGACAACTTGTGACGGTATCAGGTTGCACATAATGGAGGTGCATTCATATGGAATGACAACTTGTGATGGTATCAGGTTGCTATGGACCTATTTCAGCTTTGCATCTGATCTATCATCTTTATCATGTTCTCCCCTTGAATAGAAAAAAAAACGGGGGGGCGCTAATCCATAACTTAGGTGGGCTACAACACAGGTAAAACCTAAAAATCATGCCTATGACTTCAAAGGATTTTTCCTATTCCATTCTTTCATGCAAGTATGCAAGTAGCCTATTCTCACGGTCTTCTCTTTACCTATAACAATGGTAATGGGAGCTGCATAACAAAGGTTGTGTGGAACCAATTATCGTGGCCATGCGATGGCAGTGTGATATCCATTCCTTACATCTGTTACAATGCCTCACCATCATATAAAATAAGGCACATTTAAAACTTGAATAGGGCTTCCCACTGTTGAAATCATTTCGGTGTCCTTCTCTTTCTCTATTTGCCATCCAACCAATCATTATTAATTGATGAAATCATTTTCTCAAAGTGACAACCAAACAAGTTCTTAGATTTTACTTGTTCCATCAATATGAAAGCCCTCTGTTGCTTCCAAAGACATGGATGGTTTGGATAGCCTTTTAGCATCCAAAGGCCTTGTTCACTTCAGTGCATGGATTGGGTACTACTCCACCAGAACCTAGCTAGAGACTGACAGTCCTGTTATGGGCTGTGTTGGGCCCACCATGATATATATATTTTATCCACGCCCGGTTCATCTATTTTAATAGATCATTTAGGGCATGAGCAAAAAAATCAGGCACATTGAAGTCTCAAGTGGACCACACCAAAGAAAGGAAGCCATGCAGATTAAAAGCTTATGGTTGAAAACTTCTTTGGGGCACGAAAATTTTCGATCAGGCTGATATTTATATTTTCCTTCCATCCATGTCCATGTGACCTTATGAAAAGGTTGGATGGAAGATATACATCATGGTGGGCTATAAGAAAATTTTCGAGGATAGGAATTTAATCCCCATCTTCATGTAGTGTGGTCCACTCAAGACTTCAATCTGCCTCCTTTTTGGGCCCGTACCCAAAAATGATTTGTGAAAATGGATAGACGGTGTGGATAAAACATATACATCATGGTAGGCCATAAAGCCCAAATAGGACATCTGTCTCTAATTAGGTCCTAGTGGGTGAGTTGTACACGAGCCAAGCTAGCTCGGTTAGCTCACTCGACTCGGCTCGAACCAACTCAATTTGAAGGTTGGGTTCGAACCAAGCTGAGCCATTTTTCCAAGCTCAAAATGATTTTTAAGCCAAGCTCAAGCTAACCCAAGTTTAATTCGGCTTGGCTTGAAGTTTGGCTAGATTGAAGCTCAATTCAGCTCAACTCGACTGACTCAGTTGCAAAAGTATGTTTTTTAGTCCCACATCGGAAGTAAGTGGAGGGTGTAAATGGGCTTTGGGTTGCCTTTGGGCTCGATTTTAAACAATTTTAGGTTGGGCTTTGGGTTGGGCCTAGTTAAAATTTTGTTTTTTAAAGTCTTAAACTCAGCTCGAATTGGGATCGAACTCAGCTCAAAAGCTCAGTCGAGCCAACTCAAACATGTCAGTCCAGCTCGAAGGCCGAGCCGAGCCAAACATGAGCTAGGCTTGAACCAGGCAAAGCTCGACTCGACTCGACTCGACTCAACTCAACTCGTGTATAACTCTACTAGTGGGGTTAGTACGAATCCGCACACTCTTTTTTGCATGACTCATTTTCGGTAGTGACCCCTCTAAGATGAGGTTGGTGCCCGTCACATGCTATGTGACCCACCATGATGTATGTGTTTCATCCATGCCATCCATCCATTTTTTCGTTTTAGGGTTCTAGCTCCAAAGTGAGGGAAATCGAAATCTCAGGTGGACCACACCATAAGAAACAGTGGTAATTGATGCCCACCATGAAAAACTTCTTGAGGGCAACAAAAGTTTTGGATCATTGTATTTTCCCTTCATCCGGGATCATGTGGCCTATTCAACAGGTTAGATGGCAGATAATCACTACAGTGGGCCCTAAGAATTTTTTGAATATGTTCGCTATGGTATGGTTCACCTGAGTTTTGGATCTACCTTATTTTTGGCTTATGCCCTAAAATGAATGGAAAAAACAATTAAAAAAAAAAAGGGACAAATCCACATGGATAAGACCCATACATTCATGATGGGCCACCACACCGACCGATATCGAGACTTAGTTACTGACTGCTGTTGTATCTAGCTGGCTACTGAAGTGACGTTGCCAAGTTGAATGGGCACTACTATGATAAGCTCAAGTGGACCCCACTGCATAAAACAGTGGGGATTGAGCTCATGCCATTAAAAACTTCTCAGTAGCATGAGGTTTTTGGTTAAGCAGATATTTGTGCTTTCCCTTCTATCCATGCCTGTGTGTAACTTGTGAACCGGTTGGATCTCAAATAAGCATCATGGTGGTCGGTCACTGTCCCCACTGTTTTATGTAGTGGGTTCACTTGAGATTATATCTGCCTCATTATTTGGCACATGCCTTGAAACAATTTCTGCAAATGAGTGGATGGAGTGGGCATACATCATGGGCACATGGAACTTGACCTCTGTAGTGACGCAGTGAGTAGCCAATCCTATGGGCACATAGAACTTGACGTCTGAGTAACCAATCCATGTACGGCACTAAAAGGGACGGAGACTAGCTATTGAAAAGCATGAGCAGCTAGATTCACCATTGAGGTGACATCACCAAATTATGTGCCCCACCATGATGTATGTGATATATCCACACCGTCCATCCATTTGGAGAGATCATTTTATGGCTTGATCCAAAGAATGAGGCTGATCCAAAGCCCAAGTAGACTTCACCACATAAAACAGTTGGGAATAAATGCCTAGCATTAAAAAACTTCTTGTGAGCCAAAGAAGTTTTCGATGAAGCTGATATTTGTGTTCTCCGTTCAACCATGTCATCGTTAGCTTATGAACAGGTTGGATCTCAAAACAACATCATCGGGAACTACTGTAGTGGAAGGTTTGAACGGTGGGTGTCACTGTTTTCTGTGCTGGGTTTGTTGTGGAATAATACTTGTCATGAAGCCGACCTACTTACAAGACTTCGGAGGAGATGGACAAGCCGAAGTGACGACCTTACCAAAGAGGTCAGTTCGGCTGACAGTTAAAGATTGGTTGGTAAATAAAGACCGACCTTATCTCCTCTCTTATTGGCAAAGAACTGGAAACACATCCCCCTGAGATCGGAACGGCCCGGGATACTCTCCTTGGATATCCGGGCCGAGATACCAGTCATGATTTCGGCCCAAAAAACCTCCCTCAAAGCCTATAAAGAAAGAAAGGCACCTTGATTACAGGTATGCATACTTCGTTACTAAAGAAGTTTTCAACTATCCTTAGAATCCCTTAACTAACTTTGGCATCGGAGGGCTAATGGCCGGAATCCGGCCACCCCCCTAGCTTTTTGGTTCTCTTGCAGAGATCTTAGATCGGGATCGGAGTTATCCAATGTATCAATCTTCCTTTTTGTCGGCCTGGTGGTTCTCACGCTTCGTTTCTGGGTGTCACGAGGAATCGACGACAACAGCGGGCGCCATCTGTGGGAAATTTTTTGTTATTGGTCGTCTAAACAACCTCTCACCCAGAAACAAGAACCAATGGCTGGTGGAAAAGGGAATAGGAAGGGAAAGGCTCCTGCACACGCCGAACCTTCCTATGAGCAACAATCCGAAAATGAGGAACCTTGTCAAGATACGCCAGTCCTCCACCTGGCGAGTTCATCTCCAGACTTCAACCTCCTAAGTGGACGGCAGATGACCCGTAATCGCTGGACCAGACTGTCCACATTAGAAGAGCAGGTGGGAGGTGTAGTAGAGCGTTTCGGGGGAGTGGATCGACGCATTGGGCATGTGGACGAGAAATTAAATGAAATTGCAGCCCTCTTGAACGACTTAGTTCGGCCTCCGCCCATATCGATACAAACGATCGACATCAATAGCCTCAGCAAAGCTCTCGCCCGCCACGTTCAGATTTCGACCATCCCCAACTCGATCAAGACGAGGTTGTGAGTCGAGCATCTGGCTCAAGATTCCGACTCGTCACAGAGCTTCCTGCGAACGACCTGAGGCATAAAATCGAGGAAAGGCAGGTCAGCTCGGGCTAGTCAAGGTGAGGACCGAATGGACGATAACATCACCCCTTTGGAAGCCGAGCTGAAGGAACTCCGGGAGAAAATCGGAGATATCCAAAGAGCGCAACGTGCCCGGGCGCCAACTGCGGCTGATGTCCTTGTGGATTCATCTGAATCCCCGTTTATCGACGAAATTCGCGGTGAACCCCTTCCTAAGGGCTTCAAAATCCCTCAACTCAAACAATATTGGGGAATTGGAAATCCTGCCGAGCATCTCGAAAATTTCAAAGTTCGAATGGAGCTCCATAGAGTCAATGGGCACATCATGTGCAAGGCATTTCCGCTGTCTCTAACTAGCTCAGCATGGACCTGGTTCCGCAATTTAAAGCCAAGATCCATCTCTTCATTCGCCGAACTGAGCAGAGCCTTTGCGACGCAATTCATTGGCAGTACTGACCCAAGGAAGCATTCAACACACCTCGCCGCAGTCAAGCAAAAAGATAACAAATCACTAAAGGATTACCTCTCGCGATTCAACGCTGAAGCAGTTCAGGTGGAAAACCTATCTCTAGACGTGTTGCTGCGTACGATGATAGGAGGATTACGTGACAAAAAGTTCCTCTGGTCGGTAGGGGAACAGCCCCCTCAGTCCGTAGCTGAATTCCTCGATCGAGCTGCAAAACATATAAACGCAGAAGAGCTGGTGAACGCCCAGGGATAGTCCCATAAGAGGAAAGACCACAAAGAGGAAAATAACACCAAAAGGCACCGTCCTGATCGCAGGTCACCGAATTCGAACGCTACTCCTCGTGGAACAAAAACCTCGGCCCCGCAATTCAAAAAATACACCCCGCTCAAAACGACGATTGAGCAAGTGTTCCTAGCCGAGAAGAACAAACAGATGTTCGAGCGACCAGCAAAGATAAAAACCGATCCCGACAGAAGGTCAAAATCCAAGTACTGTTTATACCACAAAAATCACGGGCATAACACAGCAGATTGTTTCGACCTGAAGCGACAGATAGAAACCCTTATCCGGCAAGGCTTCTTAAAAGAATATATCGCCCTAACGTCCTGAAGATGAGAGAACTCCGGGTCGGGAAGATGGTAGGGAGCCGATCGACAACAATCCCATGGAAGAAATCCATGTGATCTTCGGCGGGCCCACCACCGGTGATTCTGGCAACGCCCGCAAATCCTACGCTCGTCAAGGCCGGACATCCAAGCCGGGGCTGCAAGTGAATTTGACCAGCAGGCCTTCAAAAATTCTAAAGGTCGCCCGTCGTGCGATATCCTTTTCCGAAGAAGATGCTGGAGGAATACTGCATCCACATGATGATTCTCTCGTGGTGTCAATGGTGGTCGCTAATAAAAAGCTCCACAGGATGATGGTAAATACTGGGAGTTCAGCCGACATAATATATGCCTCGACGTTCGACAGAATGAAGATTGATCGGTCCAGGTTAAGACCGGTCAGAACTGCCTTAACCGGATTTACAGGGGATTGTATTATGCCTGTAGGGGAAATAACTCTGCCAGTCACAGCAGGAGACGAGCCAAACCAGAAGATGATCATGGTCGATTTTCTTGTCGTCAACACTCCATCAGCATACAACGCGATAATCGGCCGACCAATTATCCGAGCTCTAAAAGCCTGCATTTCTATCTATCATCTGGCCATGAAATTCAAAACCGACGATGGGATTAGCGTGATCAGAGGGGACCAGCAGGAAGCTCACCGGTGCTACGAACTAACCCTATGCGGAGAGAGCAAAAATGTGATCTCTGCCTTCTCACATACAACTCCGCTGGACCCTAGGGAAGAAACAAAGGAGCGTGGTTCACCAGCTGAGGAGTTAGTAGAGGTCCCTTTGTCGGACGATGATCCAAGCTCAATTGTTAAGATCGGATCTCAATTAAATGACAGTGTCCAGGCTAGGCTGATTGCTTTTTTAAAAGAAAATGCGGACACCTTCGCATGGTCTCACAAGGACATGCCCGAAATCAATCCCGAAGTGATGGTCCACCGGCTCAACGTCGACCCGTCCTTCAAACCGATCCGCAAAAAACGAAGAGCTTTCAACACGGAGAGATATGCCGCAATTGAAGAGGAAATAAAGAAATTATGCCAAGCAGGTTTTATCCAAGAAGTCCACTATCCCGATTGGCTCGCCAACGTTGTTCTAGTAAAAAAGGCCAATGGGAAGTGGAGGGTCTGTATCGACTACACCGACCTCAACAAAGCCTGCCCTAAAGATAGCTTCCCACTGCCTAGAATAGATCAGCTCGTAGACGCAACCTCAGGTTACGAGCTTCTCAGTTTCATGGATGCGTACTCCGGGTACAACCAGATCCAGATGCATGCTCCCGACAGGCAAAAAACAACATTAGTCACCGATCGAGGGCTTTACTGTTATAAGGTAATGCCTTTCGGACTTAAGAACGCCGAGGCGACGTACCAGCGTTTGGTCAACAAAATGTTCGCCGAATAAATTGGTAAAACCATGGAAGTTTACGTGGACGATATGCTCGTTAAAAGTCTGAAGTCAGAAGACAACGTCAACGACCTCCGCACTATGTTCGGCATCTTGAAAAGATACGGAATGAAACTCAACCCCATCAAATGCGCTTTTGGAGTAAGGTCGGGGAAGTTCCTCGGGTTCATCGTAAATCAGAGAGGAATAGAAGCCAACCCAGAAAAGATCCACGCACTGGTCGAGATGAGCTCACCAACCACCATGAAGGAAATATAGCGTCTCACCGGGAGGATCGCTCCGCTCAACAAGTTTGTTTTTAAGGCTACAGACCGATGCCTTCCATTTTTCAAGCAACTTCGCAAGTTCAACGAGATGACCTGGACGCCAGAATGCGAGCAGGCTTTCCAGGATCTCAAAGCATACCTCGGTTCGCCTCCATTACTGTCCAAACCTGGGCAAGGAGAAAAGCTACTGTTGTGCCTGGCAGTATCTCTGGCAGCAATAAGTTCTGCTTTAATCCGAGCTGACCAAGGTACACAGAGGCTGATATACTACATCAGCAAAGTTCTTCTTAACACGGAAACCCGATATCCTAGCTTAGAGAAGTTGGCTCTAACATTGATAACAACGACAAGGAAACTACGACCTTATTTCCAAGCGCATCCAATAGAGGTGCTAACGGATCAGCCACTGAGGCAAATACTACAGAAGCCAGAAACTTCGGGTCGCCTCGCGAGATGGGCCATCGAGCTCGGTGAATTCGACATACAATACCGGCCCCGTACAGCCATCAAGGGACAAGCTGTGGCCGATTTCATCGCCGAGCTTACCGACCCCTCCGTCCTTGAAGCTGATACTTCCCTTACAGGAAACACTGCAGAATCTATTCCAAAAGAAGGTTCGACCGCCCCTACATGGTTGTTACACGTCGACGGCTCGTCAAACTCCCAAGGATGTGGGGCAGGGATAATCCTGACATCCCCCGATGGCATAAAAGGTCTAATATGCCCTGAGGTTCGGTTTCAGAGCTTCCAACAATGAGGCCGAATACGAAGCTCTTCTTGCAGGGCTACGGCTAGCCTCGGCAGTCGGGATTCAGAGTATTACGGTACACAGTGACTCGCAATTGGTCGTGGGTCAAGTAACATCGGAATATCAAGCAAAGAGAAAAAAGATGTCCGCATATTTATTAAAATATCAAGAGTTATCGACTCGGTTCGATTATTGCAAAGTCATCCAAGTATCGAGGATTCATAACACCCATGCGGATTCACTCGCTAAACTAGCATCGGCAGGAAACGATGAGCTCGGAAGGACAGTTCCCATTGAATTCCTCCCCCAAAGAAGTATCACTGACGACAACATTAGTGAGGTATGTCCGGTTTCCACCGAGCACAACTAGAGGGAACCAATTGTTCATTTCTTACGAGATGGCATTCTGCCCGAAGGAAAAAAAGAAGCACGACGAATACGATATAGAGCGGCTCGGTACGCGCTCATCGACAATATATTGTATAAAAAGGGTTTTTTATTACCCTGCCTCCGCTGTCTCGGACCGGATGAAGCCAGCTACATCTTAAGAGAAATTCATTCCGGCACGTGCGGAAACCACTTAGGGGGTAGAGCGCTGGCCCAGAAAGCAATACGTCAAGGATACTACTGGCCGACGATTCAAAAAGATGCCCGAGAAATGGTCAAACGGTGTGACAAATGTCAAAAGTTCGCACCAGTCCCTCACGTACCTCCCAAGGAACTTACTCCGATGTCTGGACCATGGCCCTTCGCGCAATGGGGAGTCGATATCATCGGTCCTCTTCCAACCGGCAAGGGGCAGGTCAAGTATGTGATCATGGCTGTTGATTACTTTACCAAGTGGGTTGAAGCAGAACCTCTCGCCAAGATTACTGAAAAGAAAACGACAGACTTCATCTGGAAGTCGATTATATGCCGGTTCGGCATCCCGAATACAATCGTCACTGACAACGGGCCTCAGTTCGACAATGCGAAGTACAGGGGATTTTGCCAAAACTTGGGCATAAAAATGTGTATTCATCTCCTCATTACCCTCAAGCTAACGGGCAAGTCGAAGCTATCAACAAAATCATTAAGGATCATCTGAAGACTAAGCTCGGCGAATTCAAGGGAGCCTGGGCAGAACGGCTCCTCGAAGTATTATGGGCATACCGAACCACAGCTCGGTCAACCACAGGAGAAACTCCGTTTTCCTTAACATTCGGAGCAGAAGCCGTAGTCCTAGTCGAGATAGGGATACCAACCAACCGAACCGGTCATTTCCGTTTTGATCTGAACCACGATGAGCTCCACACGAACCTCGACCTAATCCGGGAAGTCCGAGAAGCCTCCCAAGTTCGAATTGCTGCCTACCAACAACGCGTTGCTAAATTTTATAATTCGCGAGTCAAAGAAAGACGATTCAGGATAGGAGACCTCGTCCTTCGAAGGAACGTGAAGGAGAAAAAGGATAAGATCGCAAGTACATTCAATCCAAATTAGGTTGGGCCGTACAAAGTCGTAAAGACAGTTCGAATGGGGACTTATTGGCTCGAGGATATGCAAGGTCGAGCCCTACCTCACCCATGGAATGTGGAACATCTGAAAATCTACTATCTATAAAAGCTAAGTATTTGTTTTTATTTCTCAAAGTTATACCCCTAACGGGAAATGTGGAATACCAGCAGAGGCTAACACCGCCCAGAGCTGAGTTCAAGTTCAGAGGCTAATTCTGTCCAGGGATGAGTTCAAGGTTCGGATCGGCCACGATCAAAGCATATGAACCGACCATTGCCTTCGCGAATCCTAATCTACGATACTTCGATAATGGCCGAACATGCTTGGCCACGAAGTAAGTAGACTAATAAGCGACAACAATCCAAAAAGGAGAGATAGAAATTGAATCGAAAATCTGACAAGCATGAAAGGATCAGAACAAGTTTCAATTACAAAACCTCAAGGAGGTCGGAATTACAAAAAAAAAATGTGTGTTACAGAAAGCCCCAACACCTGGGCTGACAAAAAAAAAGGCGAAGAACACAAAAAATTCTTCTACGAGGGAGGACCAGCAGTCAGCTCAGCAGCTGCAGAAGAGTTGGCTTCCTCCTCCGCCTCAGAGTCAAGAAAAGAAAGGTCTAGGTCCGGATGACGGCTTTGGACTGTCATCCTGCACTTCTCGTAGCCGAAGTCAAACATTTCGTCAGCTTCGGCGACCTTGACCTCCAACTCAGATTGAGCCTTTGCTAGGTCCGACTGCAAAATCCCTCCGGTAGCTTTCAGCTCCTCAACTTGTATGATGAGCTCAGCTTCCGCCCTTTCTTTATTTGATAGTTTGACTCGGAGAAAGGCAATCTCGCGTTCCCGAGCTTCAAGGGTCCTTGCCGCCTCCTCTTCGGACTTCGTGGCCTCGTCTAGAGAACGTTTAATAGCTACCAGTGTCCCCTTGAGACCGGAGATTATTCCCTTGTCACGGGTCATCTCCTCCCGCAGAACCTGGCACCCGAAGGCCACCCACATAGTAACCAACAGATAAGCATACAAGGAGTATTAAAAGAGGCACTTTGGTTATAACAGAATAAAATCCAAGTTATACACATACTTTAGTCCCGAAGATCCCCAGAGAGTTCAGCAGAGAAAGCCCAGGGACCTTCGCCATCATGTCTACTTCGGCCTCAGGGACAGCCTTATATGCCCATTTGCACAAATTGTACAAATGCGGCGGCATCTCCGAGCCTCGGCGAATGGTGGAGGAAGGTTGAACTGGTGCAGCTTGAGCAGACTGCCCGGACGGACCGGCATCGGTGCTCTCCACCAAGTCTATGACTTTGGAAGGCTGAGGCCTCATGAGGGCGTCGGGGAGTGTGACTTCGGACGCAGGCGCCTCCGGAATCACTTTGGAAACTGGCTCCGGAGGAACGTCGGTTGTAAGGGCAGTTGGAGGACGTTCATTGGGACGCTTCGAAGTTGCCTTTTGCCGCTTCTTCTCCCTGATCTGCTCTTTCTCCTGAGTAGTCAAAGCAGACGACTTCCTTCGTGGGGCCAGAGCAGACATGCCTGACAAACAGAAGATATAAAAAAATATATTAATAAACTGAGGTATGAGGGTAAAACTGATCTGTTCGACAGTTACGGATATTTACCTCGGGGGTTGATGCCTACGTCAGATAAAGTTTCAAAGGAAAGCAGAAGCTTTACAGTGCGGAAACTTGGGTCAAGCTCCCACACCACAGCTATACGACCTTCCTCCTCCAAGCTAAGGGTGGGAGGGTCTCCACGAACTAATCAACAAAGATTGAGGTCAGATCGCAAAAAAAAAAAAGAAGGCGAAGAAGGAAAGTGTCAGCCGACCCGACCTGGAACTGAGAACCAGTTTCTTACACGATGATAGGGGAAGTTAACTTCGGGTCGGGGGCCTTCCCAACCCTTTGAAACGAGGAACCATTCCTCTTTCCATCCGTGTACCGAGGAGGGATGTTCATCTATGAGCCCATGTCCTTTCCTTCCCCGAGGTGACATATAGAACCATCCCCGGGAATCGGGATGACTCGTCAGCTGATATAGACTCATCAGCTCGGCTACGGTTGGGTCCGACCCATGAACTTGACGCCATAAAGCGACACAACTAATTAAATTTCTCCAGGAGTTTGGAGCTAACTGACCCGGAGCTAGATTGATCCTAGAAAGGTACTCCCACACAATAGGGAGCAGAGGAAGACGGAAACCAGCCTAAAAAAACTGGGCATACACAGTGATCTGGTCTCTGAAAGCTCGGGTCGGGAAGTCATCTAAACTGGGAAGCCTAAGATCGATGGCCCCAGGGATACAGTACTCCGACCTAAGCCTAATCAAGTCGGATTGGGTGAGTGTTGTCCAGATCAGGTCTGCCGGATAATCAGAAACTCGGTTAACAACACGCGCTGAGGTACCAGTAACTGGAACTTCATCCGAAACAAAGGAAGAAGGGGTCTCTGCTAACGGAGCTCTCCCCGGGGACTCGACAGCAATGGGTTGGATTTCCACTCATTGGGATTCTCCAACGGGCAAGGTAGCGGAAAGGGTTCGTGAGGAGCTTTCCTCCAAACCAGACATATCTCCTTAAAAATGAAAACCCTAGGAAAGAAAGGCGGACAAAGAACAAACGTACCGGATCACCCTCCGGAACAAGATTGGCCAAGGAAAGTTGAGTTTGAGAGAAGTATTTCAAACGAATCACGGCGGTCCGTAAAAGGGGAAGGAGCAGAACACGGCAGGAAGAAGAGAAAATTCTGAAAAATTTCTCCAAGTACAGTATTTATACTGTAACGAGTGACAGCACCCAAGCCCTGCTCCTGCCACGCGGCACGCACCCATGGCCTTAAAAGACGAACCGACGCGACCTTTGACATGGCCCGCCATGTGTCCGCCCCTCCATTGGGCATCAATATTACATCCGCCCGTCCAGAGATACAAAGTCCACGTGTCCCTATGCCATTCGCCCGTCGAAATAAAAGCCTGCCGCGTCGTACGATCATCATTACGCATTTTCGAAATTCGAAACGGCGCATTTAATACACATTTGCTGCCAAAAGTGAGATCGGCTACGACCACTTAGGATTGCTTCCAAGTTGAAAAGATAGACCTCGGAAGCAGGGGGGCAACTGTTGTGGAATAATACTTGTCATGAACCAACCTACTTACAAGACTTCGGAGGAGATGGACAAGCCGAAGTGACGACCTTACCAAAGAGGTCAGTTCGGCTGACAGTTAAAGATCGGTTGGTAAATAAAGACCGACCTTATCTCCTCTCTTATCGGCAAAGAACTGGAAACACATCCCCCCGAGATCGGAATGGCCTGGGACACTCGCCTGGATATCCGGGCCGAGATACCAGTCGTGATTTCGGCCTAAAAAATCTCCCTCAAAGCCTATAAGAAAGAAGGGCACCTTGATTACAGGTATGCATACTTCGTTACTAAAGAAGTTTTCAACTATCCTTAGAATCCCTTAACTAACTTTTGCATCGGAGGGCTAACGTCCGGAATCCGGCCACCCCCTATCTTTTTGGTTCTCTTGCAGAGATCTTAGATCGGGATCGGAGTTATCCAAGGTATCAATCTTCCTTTTTGTCAGCCTGGTGGTTCACACGCTTCGTTTCTGGGTTTCACGAGGAATCGGCGACAACAGGGTTCACTTGAGGTTTTCTGTACTGGGTTCACTTGAGGTTTAGATCTGCCTCATTATTTAGCACATGCCTTGAAACAATTTCTGCCGGAGTCTGGATCCTCTGTTAAAACCGAGCAGGGAAATCCTGCTCGTCACTACTCTGATTGGTCCAACTCAACCTGACTGTGTCATAGCTGAGCAGCTCAGGCGCAAATTGCCTGCGAAAGGCTTTCGCAGGCATCTCCTGTGCAAGGAATCTAGGTGGGGCCCACCGTGCAGTTTGTGAGAAATCTACGCTGTCCAACCATTTTGTGAGATCATTTTAGGCGTTGCTACCAAAAATGAACTGGATCCAAAACTCAAGTGGGCCGCACTAAAGTAAAAGGTGTGTAGGGAAATTCTTACCGTTGAAACCTCTATGGGGTCCACAGTGATGTTTATATGCCATCCATACCGTTCACAATATCATTCCTACTGAGATGAACTGAAAACACAAATATTATCCTGATTCGAAACTTCTATGGCCCCACGAATATTTCAACTGTGGAAGTTCAATCATCATGTTTTTGGCCCCCTTAAGTCTTTGATCCCTTTCAATTTTGGTTGCAACGCCTAAAATGATCTCAAAAAATGGTTGGACAGCGTAGATTTCTCACAAACGTCGCAGTGGGCCCCACCCAGATTACTTGCGCAGGAGATGCCTGCAAAAGGCTTTCGCAGGCAATCCACCAGATTCCTTGCGCAGGAGATGCCTGCAAAAGGCTTTCGCAGGCAATCCCCCCTCTAACACAGTCAGGCTGAGTTAGACCAATCAGCAGCAGCAGAGGTTCCCTGCTTGATTTTAACAGATGATCCGGATTCTTTCTGCAAATGAGTGGATGGAGTGGGCAAACATCATGGGGGCACACAGAGCTTTACGTATGTAGTGACGCAATTAGTAGCTAATCCTGTGGGCACACAGAACTTGACATGTGAGTAGCCAATCCACGTACGGCACTAAAAGGGGCGGCCGACTAAGCTGCTTAAAGCGTGAGCAGCTAGATTAATTACTGAGGTGACGTCATCAAATTCTGTGCCCCACCATGATGTATGTGATATATCCACACCGTCCATCCATTTGGAGAGATTATTTCATGGCTTTATCGAAAGAACGAGGCTGATCCAAAGACAAAGTAGACTTCACCACAGAAAACAGTGGGGATTAAATGCCTAGCATTAAAAACTTCTTGTGAGCCTAAGAAGTTTTCGATGAAGCTGATATTTGTGTTCTCCCTTCGTACATGTCATCGTTAACTTATGAACAGGTTGGATCTCAAAACAACATCATCGAAAACTTCTGTAGTGGAAGGTTTGAACGGTGGGTGTCACTGTCCCTGTTTTCTGTGTTGGGGCCACTTGAGCTTTGGATATGCCTCATTCTTTGGCTCTGTCCAAAAATGATCTTTACAAATAGATGGACGGTGTGGATACAGCACATGCATCATGGTATGGCCCACATCTCTTCAGTAGTGAGATCGGTAGTTAATCCGCGTCCGTAATGAAGGGGTCACTCCCAAATCCGAGTCCACTGTACAACTCCTAAGCACCTGAGTATCAACTACTAAAACACATAAATCACCGACCGGTGCCGGGTCGCTCTCGAATCCGAGTCCCCTGTACAACTCCTACGCGCCTGAGTATCAACCACCAAACTCAGAGAGAGTAACAAATAACTCAAACCTAGCTATAAAATCGGAAGAGCGTCCGATCTGTCTCAACCAAGAGAAACGAGAGATGGAGCAAAAAACTAACGTCATCAACATTGCCATGTTCCCATGGTTGGCAGTCGGCCACATCAACCCCTTCATCCAGCTATCCAACAAGCTCTCCATGGACCCCACCATCAAGATCTCCTTCCTATCAACCCCAGCTAACATCACCCGCATCTCCTCCACCCTCTCATCCACCGTCCAAATCATCCCCGTCAAACTCCCACTCGTCGATGGCCTCCCACCCGGCCTAGAGAGCACAGCTGAGATGACCCTACAACAGGCCGAGCTCCTCAAGGATGCCGTCGACAACATGAAGCCGCAGATCGAGACTCTCCTGGCCCACCTCCGTCCCCACATCATCTTCCACGACTTCTGCCACCAATGGCTGCCGTCCATCGCCACCCCACTCAACATCAAGACCTTCTTCTTCTCCGTCTTCAACGCAACGTTCCTTGCTTACGCTGCTGTCCCTTCCAGGCTCGTTTCTTCCCAAAATACCCCCAACCTTGAAGACTTGAAGAACCCACCTCCAGGATTCCCGAAGACCGCCGCTGCAGCTCTCTCGGCCTACGAAGCCCGAGATTTACTCTATATTTTCAAAAGTTTCGGTGGTCTGAGTGCCTACGAGCGCGCCGTGTCTTGCATGAAGAACTGCTCCGCCATAGTACTCAAGACTTGCATGGAAATGGAAGCTCCCTACATCGAATTCTTCAAGGCCGAGTACGGAAAACCGGTCTTACTGGCTGGTCCGGTGGTCCCGCAGCCGCCTACAGGAGCCCTCGATCAGCGGTGGGCCGACTGGCTCGACCAGTTTCCGGATAAAGCAGTCGTCTACTGCGCCTTTGGGAGCGAATCCTTCCTGACAGACGATCAGATCCGAGAGCTGGTTCTTGGGTTAGAGATGACGGGACTACCATTTCTGGTGGTACTGAGTTTTCCAGACGGGGAAGATAAATTAGCCCGCTTGAAGGCAGCATTGCCGGAAGGGTTCGAAGAAAGGGTGAAGGATAGAGCGGTGGTGCATACGGGGTGGGTGCAGCAAAATCACATACTGGCGCACGTTAGCGTGGGCTGCTTTGTGTCCCACGCGGGGATGAGTTCTGTCGCCGAGGCGCTCGTTAGAGACTGCTCGTTAGAGACTGCCCGCTCGTGCTTCTGCCGCACAAGGGTGACCAGTTCTTGAACTCGAAGCTGGTGAGTGGGGATCTGAAGGCAGCTGTAGAGGTAAAAAGGGACGAAGAGACTGGGTATTTTGGGAAAGATGATTTGTGTACGGCTGTGAAGGCTGTGATGGAGTGTGGTGAGGAGGAGCCTTGGAAGACGGTGAGAGAGAATCATAAAAAGTGGAGGGATTTTATGTGTGATGCCGACGTGCACGGGAACTATTTCAAGGGTTTTGTGGAAGAGATGAAGGGGATGGTGTACGGTGACAATGGAATGCAGGCGTAAACCCAGGTGGGTGCGCGCCACCTGACCCTGGCGTGACCCATGCGGTCCATACGTTTTGCCAGATTAATTTAGGGCTTTTCTTAGAAAACCTTATTTCTAGAAAATTGGAGAAAAAGGAAATATTAAAATAATGTTTCTTTTCAACACCGTTTTCATAAAAATTTAAAATTTATTTTTTGTTGCTGGGCAAAGCGCAAAATATTAGGTGGTCACTAACATGTGCCAGATTCTCACATGTGAGATGTTTTTTATTTTTTTGTTGTTGTTTGGCAAAGCGCAAAATATTAGGTGGTCACTAACATGTGCCAGATTCTCACATGTGAGATGTTTAGAGATGAACAGTGGCACATATGGCATACACCGCATATGTGCACACTTAAAGCTGCTAAATTATGGCACACGTGGCTCATGTAAAGTGCTTGAAGTTGTATGGTGTATCATTTATAAGGTGGACTCAGTCCAGGAATGCAGTAATGATTGACCCGGACTCGTGGATGTTGATGGAGGTCGCTCATTTATTATAATACGAGATTTGATGACCGACACCGGATTTATCCAATCACTTTCTTCCAGAAAGGAGACCTGGAATCGGTATCTTGAGAAGTGACATGATGGTCTCTTATCTTTAAGATAACACTAATGGAACCGTCGTCCCTTGGCGACTTAAGGCGAGTAGATCGAAGGTACCCAGCTTCAAAACTACAGCGCCCCCCCGAAGGGGCTATGGAGTCAGGGGCCTGGGCCCTAAAGGGCCTGGGGGGCCGTCAGTCCTTTGCTTTAAGCTTTTCAGCCAGCTGAAAAACAAACGTATGAGCGCGCAACGGCTTTTCAGCCGTTGCTTGCTGGCTTTTCAGCCTATTAGTCAAACGCGCGCAGTAGTTTTGAAGCTGAAAAACGTATGCGCGCTAGCGCGCAACGGCTTATGTGGTAAAAAGACACACATTAGCACATTGACATGTGGGTGAAGTTAGATTTTAGGCCGATGCCCATTAGCGCCATTCATATGTGGCATAGGTCTCTTCTGACAACATGCTCTCTGTTGATGCTAAAAATTGGCTAACAGTTGTTGGTCAGGGACCATCTTTGATTCTTCGTCGTCTGATCTCCACTCAGAGATGAGTGGTGTAGATTGAGGGACCTGCAACCACTGACAAAGGTTAGGACTGCCGCCGGTTGGCCCAGCTTACGGCCCTCCGATGGCAAAGTCAGTATGAATACTGAAAGAGAATGCTATTAGAGGTTTAATGACGGTGGATTGCTTACCTCGACAGAGAGTGGGAGTCCTCTTTATAGATAATTATTTGGAGAGATTTAAGTTGGGATAATCCTTATCTCACCTGGATCAGTGGGATAAGCCTTATCCTTATCCTTATCTGGATCAATGATTATCCTTATCCTTATCTGGATCAATGGTTATCCTTATCTTATCAAGAGGGATAAACCAAGGCAGATGAGGCCAGGCCTCTTGCCAAGTTGAGGGCCAGATGTTGAGCTGAGGTGGGCCAAGGTCGAGAGGGCTGAATGTAGAGCCCGAGAATGCTGAATGCCGAGCCCGAGTGGGCCGAAGCCTGACTTAACTTCCTCTTCTAAATAATCGGTCCATGACCATTGTAGATGAACCCCAGTGGGAAGCTTTCCATATTTTGAGCTCAGCCTGAATTTACCCATAACAGAAGCCCCCCTACTCTCGAGCCTGACTTGCTCGGCTTGGGAGTAAAGAGAAATGGATGAGCTGACATTTGAATTTGGCCAATTGCATGAGGTCGGCCTAGTAGGGTGGCCCGTAGGCTCTGCCAATTATATGGGTCGACATATAGAGGTGACCTCTAGACACTTCGCGTTTTGGTCCGACTCTTTCGTCCATTCCGACTGCCTAGGTCGGTCTTTCGACTCTTGGTCTAGGGCTCTTTCGACTGCCCAGGTCGGTCTTTCAACTCTTAGTCTAGGGCTCTTCCGACTGCCCAGGCCGGTCTTTCGACTCTTAGTCTAAAGCATTTCCGACTGCCCAGGTCGGTCTTTCGACTCTTAGTCTAAGGCATTTCCGACTGCCCAGGTCGGTCTTTCGACTCTTAGTCTAGGGCACTAAGGCGATTGATCCCGTCATGGTCAATCTTGCTGACCTGGAGATTTGCCATGTTTCTTGGAGGAGAGATTTCGCCGCGCTATATAGTTGCGGGGATGGCCCTTATGGGCCAGTGTCTTGATTTCATATTTTTTCTTAAGGACGAGGCCTTACGAATGAATGCCCGAATCATGGCCTGAGGCATGGATGAGGCAAAGCGATGAGACCGAGCTCCTATGCGTAGCTTCCTGGATAGCAAATAAATATATTTCAATACTCGGATCACGACTGTACTCGCATCTAGATTATGCAGAGGTTGTCTGTCGAAGCCTTCAGGACGATGCCAAGGACGTCTGCCAAATACCCGATGTGAGTGTCGATCCGAGGGCGCCAAATGATGCGTCGAGTGATAAGGCCAACAAAGCCGAAGCCTGTTGCTGAGCGTAGGTGGGTGAACCATAAATAGCGATAGGACCGAGCTCCTATACGTAGCTTCCTGAGGCGAGTGTCGATCCGAGGGCGAGTAGGCTGAATTCCCAAGGCTGAGCCGAGGGCGAGTACCTAATGCCGTGTGCCAAAATAACGAGGTTGAATAGGCCGAGCCGAGTGACGAGTGCGGGTGAGTGCCCAAATAAACTACCCGAGGCTTGTGGATGAGGTCGAGATTAGACACATGTGTGATGATGGATGGAGGCGGCTTTCATGTTCACACGTGTGGGCTGTACGGAAGACTCCAGTCGATTGATGGTCATGAGAAGATTAGATGCCTTTTGGTCTTTCTAGTTTACACACGTGTGGAGCAGAAAGCACTTCATCATGCTAAATATGTGCGCCAGGTGAGCAGCTTGTTGTACGAATGAATGGAGAACTCCTGTTGGTTGTTTGTACATGTGGGAGCTGAGCGATGATGGAGGAGCCTTTCTACCAGCTGTGGAATTGATGGGGCCCACATCTCTGGATATTTGGATGGAGTTCCAGGCCATTGGATGATGGCCTGATGAAGTGGACTTGCCAGAGTGGTTATCGGGCATGACTAGAAATCATGTGGGCTCTACACGTGTGTTGCTCTTGAACAATAGATTTACAAATAATGGCGGGGCCTTCCTTGATGGGTGGTGTTGGTGGCGCCATTTGCTGAACTAATGGGCGTTGGCTTGGAAGATGGGCCGAACAGGTGGCCAGCTGATCGAGCAGCTTACTAGATGGCGATGAACAATTGATTGCTTATGCTGTTGGCGTGAGGGCTGATCACGAATGAACTAGATGGAGGCGATTCTCCACATGCATGGCTACCAGACATCGTTGAATGGTGGATCTCACCTAATGCTAGAGGTCAGCACGTGTGGTGGTCTTGGACGGCTGAAATGGAGTGGATATGGGGATTGTGAGCTGCGGGATGGGTGAAGATGATGGACGTCCACATAGATGGACTGTTGAACGTCCACATGGGTGAACTGCGCCAATCTCTTCCTGTTTACGGTATTAGATTCGCAAACAGGTGGTTCAGGAGGCCTGATTTCAGTTTCACACTCATCTGATTCTTCTTTATCCCTTTGGTGTTTTTGGTGGACATTCTGTATTGATCTATCGGATTCATTGCTCTGAATGTTTGAACCGGGTAGCTCTGATTCACTCTCGGATGAGTCCTTCTCTGAGCCCTCTTCCTCTTCCCTATCTGTGGATGCCCCAGAAATTTGAGAAAACAAATTAAGGGCATTACGTGCAGCAAGTCTCTGAGGGCGTGATGACTTTGATTTAGAAGACTTTTTCTTCTTTGAAGCCAACCGGCCATGTTTTGATTTCCTTCTTCTGTTACTCTTGGATAGAGTACCATCTCGGTGATCCAAGTTTTTCCTCTTCACACGCCTACCAGAAAAAGTCATAACCTCGACTTCTGCCTTGTGTTTTTTTTTTTCTAGATCTGTGAAGACCATCCTTATTAACATGGTCAGCTTCACTGTCTTCCGCATTGCACTCTGGAAGAAGCAGCGCTCAAACTTACCTGCTCCCCTTCACTAGAATACTCCTCAGGAACAATATACTCTTGTTCCCAGTCCATAGCATCTAGAAACTCTGGTAATGGCTCAATTAATCTGTCCAAGTCTGGAATTGGCAGCATTGGATAATCTTGGAGGCCGAAATGCTCCCCAGGGCCAACAGCAAATGCCACTCAATACCCAAAGCAGCTAATCGCCGTTGCTGGTGCATGCTCTGATAAGGTTCGGGGTAAGGGATCATGCTCAAATCACAAAGCAGATCTTGAATGTTCCATCTATGTGGGGCAAGCTGAGTCTCCTGATCCAGATCTTGAACTGTTGAACCGCTAGGCGTTGGAGCTCCCTTGCACTGTTTTGAAAATGATGGCGGAGCCGATTTGATGATGTACGTCAGAAGGTGGCCCACTTGAGCTGGACGTGATGGTGGAGGATGCAGATCTCCTTCAGATTGGGGTACTCCATGTTGGTTGGTCCTGGAGCCGATGGACGGCCAGAAGGTGGGGGCCTTGGACGTCAACCATCTGGACGGTGGAGATGTGCAGTCCACCTTGTTGAGGGACGTCCATTGCTGGATTGCTGGACGGTTGAAAGGATGGATTGGAGCTGAGATCTCCTCCATTGGCTGCTGGCCAAATGATGGATGTTGTGGAGATGGGGTCCATTGTCGATCCCCAGAAGCAGAGCAGTTGGAGATGGGGTCCATCCGGATTGACGTCAATCGATCTTTCCATCCATCCTCAGATCTCCTCCGTTCAAAGGTTCCAATACCCTCTCCCACTGGTAGCAGACGGGGACCTCACCCTATCAAACCACCCTCAGTACTCAGGATTGCAGTGGGCCAGGGATGCAACGGCTGGCCGTGGTGTGAACGGCCCAGAGGACTCACGCCAGAATGCCAGGCACTTCATCATCACCTCGCCGAGCTTCCCGTCGGTGATCGCATCATACACCTTCTCAATATCCTTGCCAGGGTTCACCTTCCGGGCCCCACTCAGCAAGGTGGTCCCCACCTCCGTCCTCACGAACTGGTAGATCGGGTACGTCCTGCACTTCTTGATCCTGCTCGCAATCGGGAAATCCCCACTGTCGAATCTCTCCCTCGCCTTCGGTACCTCCTCCTCCAGCCTCTCCTTCAACTCCCGTAGGAAGACAGGTATCACTTCCCAGAGCTGGAGCATGAGAGAGTAAGATGGGTTCGTGGGGTCGTCGAGGTAGGAGAAGACAGGCTGGTTTTCGATCACCTGCACCAGCTCCTTCTCACAGAAGCGGGCCTCGAGCAGCGACCCATCATTGTCGGAGTAGAGCGTCTTCCGCGACGCCTGCAGGACGACATGCTTCACGACTTCCCGCATGTTCTCCTCGAGGTGGCGGAGATCGACCGCCTGGCAGAGCTCGACCATGTACGTGGACGACATCAGCTTCAGGATCTCAATGGCCTCAACGCTCTTGCGGGCCGAGATGAGGCCCAGTGAGTTCACGTCCTGGTCGTGCTGCTCGGCACTTTGCACATGCGTCGTGACCGGGTTGGCGAGGTACTGAAGCTCTGAGCAGTAGGCCGTCATGGCGATCTCAGCTCCCTTGAACCCATAGTCCAAGCTCGGGTTTGGCCCACCATTGAGGTTCGACGGCAGGCCATTGTTGTAGTAGTCATAAACCAGCTCAGAGAATTGGGCGAATATGCGCATGGATGGCTGAATATCCTCCATTGTTGGCTGATCACGTGTTTGGAGATGGAAACTCCTGTGCTTTCCATAAACGGTGAGGATGATCTGCTGATTGTAGCTCAGGGCGTTGAGAGTGCTGGAAGGATCTGCTCCATTGATGAGATGCTCTGCATATGAGATGGACAGTTACCTTGATGTAGGGTTTGCTGGCCGTTGGAGAAAATGTCCTTTGTTGGATGGTGGAAAAGCACCCTTAATCAGCTGGATTTAAAATGATGGCGGATCCACTTCATTTGTGAGGTGAAGAGCGATTGAATGATGAAGAAATAATCAAGTGAACGATCTAGTCGTTCCCACAGACGGCGCCAATCTGTTGATGCCAAAAATTGGCTAACAGCTGTTGGTCAGGGACCACCTTTAATTCTTCATTGTCTGATCTCCACTCAGAGATGAGTGGTGTAGATTGAGGGACCTGCAACCACTGACAAAGGTTAGGACCGCTGCTAGTTGGCCCGACTTACGGCCCTCCGATGGCAAAGTCAGTATGGATACTGAAAGAGAAGGCTATTAGAGGTTTAATGGCGGTGGATTGCTTACCTCGAGAGAGAGTGGGAGTCCTCTTTATAGATAATTATTTGGAGAGATTTAAGTTGGGATAATCCTTATCTCACCTGGATCAGTGGGATAAGCCTTATCCTTATCCTTATCTGGATCAATGGTTATCCTTATCCTTATCTGGATCAATGGTTATCCTTATCTTATCAAGAGGGATAAACTAAGGCAGATGAGGCCAGGCCTCTTGCCAAGTTGAGGGCCAGATGTTGAGCTGAGGTGGGCCAAGGTCGAGAGGGCTGAATGTAGAGCCCGAGAATGCTGAATGCCGAGCCCGAGTGGGCCGAGGCCTGACTTAACTTCCTCTCCTAAATAATCGGTCCATGACCATTGTAGATGAACCCCAGTGGGAAGCTTTCCATATTTTGAGCTCAGCCTGAATTTACCCATAACACTCTCCACTAATGTAGATGTGACACGTCAAGCTTGTCTCGAGCTCTGCATAGGCTCGGGTAGTACTTAATCTGAGCTCTACATATGAGGGGCACAAATGAGATGAATGACGGTACATGTGACACAATAACACATGTGGGGGTGCATGAGAAGATGGATGGTAACACATGGCACATTAGCACATGAGGGGTCTTTACACATTCGAGGTGATTAAGAAGATAGATGATGACACATAGAGCTGGACACAAACTGAGTTTAACCCTTTGGATCGACTCGAATCGACTTGGTAAAACCTTGTTCGAATAGAAAGTCTTATTGTTCGAACTTTGTTCGAACACGCATGGTGTGTTCGAAAAAAATTCAATTCAATTTCAAACACAGTCCTGTTCCACTCGAACTCGACTCAAATCGACTTGATTTTATATATATATATATATATATATATATATATATATATATATATATATATATATATATATAGAGAGAGAGAGAGAGAGAGAGAGAGAGAGAGAGAGAGAGAGAAGGGTGGATGACAAATAAAAGTGATTGTGAGCCCAAAAAGGTTTCAATGGTGGCCATCATTCTCCTCACTGTTTCCTGTGGTGTAGTCCATTTGAGTTTTGTATCTGCCTCATTTCTTATTTAATGTCTTAAAATAAGCTGTACAAATGGATGGACAGAGTGGATAAAACAAATACATCATGGTGGGACACACAGAACGAAAAAATCGATATTTACTATTCAGTAGTAGAAAAAATATTTTCAAGTGAAAAAAGTGAAATTGTTCGAACTTATTCGAACTCGTAAAAATTGTTCGAAATTCGTATGTTTGAACATGATTGGGCTAGACCAAATTGAGTTCGAACAGAGTCATCCTGTTCGAATGTTTGTTCGAACACACCCCCTCAAGCAGCCGAACAATCTGATCTGGTCCATGTTCGACTCGGATCGAATCATTGTCCACCTCTAATGACACATGTGAGGTAATATGGATAGTGGTACATTTGGGCTTTAACCCTTGAGAAACCCTTGGAGATAGAAAGTGGAAAAGAGTTTTCACAATCTTACATGAAAAAAGGTATAATAAAAAATGGAAAGAGAGTTTCATGATAAACACTATTTCAAGCTTTCTATGAATCCAAACATATCTTTGGCTTCTGAGAATGAAGCAGAAACAAACCTCAAGTGGAAATATGACAAGAACCATGGCTATTGAATCTCATCATTAAAAACTTCTAGGACTAAGTCCATGTTATGTTTATTTGTCATCCAACTAGCACGGGAGATCACACAGACCTAGATGAAGGGGCAACGCAAATATTAGCTTAACCTAAAACTTTGGTAGCCCTTTAGAAGCTTTTAATGGTGGGAATTTAATCCATACTGTGTAGTCCACTTGAGATTTGAACTTGCTTCATTTTTTGGAACCATGCTCCACACAAAGCTAGCAAAATGAATGGACAATGTGCAAGCGATCAATGCATACATCGATGTGGGCACCTTGCCCCAGTGGAGGTCTCGTCTACTTAGCTGGATTGGGGTGGTAGCAAATCGAAATTCCTAATAATAAACTTTACCATATATTCAAGCTGTGTCTCACCTGCTAGCCCAACTGGAAGACGCTTAGGCGTTTCAACAACAAGTTTCAGGTTTGAGTGTTAAGGAGACATTAAGGGCCTGTTTGGAGTGTGGATTTGGAACCCCCTGGATTTGAAACCCCATGGTTGTGTTTGGCACCCTAGATTTGGAATTCCCTTTAATCCAAAAGTATGATATTTACAGGGGTTTGAATTTAATTACTAAATCAACTTTAATATCCCTAATTAGTGTACCTATGTAATGATTGGCACAATGGTTGTAATAAGCCCATTGAAATATATACTTAGGCTGAAAATGATGAAATTCGAGTCTTAGATGGGCCACAAGCACAAGATCACATCTGAATGACCAACCAATGATTTTTAACCGTTGATTTACATGGACAATGTTTGGACGGTGCAGATCTTCCTATTAAAGTAATTTTAGTGATGCGGTTGATAATTTGATTGTTTTGGGGATATCATTAGTGGGCCATGTGCCCAATAGATTAATAGCCTAATGACACACACGTTACACATGTGACTCTTAGAAGGATTTTAGATGTAATCCAGCTTTCACCTGGGATTTGAAACCCCTAGTTGCTTTATGTGCCAAACACACCTGGGGATTTGAAACCCTCTCAAATCCCCTCAAATCCCCCCAAATCCATGGTGTCAAATGACCCCTAACTCCACTGGTGGGTGGGTGCATCGTGTGACTAACTGTGTAGGAGTGTTGCATGACTAAATTAAAAAAAAAAAAAAAAGTAGTTCAGGGGCAAGGTAACATATACGTTTTGTGGTCTTATAAAAGATGTGGTAATCACAGTGTTAGGCATCTAGGGCCCGTTTGGATAAGACCGAGTGAGTAACATTTTTTTAGGTCATGTATGTTAACAAGATTTTTTTTTTTTTTTTTTTAAAGATTGTTTGGAAAGTGCTGTTGTAAAAGTGGCTTATGTAGAACTCATCCTCATAGTTTTTAATTTTTATTTTTCTCTCTCATGTTATGATGGATAGCCCATGTCAAAGGAGGGCCCCACATGATGGCTGAGTTCCATACAACAAAGTTCATATTTTAGGTGGGCTCCACATAAGGGGTGGTGGATATTGAAGGTGGCGCCACATGATGGACAATAACATTGAAGGTGGACGATGGATGTCCCACATCAAGGTGGGCCCCATATAACGGACAACTTACATTAAAGGTCGGCCCTTAATGATGAATGATCCACATCAAAGGTGGGCTCCACATGATGGGCGGTGGACATTGAAGGTGGGCCCTACATGATGGGAAAGTTATTTTAATGATGGCCCCACATGATGGATGATCCAGGTCAAGGTGGGCTCCACATAATAGACGGTCCACATCAAAGGTGCCAATGATGTATGACACACATCTAAGGTAGGCTCATTACCCACATGGTAGGTGGGGCCCACACGATGGATGGTCCACATCAAAGGTGGGCTCGAAAGTCTCGTGCGTGCGTAATTGTGTGTATAACCAACGTAAAATCGACTCAAAAGTCCTTTTTCAATTCGGATTTTTGAAACATGTGAGGATTATAAAAACCCTCCTTACAATGTAAGAAAGAGAGCACAACGAGATAGTGAAACGAAAAAATAAAGAAAGTAAGAAGAGAAACAAGGAGGAGAGAGAGAGAGAGAGAGAGAGAGAGAGAGACGGTTGAGCAGCTGACTCATTGAGTCAAGTGTGCGTTTTTGCTATCCAAAGCCCCCTAGACATGAAAGAAAGGAAAAGAAAGGAGGAGAAAGAAAAAGAAAAGAGAAAAGAAGAAGGAGGAGGAGGAGAGTTGAATCACTAAGTTGACTCAACTGAGTCATCTCACTAGGTCCAGGGCTAAGCTAGGTCTAGTTTAGGTCAGGTCAGACCTAGTATCGCAGATTGGTGAAGATAAAGAATCAGCCTCACATTGAGTTCATCGAGTTCGGGCCTCTATTACACTATTTTGTAGCCAATTCACAACCGAGTTAAGGTGAGTCAATCTTTATGTTTTCTTTGGAATTATAATCCAGATTCGATTAAGGTTGTTGATTTTAAATCTTATTTTGTGATATGGGAAAATAGAAATGCAAAAACCAAACCTAGACTCTAAATTTAAAACCTTAAACCTACATCAAAACCCTAGTTTTGATCTTAGCTGAACAAAGTGTATAATGTAATAATCTAATCATATAAATTTTGTAATTCATAGAAGAGCTTGGTTTTAAGGCACATGTACGTGATTCTATCAAAGTTAGAACGTGATTCGACTAAAGAGGTGAGAAAACCCCTTCCACCGGATTCATGGAATAGTAATAGTTCGTTAATTTCATTATTTTAAGTTAATATTTTTGTTTCACGTTTATTTATCATAATTCCTATGTTTTTACAAGAACAAGAACCAACCAGGTACGATTTGTATTTTCTTTATCACAAATTTTACTTTATTATTATGCCATGTATATTGATTGTTAACATGATGAAGATATTTGTACAACTTATGCTAAGGAATGATTTAACGATGATTATGGACTGAATTATGCACCTAATTTGGATGTGTGGGTATGGTTGTTCATGTCGAGAGTTTATTTGAGACATGATCCATGTGGAGACGTGTGAAAAACTAATTATTAGAACAGTATATGATGATTTGTTGAGAACATACTTTATTGGATTGCACCTTAAAACTTAGTAGGCCTATATTGTTATGAACCAAATATCATGATAGTTTATGATTTTGATGTCACATTGTGACTTATATGATGCCTTAAGTGGTATGGGTGACGAGCCCTTTGATTTACGTCCATGACTGGACTTATGATTACAAGAATTATTAAATTGATCATGGTATTGTGATTAGAAAGTCACTAAGTGTGAAGGGTTTTTATAATTTGTTGTTTATAAACTCGATTATTAAAGGATAGACTAATTATGCATTCATTGCAGTTTTGGACTTTACCAGATAGTCTGATGTAAGACATTAGTGAACTCGAGTCATTGTGCGGCCTTTCATTTGTGAATTTTACTAGATGACTCAAAAGTATATTCATGAGCTTTCGGGCCATTGTGTGGTCGTTCACTTATTGAACTTGCCGAATGACACCGATGTATGCCACCTGTGTTTCTAGGTAATTCTAATGACGTCTCTTCTGATTTCGGGTCATTGTTTAGCCGTTCATTTTTGGAACTCGCCAGTGACATACATCGGTGTTGTTTAGCACTGATATTCGAGTTATTGTCATGCCGTTCACTTGCATCATGGGTTTGCTCACATTGTTAGGCTGATGTGCATTCCTCATTCATGCATTAATCAAAATTCGCATTGTGGATCGAACATTGTATCTTCTTGTGTTATATTTGCAAACTATACTTAACTGTGATGAGTTTTCCTTGAATTGGTCACTCACCCTTTCAATATATATAATAAACAACAACATGTGATACATGACTAGAAAAGAGTGTTATGATACACCTGAAGGACCGATCAAAGATCCAATAGACGATATGCCTTACATGAGCGCAACGAAGCTACTGGAGCTTAATCACTAGATTAATTTGTTTTTCTTTAGTAGAATCATTGTTACATTAATGTTTATTTAATTTTGTAATAAGTCCCCAGTTAAAATGACAAGTTTAGTTGATTTGATGATGAATAAAACTTTAATTATAGAGATCAGTTTACTTTACTTACCATGCAAATATGAAAAGTGAATTTAAAAAAAAAAAGTAATTGTGAAGCATTAATTCATTATTTATCTAATACCCTCGAATTCAAGATTTGAATATCTATATTTGGGTGTTGGGGCGTTATAGTCAACCCTTAGGATACACCGTCCATCATATGGGGCCAATTTTGATGTGGACCATTCATTGTATTTGGCCCACCTTAACCTTATCCTCAATGTGAACAATCCATCATGTGAGGCCTACATTCAATGTGAACCATTCATGTAATATATTGAATAAATTTTAGGTATGTAGTTTTTTTTTTCAAAAATTAAGATAAAATTTGACCATTTAGTGGATCATATGACTCTTGACTATGGATATAGATTAATTTGTCAAATGAAATACCGATCTAAACTATGGATCATCAATCCAAACTATCTAAATTAAATAGTAATTGATTGGATACCAAATCCATCGTTAAAAAGTTCATTTAATGGGCAGATTATTAAGATTTAAGTTCTACCGTGATTTATTTAATGATCACCATTCACTTTATTCCTTCAAGCATTAGCATTAAAATGATATGAGTCTCATACTCTGATCATGAGGAATAATCCATATTGAGGACCTAGAACATTAATAGTCATGACTATCTAATGATATAGCATGATGTAGTGGACCACTATGTAGTTAAATGACTCTAATATACTTGTTATGTGAAATTGCGATTTATCATGCATACATCCATGACTCATCATCATGAAAATAATCTATCTCATTTATCATTCATTTTAACCACTAAGACTTGACTATATAAAGTGACTAGGGGATGTCTTGAGTCTCTATAGACTTCAAATATGAAACTCCACCATTTTTGCTCTCTTATTGGTTAAAAGCACGTTAGAATAATTTTATATATTTATTTTATATGATTTTTAATAAATAAAACTCTTAGCATAAGTGGTAAGAAGCTTACTTTAGGATAGGGATGTTATAGGATTAATGTACTATAACATCCCTATCCTAAAGTAAGCTTCTTACTGCTTATGCTAAGAGTTTTATTTATTAAAAACATTAATAAATAGAAGTAGTTTCCTCTCATGCTTATAAAAAGAGATCGAGGGCCTGGCATGAATTGCATAAGGAGGGAGAGAGAGAGAGAGAGAGAGAGAGAGAGAGAGAGAGAGAGAAGATGCGACCGGTGATCTCCCCCATCCATCTGCTTCAAGTGTGAAAGTAGGTCCTTTGTCATTTCTTTTAACGGACTTGATCTTACATACATCAAGTGGACCCCACCACTAATCTTGATGTATGACATGGATTGGTTCTATGAGTGAATATATATGCACTTTGGAGCCTAACCTCGAACATTTCTTATGATATACATAAGAACATCACATGATCATGTGGTGGGCTGCACATGTTAAGAATATACTTTAAAGTGGGCCCCACCATACGATCATGGTTGATGTGATGGATTCAGTTTTGATCTTTGAAGTAAATGTTTTAGAAAGTTTAGATTCAGAGTATATGTGATGATTCTGTAAGGATTATGATCTTTGGTGAGCCCCACGTAGAAATCATACTCACAGAGTGGGCCCCACCAAAAGATCACGATGGTTAGTAATAGACTTACGTTTATAAATCTTGATCGAAGACCTTATAAATCTTGATCATCATTCGTTAATCAAGATCCTTGGGTTGATCTTAGATGTGGACTGTTGAAATTGGAGAAAATATCAAAATAATGATCTACACCATTAAATCAATGATTGGGTTCAATTCAATCGTTTATCAAGGTCTAATCATCAAATTAAGGAATTATGCTTAAGAAAAATAAGATCTACCTGACCTAGATTTAGATCGGATCATCTAACAAAAAATCAATCAGGGTCGTTGGACCAAAATTATGAAAAATAAGAAAATGAATGGTTGGATCGGATGGATCTTAACATCTAATTATTCTAAAGGTTGATCTTGACCTTAGACTCACTTTAATCATGATCTAAACCCATGATCCCTAACATATAAGTAAGATTTGATTAGTGAAAGGGTCCAATTATTCACTTAAGGTCACAAGTGGGCCATCTTGAAATCAATATAATTTAATCTTGATCATAAGATCATGAATTAGTTCGATTCAAATCATAGGAAATGTGTCTAAACTCTTAGATTAGCAACTCAACTAGTCATAATTGTCCATCAAATGACGAATTGATCAAAATGAAAGATTAAGTATATAGAAATCTAGATCCAAAAGACCAAACCATAAATTAACGATTCTAATCAAAGTTTAATGGTCGGATCAAAATGATCTTAGGCATATATGAAGATAAACTTAAAATGAACGGTTAAGATTTGTAAATCATTAACTAAATGTGAGATATGACTAAACCAAATGTATTGATTGATAGCTTGATGATTTAATTGTCAAATCAATGTCCAGAATTGTGTTAAAAAATAATAGTTAATTAAATCATAAGATTAAGTATGAAAGTAACCTATTGGCATAACACTGAAAAGGGAACACCACAAGAACGAAAATCGAGAACTAGTTGACTAATCAAGCTCAAGCAGATCAAAAAAAGAATAGAGTCTTTGGGTAAGTAACACTACATCAGGATGGTATTTTCAGCATGCATTCATCATGCATTCATAAATCATATGATATAACTATTTATGTGATGTATGCAACTATCTGAGATGTGATGTTGAGATTGAACACCAGACAACTCGGGGATAGACGTCTCTAAAATTCTCGGGCAGAGTTCCCAACTGGAATCAATAGGGCTTCCTCTCAAGGTTGCAGCCCAAGACTGGGGAATGAGTTTATTCAGTTCCAGAATGGATTACTTATCGTTAGACTTCATGTTCTGCACTACAGGCGAGAGAAATCAATCCAGTAGGAGCAATACTCTTCTCCATGTGTGAGACTTGGGAGAATCTATATTGAATGAAGTTGTGCACAACCATGATCTTAGTGATTCCTAAGTATAGATTTGTTTATATGATAGTTGACATATTTTGTTGATATTCCGGTAAACGTGATATGTATTAAATCATGCGAATTATTATTATTTGTTGGGCTTCTAGCTTATGGTATTATATATGGAAAACCATTCAAGGAAAGCTATGGTGGAGGCATATCCATGAAGATGACTTTGATCAACAACCGGCTCAAGAGCCAGAAAAAAACAAGATAATTTAGTCCTTATCTCTAGGAAGTTATTTTATGTTTTGAGTTATATAGTTTAGACATAGGTCTTATGGTCAGTTGATATTTGGAGATAAATAATATTTGGTTATATGCTATGATGATTAAACATTATATTTTAATGGGTGAATGTACTATGGTTTGATTTATGGCATAATATAATAGTTAATACCTTGAACCGGATACCAAATTAGTGAAATTTAGATATTTGAGGTTGGGGTGTTACAATTCACCCTATAAGGCTACCTTCGATGAAGGCTATTCATAATGTGAGGCCCATCTTAGATGTGGGTCATCCATCATGTCAAATATTGGATGTGGGCCGCCCATCATGTAGGGCCCAACTTCAAAGTGGGTTGTCCATCAAGCAGGGCTTGCCTTGGATATGGCTCATTCATCATTAGGGGTCGACCATGTAAACTGTCATCATGTGTGACCACCTTGATATGGCCATCTATCATGTGGGGCCCACCATTAATATTATTATCCATCATGTGGGCCCACCTTCAATTTCCACCACCCATCATGTAGAGCCCACCTTTGTTGTGGATCCTTTATAGTGTGGGCCCCACCTTTAACGTGGGTTGTCCATCATGCAGGACTCACCTTGGATGTGGGTCACTCATTGTTAAGGGCTGAAATTTAATTTGGACCACCCATTATTCAAGGCCCACCTTGATGTGGATCATCCATCATGTGAGGACCAACTTTAATGTCCACCACCCATCATGTGGAGCCCACCTTTGAGGTGGGCCCCACCTTCAATGTTGGTTGTCCTTCATGCAGAAACTGCCTTGGGTGTGGGCCATTCATCAACCTTTGATGTGGAAATTATGTGGTGCCCAACTTGTTGTGGGTCATCCATCATGTGGGGCCTACCTTCAATGTCCAATGCCCATCTTGTGGAGCCCACCTTTGAAGTGGACCGTCCATCTAATTGGCCCCACCTTCAATGTGGACTGTCCATCAAGAGGGGCTCGACTTGGATGCAGGCCATTCATCATTAGGGGCTGACCTTTCGATTTGGACTGTGCATTATGTGGGGCCCACCTTGACATGGGTCATCCATCATGTGGGTCATCCATCATGTGGGTTCATTTCCAGGTTGGGTCTTGTCAGTCAAGCCTGACCCATTTAGAATTAAATGAGTCAGGTTGGGTTAGGCTTGATTAACCTTTAGTGGGTCATTTGAGTGCTTGTAAGTTTTTAGGTTAAGAGTGATTTTCATCTAAAAGTGACTTTCAACTGTAAATCACTTCCAAAAAGTGATTCTCACCACCGACCCACACGAATTTCCTAGCAGTTTTGACTGTAAATGGCTTACATGACTTAACATGTGAATTTCCCTCCCCAAACACCACCTCTAGGTTACTTATCAGCGAGTCGCTTCTCAGTTACAGAACTTACAGGCATCGTGGGCTCGACAGGTCAAAGTGTAATGGATCATGGGTTCAATTTGGGCAAGAATTCTAGGCCGTTTAGTAAATGGGCTGGGCTTAGGCTTAAACCGACTGGGCCGGAAGCCAACCCATTGCGTTATGTGTATTGCAATTAGATACTAACAGTTGGATTTGGGTTTTTTTCAATGACCCAAACCGTTTATTTTGTAGGCCTCCATTTGGAGAGGGTGCCTGGAAAGCCTCTTAGATTGAATATTTCTTCCCTTTGATTATAGAATGGTTCTGGTGATCGTTCAAAGCAAAAGAGCCAAATCATCAATGGGCAGAAATATTCAAATGAAAGCTTTTTATTTGTTGAGTGAGAATTCTCACATAAACCGTTTGGATGGCGGCCAAATTCAAAGGCTAAAGTCACGATTTTTCATATTACAATAAGTCAAAATGCATTCGAGCAAACCTCTTCAAATATGGGGAAACGGCTAAGGTGTAGTTTGGTAAACTGAAAAATAAGGTCTGAAAATTAATTTAAGTGTTGAAGAATCATAGGTCTGAAAAATGTAAAATTGAACATCATTTGGGTCCAAAGCTGAAAAATCATAGGATTGTATTGAAAGCATCCTTTGAGCCTCTTGAGATCTTTATTCAGCTTTTTTGCCTGTGTGACAGATGATGGTTCTTGGTTTTCAGTGTATCTAACACTTGGATCGAAACTACTTTTGTGATCCCCTTTATAGGCTCTAGAGAATTTTCTTCAGCTCCCTAGCCTTCACAGTGGACGATGGATTGATTTGTGATGATGGGCTCATTGGAGAAGATTTTCTGATCCAACATTGCCATTTGATCGATCATCCATCGTGAAGCTGACAGAGCTGAAGAAAGAGCTTAAGAGGCTCGTGAAAATCTCAGAAGAAGATGTTCCAATCCAAGCATTCGGTCAACTGCTGTACATCCTCTTGGCTTTGAAGGATTTCAAGCTGCCCTCGCTTGCTGCTACTAACAAGTTCTCAGTTGATTTCTCTTCCTTTAGCTAAAAGTAGATTGCTTTTATTGAAACTATGTTTAGTGCTATTTCTAACAAGCTTGGATTCAAAGCTTTTCTTTTTTTTTCAATTCTCCTTGTTTTCCTTTTCATGCAATTTGTATCTAGAGTTATCTTTCTTTCTTTCTTTCATCTATTATGAAAGAAGTGCTGGTATTGTGAAGAATTTTAGTTTGATGGCTGGCTATAGATTCAAGTTGCACTGCAGGTAAAGTCTAATTCGAAGCTTTTATTAATCCAATTTTTTCTTTTCCTTTTTTATTGTTTGATCATCAGTTTCAATGGGAATTGGAATTTTAGCTTTAATTTTGTTTTCCTTTTGAAGAAAGATTAAAAAACAGTGATTTCGACTGTTGGGTCCACCTGTGGATTCTGCAATTCTTGATGTTCATTGAACTCGAACAGTGGTATGTTTGTCCAGTGGCAAGTTCAAGAGCCCAATGCTCATTTGATCAAGTTTCCACCCTTATTATTGACACCATGATTTTAGGTTTGTTTCATTTTTTAATCACTATCAATGAATTCGGTGGCCAAGAGTGGGGCTTTTACAAATTGTGATACAGATCTAAACACAGGCTTAGGTGGTGTTTGGATGCCTGCCTAATTGTATGGTGGATAGATACTTGAGAGCTTTCTGTTCTAGAGCTTTCAGTTCCTTGAACTCCCTATTGTAGACATACCTTTTTCTTGTGATTCTTTGTTCAATTTTATACTTGATTTTAGTTTTATGAAAAATGCAGTTTCTGCATTCCTCAGTAGTTCGATTTGATTTTTTGTTTATTTTTAGTTACTGGAATAAAAGGACTCGAATTTTGTCTCCAATTTGGATTCCTCCTTTCAATAATTCCCTTCATATTTGATAACACCATTTGATTCTTTTACCAAAACATGAGATTTTATGTTGTACATTGTTCCATAATTTAGGGATATTGCATGATTTTTTTTTAAGAGTAGTAAGTAATTTTATTAAAGAAGCATCAAGATGAAGCAAAGATTACAACTGAAGAAAAAAAAGAAAAAATTACAATCTTCCACGGATTTAATACAAGAAACCCATAAGCAGATTAGAAGAACTAACCTCCACATATGTTTCTTCCTAGCCCCACCCCATGCCAAATTAAGAATAGATCCCCACTGATTCAAACATCACCAAAGACATGTCAAGGATTCTGAAAAAAGTACTCCACACTTGCCTAGCAAACGGGCAATGAATGAAGAAACCCATAAGCAGATTAGAAGAACTAACCTCCACATAACTGTAATGTTTCTTCCTAGCCCCACCCCATGCCAAATTAAGAATAGATCCCCACTGATTCAAACATCACCAAAGACATGTCAAGGATTCTGAAAAAAGTACTCCACACTTGCCTAGCAAACGGGCAATGAATGAAGAGGTGATCTACCATATCGGTGTCCTCCATGCACACATACATTAAGCAACGCCATTGATCTTCTTTGGAGCTTTTCAATGGCAAGAACTCTTCCTCTTCAACTAGCCATCTAAAGGCCGCAATTTTCAGAGGAGCCCACACCTTGGCCATGACTACTCTCAAGTTGTCATCATCCGCAATAGACCATAGAAGATTGAATACAAAAGCGACCGGATTTTTCCTTTAGCCAAAGCATTGTCCCTTCATCCCTCACTGGCATACGAAGTGCAGATATAAGCCTAAACATGCCCGCTCATCCAACAGGTGCTCTCGCATACAATCCTATGCGCCAATTACTTGGCCCAATACATGATCTTGCAGTGGTGCAAGAACCAGGAGATCTACTAATCGTCCCGTCTTTGAGACCGACCATGACAGAGTGACCATGCCCGAAGATAGACGAGGGAAGAAGAAGCCAAGGGTACAATATCATGGCTCGCAAGGTAATGCCAATAGCATCCTCGAGATGCTGAAGACCATGACCCACACTGCAGAAATTCTCATACATATGATTCAAAGAACCTGTAGATACCTGTTTTCTAGAATATGCATATGATAAGAATTCAATGCAGTGTAAATTCAATCAGAGAGCTACACATACCTGTATCGGGTCTGGGTGTGTGAGTATAAAGATGACAGTCTTTTTTCATCCATTTTCTACATCATAAATGTTCCTCCTCATGAGGAGAGGAGAGTGCAGCTCGGGGATCATTGGGCACCTGACCATACAGGATCGAGCGACCGAAACTACCCCAGATAAGGCATTTGGTTGTATGGTCGGGCGACCGAAACTACCCCGGATAAGGCAGTTGGTTGCTAGACTGTTTCGGATAGTATCGGGTGACCGAGGCCTAGATCGGGCGACCGACAGTGGGGATTCGGGCAGCCGAAACTCGGCGTTTTTCTCAGTTTTCTCTCCAGACAGTTTGGGCCATTATCGGGCGCCCGACAATGTCAGGTGTGGTGACCGACGGCCGTGCGAAATGCATTACGCAGTTTCCTGTTTTGGCTCTAACTCTTGCGAAGTGCTATATAATCACTTCCTAATCAAGAATAGGGTAATGGGAATAGAGACTCCACATCCTAAAAGAGTGAGAGAGAGAGAGAGAGAGAAAAAGAAGAAGAGATTAAGAGAAATAGCGAGAGGAAGATCAAAGAGAGAAGAAGTCGGGCTCATGAAGATTCATCCACAGCGTCGGCATGTTCCAAACCTTTCCTAAGTCCTCGGATCGTGAGATCTCTCCGTTATCTATTCTCTTTGGTTGTAATCTTCCCTTAGGGGTGAAGAAAATCAGATCCAAGCGTGTGAAGCTTGTGATCGCTATGTAATAAGTTCTTACATAGTGGATTTGTTTGTCTGGATGAGGTCTCGTGGTTTTTACCTCTGTTAAAGGGTTTTCCACGTAAAAACTCTCTGTCGTGGTGTTTGATTGTTTGTTTGTGTTTCCGCATTACTATATCACATAATTCACGGTAGTTGGGGTGTGAGATCATGAGCTTTTGTGCATCCGCCCCAACAATAAATACTATAATATTCGAGCCATTTCCAACATGGTTTCACTACCTGTATATTACAGTAAGTGTTCTGCTACAGAGCTGTTTTTCTACCCATTTGAGTTTTGGCTAGTGTAGTTTTAAATGGCTTCCAGTAAGTAAGAAGATGTGGGGGTCATGATCCAGAGTGAGCTTGTACCATAGTTCAAAAATCACCTGAAACTCAGACTCTATGTTCATCTGAGTTGGGTTGAATCCAAGACTCGACCTGAACTTGACTCGATATTTAATAAAATTACAAATTAAAAATATTACAAATACTAACAGATACCTAAAATAGTTAGAATTGGTACAAGTATTGGAAAATAAGAGAAATGTCACCAAACTACCAGTTGACCTGCTGGCTAACAGTATCTTCTCTTCCCCCCTTTGTAAATTTTTATTAATATAACAACACTTTTGACTCACAAGTAACTCGGTTCGAATTCTCTTTTGAGTCATTTCAAGTGGACTGAATGGTCCATCGGCTCGAAATCTCACCAAGTCGACTTGGCCAAGTTTCAAGTCTCATCAGCTAGTTTTAGAACTATGGTATGTACAGCTTGGGTGCAGAGTTTGCTGATACACACTGTTGATCATATGGCCAGGCTAGCCCAGGCTGACCCAATACTTTTTAACCAAAGCTCGAGCCCAGCATGTCCCGGCATGGCAGGCCCAAGTCTTAGCTCGAAAAAAAAAAAACATGTTTGGTAGCAACCCGACCCGAACTGGCATGAAAATTGATAAAACCCCTATTTCCTACATGATTATTCCTAATTATCCATTTATCAAGTGGGCCACACAAGCACAAAGGCACAGGCATTTTAAAGGGATGAAACCAACACTTTACATTCAAGATTTATATAGATAACATTTTTATATATAAACCAAATAGCCAGATAACAGTTCAACACACCATTACATATAGATTAAAAAGCATTTGATTTTATGTCCATAAATCTTCACCCAATACTTCAGTTATCAGCCATAGATTCTTCTACTCTCAAGGCTCTATGATGATCTTACCAGTAGCATGGCCCTCAATGCTCTTGGCCCATGCATCCTCTGCCTCAATCAAAGGATGTCTGGAATTTATGACTGTCTTCACCTTCCCTTCCTTCACCAACCTTATCAAATATTCCAAGTTCTCATCACCCTTTGGAACCGACAACAATTGCACTAGAGTCTTGTTCGAAAACATCAGCTTCTTCACTGCGGACGTCATCAGCCCTCCAAGGCTCGGCGAGAAGTCCACCACCTTCTCCTTTTTGGTCAGATTGGGCTCAAAAGTGGACCATGGAATGCCAGTCATGCAGTGGATCACTGAGTCGTATTTCCGCCCGGATGGGCTCTTCAAGCTGCGCCCTCTGGGATCCGGCAGTCGAGCACCTCGTCCACTCCTAAGCTCTTGAAAAACTCAATGTTACGGACCCCACATGTGGTCGTTACGTGGGTGTTGCCGAGCTTCGCCAGCTGGACCGCGTAGTGGCCCACCCCACCCGAGGCTACGGTGATTAGAATGTTTGATGGCTTGCCACTTCCATCGAGCTTGATTCCGGCAACCTTGGTGAGTGCATGGAGAGCACCGAGGCCTGCTATTGGTAAACCTGCACCTTCAGCTACTGATCCCTCAGGGGGGCGCTTAACTGTCAACTTCTCCTGGGCCACAGCATATTGAGCTAACCCACCTCCATCTTGTCATTCAATACACATGCTAAGAGTCCCAAGAACCAAAATCATATGAACTGAAATAACCAATATTTTTCTTCTTCTTTCTTTCTTTCTTTCTTTTTTTTCCTGGTGTGGGACAGTATCCTGAACAGGAATAGACGGCCTACTGATTCAAACCATAATTTAAAAAAAAAAAAAAAAAAAACTCAATAACTTGATATCCAGCTGGGTTGGGTTGACTCAAAGGCTCCATTCGACTTGATATTTAATAATTAAATTAGGAATTTAATTACGTTAATGGTATACATTTAAAATAATATGAATAAAAAATATGCAATTTAGAACACAGAACCAGTCTGTGGTTGGCTGGTAAATGTTGTTGCCATCTTAGTTGAGATTGTGAGTCTGAATCATACTACTTGCACCTTTATATATATATATATATATATATATATATATATATATATATATATATATATATATATATATATATCTTGACTCAGTTCAAGTTATGCCAAGTTGTGTCAAGTCAATGGAGAAGGTGAGGCGGCTCGACGAGTCAACCTGAGTCCGAACCGAGTTGATTTGGTCTAGTTTTGAGTTGAATCTCTGAGTCCAAACCATTCATCTGGTGGGTTCCACCATGGATGGGCAATAAATAAAAGATCACCTCTGTAAAACAGTCCCAACAATCTGAATGATCGAACTTCTCCCATTGCATATATGTTGCGGGATACATTTGATTGTTGACCATCCATCTCCAGCCTAACAATCAGGTGGCTGGGACCATCCGATTTGCTGCATCACCCATCTGGTGGGATCATCAGTAATTTCCAAAGGCCGAAAGCATCATTGCAAGCGACGTGGTAATGGAAATATAATAGCCATCACCTGAGTGTTGAGCATGGCCACTACTTTGTCGCTGACTTTGATATTATTGACTCCCTGGCCAATCTCAACTACCTCTCCTGCTATATCAGTAACTGTTTCACCATGGGAGACTGTCAGCATACATGGTTGGTAATTCTCTCTTACATAGTTTGAGACATGAACCATAGAAGCTCAAGGGTTGGAACAGTGATAGGGCTGTCAACTAGGCTGCAACTTGGGTTAAGTCAACCTGAACCCAACTGACCCAGCACAAGTTTGTTTCAGGTTGTCAAGGTCTTCGGATCGGGTTCAGGTTGGAAAATGCCAACCCATTTTGAAAATGCGTTTGGTTCGGGTTGAGCAAATTCTGGTCGGGTTAGGTTGGGTGGGGAAAAATCACGTGTATTTGGGTCAGTTAGGTTGGATTGGGTTGGGTTTGGCAACTCAGGTTGGAATTCGGGTTGGGGTGTGGTTGGGTCTTCCTAAGGTCGGGTTGACCCTCAACCCAACCCAACCCAACCTGATCTAGTTGCACCCCTATAATGTCAACAGGTCAGGCTGAGTTGGCGGTGAGTCTGGTGACCCAGCAGGCGTAATTGGTCTTGGACCTGGAGTGGACTCACATTTGGGGTTCACTGGGTCCAAGTATCTGATAAATAATTGTGTCTGATCTCAGTTGACCCAGAACCAACCCATCTACACACTAAATGCCAGGCATTAAAGAGCTAATTAAATTCCAAAACATAGAAGGTAAAAGCTTCACACAAGGTAAAATTCTAGGATTGTGTAAGTTAGCATTTTGAACCTGAAAGAAAGCATAGAAGATACAGCATGCTATAACGTGTCATATTATACAAGTGGAAGTTGCGCAACCCTATCAACAGCTTCGATGGACTGCGTCCAAAAGTGGGGAATGATACACATCTCTCTACAAGCGTAAGATTTCATGTTGATGTAATTGAACTGGATCCATATCAGAAGTATCATGGCAACGAGATAACACTTCTATCAGTGGATGCATTACTCGCTTTTAGAATCTAAGAAAATGCTGATTAGAATGCTATCTGCTCCAATGACATGGGTGCTATCTGCTCCAATGACATGGGTACTTTCTAAAGGGTGTTATACCCAAGCTTGGCAGGTTGAGTGAATAATAAGGCAGAATCCATTCAGGGTTTCCAACTGGTCTCGTCTTTTGCAGATTATGCCATGGGCTCCATCATCGTACAGGGTAGCTGATGTATACAGATTCTTGGCATCAATGGATGGTGTTTCTAGAATACAACAGACACACTACTAAAATCATAATAAAACCTTCAATTCCTGATGTAAAATTACAGCATAGGTTATGGTGTGTAAAATCATAATAACTAACTTCTAGCAATTGGTTACAATGTGGAAATGTGTGATTGAACAAATCGCTTCAGGGTGGGTTTGGGTGTACGATTGAATTGAACTGAATTGTCAGTCTTATAAAGTGACAACTACTGAATTGTGATTACCTCCTGTATTCAGTTCCAACCTTTTTCTTGTAATGGGAGGGATAAGAACCAACTTGAAAGCACATTAAGTTGGACAGGGCGGGGACACCCTGTCATCATAAAAAAAGAAAAAAAAAGGAAAAAAAAGGAAAAAAAAAAAAACCAACTTCAAAGCACATTAATTTGGACTTGGGAAGAACATAACTGTGATTCGAGGTTCACTTCCTCATTGAAAATACTCAAGTAATTTCCTCTTGATTGAAGAGGTGGTCTGCAATTTGATTCAATTCAATTGTGCATTGATGCAAGAATGCAATTGTGGGAATCAGGGAACATTTCCACGTGTAGGAGCTTGCCAACCCACTAGGGTGCAAGCCATGTCTCTCTCAACATAATATCCACACTAGCTTCTTGAATGAAATTTTACCTATCCTTTGAAGGACGAATAACTCCCATTTAATCAACCCTCGCCAATCTCCCAACAGACTCTCTCCATCATCAAAATATCGATCAAAGTGGCAAACAGATTGAAAAAAACTGCAGAGCGGTTACCTATGGGAAGGGTTTAGAGAAGTAGATAAATACCACCTTATGAACTGGAGTGAGATGCAAAAGCCTAAGGAGGTGGTATTGTCATTGGCTAGAGAAGGGAAAGAAATTAGCTGCATTCAGCAAAGTGCGGCAATGGTTTGGGAAAGAACAAGATGCATTATTGACAAAGTTATTGCAACCAAATCTGGATAATTGGATGGGGGATGATAACCAGGGGATCATAACTAGGGCTGAAAGTCGGGCGGGTTGGGTCGGGTTGGTGCTCAACCCTAACCCAACCCAAGGTTCCTATACCTCAATCCTAACCCAACCCAACCCAACCTCGGGTTGGGAATTCCCAACCCAAGCCCAACCCAAGCGGGCTCAGTCGGGTTGATCGGGTTGGTCAGGTTGATAAATGCTAATATCTTCGTTATTACATTAGCCTATTATGTTTCAATACACATCTTATTTTTCGTACCTATGACCTTATTAATTATGTATGTAGTTATTTATTATGAAGAACTTCACTTTTTTTCCAAACAAATTAGCTAGGATAACTACTCCTTTAATACTATAAGTATATCAAATTTCAAACGTTATAAGTTTACTTACTAAAGTAATATAAACCAATAAGTTTACTTAAGTATAATGAAATTATAAGTAACTTGTATATAGATCGGGTTCAGGTTGGGTCGGGCGACCCAAGACCTCAACCCAAGCCCGACCCAAGCTTTATCGGGTTGGTGTTTGCATAGCCCAAGCTCGAGATCGGGTTCAATATTTCTTGCCCAAGCCCAACTGATGAGGACACAAGGCCATTTCAAGTGTACCAACGAAGAAAGCGCCATCCACAAGTACCATCCTTATGGATAGGCGACTATTGAGGAGCTGAAGACCCTCCACACATGATCATACACATAGAAGACCCCATCCAGGGAGGGCACATGTGAAGGAAGAATGAAGAAAGAAGACTGAAGAACTGAAGACTTCGGGCGCCCGACCATTGCCTTCAGGCGCCTGATCGGGCGCCCGAACTTAGCCTCTCGAGCGCCCGAAACTCTCTGGACGTTTTTGGACGTCTTCGGGCGCCCGATCGGGCGCCCGACCGAGCACCCGAACTTTTGCGCAGTTTTGTTTATTTGCGCGTTTTTGCTTAGTTTAGGGGTAGTTTAGTACTTTTACTTGTTTTATTTGCTTATTTAAGTGGGCTAGGCCCTAAACACGAAATTAACTTTTGATATTGATTAATGAAAGCCTCTTTGAGCTTCCTCCTGCCTCCTCTCTCTCTTATGGTGATTCTTCTCTTCTCTTTGATCTTCTTCTTCTGATTTCTTCTTGAGCCCCTCCAACTTCTTTCAGGTATTTTATCTTCTGTCATTATCATCCTAACTTCTGTTTTGATTATTCCCTACGATCTAAACCTTGAGAATTGATCAAAACCCTAAATCCCCAAATTCTCAAATCCCTAATCCGAGAAACCTCCTGGTTCTTCGGACTAGTGATCCACATTGATCGATTGGGTATAGCCATGCAAGATCGGGAGGTTCCGTCCCTCGCCGGATCCAACCTATGCATTATTTGAATCCCATACTCCATGGTTGTGATGATGGCCCATTCCATTGCATGTTTTCCTTCTGTTTTTCTTAGTTTATGATGATTTATGCTAGATTTCATTATTATTATTGCTTTTATTTCCGCTGAATAATTGTGTTCATGAGCATGCATCATATGTAGGGCTGTCCTACATCACCAACCCAATTTCGGGTCAGTCACGGGTCGATCGGGTTGAACCCGCCCAACTTTCAGCCCTAATCATAACCAGTGGGACCCAGTTTCCATTTGTTCCATCCACAGTGGGGCCTACTTGTTAAGCAGTCAGCATCACCTTGTGATGAGTCACAATGGACAAGCAACTACAGGAGAGCAAGAAATAGCAGTCAATGCTGGCAAGATTCTTGCATTGTATAAAGAATCGAAAAAGCAACCAACATTAGAAATCACCCGATACAGTTAGGAACCCAACACTTACCTGCTTGACCCACAATTACAAGTTGACGCTGATTACAACAATGGGAGGGGCAAAACAACATAATAAAGCTTCGACTATGTCATCTAAGAATGGGCAGTTATCGAGCACGGCAGATTTTTATTTTATTTTATTTTATTTAAGTTTAGCACAACAAGGATCAGGTACGGATCCCCAAGATCCAAAACTATTGAGATAGAGGCACCGCAAGGAATGGTTACGAAATATCATAAGTTGGGATTTTGACCTATTGTGAATTTCAGATAATAGGTCTAGAGTTTAAGAGGAATTATAGCCCTGCTCAATATCAACTACACAGTTCACTGACATGCAGAACTCATTTATGTGGGACCCATGTTTCGGTTATCCAAACCATTGATCTTGTGGATCTAACATGGATCGCAGATTCTCCACAAAAATTCCAAATTTATAAATCCCAACCCTTCAATATCTGGCCCTTTTAATCGCGAGAAAAAGAGGAAGAAAAAGAAGATCTGATTGCCAACCATGGCTCCCATAGAATTCCTGTCCTTCAGCAAACCATATATAAGACTATGCTACATAGGTGTTTAACAGGCCCTTGACTAAATTACTGGAGGATCTCTCGCATACAAAGAGACTAGTTGATCTGACCACACTTGTAATTTTTACCTGGAATGAATGGACATTTCCGAGGTAGAAATGGGCGCATCATGCCTTTTTGAATTTTCCAATCAAGTGGATTTATACTAGCTGCTTCCAATTTTATTAGAACCTCTTCCTTCTTTGGAGAAGGAACTGGAAGCTCCACATGCTGCAATGGCAAGGAAATAGTTATAATGCTTGTTAAGAAACAAACTCATTAGAAAATGGTATAATGAAAGAAAAATTATTTCTTACGAACAAAAGAAATGCATGCATCAGTAAATATAACAATGATAGTCTTAAGCAAGGTTCAAAATATTGGTTACATGCATGAATGGATTGACGAAGACCATACCTCAAAATGTTACCTAGCAATGCAGGTTAGGGACATTAAAAGCATGTTTGGATACACGAATCCAAGGAAAAAGCGACGAATATAGAAGGTTTTCAATTGATGTGATACTTTGGGACGTTTGGATAACAAAAGAAACAGAGGATTCCATGTAACAATCATTGTACTTTTCCATAGTAGTATAAGAAACTATGTGACTATTGTCTCAGAAATATGAGTTTTCGCCTGCCATCCAAACAAGACCTCCAATAGATCGTTGATTGTAATCATATAATGGACTATTAGCTAATGCAACAAAGTGTTGTTAGTTTACAGTTCCGTGCTGCTCCTTGGTTGGAACCAGAAGTTATGCTTATGACATTGCTTCTGACGATCATCATTGATAGAGAGATTGAAACCATTTGCGCTTAGGATATCCTCTATGACTGCTGCCCAGGCTCTTCCCTCTGCACAATCCTGTTTAGGGATGGGATACTGGGGGAAGTACCAGCGCCGGACTGGTTCTTCGTCAGTACAAGTCACTCATTCAACATATTTGTTGTTGAGTCAATACATGCTCTGGGTCAAGAATCTTTGCTCCTCTTTTGCATTTCTGCTGCCAGTGTTCTTCTTCTTGTCCATCTATATCACAAAGCTGGTTGACAGAACCATGCTGGATTGCAAGCAACATATGTAATAGTCAACGTAAATGCCTGTGGGAGTTTTGTGCTCTCATCGCAGGTTCCCAGCCCAAACAAATGAAGGTTGCATCAGGTTGGCAGCCAGCGCCAAACTTATGCCATAACTTTCATCATGAATTCAATGGTGGAGCAGGATTCATGTAGCCAACCCCCCTTAATTGGGATAAAGCTTAGATGATGATGTGATGATGATGATCTAAACAAGACCTCCAATTTTGGAAGCTTAAAGGAAATAGTGTTCATAGAAATATATTAACCTTTTTTTTCCTTTCCCTTTCCATTGTCAGTGCAATCCAAACATGCCCTAATTATTTGCAAATTTTCCATTTCGGATTATATGGAAAGTTAGGTTAAAGTACAGTGTCAGGCATGAGTCTATTGGCAGTATAGTTGTGTTGGTAAACATGCATTAGTGGATTCCCAACTATTTTGCACACCAAAATACATGGAATAATGAAGCAAGACAATGCGATCATCTAATGGGAGGCTAAAAAGCTGTCCCCTTGCTGGAAGATTACAACTGCTCCTTCATACCCATACTTCGCTCGCCAGCCTTTGGGAGTCATTTAACAGTTGGGCTAGGGTTCGATGCTGAATGGGACCATGTTAGCAGGTGATGTCGATGTGATCCGATACGATGGCCTAGGTGAAAGAGGAGGATTGATGTTTAACAGGCAGCTGATCATAGCACTGTCCCACTCTACCATTTAAAAGACTCCCCAAGGTGAGAGCCTGTCCTTGAACTTACTGCAAATCCACTGTTTAAAAGCAACCCCAAATTCCTCGGAGAAAGGCCAATACGATAATGATGACAACAATGATGAAGAGTGGTGATGGTAGTACCAAAAACAGGAGTAATAGTAAATGCAACAGTAGTAGAAGTATTAGTAGTAGGAGTGAAAGTAGTAGTTAGTCTTCAAGAACACTTAATGAACCTTCTATAAATATCTTAGCATGACCTGCACAAAGGGCCATCATCAACAGTGAAAACTTGTACTAACGAATGGTTAGGATCATCCAGATTGAGCGTTGGATCTGCCTCATTCTTGGTCTCATGACTCAAAATTATCTTAGAAAAGGGATGTACTGTGCGGATAAACAAATGCATCACAGTGACGATTTTTTACCAAGAAGTTAAAAACTCATGTGAAAGAATACTATAACATAGGAAGAGATGTTCCACCCTGAACTTGAAACGTTTGTGTTCTTACTATTAAGTTGATAGCATATTTCATGGGATATCATGAAAACATAGCACTGGTCCGGTGGTTCAATCATCCTTATTTTTTCAAGCCACTAACAAAGCAGTTATGATTTCGCCAGGAAAGTAATTTGTAGGAATCATAAGCAACCAATGGTTGGCCTAACAAATAGATGCATTAATTTGTTGATTGACCTACTTTTGTGTACACAATCTTGGCCATTTATATTTAAGGCCATTGATCAAATGGTTAATATTTACCCAGACGTGGCCTGAATTTGATCAAGCCACATGCTGCAGAGGTGACTTGTCGTTTGGCACCTTGGATTTAGAGGGATGTGAGAGTATTTTGAATCCATTAGTCTTTTTTTTGACAGCATGAATTGGAAGGTATTTAGAATTCAAGAAATTTCAAATCTTCATTTTTGGTTAGTTATGAGATCTCTCGTGCTTGGATTACCAATCCTATGAATTTTTTGCTCATTTTAGAGGTCCCTAGGCTACTAATCTACTATAAATGTGACCCACTCATGATATCCCAAAACAATCAAATTATCAATTGCATCACTAAAATTACATCAATAGAATGATCTGAGCATTCCCAACATAGGCCATGTAAATCATCAGTTAAAAAAATTAGATAGCCACTCGGTTGTGATCCTATGCTTGTGGTCCACCTGAGGCCCACCTGAGGCTTGGAGTTGCATCATTTTTGGCAAAAGTATATATTTCAGTGGGCATGTTATAATCATGGTGTCAAGCATCACATATGTACCCTAATTAGGAATATTAAAATTGATTTAGTAATTAAATTCAAACTCCTATAAATATACTATACAATTTAAATTCATAACTATTTTTAGATCAGGGGATTTTAAATCCAGGTTGCCAAACACAACCAACAGAGTATTTCGAATCAGGGTATTCTAAAAACAGGGGATTGCCAATCCAGGGTGCCAACCTAAAGGAGATTTTCAAAATATCAGGTGTTTTTAGTTTTTTATGTTTTATCGCAAAATTAACCAAATATTAGTGGCAAAATTCCTTATAAGTCAACTAATTCATTATATATATATATATATATATATATATATATATATATATATATATATATAAATTTGAAGTAATCTATGAATTTAAAAAAATAAATGCTTTTAAATATTTTAGTGAGATTTTTCACAATAATATCCTGAGAAAAGACTCATAATTTGAGAGATCCGTCACCATGCATGACCAAACAACGATCTTCACCACCACTTAAAAGAGTCTGAAATATTGAATGAAAAACGTTCTATCAATTAATAACTGATATTGCTTCTAAAAGCTACACTATACATGTTTGAATGGTGATCACCCAAAGATCACCAACAAACGGTAACAGCCAAATACAACTGACTTGAGTGAGAACTCGATAATACAAGAGTTCTACACCTACAGCTTTGCTCATTATATACAGCTTCATAAGCTTTCCTCATATACTTTTTACACCTCCCTCTCTTCTCAGTTCTCCTTCAGCCTGTAGATTGGATCAACATATCTTTCCACATCCCAAAGGAAAGACCCAAATGCAACAGCCTCCAACACCAGCCTCTTGAGGCTTGAAAATGTGACAGTGATCACCTCATCATTCTCCATTGGACCTGCCCCGCCATCATAGCCAAACAGCGCCCAGCTGTGCTTCTCAATCAGATTCACCGCCTCCGGTGATTTCAGCTTTGCGCATCTCTGCAAGGCCTCGGAGTCGAACCCCATCACATAACCCCTCAGCTCCTCAGTGCTCCTGCTCCTCCCTGATCCTTGATACAGGGAAGGTATCGTGTCCGTTGGGCAGCCCAGAACGGCATCATTGTCCAACCCACGAGGCCAGAATTCATTTGGTGGGATGCGGATCCCATAGCCCAGAGGAGGAAGGTCTTCGTCGGTCAGTGCGAGATCTAGCTCCAGGCGGTGCCTCAAGCTGGCAGATTTGAGAAAGTAGCCGTACATGATTGAAGCTGCGTAGACTCGGCCCAGCTGGAGCCTGGGGATTCGGCTCGTCGTCCAGTTATCTGTGGCATCAAATTTCCCTCTCCAATCACGGATGGTGGATAGGTGTTCACGTATCATCCCAACGGTCTCTAAGCTGTGGACAGATTCCAGTTCTCTATCATTCGACGCCCGTATGTCTAATCTCCCATTGTTGATGCATTCAGATAGCCGCGGGACCATGGGAACTCCGACCTCGGAGAACTTGTGGACAATCATCATGTACATGACCTCTTCGATTGCGATTTGGCACTCCTGCTCTTTCATTTCTGCAATCCTCCTGGCATGCGTAATTTTAAACTTGTTAAAATTCGGGTCTTACATAATCATTAGAATTCACAACAAGCATGAACTAAAACCATACAAATTGTGGGATCTAATTCAGATGGCATATGCATATGCCTAAAGGGCTTTTAAACCTCTTTTTCTTTTTTTCTTTTTTTCCCTACAACCCCATTGTCGGACCATGTAAAAAAATATCATGTTTTTAGGAGTTCTTGGTAGGCTATGAAAACCTACGAATTCGATATGGCTGATGTGTAGCTACGATATGGATTGTTAAGGGCTGAGATATGTTAAGAGCTGAAGCCTGAAGGTTAAAGATAGAATAGGGTTGAGAATTAGGTTTTCAATATAAAGTCTATTTGTAGATGCCTTATGGCCATGAGATCTTGAATTTCATAATTGATGTACATATACGAGAATATTATTACTATAATGCTTTCAAGTGTAGTATTACGTAGTACATGCCTAATGTTGCATCAACCAAAGTATATATCAATTGTCCAGCAAAGGGACAGCCCTCGGACCCCTCTTTGTTAATTGGATGCCCTACATCACTAATGATTTTCCCCCCTCTCAACCAGTTACACAAGCATCTCATTAGAGCCTGATCATTGACATATTCTCCTAGAGGTTATTAAAAAAAAGAAAAAGAAAAAGAAAAGACGGTTATGGCCTTATTGGTGGAGAGCGGCACATGGTGAAAACCATCACAAATAGTCGACACTATAGCTGCACGAGTTAAGCAAAGTAGCAACTGATGCTGGGCAGATCTGGGGAGCCATCAGTTTAAAATGTTTGCAAGTACAAACATCTAGGAAGTAGGAGGGAGAGCTTGACTACGAAGCACGATCTAAAGCGGGAGCAGCATCTAGTTAGATGGATTGTACAGCTGACTCAACCCCAAGATTAATGTCATGCTATTATCAGTCTGGTAAACATAGAACTCAATGTTTTACACCGAAGTAATAGAAAACAATGACTACAATAACAAGTTAGAACCCAAGGGTACAGAAATCAGTGACTGCAATATCAAGTTAGAAAGCACTCACCCATGAAGGCAAGATTCAATAGAGCCCACGCTATGCTTCTGTCGAGCAACAGCACCATCCCTATCAGAAGCTAACTCCTCTAGTTGTTCTGCAGCAGCAAAATGGAAAATGTGGTGATGGTTCTTCAGCACACCGCTTAAGAATTTCCCAGCTGATGATTGTGGCTCGAGTGGTGTAGCCACACTCCTAAAGTCGCATTTGCTGGACTCTGCACTTGCAAAAGTCACAAGCATTGAACCTCTCTTCCTGCCACCACATGATACTTGTCTGCCAAAAGGTTGGCTTCCACAGCACTTAACCAATCCCTGCAAGCCCCAAAACAAATAAAAATGAACAAAACAAAGTCTTTTTGGTCGAATAGTGGAAACATCTGATGCTGTACATGAAAACCACATATATATACTTTTTTTATGAATGAAAACTAATTATCATCATCATCTGAGCCATGTCCCGACAAATTGGGGTCAGCTGCACAAATCCAGTTCTGCCATTCCACTATCACGGACCATATCATCAGTCGCCCGTATATGAAAACTAATGTAATAAACTAATGTAATGTAGGACGAGTAGGAGAACTCAATGAAGGGCCAGAATCCCCCAAATTTGAGCTAGAGGGACCTCAATTGGGCAGAAACACCCTAATGTGTACTATAGCTTCCAACGGTCTCGTAGGATATACAAGTTGGAAACCCATCAACAAGCACTATGATGTAGACGGAGTGGGTTTCCCCTTACAGATTTCTCAAAAAAGGCCGTTTTCCGAGTCAAAATCACATTTTAGTACAAAACTTGTAATTTTTATTAAGTTCCATTTTTACTATTTTTTGGGTTTTAAGAGTCTGGTTACAGTCCTTTGTTTTAGTCACCAAAAGGGTTTCTTAGGAGTTGAGATTAGACATTGTTTTACTATTTTTGTAATTTTTACTGTGTCAGGAAAATTTCCTACTTCGAATCAAATTAGAGTCTAGGGTTTCTTTTGCTTACATGAGCACATTAGATACGATGTAAGAGACACTTTTGATCAATAAACTATAATATCAATTTTTTCTCTCGTTTTCAGATATTTCCCTTTCTTTGTGGATTCAAGGGTTATTCTTGGGAAGAAGGTGGGGATCTACTCTTTATCCACGCACCTGCTCTGTTATAATGATATCGGATATTTAAAAATTAAAGATCCCATGAGTGGTTTAAACTTTAGTGTGTGGTCTCTGCCATTTTCTGCCGAGTGAATCACGATGCTACCAATGAATTTGTGTTATTCCAGCTTGAGCCAGCACTCCGTACAGATGAGCGCTCATTTTGCTGGCCCATCCATCTGGTGCGTTGATGGATGCTGCTGCAGACATTGGGGGGTCTACCATATGAATGATCTGGATTCACAGAAAGAAGACCCACCCGTATGGAATGCTGGTGGGAGTATTGACAACAGGTGGTCGGGGCCAAGCATTGTATAACACCACTAGATCAAATTGAAAAGAGTAATCTGAGTTATTTGAATGCAGCTTAGAAATAACCCCCCGTTGCAGGGATTTTCATACACATCACAAACACGGCGTGCGTCGCTGGCACCTTGTCGTGTTTATTCAATTGCCTGCACATAGTGCTCACCAGCATGCCCATGTGCCTTAGATCCTACAGCCGTCCAATCCGGTTTGATTCCAACCATTAATCAGGAAGCCTTCCAAGGGAAATACACATTCGAAATTCCGAAGGCGTGCCTGTCCGGCATGCATATGTGACATCTGCACCGTTCCGTTAGGTGGGGCCCACTTTTTATTTCTCCTAGCCCCAGAACAATTGGGCCGGCCTGATTGTTAGGTGGGCATACAGGCGTTAGGAACCAAAACAGACCGGTCCGATTCCATATCCAAGCAGAGCCCACCTGAATGAGCTGATCCGCCCGAATTCTCACCCAGGGAACATACATGGCAAGGCCTGCCTGATGAACCGCATGGATTACCCACACGTGGGGTTTCGAATCATACCCGTGTGAGTAACCATCAAATTTCTAAATTAACCCAAATGATCAATTGCAGGAAAAAAATAAAAAGGATCTAGAGAGAGAGAGAGAGAGAGAGAGAGAGAGAGAGAGAGAGAGAGAGAGAGAGAGAGAGACCTGAGAAGCGACGGAGAGATGAGATAGGTTGTGAGATCCGACGGAAGCAACGGACCGGATCTTCGTAACCTTGGGACCGCCTTCCGACTTTACCACTGAGGGCAAAGCTTCAACGGCGGGGATCGTTCGATACAACGAACAACTGTCCATCAACATCCAAAAAGCATATATAGACAGAGAGAAACCCCTAAATCCCAAACCCCAGAAACCCTAGATCTAGCGGAGCTGGATATATCTGAAGAAATGGAATCGATGCCGCTCTATAAAATTGAATTAAAAGAAAAAACGAAGGAAATGGAGAGATGATGAGAGAGAGAAACGGAAATTGCTTTCGCTGCGACGTGGGATTGTAATCGTAGGGATTTTCAATTCTCGAAAGATGGAGAGAAAACCTAAAATCCCAAAACCCCCATATATAAAGAGGAGAAATGCTCCAGTGCTCTTATATCACTACAAGTTAATAGTCCTCCTAGTTTCACTGGCCCAGTAGGAATTTTCAATCCTTTGATCTGGACTGTTCATTAAGTGAAACGCATATTCATTGCCTAAATTTGAAAATTTCACACTGATGCGAAAATACTACCGTTTGATCAATGGACTTTAATTTATACGGTCAAGATCTTTTCCACAAAATACGTCAAATCAGCAATTTGATCCATGCATATGCTAGAGTCCGATGTTGATTGCTTGTGAGTCTACAGAACCGTTTTTATTAGGTAATCTTAACCGTCCAATACATTGCTTGGGAAAGGGATGGCTACAGAAAATAAGGCCAAATAAAAAATTGATGAATCATCCGAATCAGTGAAATGCTTACATGTGGGCTTTGAAATATGATCTGGACTTAATCAACAGCTCAGATCAATCGATTGAATTTTCTAAGTGAATCAGTGCAGCAAGGAGCACTGTCACTTATAGTGCACTGAGAGGACTAGTTGTGTAGGAGAGAGGAGATAACAGGCGTTCGTTTTGTGGCCGCATGTTGAGTTTTCTGATGATCTGAACCGTTCATTTTATGGAAAATGTGCTATAAGATCAACGCCAAGAAAATTAAACTGAATGGATGAACGTGACTACAAATATCTATAGATGAAATTAGAACAATGAAAAGAAGGTTTTCAACGGCTTAAAAATCAATAGACTATTTCTAGTTTTGATGAGAATATAGGCAGTTCAAATCATAAGATGATCTGAGCGTGTGGGCCCCAGTGGGAGACAGTGCATACTGGATCGAGTCGCGACGGATTCAATACAAAGTCGGATAAGAAAGGAAAAACCGGTACCACGCCAAGCTTGGAAGAGCATTCTAGAAGGGGAGATGATTCCCTGAATACTGGGTGGGTTAATAAACAATCAGAACCGTCCATATATTTATATGTACTTTGGATGGAAAATGGTTTAAAATATACATCTATCACGTACATCTAACCGTCTGATTAGTAGCCTTTAATTTAACGGTAGCAAAGAGGACCCTTTAATGGTTGAATTATCAGTTCCGTAAAGTGACGGATAGGATGATTTTTAAATGTTTGATTGATTAAAAAAAATAGACCCATCCATGCAAGATACGATATTGAACGGTTCAGATTCATGTATAACCCTTCCACGTGTACGGTGGAGAAATGGTTATATCATATTCCGGTTCTTACGATTCTACCGTATCATATTCGTTGGAATGGATAGGGATGCCACCTCAGCCAGCATCGCTCTCCGACACACCCCCACTGGATGCCAGGTCAATTCCCGAATAAGGATTTTACATCTAGTGGGCCCCAGGACAGGTGTCCAATATTTAAAGCTACTCATACATCCGATCCTACCGAACGCTTGCCTTCAAAGCGATGGTAGAAACCAAAACTGTTTAAACGGTCAACATTAAGCACTGAAAAGTGAATCACATTAATGGCTGGGATTGTGTGATAGGCGTAATTTTGCACGAAAGATCCATCCATGATTGGTCCTACTGGATGGACGGTCCTGATTGACATATAACCCTTCCCACGTATGCTTTGGATAGATGGCTCTACCATATCCTGCGTACTCCGGCGCTACCGTAATTTTCGCCGTTGTCTGTGAAGTTGACGGAGACGTGGGCATCTTAGCACGGCATATGCATGTTTCCAGTTCGAAAAGTGCGGCGATGATCTGTTAATCCAGACCGTTGATCTGGTGTATATCGTAATTGATGAACTACATATGTGGACAACAGATAGACGGATCAGCAGAGAATAGGTGGAGCTGGTAGAATACGGTAGAACCATCTTTCCACTAGTAGCAGGGTGATTGGACAATCTGGATCGTCTATTTATCGGGTCCCATCGTGGACATGCAATCCTCGGAGTCCTTTTTCTTCCATTGCAGTGGTTGTTGGATCAGTTGGAATTAAATGGCCGATCCAGATCGACACATCATCAATCAAGTGTACTATGGAAAGATGCTGGAGACGGAGTGGTGCACGGCACCTCGATACTGGTGGATAGCAGCAGCTGTACCTCAGCGCGCGGATATAGTGTTCACTAAGGCCCTCTTCACCAATACCAACATGTCATGCATCGTTCCATCTCCCACCATTGTGTCCTGATAGAGGTATTACCTAATCCAAGCTCACGCCAACAGCCGCAAGAAGTATGTAGGGTCCACATAGATCCACTCCATCCATAAGTTTCTTAAGCTCGTAGTAGGACATAAGTCCAAAATTCAGGTAGGTCCAAAAATCAGGAGAATAATGCCACGGAAGTTTTGGATCAAATTGATATTTGTTTCTACAGTAATCCCCAGTTGTAATAACGTTATGAACGGTTTGGATGGCGTATAAATATCACAGTCGTCTCTAGGAAGGTTTCAACGATGGATGTTTCCAATCTCACTGATTCCTCGTGTGGCCTACCTGAGTGTCGTATCTTCTTTAACTTTGGATTCATGTCCTATTGTGGAGCTTGAAAAAACTGATGGACGGAGTGGGATATTCACTGGAATTTCTATGGGCCCCACATGAACTAACTTCCTGTGGGCGGGGGTGCACATGCGATACGCGTCCCTAGGATATCTTTGCGGAATTCTATGGATCAACAAACCAACGGTCTATATTTACAGAACCATGTGCGCCGGTTGCCAAAGAAGAAAAACGCGCGTGTATACAATAAGAAGATTCAGTCCACGTACAAACAACCCCACACATGCCAGCATGGTGCATCTGTGCAGGATCTGAGACGTTGATATGGTGGTCTCAAGTGTACGTTACCTAAAAATCAGCAAGACCCACTCATTTCTTGAGCAACTCATGCATGTGGTATGCATTTGTTTATTAGCCATTTATTTCCAGGGCCACCGTTACAAGTGTTAAGACGTTCCATTTAAGGATATTTCCAGGCATGGTCCATCAATAGTAGAGCATATCAGATCAACCATCTGGATCTCAAATCGTGGGGCCCACTTATAAGATATGAGGTTAGAGGATACAATACATATCCCCAAGCGGTGGTGTGTAGAAGTATTTGGCACTGTGGGACCCAATATGATGTTTGTTTTTTATATCCATTCCGTCCATCCGTTTTTACAGCTAATTTTATTACATCAAACAAAAACTGAAGCAGATCCGAAGCTTGAGTGGGCCTCATCACAAGAAATAGTGGAGATAATGACACCCACCGTTGAAACCTTTCAAGTGCCCGCCGTAATGTTTATTTGTCATCCAACATGTTGATACTCAAAGCTGGAAGAAGTGTGTGTGTGTGTGTGTGTGTGTGTGTGTGTGTGTGTCAGCCCGATCTAAAACTTTTGTGGCCCCCAAAATGTTTTTAATGGTGAGCATTCAATCACCACTGTGTCCTGTATTGTGGCCCACTTGAGGTTCAGATCTACATAATTTTTGGGTACATTCCCTAAAATAATGGGGCAAAACGTATGGATGGCATGGATATAAAATACATACATCAAGTTGGGCCCCACAGCGCCCAAGACATCGACGCACCACCTGCTGGGGTGGTGTTGGCAACACCACCGGATCCGCTTCCTGGGAGGATGACCTTCCTCCAATAGAAAGGTAGATGTCGTCCATTATCCTATCTCAAACGCACTACAAATTTGAAATTCCTCGACCACAGATTTCAACCTCATACTCTGTCCGGAAACAGCAGCTGTTGGTTGCTTTACTAATCCATCTTTACATATTTTAATAATTTTCTAATCCAAAATTAGAGGGACAATGGTGTTGACTTTGGCATCACCTCAATTACATATACCTGATGGCCCACATGACGTGGCCGTGCCACCGACTAGTAAAACCAGACGAAGATTCGTTAGGTTTTGGATGGTTCCCGGGACCATGGGGCCCACCAGTGATATATGCGTTTAATACCTGCCCATCAATCAGTTTTGGCAGATCATTGCGTGAGCTAAATAAAAATAAGCAGGCCTAAAACTAGGTGGACTGCACCTGTAGACACCTCACTCAGATTGAGACAAAAACCACACTTGGAAATTTTGATTGTATTTGGATAAAATCATCCTGGGAAATTTGGCAAAATTTGGCAACCATCATGAAGCTGATTGACCATATAGGCAGACATTACAAAAACTACTATCAGATCAAATTTATGAACCCCTGGTTTAGGAAGCAACCATCCATGATCGGCTCCCTCCAAAAGCCATGGTAATACATCTTTTCGATGAAACTGAACTTGAATATTCTAAGGAATGTCAAAAAAAATCAAACAAGAGAAAGGTAAAATAAGATCTGGACATCTCTGGAAGACATTCAATGATCTTGATCACACAATTTTGAACTAAGCGAGACATGATTTAGCCAGAAAACAAATCCCCTAAAGGTTGAGAAATCCTTGAGCATGGCGAAAAAGCACGTATAGGAAGAAGCCCATAGGCCCAAGGACCATAAGTTCGAGTCCTCAACCTAAAGGGAACTAAGGAGAAGCATGATGACAACTACAACAGAGTTCAACATCTGCGAATAGCAGAACAGGTCTATAGCTCGATCCTCGGATGAGGTCGAAGACCAAACTTGTCGATGACATCCCCACCTAGGGAGCACGGACGGATGAGCACAGCACCGCCGAGTGCTCTGCTCATCCAAGAAAGGTCTACAGTCCGAATCAAACCATAAGTGAGAGAGCTTGGACACAGAGTTCTCTGACGTAGAGTGACCGACCACCAAGAGGTGGTCTGAGATATTCGTGGAGATTTGGATATTTTAGGATCCACCTCCACTCTTAGGAAGACCTCCCCGTCATGATCAGGAGGGAAATCTTTCCCTACCAGGACTCTACCGACATATCACAACTGGACCGGATTCTCTAAAAACTTCCCCCACGTCCTATAAATAGGACGGAAATCTCCACCTTTAAGGTACGACAATTTTAAGCCATGAAACCATAGTTTTGCTAGTCGAAAGAGCTAACTTAAGCATCAGAGAGTCCTCGACCACTCAGCGGCAACTCCCCCCTACTCTCCTTGATCTTCTCTTATAGGACAGACGATCTAGGACGAACGACTTAGATCGCTTTGTATAGAACAGAGAGGAGGACAGGTTGATCATTGGGTCTCCATAGGCCCACTATTCTTGTTGTCCAAATTTCGGCAACAACAATTGACGTCATCTGTGGAAAATATGATTAGCTTCGTGTTCTCACCCCTTGAGCTCGACATTTACAACCAGTTCTTCTCCAATTCATCGTCATGGCGAAGAAGAATAAAAAGACGAGTGCAGTGGTCGACATTCCCCAGTACCTACCCAAGGATGAGCAAGTTCAACGAACACTGGCCCAACACGATTCTTAACCGGATTCTCCGCAACTCTCGATGACCTCAAGCCAGCGAAGGTCGCAAAACAGAAAAGCTTGAATTGCTTCTCTTGAGGAGTAGCTCGACACTCTAATAGAACAAGTGGCTCGCATTGTGTTGGCGATAAGATAGCAAGGTATACAGTCGAGCCACTCTTTGGAGGCGACGATCAAGCCTCCCCACACCAATCACCCTGAGCGATCACGCCAGAGGCAGCACCAGGAACAACATTCGGCCAATGACGATTGTGCAAGCCGAGCAACTCCTGCTCATATGGCCGAAAGACTCGACAAGACCGACCTGCGCCATACGCTTGACGAAGGGCGCCAGGCTTGGAGGGGCATAGCCCCTTAACAAATAGCGGAGAGAGGAGTCCCCTGAGAGGCGCAGATTAAGGAGATCTGGGGCCAGCTTGGTGACAGTTAGCAAGCATGCTGAGTAAAAGCACTGGTGTCCATCGATGCCCTCCTGGAGCAAACCGAGCCTCTGTTCACAGACGACATCATGGCAAAATAGTTTTTCCAAGGGTTCAAGATGCCCAACATAAAACCTTACTTGAGCGTGAGTGATCCCGCCGAACACCTCGAACACTTCCAATCGTGGATGGAGCTACATGGTGCCACCAGGCCCATCATGTGCAGGGCGTTCCTCCTAACGCTCTCCGACGCTGTCCAAATGTGGTTCTAAAACCTAGAGTCAAAGTTCATCACCTCGTTCAAACAGATTAGTAAAGCCTTCGCCACCCAATTCATTGGTGGCAAAGGCATTCGAAAGCTAATGACTCACCTCTTAACGGTAAAGCAGAACAGCGACGAGTCCTTGAGGGATTACCTGGTGCGATTTAATATTGAAGCCATCCAGGTGGAAGACTGCATCGACAAGATCGCCCTTACGACTTTCATGGGTGAATTAAGGCCTGAGAAGTTCCTATGTTCACTCGGAAAGAATCCACCAAGCACCCTGTTAGACCTTTTAGACAAGGAACAAAAAATACTCCAATGATGAGGAGCTCATCAATGCCTCAATGGGGCGAAAGCAACTTGGCCAGAGACAAGAAACGAAAGGAATCCAAGGAAGGATCTAGCTCTGACCTCAAGCAGAGAAGAGACGACGACAAGGGTGGTGCCTCCCAACCACCCAAGGCCCCTGCCAGTTGGTTCGAATGGTAAACTCCCCTGAACAAGCCCGTCGAGCAAGTGTTCATAAAAATCAAGGAGAAAAAGTACCTGAAATACCCAAACAAGCTGAAGATGGATCCTGAGAAGAAGAATAAGTCAAAGTATTGCCTCTTTCACAAGGATCATGACCACAACACCACTGACTACTTCGATTTGAAGTAGCAAATTGAGTCCATCATCCAGAAGGGGTTCCTATAAGAATATGTTGACCAACGTTAGGATAATAGACTGCCTCCTCGAAAAGAAGAGCGAGAAGAACATATTAACAACGAGCCGGTGGGGAGATCTAAACCATCTTCGGAGGACTTGCCGCCGGGGTAGACTCCAACTGAGCACGTCGGGCTCATGCTCATAGTGCCCAGTTCGACGATGAGGTACTTCGCATCAACCTCATCAATTGACCTGGAAAGGAGACTTGAATAGATTCATGCCCCATCACATTCACCGAGGAGGATGCAAGGTGGCTCCACCCCAATGACGACGCAATGGTCGTCACGATGATCATCGTAAATTGGAAGAAGTACAAAATGCTGGTCGACACTGGCAACTCAGCCAACATCCTCTACGCTTCAACATTCAACCAAATGGGGATCAACATATCCTAACTCTAAGCTGTGTAGAATCTTCTACTTGGATTCGTCGGGGAGAGAGTGATGCCAGAAGGGAGCATCGCGCTACCGGTCACTGCGAGAGAAGCGCCCCACCAAGTCACCCTCATAGTGGACTTCCTGGTGGTGGATTGCCCGTTCGTCTACAATGCCATCCTCGGCCAGCCGTCTCTAGATGCCATGAGAGTCGTGGTCTCCATATACCACCTGACCATGAAGTTCCTGATTGAGCACGATATCGGCAAAGTCAGGGGCGACCAGAAGAGTCTAGGCAATGTTATACGACAACCCTCAAAGGAAAGTCCAAGGGCCACACCTTATGTAGATAACTACCCTAGTCACCACGGAGGAGAGCTTAGAAAGAGATGCATCGGTCGAGGACATGGTCTTTGTGCAGCTCTCCAAATAAGATCCGACGAGAACCGTGCAGATTGGATTATTTCTCAAACCTCAACTCCGAGCCGAGATCACTGATCTCTTGAAGGAATATGCCGATGTGTTCGCTTGGTCTCACCAAGACATGCCTGACATAGACCCCAGCGTTATGGTCCCTAGACTAAACGTGGATCCCAACCACAAGCCTATAAGAAAGAAAGGTGAGCATTCGACGCAAAATGGTACACAGTAATAGGGGAAGAGATCGGCAAAATCCTCTAGGCCGGCTTCATTGAAGAGGTCCGTTACATCGATTGGCTCGCAAATATCATCATCGTTAAGAAAGCCAATGGCAAGTGGAGATTTTGTGTAGACTACACTGACTTGAATAAAGCATTTTCCAAAGACAACTTTCCTTTACCCAGAATTGACCAGTTGGTTGATGTCACAATCGAGTACGCCTTCTTTAGCTTCATGGATGAGTACTTGGGTTATAATCAGATCAGGATGTATCAGCCCGACAAGTAAAAGACCACCTTTATCACCGATCGGGGCCTGTACTGCTACAGAGTGATGCCCTTCGACTTGAAGAACGCGGGAGCTACATACCAGAGGTCAATGAGCCAAATGTTCGCCGATCAAATTGGCAAAATAATGAAAGTCTATGTCAATGACATGCTCGTCAAGAGCATGTGGCCCTCAAAGCACACCGTCAACCTGAGAGAGATGTTCGGCATCTCGAGGGAATTTGGAATGAAACTCACGAGAGTGAACCACCCCCCCCCCCCCCCCAATGCATTATCGTGGTAGTGAAAGAGTTGTCTTCGGGCCAGTTGTAGTATTTTATATCTTTTAACAACAAACATTATCATTTATCATTTTTCCACTATCCAGAGTCGCTGAAGAATATTTTTTGTCTTTTGTGCCCAGGTGTTGATAAGTTTTCATTATTTATTGTTGATGTGGGTTTTGGATTCATCAGTTTTCCATCATATGATTTGTCCCTTCCTCTTGGGGGGCTATTTTGACGTGCCATTTTCCACAGATGAAGCCGTCGTGGCCATGGTTGATGAATTGCACAATGAAGAGATTCAGATCGTAGAAATACCTGCCCTTGTCGCTATTGTGATAAAAGCTTTAGATGTAGCACCACCCTAACCCTTTCATTTGTGGTCTTAACATGCCTATTCTCCTCGGCTCATTTGGTGGATTATGTCATTGACGCTGCACGAGGAGTCTACCTTGAATGAGTATGGTCTTTTAAGAGTAATCAAGCTTCGTCATGTGGTTATCGACTGACATATGTTGAGTATTACCTCTTACGGTTGGGTGTCAGTGTTGGACATTTTTGCGTTCAACGATGTTGAGTTAAGATTATCTTTTGAGGAGTTTATGTGACTTATTGGATTTTCGATCTATTCAAGGCACAAATTACTGCTTTTAACATCAGTCGGATGCAAAATTTGTGAAACTTTTTAAGGATCTAATCCACTCCACTTGTAAGGGGTGCTGGTGGTGGTGCGTTGCTTCCCGCTTGGGCTTCCTTTGACAACTTTTCTGTAGGTCGTAGAGACATTGGGATAAAGATTATTTTCGGTATTGCATGCCTGTGTTGATATTCTATATCATGGTCGAGCTACTCTTTTAGGATAGCCATACTCATCCTTATCAGAGTTTTTTGAGGTGTTGAGCCTTATGTTGCGTGGCCTCCCGATTACTGATATTGTGCTCGCTGAGACTTTTCATGGTTTGACTGTTTACATTATTAATTGCCCATACGCTTCGAGGGTGTTGTGCATTTCTTCAGGTAAACTCTTGTCCTCCTTTCACTCTTTAACTTTCTTTTTTCACGCAACCTGATGTTGTTTTGATGCACCTTTGGTGTTTTCATATATGGTTGTGGGATCATTTGTTGATGTATTCTTGAGTTTGTTAGCCTTCTTTGTATTAAGAGGGTCTCGCAATCATATTGTTAACATAGCTAGACTGTTCGTGTACCAACTACACACATTTTTTTTCTCCCTTGGAGTGTGTTATAAGGATGGGGTTTCCCCATTCTGTCCGTAGATCTCGAGTTGCCTTTCGCATTCGCAATTGTTACCCATAGTAGATTTTGACAATGTCAGCGTTAATCAGGAAGATCTTCATCTTTCATATTGGTGAGACAAAGGGTGCCTCCTATGAGAACTTTTCAAACGATGAGCAGGCCTTTCCAAGTGAGTTTGAGCTTACCTCTGGAGTTTGGAAAAATGTAGAGGCAGGATTTGCTTTATTACCATGTCTCCTACTCTGAATGCTCTTGTTTATACCTCATTGTTATGGGTTCAGGACATTCTCTTCTGGTAGCTTTAAGAAGCATAATGCTCAGAGTAGGAGAACCTCTTGTTTCGTAGCCAAGTATAGTGATTGTAGCCAGTTTGTAGTGATTCTCCTTTTATTTCGCTTTCCATTAGTATGCACAATGATGAAATCTATACTTCAACTAGCAAAACCTCTTCTATTCCGTACTTAACCTTGTGAGTCGATCTAACGCCCTGTCATGCCTTGTGGTCCGAGCAGGGGTTGTCATTCGGGACCTTGATGTGGGATCGGTCAGGCTTTGAAAATACCTCTCCAGTTGGGCCAGGTGCTTTAGTCCCACATCGAATGGATGAGCGCCCAAAGTCTTGGCTATAAGTGGGGCCTCAACCTTAAGGATATGATGCATTTTGAGGGAAACCCTGAGAACAAATGCGTAAGGCTTCGACTAAAGCGGACAATATCACTATCCTTGGGCTGGGGCGTTACAAAGGTGGTATCAGAGTCGAGGGCAGCTCTGCCCTTAGGGTGGGGGAGTCTAACGCCTTGTCTTGCCCTGTGGTCCAAGCGGGGGTTGTCATCCTGGTTCTTGATGTGGGATCGGTCGGGCTTCGAAAATACCACTCCAGTCGGGCCAGGTGCTTTAGTCCCACATCGGATGGATGATCCTGGCTATAAGTGGGGCCTCAGCTTGAAGGATATGACATGTTTTGGGGGAAACCCCAAGAACAAATCCGTAAGGTTTTGGCTAAAGCAGACAATATCACTATCCTTGGGCTGGGGCGTTACAAAGGTGGTATCAGAGCCGAGGGCGGCTCTACCCTAAGGGTGAGGGAGTCTAACGCCCTGTCCTACCCTGTGGTCCGAGCGGGGGTTGTCATCCAAGTCCTTGATGTGGGATTGGTCAGGCTTCAAAAATACCGCTCCAGTCGAGTCAGGTGCTTTAGTCCCACATCGGATGGATGAGCACTCAAACTCTTGGCTATAAGTGGGGCCTCAACCTTAAGGATATGATGCATTTTGGGGGAAACCCCAAGAACAAATCCGTGAGGCTTCGGCTAAAGCAGACAATATCACTATCCTTGGGCTGGGGCGTTACACCCGATTACAGTGCACACATACAATCGATAGGCCCAGAGTGCATAAGGAAGCATTTCTGGCCAGTCGAGGTATGTCTTTTATGTCTTTTTGAGAATACAGACAAGCATCTTGTTGGCAGCCTCAACCCCACCATTCATCTACGGGCAGTAGGGACTTAATTTGATGCCTCTTTATCTTGAATTATTTAAAAAAGTTCTCTACTTTCTGGTTCATGAATAGTGATGTCATCGGCTCAGATCATGACCCGACTCTAATCTGGATCCGATTCAGTTTAATTGGATTTGGATCAATAATCGAATCAGCGGGTCGGATTTGGATCGAAGATTTTGATCCGTTTAATATTCGGGTTGGATTCAGATCGACCTTGATCCGACCAGTTAACGATCCGATTACCTGAGGTATAAAAGTCGCATAAAAAAAAACTCCCTAGCTGCCGGTTGCAATGAGTGAGAGAGAGAGAGGCCTCCACAAGCCGTTGCGGCTATGACAAAGGGGGATAGAGAGATGGGAGGCCTGTTAGTTGCAACGCCCATCCTATTAGCTACGCAACGCACCCACACAGTCAGTTCGGTTCTTCTTCTTCTTTTCTTCTTTCTTTTCTTTTTATTCATGCAACGCACCCACCCTGTTAGCTGTGCAATGCACCCACCCCAGTCAGTCACATGATGCTCCCACCCACTGATGGTGTTAGGTGGGTCTCCTTAGCATTTCAAACCCAAGACCAGCTAGGCTAGCAGGTGAGACCCCAGTTCTTCTTCTTCATTTAGTTTTTTGTTTTTTGTTTTTTGTTTTTGTTTTTTTTTTTTTGTAACAACGACAGATTCGTTAACAGCGTGGGTGTGTTGCATGGCTAATAACGTGGGTGCGTTGTGTGACTAACAAAAAAAAAAGAAAAAGAAAACGTACATCTTCACAACGGCAGAGAGAGAGAGAGAGAGAGAGAGAGAGAGAGAGAGAGAGAGAGAGGCCTCCACCGAGATTAGGGGATATTCAGATTTGAATTGAATCGGAGTCGAATCACGGAAAATATAAATAGATTGGAGTCGGATCATACACATCATGATCCGTCGAATTCGGATATGATATATTTTTAATCGGATCGAATTCAGAGAAGCACTGATCCGCTCCGAATCCAATCCGTTGACAACCCTACTCATGAAGGGTATCCCATTATCCATGATGATGACCTATGTGATTCCATATCAACTAATTATATATATATATATATATATATATATATATATATATATATATATATAGAGAGAGAGAGAGAGAGAGAGAGAGAGAGAGAGAGAGAGAGAGGAATGCTCACCTGCGCACTTCTCGTGAGAGAACTCGTGAGCACTTTTTCTTGGCTCATCACACATGATGTGAGCCTAAAATCTGAGCCGTCCATGTGATGCAGCACCCCAAAAAACCCCTAGGGCCCATCTTTCAACTTGTTCCAGAACTTTGGTGGGCCATGAAAGAAGGAAACAATTTCCTTCCTTGATTTGCCTCTTGCTTTCTGCTGCGGCCCACCAGAGTTCTGGAACAGGTTGAAAGATGGGCCCTAGGGGTTTTTTGGGGTGCTGCATCATATGGACGACTCAAATTTTGGGCTTACATCATGTGCGATGAGCCATGAAAAAGTGCTCATGAGTCTCTTTCACGAGAAGTGCCCAGGTGAGCATTCCTCTCTCTCTCTCTCTCTCTCTCTCTCTCTTATATATATATATATATATATATATATATATATATATATATATATATATATATATATATATATATATATGTTGTTAGTCATACAACACACCCACCCCACACGGTTAGTCATAATGCACCCACCCACCGATGGGGTTAGTGTCTCCTTAGCATTTCGAACCTGAGAACTGCTGTTGAAATGCCTAGGCGTCTTCCAGCTGGGCTAGCAGGCGAGACACTAATGATGTTGGTCTTAAGGAATCTCACCACATGTGACGATGCTACGGTGGTGTAGGATGCTGCCTCCACCTATTTGGAGAAGTAATTAACTATCACCATAATGTATTTGTAGCCATTAGACACCTTAGAGCTGATTTTGCCAATGACTTTGATAGCCCATATTGAAAAGGGCTATGGTGTTGTTACATTGTATAATTTAAAAACAGGCGCTTGAATCCTCGTGGCATTTAAAGAATTTTCTCATGTGTTGACATCAATCCGTTTTTATAGTCAACCAATAGTATCGTAGTTAGCCGTTAAATCACAAGGCAATAGTTATACTTTCAAGGTACACTTATTCTCCAGGATACTTTGTAATGTTTACTAACGAAGGGTGGTTTTGGAGTTGTATCTCAGTTTTTTCTTTCACCTGCTATAAAATCCAGGCTAAGTAAATTACACTTAGGGCTCGGTTGGATTGTAAGTTACTTCAGATAAGCTACTTATCAACTAAGTAACTTATCTTGGTTTCTACTTAATTAACAAATAGGTATGTTTGGTTAACAACATGCTTATCAACCAAAAAGTAGAAGAGCATGTTTGTTTCCAACATCATTCCTCAAGTCTGTTTGGTCCTGCACATCCACCATCCATCATTTGGGGCCAACCTTTGGTGTGGATTGTTCATTGTGTGGGCCCCGCCTTTGATGTGGGTAGTACATCACGTGGGGCCCACCTTGGATGTGGGTCATTTGCACCGTTCTTTATGTAGGGCCCACCTTTGATGTTGGTCATCCATCAAGTGGGCCCACCATCAATATCCACTGCCCATCATGTGGAGCCACCTTCAATGTGGATCGTCCCAAATGTGGGGCCCACCTCTAATGCCAGCCATCCATCATGCAGGGCCCGCCTTGGATATGGGCCACTCATCATTAGGGCCGACCAATGGTGGGTGTCAATGATCATTGTTTCTTGAGGTGCAGTCTATTTGAGATTGGACTTTGTTTCATTTTTGGGATGGACCAACAAGTTTGGACGGTGTGGATTTCATGTGCACAGCATGTGGCCCCACTACCGAGTGGGCCACTCAAAACTAGTTGGAAAAGCAGATGAATGGCATGAGTAAAACATATCATATGCTCGACTTGGGAGGTTTCAACAGTGTCATCATTGTCACCGTTGCTTCCTACTGTAGGGTCCACATGAGGTTTTGATCTGCCTCACATGCAAGCCCCAGTCACATCCAAACTAGATGGACGGCGCAGATCAAATATATCGCAGTGGGCCCAACAAGATGGATAGTCGACGTGGGCTGGACGGTTGCCATGAAAATCAGCACTGGACGAGCACCTCTTGTTTTAGTAGGTGGTGAAAAAGTAGAAAAGCAAAATAAAAATGCTGATATGCTTAACTGATTTTAAGTAAATAAGTAATGATTATCATTTATTAATCAAACTAACTTATCTCAACTAATTAATTAGACTGCTGCCATCAGCAAGAAAAGCAACTTATCTGGTGGTATCCAAACGTGCCCTTAATGGATAAATGTGACTACAAATACATATAGATGAAATTAAAACAATGAAAAGAAGGTTGTAAATGGCTTAACTTTAACTCTAAAAATTAAAGGACAGAATCATCTCATGTGTCAGTAGATTAATTCTAGTTTCGAAGAGAACATGGGCCGTTCAAATAATAGGATAATCTCAGCGTGTGGGCCCAGTGGGCGACAAGGCACACCGAATCCTGGATCCCATGCCACGACAGAGGCAATTCAAGCTCGGATAAGAAAGGAAAAAAACAGGAACCAAGAGACGCTAGGAAGAGCATACGTGACGGGGAGATGACACGGAATAACGTGGATCCATCTCTAATAAACAATCGGAACCGTCCATATAGTTTTATATACTTTGGATGGAAAATGTTTTAAAATATATATCTATCAGATGCGTTTAACTTAAAAGAAAATCATTTAATGCTCGATTATCAGTGCCGTAAAGTGACAGAGAGGATAATTTTTAAATGTGTAATCAATAACAAATAGGTCCATCCATGAAAGATACTAATAGTGAACGGCTCAGATTCATGAATAACCAGTGTACGTGTACCGTGGAGATATGGCTGCACCATATTCCGGTTCTTACTATTCTATCGTATAATCTTCGGTACAATGGATAGGGATGCCACCTCAGTCAGTTTCCATTATCCGCATTCCCAGACACTCCGTCTAGATGACAGGTCAATCAATGAACGAATCAGGATCTTACATCTAGTGGGCCCCAATTTGATTCTGCTTTCAATTTGTTTGTATTTCTGTACACTTCCCATCAATATAGTCGGGTGCGGATTTCCTGCGAAAGCCTTGCGCAGGAAGTTCCTGCGCTGGGAACCAAGGTGGGGCCCAAAGTGTTGTTTTTTGATAAATCCACCCCGTTCATCCGTTTTGGGAGATCATTTTAGGACATGAAAACAAAAAAGAACGGGATCTAAGACTCAAGTGGGACGAAAACGTGAGGATTGAACGTCCACAGTTGAAATATTTGTGGACCACAGGAGTTTCGAATCAAGAAAATATTTGTGTTTCCTGTTCATCCCAGTAGTAGTGACTTTGTGAACGGTATGGATGTCGTATAAACATTACTGTGGGCCCCAGGGAGGTTTCAACGGTAGTAATTTACCTACCCACCTTTTCCTTTAGTAAGGCCAACTTAAGTCTTCGATCCGGTTCATTTTTGTTTTGATGTAATAAAATTAGCTCCGAAAACGGATGGACGGGTTGGATTTATCCAAAAAAAAAAAAAAACTGTGGCCCCACCTTGGTTCCCAGCGCAGTAACTTCGTGCGCATGGCTTTCGCAGGAAATCCGCGTTCGGAAGGAAATGGACGCTCCACATCGACACAGCATCAACCAAGTGTACGGTGGACGGATGGCTGTACTGTATTTCGGTTGTACCGGCTCTGTGTGATCTCTCTCGAGGAGATGGACCGAACTGCTTGTACCCATTGATACTACCCCGCCAGGACGTATCTAGAGACGGACGGTTATGTTAGGGGCTACAGGGCCCAACCGTGAAGTATGCGTTTTTATCTAATCCGTCTATCCATTTTGAAAACTAATTTTAAGGAATTAAGTTAAAAATGAGGCTGATCAAATGCTCAAGTGGACCACACTACGTGAAACAGTGGAGGTTAAGTGTCTACCGTTGAAAATTTCCTGGCATCATAGAAATTTTGGATGAAGATAATATTTATGTTTTACGTTCATCCAGGTCTATGTGAGCTTGTGAACAGTTTTGATGGCAAATAAAAAAACATTATAAGCCCTCGGAAGGTAGGGGTAGTACCCAATCCACGCCGCGCACCCCCCGGGACGCGGATGCCATGGGAAAGGCTCGCTGGGAACTTAGGTGGGGCCACCTTGATATTTGTGAGAAATCCACCCCGTCCATCCGTTTTTTGAGATCATTTTAGGACATGCGAACAAAAACAGGCCGAATCCAAGCATCAAGTACGCCGCACTAAGAAAAAGTTGGGTAGGGAAATTAATACTGTTGAAACCTCCCTGGGATCCACAGAAATGTTTATAGGCCATCCATACCGTTCATAACGTCATTCCTACTAAGAAGAATGGAAAAGAAAAATATTAGCCTGATTAAAAACTTCTATAGTCCCATGATATTTCTACTATGGACGTTCAATCCTCACGTTTTCAGCCCACTTGAGTCTTGGATCTTACTATTTTTTTTTTTTTCTAAAATGTTCTAAAATTAGCTCACAAAACGGATGGACGGATTGGATTTATCACAAACATCACCGCAACCCACCTAAGTTATCAGCGCAGGAACTTCTGCGAAAGCCTTTGGAAGGAAATCCGCTTTCCCCTGCTGCCATAAGAAGTTCGGACGCTGTCTGGCCAGTGACGCTGCCCTTAGATAGGTGCTAGTGGTCGGTGCTCTGTGGGCCACTATGGCGTATGTGTTTTATCCACTCTGTCAATCCATTTTTTAATATCATTTTATGGTTTGATCCAAAAATAATGAGGTAGATCTAAATCACTGGCGGACCACATTACAGGACAACAGTAGTCATTGAATGCCGACCATTAAAAACCTCCTAAGGCCCAATGTAATGTTTAGTTGGCATCCAACCTACTCATGAGGTCACAGAGACCAGGGCGGAGGTTTAAAAAAAAAAAAAAACAAATACCAGCGTGGTACAAAAACTTTGTGAGCCAAGTAAGTTTTTAGTGGCAGGCATTCAATTAACACCGTTTCCTGTGATGTGGTACACCTAATATTTAGATCTACCTCATTTTAGGGATCATAGGATAAAATAATAGGGAAAATGGATTGATGGTGTGGATGAAATGAAAAAGGGAAAGGGTATTTATAAGTGAGAAAGTGGTAAAAGAGTGATTTTGGTGAAGTTTGGACGGGAACTGGGTGGGGCCGCCATATATTTGTGAGAAATCCATCCCATCCATCCATTTCATGAGATCATTTTACGACATGAGATAAAAAAGAATGAGATGGATCCAAGACTCAAGTGGGTGGAAAACGTGAGGATTGAATGTCCACAGTTGAAATATTCATGGGGCTACATAAATTTTAAATCAAGTTAGTAATTTTTTTTTTGTTTTTTTAATTTTAAGCTCATCCCGGTAGGATTGACGTTATGAACGGTATGGATCGCATACAAACATCACTGTAGATGCAGGGAGGTTTCAACTGTAGGAATTTCCCTACCCACCTTTTGCTTAAGTGCGGCCTAAGTGCGGCCCACGTAAGTCTTCGTTCCGGCTCATTTTTCTTCTCACATCCTAAAATGAGCTCAAAAAACGGATGGATGAGGTGAATTTCTTACAAACATCACGGTTACCAGCGCAGTAACTTTCTGCAAAAGGCTTGTTGAGAAGTTTGGGTGAAAATAAAGGCTTCAATGGCTGTTATTGGTTGAAGAAATGAGAATGCTACGTGTCATTCTTTCATTGGTTAAGAAACAAGGTAAAAATGGTAATAAGAGTGAAATTGGCCATTGGGACTTGAATTGGGTTTGCATTTGAGATTTGGTAATTGGATTTGATCATGCATAAATTAAGCTGCATTGTGTCTACACATGCTGACATGCATGAGCATCTTAGCATGGGATTGGTATATGCATGTTTTCAGTTCGAAAGGTGTGGCAAGGATCTGTTAATCCAGACCGTTGATCTGGTGTATATTGCAGTTAATGAACCATATACGTAGACTACAGATTGACAGTTCAGAAGAGAAATATAACAATAATCCACATTCAGAGCCATCTGTACACGAGCAGCATGGTGATGTGACAATCTGAATCGTCCATTTAGAAGGTCCCATCATGAACACGCAATCCATGGAGGTACTTTTATTCCACTACTTTAGTTGGATGACAACATCAAACAATGTTTATTTTGAGTCAGGATTGTTTGCTAGACTTTAACAGGTTTTCTTCTTTACCAATCACCTGGTTGGTCCAGTTCATCACTGCCCTTGTTACCACTACCGCACATAATGTTGTATGGGTGCTGAGCTGGACCAATCATGTCGGCAAACACTAAAATCTACATAGTCTGCTTTAACCGAGGGGAGAACCTCTGTTGCTGGGGCTGTGTGACTGGTCAAACTTACACTGACACTGTCAGAGCTATTGTCAGAGCTCAGTTGAGGATGAGCTGGCTCAATCACAGAGGTGAGAAGTAGGATTTTTCCACCCTGGTTAAAGCAGACGATCCGGATTCGTTGAAGACTATCAGACTACCCAGATTCGTTTGTTTTCTACCGTTGCTTTGAAGGCAGATGTCCAGGTGTCTAAGGTCATTCAATTTATTTGAATTTCCATCCACTTCCCATCAACAATAGAAAGAACTAAATGGACGCTCCAGATCAACACATCATCAACCAAGTGTACCGTGGAGAGATGGCTCTGCGGAAAGCTGGAAATTACTGCCTGAGATGCTAAGTGGGGTCCACTGAGATGTTTGTGATAAATCCACCCCCATCCATCCTTTTTTTTTTTTTTTTTTATCTCAATTTAGAAAATGTTATAAAAAATGAGTCAGATACACAACTCGAGTGGGACACACCAAAGGGAAAATTAGGGAAAGAGTTTTCTACAGTTGAAATCTTTCTAGACTTCACCTTGATGTTTATATACAATCCAAACCGTTTATAAGTTTATTCCCATTGGGATGAAGTGAAAACACACACACAAAAAAAAAAACTACCATGATACGAAACTTTTGTGGCCATATAAATGTTTCAACATTAGTTACTGAATCTCTGCTGTTTCCTCTTGTGTGGCGCACTTAAGTTGTGGATCCATCTCATTTTTCGTCACATATCCTAAATTGAGATAAAAAAACGAATGAACGGGGTGGATTTCTAACAAAATTCTAAATGGCCCACCTAGCATTCTCACGGAGGAACTTACCGACGAAAGCTTTCCGCAGGAAAGCCGCGTCTGACACGAAGGTACGCGGTTTAGCTGCTGACCCAGCACGGCAGCACCTGCCATCAAGCTGTTGTGAAAGCTATGTCGGCCCACCATGATGTACCTATTTTATCGGCTTCATCCACCTGTTTTTGACAGCTCAATTTGAGGCAGGTCCTCAAAGGACCACATCGCATGAAACAAGTAGGGGTAGCGACTCCCCCGTTGAAACCTTCTTACGGCCTACCATAAAGTTTATTTGCCATCCAACCTGCTCGTAAGATCACACAGACCATAAAGAAGTGAAAACATCAATATCAGTTTGATCTAAAACTTCTGAGCCCCCCAGAAGATTTAAAAAATAAGAGTTTAACCCATCCACAAGCTGGCAAAATGAACACGGTGGGTAAAACACATACATCATGGTGGGGCCCACAAATATTTGATGCAAGCTAGAAGGATGGTACTAGCTAGGGTTGTAAATGGTCGGGTTTGGCCAAAACTAGACGGCCCATTTACTAAATGAGTATGGTTCTAAATTTTAGATCCAAACCCTTTTACTAAATGTGTTATTTTGGATTAGGTCAAAGTCAACCTCCACATCTGGTACAGAGATATCCAGCAAGACCCATTTATAAATGGGTCGGGTCTAACGGGTTTAGGTTTGAAGTTTGTGTGCAAGGGATCCCTTGCAATGTAGACCAAACCCACCCGCTAGTCAATGAGTTTGGATCGCATCAAGTCAGGCCTAACATAAAGGAAACCAGAAGCAGACTTTGCAACCGAGTCCATTCTTAGACCTAGACCCGTAACATTCAACGAACGGGTTGGTCTAGTCAGGTCTAAATTGGTTGGGTTGACCCCATCGGATTCGTTGACCCATTTACAGCTGACAGACTCCAATTGGCTGTGCCGCCGCCCATGTTGGAAGCTACGTGGGGCCCGCATATGGATAACGCCAGACGAAATGGTGGAGGTCGAAAGGCCACCATTCACCATTGGAAACTTTGAGGGGTTCACGGAAGTTTTGGATGAGAATGACACTTGTGTCTACCGTGTATCCCGGTTGGATGAGACCTGATGTCGGTCGGAGGATACAATACATTGAATAGAAAGGTAGATGCAGTACAATATCCCATCTCAAGCGCACTACCGATTTGAAATCTCTCCACCACACATTTGGCACGAAATTTGGCGAGCGACGCTGCCACAGAAGCGGATTTGGTGTTACGCGGCTAATACCGGAAGCGGATTGCCTACTGAGTAACTCGCCACTCTTAACACACTGAGTTAACTTTGTGGGGCCCACCGTGATTTATGTATTTTATCCACTCTATCCATCCATTTTAACAGATGATTTTAGGGCTTAATCTTAAAAATGAAGTATATCCAACTCTTGATTGGACCACACCACAGGAAACAGTATGAACTGAGTGTCTACCATTGGAAAATTCTCACGGGCCACAGAAGTTTTGGATCAAGCTGATATTTGTGTTTTCACTTCATCCATGTCTTTGTGATCTTAGGAACAGGTTGGATGACAAATAAACATCATTGTGGGACCTAGGAAGGTTTGAAGGGTGGAAAACACTATTCCCACGGTTTCCTTGCTATGGTCCACTTGAGTTTCATAAATGCTTCAATCTTGGGCTCAACCCCTAAACTAATCTTGGGAAAGAACGTATGGAAGGCGTGGATAAACAACATGCATTCATGGTGGGCCCGACAGAGTTTACACATAACAATAAGACTATAAGACCGTAATGAATAACTCAGTGCTCAACACTAAGGCTTTAAATGGGCCGGTTCGGGTGGGTTTATCTAAAACTAGACCCTCTCATTTACTAAATGGGTCTGGGTCCAAATTTTAGACCAGACCCTTTTACTAAATGGGCGGGTCCAGGTCAGGGGTTCGAGTCAACCCATCAGACCCATTTATAATGGGTCCAGGTCTGGTAGAGGGAGATCCACCCAAACCCATTTATAAATGAGTCGGGTCTAATGGGTCCGAATCTGGATCAAGTATGCAAGCATTTTACCAAGCTTAAAATCGGGCCTGAGCTAGATGGGTCCCTTGAAACATAGACCAAACCCACCCACTTACTAAATGGGTTCGGGTCTGGCCTAATATAAAGGAAACCAAACCCAGACCCATTTAGCAATTGGGTCTGTTCTTGGACCCAGACTCGTACCATTTAACAAATGGGTCGGGTCTGGGTTAGGTTTAAATGGGTTGGGTCCAGGTACCCCATTGGGTCCGTTGACCCATTTACAACCCTATTCAACACCGGAGCGGATTGCCTGTGACTGTGCCGAGGTTGTGTGGGGTCCACATAGATATCTGTGACAAATCCCCTCTGTCCATCTGTTTTGTAAGACCACAATAGGATATGATTCTAAAAATCAGGCTTATCCAAAACTCAAGTGGGCCACACCAACAAAACAGTGGGAACAACAACGTCCACCATTGAAACCTTCTTAAATCTGACCATGAAGTTTATATGGCATCTAAACCATTCATATAATTATTACCACTCAGATAAACTGGCTGAATAAATATCATCTTGATAGAAAACTTCTATCATTGCCAGGCGTTCAATCCCTACTATTCCCCACTGTTTCTTGTAGTATGGCCTAGATGAGTTTTGGATTTGCTAGAGTTTTAGAATCATATACTATTGTGGTCTTTCAAAACAGGTAGATGAAGTGGATTTGTCATGGGCATTTCTATGGCCCCACACAACCACATGCACATAGATATCTCTGTGCCTGGGTCACATGCAATCCACTCTCTTACCAATGGGGCCCACCTTGATGATGTTTCGTATATCCACACCTTTCATCCATTTCTCCATCCCATTTTCGGACTGTGGTTCAAAAATTAAGCAGATCCAAATATCAAGTGGACCACACCATAGGGAACAAGTGGTGATTGAGCGCCTCACCATTAAAAATTCCAAAGTGCCTATCGAAAGTAAGGTTTTTGTAATGTTTATTTTCCATCCAACCTGCTGATAATGTCAAGAAGACCTGGGTGAAGGGAAATACAAAGTTTAGCTTGATCCAAAACTTTTGTAGCCCACCAAAGGTGTTTAATGGTCATTTATCACTATTTTCAGTGGTATAGTCTACTGTCTACCTAAGATTTGGATATTCTTCAGGCTTGGGATCACATTATAAAATGAGATTGAAAAACAAATGGAGGCAAGGATATACAACAAATACATCGAGGTGGGACCCATATGATTAGGGTATTACCCACTGAGGTGTTACCTGGGGTGTAATAGGTAATTCGTGGCTAGTCGGTCGGTGCTCTGTGGCCCACCATGATGTGTGTTTTATCCATGCTGTTCATCCACTTTTCCAATATCATTTTAGGGTTTAATCCAAAAAATAGGGGATCTAAATCTCTGGTGAACTAAACCACAAGAAAACTATTAGCGATTAAATGTCTACCATTAAAAACCTCTTAGGCCGGTGAAATGTTTATTTGACATCCAACCTATTGATTAGGTCATACAGACATGGATGAAGGGAAAAAAAAAATCAAATATCAGCTTGATCCAAAACTTCTGTGGCCTCAAGATATTTTTAATGGTAGGGTGTTCAATCAACAGATGTGTGGAGGCTTTCGTAGGAAGTTCCTGCACTGGGAACGTAGGTGTGGCCCACCTAGATGTTTGTGAGAAATCCACACTGTCCATCCATTTTGTGAGCTCATTTTAGGACATGCGAAGAAAAACTCACTAAAGGAAAAGGTGGGTAGGGAAATTCATACTGCCGAAACCTCTTTGGGGCTCACAGTGATGTTTATATGCCATCCATACTATTCATAACGTCATTCCCACTGGGATGCATTGCAAACACAAATATTAGCCTGATTCGAAACTTACATGACCCCATGAATATTTCAAGACGCTCAATACTCACATTTTCAGCCCATGTGTGTCTTGGATCGACTTATTTTTGGTCTCAAAAAATGGATGGACGGTGTAGATTTCTCACAAACATCACGATGGCCCCACCTAGGTTCCCAGTGCAGGAACTTCCTGTGAAGGGAAATTCGCGTCCTCAGTCAGCATTGTTTCGATGATGTGGTCCACTTAAGATTTGGTTCTACTTCATTTTTGAGATCATACAATAAAATGATATGGAAAAATGGATAGATGGCGTGCATAAAACACATCCATCATAGTGGGCCCATAACACAGACTAGAGCTATACACGAGTCGAGCCTGGCTTGGTTAGCTCACTCGATTCAGCTCAGAGCAGCTCCATTCGACTTGATTTGAATGCTAGCTCCGGCCCAAGCCGAGCCTTTTTTACATGCTCAAAATGAGTTTCAAGCCTAGCTCGAACCGATTTAGCTCAAAACTTAGCTCGATCGTAGTTCGAATCGGCTCGATGTAGCTCGACTCGGTTGACTCAGTCGAAACTTGACTAGACTAACCGGAAATGTATGTTGTAGTCCCACATCAGAGTAGAGCAAAGAAATGAGAGGTAAAACTCTCTATAAAAGCAAGTAGGGGGTGTTAATGGGCTTTCGACTAGGCCTATTTCAATTTTTGTTTTTGTATTTTCCAAGCTCGAACTTGGCTCGAAGCTTGGTCGAGACGGCTCGATCATGTCAGTCCAGCTCGAAGGCCAAACCAAGCCAAACATAAGTCAGGGTGGTCATTGAACGAGCCTAAGAGAACAGAGCAAAGCATGTCTCAACTCGTTACTCTGACAGATTTCGACCTTTACTCTGTCCATAAACAGCAGCTGTTTCTTACTTCATGAATCCATCTTTACCTATTTTAATAATTTTCTAATTTAAAATATTGGACGGACAATGGTGATGACTTTACATATATCTGATGGCCCAAATGATATGTTCGGGGCACCGACTGGTAAAACCAGATGTGGCTTCAGTAGCTCCCCCTGGAAACCATCGAGCTCAGTGGTTCGGGCACTGTGGAGCTCACCATGATATGTGTTTTATACCCATGCCATCTATATATTTCCAGCTCATTTTAGGGCATGAGCCCACAATGGGTCCTTATCCTTACCCTGGTGGTGGACTCCCAAGAGTTTCAACTGGAGGTCTAAGGGTCGAGTACCCATGAGTGGTGAAATCCCACTATGGTGTGAGTACGGGTGTGTGCATGCGTGGGTGGGTGTGGAGAGTGCAGGGTATGTGTGTAAAAAAAAGGGGGCATGAGCCCAAAATTGAAGTAGATCCAAATCTCAGGTGGACCACACCACAAGAAACCATGGTGACTCAATGCTCATCATTAAAAACTTGCTAAGGTCCACTGTAATACTTATTTGCGGAGGCGGATTCCCTGCCGAAAGGCTTTGGCTGGAAGTTCATATGCTGGGAACTTAGGTGGGGCCCACAGTTATGTTATGTCATTCCTACTGTGATGAACTGAAAACAAAAATACTAGCCTGAATATTTCAACTATGTATGCTTAATCCTTACGATTTCAACCCACTCGAGTCTTGGATCCAGCTCATTTTAGCTCATTTTTATTACTATGTCCTAAAATGAGCTCATAAAACGGATGTATGTACGGAGTGAATTTCTCACGAACATCAGGCACCACCTATGTTCCCAGCGCGGCTCCCTTGCCATCGAACAGGGAAAACACAAATATTAGCTTGATTCAAAACTTTCGTGCCTCCGGAAGTTTTAAATGGTAGCCGTTCAATCACCACTGATTCCTGCTGTGTGGTCCCTTGAGATTTGGTTCTACTTAACTTTAGAATTACGCCCCGAAATAAGTTGGTAAAATGAATGGCGTGGATATGAAGCACATACATCATGGTGGGCTGCATATTCCCAATCCACTTAGCTCGGTGGTTCCCTAGATCCACTGAAGTTGCGTGAACCACCAAAACAAGAGTCGAGTTCCACCAGTACATTTGATAACTGTCGGTGTAATCCGTGCAACACACGTGAACAGAAAGATTTCCAGCTTGCATGTTGCTGGAGAGGTCATAAGGGAGTCAGCACTAGTAGGTAGTGCTAGGGTTGATTATAGGGTATCACATCATGCATTCACTCCATCGACCTATTTCAGTTCTAAAATTATGTTATAGGGTAGATATGTTATTTTTCAAATTTCTATTTTATTCTGATTTCTAAGATTTGGCAAAGAAGCATTTATTTCTTAAAGTTAGACAGTTGCTTGTTTTCATTTGCTCATCCATTAAGCATCCATTAATTAAGCAGTTAAAAAAATAAAATAAATATATTTTCTTATTGAAAATCCATTTGCATCTAAATTCAAGATTTGTATGATTTAATTTCAATTCGTTGGTTTCCACACATACAATTTGTTGATTTTCAGATTTTTTTTTTTTTGTTGATTTCCACATGTATAATTTGTTAACGCTTGTGTATAAGACATCTAACTCTTCTATAATATAAAAACTTTTCTCTTTGTAAAAAGTAGAGGAAAATTGTTGGTTAAACAATTCTCATATTGTTAGTATTCAAAATAAAAGTTATGATGAAAGTTTTATATGGACTGTTAACTTGATGCAACCCTCCTCCTTTATCCAGACTTTAGGCCAATAAAGAGAACACGGAACCTTCGCTAATGTTACTTTGGTCATATAAATTTCTTAAATATCTTTTATTTTTATGAAAATCCTTTAAATGTTCTTTAAATAAGGAAAAGCTTTACCTCGTCTGAAACTTTGCATGGTTAAGATGGTCATTATTATTCACATTACATGCAATAGAAATGTAGCAACCATATCCATTGGATCTAAGGTTAAGTGATCCAAGCTGCTTATACAATAATCTACCCATTAATGGAGATACCAGGTGATAAAAAAAAAAAAAAGCTTGTAGATTAGAATATATCAATTATTTGATCATTTAACCCTTTTCTTTCATATATGGACCATCTCTTCGACCTTTTAAAGCTTAAGATTTTCCAAACTTGAATATTTTCTTGGAAACCACCATCAACTGTATAATCAACGGTTTGGATCATTTAAACATTAACCCATTCAATTGTTGTAGTCTCATCTGTTGCGCAGCACGCCAACAACACCGGTGAACCGAGATCCAATCTCCGGTCTCACCCACAAACGATAAACAGGAAGAAAATAATAACTAGAAAAGAATCACACAAACCAACAATCCACAAGACAGAGATTTACGTGGAAAAACCCCAACAAGGGTAAAAAACCACGGATGCAAACTTCACTATGAAGAAAAACGAAGTTACAAGCAATACACTTACCTTCTCCTATGCTCCCATGCACAGAGATGGCCCTTTTGCTAATCCTCTCGCCTTTTTCTCACCTTGGACGTATAGAAGCCCTAATCCCCATGTCTAATCCCGGTTTACACCCCTTTATATAGTAAACCCCGCAATTAGAACACTAAATAGGAAACCCGCGTCTTAAGCCCGCGGCCGGTCGGGTGCCTGGTCACTTTGACCGTCGGGCGCCCGGCCAATGCAAAACTCGTCCAGCGTGAATAAACAAGATACAGATGAATTTCGGGCGCCCGGTCACTTTGACCGTCGGGCGCCCGGCTGTTCACAAAACAGTCCAGTGGACTGAACAACAAATGGCTTGAATTTCGGACACCCGGTCCACAGACCGTCCGGGCGCCCGACCTTGTTCAGTGGAGTTTTGTCTGCACACTCAACAATATCCTACTTGGAGACAATCACCACCTGATCTTTCGTCTTCTACATCCGGAGTGCACCACCTCCCAGTCTTCAAGCCTGAATACCAATCAAAGCTGAACAGAGCTTCAGCTTCTCTCGTGTGACCGCCTTGGTCAACATATTTGCAGGATTCTCACTTGTATGAATCTTCTCCAAAGCAATCGATCCATCTTCCAGTAACGAACGTATGAAGTGATATCTGATGTCAATATGCTTGGTCCTTGAATGAAAGGCTGAATTCTTAGCCAAGTGTATTGCACTCTGACTATCACTGTACAGCTTGCAATCTGCTTGCTTCTTCCCAAACTCTTTCATAAAACCTTGCATCCACACCATCTCCTTGCACGCTTCTGTAGCTGCAATATATTCTACTTCCGTTGTATTGATGGATACTATCTTCTGTAACTGAGAGATCCAACTGACTGCAGCACTACCCAGGGTAAAGACATACCCTGTAGTGCTCCTTCTGCTGTCGATATCCCCTGCTAAATCTGAGTCGACGTAGCCTTGTAGCTTAATTTCTGATCCTCCATAACACAGCCCTACATCCACAGTACCTACCAGGTATCTGAGGATCCACTTCACAGCTTCCCAATGTTCCTTTCCGGGGTTGTTCATGTACCTGCTAACAACTCCCACTGCTTGAGCAATATCTGGCCTCGTGCTAACCATAGCATACATGAGACTCCCTATGGCTGACGCATAAGGGACTTTAGCCATGTAGTCCCGTTCCTCCTGCGTCTTAGCTCCTTGCTCCTTAGAAAGCTTGAAGTGGTTGGCTAATGGAGTGCTAACCGGCTTAGCACCTCCCATGCTGAATCGATCAAGTACCTTGGCTATGTACTCTGCCTGTGACAAAACCAGCTTCTTGTTTTTCCTGTCACGCTTTATCCTCATGCCTAGGATTTGTTTTGCAGCTCCTAAATCCTTCATGGCAAACTCTCTAGACAGTTGTCTTTTGAGATATGAGATGTCCTTCATGCTTGATCCGGCCACAAGCATATCATCAACATACAGAAGAAGGATGATGTACGACGTATCAAACTTCTTCAAGTAACAACAGTGGTCTGCATGACATCTCCTGTACCCGTTTCCCGACATGAAATTGTCGAACTTCTTGTACCACTGCCTTAGGGCCTGCTTCAGACCATATAGACTCTTCTTCAGTCTACACACCTTGTTCTCCTTTCCTGGTGTCACGTATCCTGTCGGCTGATACATATATATCTCTTCTTCAAGGTCTCCATGAAGAAAGGCTGTCTTAACATCTAGCTGCTCTAGATGTAAGTCCTCTGTAGTCACTATACTCAAGACCATGCGAATCGTAGACATCTTCACCACAGGTGAAAATATCTCTGTGAAATCGATACCTACCTTTTGTTGGAACCCTTTCACAACCAGTCTAGCTTTATACCGTTTCGAACCATCGTGCTCCTCCTTCAGTCTGTAAACTCACTTGTTATGAAGAGCTTTCTTGCCATTGGGTAGAGTGACTAGCTCCCATGTACGATTAGACTCAAGAGAGTCCATCTCATCTTCTATGGCTTGCTCCCACTTAACCCGCATATCTGACCGTAACGCCTCTTCAAAACATTCTGGCTTATCATTATCTGTCAGCAGTAGATAATGTAAGGAGGGTGAGTATCGGACCTTGGGTCTCCTCTCCCGAGTAGATCCTCCTCACAACCGGTGTCTGCGGCTCTGCCTGCATCATGCTCCTGTGCATGCTCATCCTGTGGCACTGTAACACCTGTGTTCGGTAACTCTTCCAACTCTATGAATTCCTTCTCATCAGCCTTGTTCTGCTTTTGCTGCACACTGTCTTTATGCATCACTTTTTCATTGAAGACTACATCCTTGCTTCTGATAATTTTTCGGTTCTCTGCATCCCAAAATCGGTAGTAAAAATTATTCTGCCCGTAGCCTATAAACGTGCACCTCCTGGACTTCGCATCCAGCTTGTTTCTGTGCTCTACATCAATGTGAACATAAGAAGTGCAACCAAACACTCTGAGATGTGCAAGGTTCACCTCTTTCCCAGTCCACGTTTCTTCTGGTAGCCCACCATCCAATGGTGCTGAGAGACTTCTATTGATGAGATATACGGTAGTATTCACAGGATCTGCCCAAAAGGTCTTGGGCAACCCTGCATGTAGCCTCATGCTCCTAGCGCGCTCAAGGATGGTCCTGTTAATGTGCTCAGCCACATCGTTCTGCTGCGGTGTACCTGGAATCAGTTTTCTGATGTTTGATTCCATTTGCTGCACAATACTCCTCAAACCTCTTATCACAATATTCTCCCCCATTATCTGATCTGAGACACTTCACAGTTTTACCGGTCTCATTTTCTACCATAACCTTCCACTTCTTAAATACATCGAATACATCTGATTTGTGTTTTAAGAAGTAGACCCACAGTTTTCTACTAGCATCATCAATAAAGGAAACAAAATAACGTGAGCCACCAAGAGATGATACCTGTGCCGGTCCGCACACATCAGTGTATACAAGCTCCAATAGATGCGTCTTTGGAGCGCGTCCTAGTCTTCTTGAAGCTAACTCTCTTCTGCTTGCCATACACGCAATCCTCGCAGAATTCCAGGTCGATTGCCTTCAACCCTGGTAGCTTCCCCTTTGACAATAGCACTTTCATCCCCTTCTCACTCATATGTCCCAACCTCTGATGCCATAACTGCCCGTTCATTCCAGTTGATGCAACGACGAGTGAACTATACGATCCGGAAGTCACATACAAAGTACCTTCCTTCTTGCCTCGAGATATAACGAAGGCACCTTTTGTGACCTTCATGCATCGCTCGTGAATGTCGTCACATATCCGGTATCGGCCAACTACCCTACTGAGATCAGATTCCGTCTCAAACTCGGTACATGTCTGACATCCTTCAGCTTCAAGACCGTTCCGTCTTTCTGACTTAAATGAACGTCTCCTTTGCCAACAATACTGCATGCCTCATCATCACCCAGGTAGACTCTTCCAAAGTTACCTGAGACATAATCACGAAGAACTTCTTTTGATGAAGTGGCATGAAACGAAGCACCCGAGTCTATAACCCAAGACTCATTACGCGCATCAAGAGACAAGATCAACGCCTCTGTGTCACTCTCCTCAGATAGATTCACTGAATCCTTCCCACCTTGAGAGCTTCCTTCTTGTTTCTTAAGCGCTCTGCAATTACGCTTCATGTGCCCCTTCTTCCCGCAATGCTAACACCCGTCCTTGTCTTTCGGTCCCTTGGACTTATTTCTCGACTTAGAACGCCCGTGTTTATTGCCACCTTTGTTTGAAGATCTTCCTCTTCCTTCAACGTTTAGAGCATTTCCTGAATCCCCTGAAGTTCCTGATGCCTTCTTTCTAGATTCTTCGCTTAGAAATAGACCGGCCACATTATCGAATTTCAACTTCGTAGATCCTGAAGAATTGCTCACGGCAATCACCAAACCATCCCAACTGTCTGGCAAACTTGACAAGATCAATAGGGCCTTGACCTCGTCATCAAAAGTGATGCCAACGGATTCCAATTGGCTCGTGACTGTATTGAACTCGTTTAGATGTTCAGCCACGCCCCCACCATCTGGTATCTTCATGTTGAAAAGCCGTTTCATGAGATGAACCTTGTTGGACGCCGAGGGTTTCTCATACATCGTAGCCAAAGCCTGCATCAATTCTTTTGTGGTCTTTACTTTGGATATGTTGAAGGCGACGCTCTTAGACAAAGAGAGTCGGATCATTCCTAAAGCCTTCTGATCCATTAAAGCGCATTCATCATCTGTCATCTTCTCTGGTTTCTTCTCTTTTCCTTCTAGAGGAATGTAGAGGTCCTTCTGATATAGATAATCCTCCATCTGCATCTTCCAGAAGGCAAAGTTTGAACCATCAAACTTCTCAATTCTAGTTTTTCCATCTTTCGCCATCGCTCCTAGTTGAACTAAACCAATAGCTTTGATACCAGTTGTTGCGCAGCACACCAACAACGCCGGTAAACTGAGATCCAATCTCCGGTCTCACCCACAAACGATAAACAGGAAGAAAATAATAACTAGAAAAGAATCACACAAACTAACAATCCACAAGACAGAGATTTACGTGGAAAAACCCCAACAAGGGTAAAAAACCACGGGTGCAAACTTCACTATGAAGAAAAACGAAGTTACAAGCAATACACTTACCTTCTCCTATGCTCTCATGCACAGAGATGGACCCTTTTGCTAATCCTCTCGCCTTTTTCTCACCTTGGACGTATAGAAGCCCTAATCCCCATGTCTAATCCCGGTTTACACCCCTTATATAGTAAACCCCGCAATTAGAACACTAAATAGGAAACCCGCGTCTTAAGCCCACGGCCGGTCGGGCGCCCGGTCACTTTGACCGTCGGGCGCCCGGCCAATGCAAAACTCGTCCAGCGTGAATAAACAAGATACAGATGAATTTCGGGCGCCCGATCACTTTGACCGTCGGGCGCCCGGCTGCTCACAAAACAGTCTAGTGGACTGAACAGCAAATGGCCTGAATTTCGGGCGCCCGGTCCACAGACCGTCCGGGTGCCCGACCTTGTTCAGTGGAGTTTTGTCTCCACACTCAACATCATCTTTTTTGTATGTTGCAAACCGCTTCTTTTGATAAGTTTTAAGATTGAACTTCACACCTAATTTGGCCATCTGGCCATGTGCGCCCTTAAAAGTTTTTGGGAGAGCCCAAAATTCAAGTCGATCCAATCATCAAGTGGGCTACACCATAGAAAACAATAAAAAAAAAACAAAAACATATAAATTTAAGTGATTGGTCCTCCCGTTGGTTAGAAAGACCTGATTTTTTAAGTGTGGCTTTATCATGGTCGGCCACACCTATTTTTGTCATGAAGTTGAAGTGAATCTCCACGAATCAAAGGTGGAATACTCTTTCAATGACTTTTTAAAACGATGACTGCCTTTAATTTTTCTTTCTACTTCACTTTTGTAACTATCAAGAGATGCAGTAGTTAGATAGAGTACACAAAGTTTGTAGGGCCCCACATTATTTGGAAGCTTATTATAACATGGTATCCCCTCCTATCGTTTTCCTATAGTGCTAGGTCACATCATGATTGGATCCCACAAATTTTCAAGCTCAAAGCCAAGCTTAAAGGGATGCGCATAATGGATGAGTTGGATGACATACACACAACAGATGACCCCAGAAAGGACCATTTTTCCATAAACAAAACAGTTACATTGATGTTATAATTGGTTGATTGGTGGGCATCTTATAAAAGTAAATGAAATCAAAATTCAATAAGTAAATGACCACTAACCTTGCACTAGAATCATTAAATCAATGTGCCCAAAGGGATAAAAGAAGCAAGAGTTTAGAGATAGAAATCTAGAGAGGGGAAGACGTGTGCGGGTGGGTAGGTAGGTTACACAGAGGGTGAAGCATGCTCCACTTAGAAAGTGGCAAGGGTAGGTGTGGGCTGTGAAACTTAAACATTACGCGGAATAATCGGATCGTCTATGCATCAACAATGGAGATTCCATACTATAATCTTAAAGCCGTACCTGATTGGGAAGACATTCCCGATGCCGCCGTGTTGACGAGAAGAACTCTTGGTCTTCCGCACCTTACACCTTTAGGAGAACCACTCAATGGGACTAGGGTTTTCTCTTGTGTGTTGGTGAGGGGACCAAGACATATATTTATAGGAAAGAGGGCCAGAGAAGCTTACCCATCACACTTCTCTCCTCTAGGGTCTCCACACCGTAGGTTTCCATATCTGGCTTAATAACCGCGAATAGGGAACACGGTTCAAGCGTCCTGCCCCAAACCTATTTGTAATGATCACAACTATAGTGGGGCCTCAATCTAAACAATCCAACGGTCATGATCTAAACCGATGATCATGTGTGGCCCACCTAATGGAGTCTTACATTCTCCCACTTGGGCTACACTAATATCTGAAAGAAAACAAAACATTTTATTTTATTTTGTGGAAAAATAATTTTATAAAACGCATTTGTTTCAAAAGTTCCTAATGGGCGCCCTACTGATTTTCAAAACAATACCGTTGGATAATTATGAGCAACGCTTATCAGATCCGGTCCATCAAGACCATTGATATTGAATTGTGGTAGTCAACACAACATTTAATATTTTTGAAGTGTGACGAATCACAATCACAGATACCAATAGCCTTAACGACATGGATCAATGATATGGGGTGTGATATGAAGATTACACGTCTTATGTTCTCATACGTGTTTATCTTCAAGTAGTCCTATTGAACGTGTCTCTAAGATACAAACCAAAGTCTTGCTTACTCAAAACTAAATGTGCACACTGAAGGAGAAGCAAGATATAAACTGAAAAACAGAATCATCAATGCATAAAAGACATCTCAAAAAAATGTCTGGACATAATCGGATCATATATGAAAACTCCCACTACTGAAATACATCATTGGGATCAACAACTCCCATAGACGTCACATGCTCCTTAAAGAGCGCGATAGGAAGGTCTTTAGTGAGAGGATCCGCTATCATCTGCCTTGTGTCGATGAGTTCCACAGACACTTGACGATTCTGAACTCTCTCCTTCACAACAAGGTATTTAATGTCAATGTGCTTTGACCTCGATGAATGCTTGTTGTTGTTGGAGAAGTTAACTGCAGTTGAACTATCACAATAGATCTTTAATGGTTTTGGGATCAACTGCATAACCCGTAAACCAGAGAAAAAACTCTGAAGCCAGACCGCCTGATTCGTGGCTTCATGACAAGCTACATACTCTGCTTCCATGGTAGATGATGCCGTAATCGACTGTTTCACGCTCTTCCATGATACGGCTCCATCAACCATCATGAATACATAGCCTGATGTGGACTTCTTGCTGTCAAGACAACCAGAAAAATCTGCATCTGTATATCCTACCAACTCCAAATGGTCGGATCTCCTGTATGTGAGTTCGAAGTCCTTTGTCCTTTGCAGGTAGCGCAACACTTTCTTTACAGCTATCCAATGATTCATTCCTGGATTGCTAAGGTACCTGCCCAACATTCCAACCACAAAAGCAATATCTGGACGCGTACAAACCTGAGCATACATGATGCTCCCTACTGCTGACGCATATGGAATAGCTTTCATCTTGTCCTTTTCTAGGTCATTCTTAAGACACTAAAATTGACAAAACTTGTCACCTTTTACAATAGGTGCTTGGCTTGGAGCACAACCTTGCATGCCAAACCTTTTCAATGAAACCATATGAGGAAACAACTTCATGAAACTTTAGGTACCACTGTCGTGATGCCTATTTCAACCCATAAATGGACTTCTTAAGTTTATAGACCAGATGTTTTGAGCCTTTGGCTTTAAAACCTTTTGGCTGCAACATATATACATTCTCCATTAGATCTCCATTGAGAAACGCAGTTTTCACGTCCATTTGATGTAGCTCCAAATTCATATGAGCCACAAGAGCCATAATGATCCTAAATGAGTCTTTCTTGGATACAGGTGAGAAAGTCTCCTTAAAGTCAATGCCCTCACGCTGAGTGAAACCCTTTGCAACTAGCCTGGCTTTATATCTTTCGATATTGCCCTTAGAGTCCCGTTTGGTTTTAAATACCCATTTGCAACCAATCGGCCTAATCCCCTCAGACAATTCAACAAGGCCCCAAACTTTGTTGTCCTTCATGGATTTCAATTCATCCTTCATGGCATCGAACCAATGAGAAGAATTTGCACTTTGTTCGACCTGTGAAAGGGATACAGGATCCTTTTCAACCCCAATGTCAAACTCATGCTCCTGCAAATAGATGATGTAATCATCTGGTATTGTAGATCTTCTTTTTCTATGAGATCGTCTTAATGGCTCATTATTATGAATTGGGTTTTCCATTTCCTCATCAGTTGGTTGTATTTGAGGTTGTACATGGTCGTCCATAGAGATCTCAAGGTCCACTGCTGGACGGACGACCATGCTATTCTGAATGATTGTGGTGGGAATCACAATCCGCTTTTCCTCAAATACAATATCTCTTAAATCTGTGCTCCCACTATCTTCAGTGTTCTGAATAAACCTAGCATTCTCAATCTCAATGATTCTCATGGAATATGATGGACAATAAAATCTGAATTCTTTTGATCTTTTTGGGTATCCAATAAAGAAGCAACTAACAATTCTAGGGTCAAGTTTTCTTTCATGCGGGTTATATGGTTTGGCTTCTGCAGGACAACCTCATACACGAAAATATCGTAGACTAGGCTTTCGCCCTATCCACAATTCATATGGAGTTTTCATTACAGCCTTACTTGGGACCCTATTAAGGATATGCACAGCCGTTTTCAAATCATCACCCCACAAAGATTCTGACAACGTAGAATTATTAATTATAGATCGCACCATGTCCTTTAGGGTGCGATTACACCTTTTCGCTACACCATTCTGCTCTGGAGTATCAGGCATGGTGTACTGGGCGACGATGCCACAATCTTGTAGGTATCTAGCGAATGGACCTAGATTACGCCCAGATTCGTCATACCTTCCGTAGTACTCATCGCCACGGTCGGATCTAACGACTTTGATCTTCTTGTCGAGTTGATTCTCGACTTCAGCCTTATAGATCTTAAATGTATCCAAGGCGTCTGATTTTTCGTTAATAAGGTATAAGTACCCATAACGAGAGTAATCATCTATAAAAGTGATAAAATACTTCTGCTCATTCCAGGATGCTGTAGGGAACGGTCCGCAGGTGTCTGTATAAATTACTTCTAAGAGTCCTACGCTCCTAGTGGCACCATTTTTCCTTATTCTAGTCTGTTTACCTTTAATGCAATCAATACAAACTCCAAAATCTGAGAAGTCCAGGGAGTGAAGAATTCCTTCATGCACAAGCCCTTCTAATCTCTCATGAGAGATGTGGCCTAATCGCCTGTGTCATAACATGGAGGAATTCTCATAATCTAAACTTCGTTTGACGCCTTTAGTGTTTCCATGTGAGGAGTTAATACTGTATACATGTAAAACATCCAAATCTAATTGATAAAGGTTATTAATTAAAGTATCAGAACCAATAACAACCGAATCATAGCAAATACTTAATTTTTCATTTGCAAATTTAAACTCATAACCAAATTTATCCAAACAAGAAATGGAAACCAAATTGCGTCTTATAGAAGACACACAAACAGTATCTACTAGATCAAGAAAGTGTCTTGACGATAACCTAAGCCTACAGACTCCAATAGCTTCCATGATTACTCTAATGCCGTTCCCCATATAGACTGATCCCTCTGCATTAGTTGGCGTCCAGCTTTGGAGCATATCCTGCATGGAATTACAAATGTGAATAGTTGCACCAGAATCTATCCACCAAGAGTCTGTGGACATATCAGCTAAATTTGACTCAAAATAGACTAAAATATGGTCTTTACCCTTAGAAACGAGCCATGCTTTAAATCCTTCACAATCCTTCTTCTGATGACCAGGCTTATTGCAGAAGAAGTAGCCATTATTAGGACCCTTCCTTTTCTTCTTAAATATTTTTCTAGACTTAGGCTGATTGCCACTCACAAGACCCGTAGAACTTTTACCTGAAGTGTGCTTTCTTTTCTTATTTCCTTTTCGTCCTTGACTAAATGTCACTAGGTGCGCACTTTGTGTCTTGCTCGACCTTCTGAGTCTCTCTTCCTTCTAAACACACTGAGATATCAGTTCGTTCAATGTCCACTTTTCCTTTTGAGTATTATAGTTGATTTGGAATTGATTGAACTGTGGAGGGAGGGAGTTCAGAACCAAGAAAATCAGGAGTTCATCCTCAATCTTAAGGTCTAATGTGTGGATTTTAGCCACCACATCAGATAATCCACCAATGTACTCCCTGATATTTCCTTGACCGTTATAGGCGGCTTAAGTCAATTTATGTAAAGTGAACTCAGCTCAGCTTTATCTGATTTCTGAAATCGTTTTCCTATTTCAGTTAAGAAATCTTTAGCTTTCTCAGTGTCGGGCATGACACCCTGCATGGTATCAGAAATCGAGTTATTTATGATCTTGAGACACATCTTATTTGACTTAGTCCAGGCCTTGAAGTGAGCCTTTGCTGATTCCGTACTAGAGTAAGTTAGAATGGGAGGCTCTACTTCCTCCAGGGCCAGGTCCAAGTCCATGCAACCTAGGCCTATTTCAACGGACGACTTCCATTTGGAATAGTTGGACCCAGTAAGCAAAGGTATGGAATTGAATTAGGTTGGAATATTGGAAACAGTCATAGCTGGACATTCAAAGCATAAAACTCACATAATAAACAAGTCCCATATAACAATGCATAAACATAAACCACAAATATCATGCATGTATGTTCATTCGATTGATTTGAGCCTTCAATCAAATGACCCAGAATGATGATGGGCCATAATCATCAAAATCTGGCAAAAGCCCAGCGTATCATCACGATTCCTCCTTTGGGCAAAATTGTAACATACAGGAGGCTCTACTGAACATGAAGCTGACCAATGTTGGTGAAATAGTTCTAAGACGCCCATCACCTTTGGGTGAAATGAATCTCTCAGACCTATATCACTATCACCAATCACTTCATCCCGCTCACATCCAGCTAAATGATGATACTTCTTTGTTCTGACCACCGTTCGCCTGGGTATGAACGCAACTGAATGCAATCCTATAATGGAGGGTTACTGAATTCCAAGCATAGAAGTTTAGAAGTAGAAATCATTGCCAATTGAGGTCACTTTGGTGGCTAACACAATAAGCTTCAATCCCACTTCGAGACCCAAGGACTGCTACATGGTTCTGCCCATAACAAACCACACTACAAAAGTTCTGATTTGGCCAAAATATGATTGATGTTGATTGCCCAAAATGTCAAATATTTACTACAGTGATGGTTGGATTAAATTCTTTAATGGTAAACTCTGAATATCAATCAAAGATATGGGTAATGGCCTTATATTTTGGGCCAGATCTGAACTTAATAATATATAACCATATTTATTGAATTAATAGGGCTATATATCAAGTGTAACCTACCAACCATCAATTAATTTATTTAGGTTTTACTTAAATTGATGGCCCAAGTAATATTAAAGTGGGCCACACAAGGTCCAAAGAATGAATGGACAATATGCCTAGAGATTTGACTCATAAAATCATTTAATGGGCCCTAAACTGGGCTGGATTCAGCAGGGCATGGGCTTAAGATAAGGCTCAAAACCATTCAACAAGTGGGCCCCAAAATTATCATCAAAAGGGCACCGGCCTAAGGTCTGCCTAAATGAGCCCAGAACTAAGCCCATGGCTGGACATAATGATAGGCCCAACAGCCCAAAATAAGCTCGTCAGCCCAAAAACCATCATAGTAATTCCCAATTTCAGATTATCTCTCCCTGATTTCCATTCTCTCTCTCCAAAACCCTAGCCGCCGCAAGCCCCGATGACATCCTTGCGTCGCTGCCCTCGCCGTTAGCCACTATCGGCCGTGACTGCTGCCAAATCCGGCTGCAGCTGAAGAAGAAGATGAGAAGGGGCGGTTGGTTTTCATGGCTGCAGCGGCTCTAAATGGAGATGGCCGCCGTAGATTTCCTACAGGCCGACTATGCCCATCTGCCCTTCATCATCTCCATGTGCCAGCAACCGATTGCTATCGGAGTCGCACCACTGTTCGCAGCCATTAAAGACTTCCGCCGATCATGGCGCTATAAGACAGCGGCCTTTGCCGCCAATGCAGAGTCGATGGAGGAAGAAGATTCAACAATGGTGCGACTGTCAATGGGGCTGCGATCACAGCCCCTGCTCCATCTGACAGGTAAACTTACATCTGACAGCCAGCGGCCATGATCGGTGATCATGCTATTGATCTCCATGGCCCGTCAGATCCTCATCGTTGATGTGTTGGCCATACACCCAATCGATGATGGTTGCCTCAACCCAAAACAGGGCAGCGACCCTGATGATCTGCTCCCCCGTTTTAAATTCTATATGTTTCAAGGCAGCGATTTTGGCGTCCGGCTCTACTGGATACAACAACTAGCAACGCCAGGAAATCAGTGGTGCCGAGGTTTAGGGATCTAATGCGGATAAAGTTTTGAGATTGTCGGGCCATACATGCAGGTAATCATGGTTCTTGCTGGATTTGGGCGGTCTAAGTTTTCAATCTGATTTCCAGACTATCATTCATCACCTGGGCTCACAAGGAGACCAGCAATCCAGACCGCATAACTACCATATATCCAATCTGCGACTACGAATCCCATGCTCTACTGATAGAGAAAATCTCAAAGATCCGAAATCTACCATGTTCATGCATAGGAGGCTCTGATACCAACTGTGAAACTTAAACATTATGCGGAATAATCGGATCGTCTATGCATCAACAATGGAGATTCCATACTATAATCTTAAAGCCATACCTGATTGGGAAGACATTCCGTTGCCGCCGTGTTGCTGAGAAGAACTCTTGGTCTTCCGCACCTTACACCTTTAGGAGAACCACTTGATGGGACTAGGGTTTTCTCTTGTGTGTTGGTGAGGGGACCAAGACATATATTTATAGGAAAGAGGGCCAGAGAAGCTTACCCATCACACTTCTCTCTTCTAGGGTCTCCACACCGTAGGTTTCCATATCTGGCCCTAATAACCGCGAATAGGGAACACGGTTCAAGCGTCCCGCCCAAAACCTATTTGCAATGATCACAACTATAGTGGGGCCCACTGAATCGCTCAATCTAAACAATCCAACGATCATGATCTAAACCAATGATCATGTGTGGCCCACCTAATGGAGTCTTACGTGGGCTACATGAAAAGAGGGGATAAGGTTGTATGCTACTAACATGATAAATTGAAAAAAAAGGTCTTTTTATCAATCACTAAAATTTTTCATTCTAGAAATTTTTTTAAATATCCTCCAAACATGTTGGGAGTTAATGGCCAACAATCTAGATTACCAAATTATTGGTCCCTCTTGTTAGAACTAAAAACACATGTATGATGTGCAAAGTGGTAGGCAGTGTATTATATAATTCCTCTTAAAGAAAAGTTGTGATTGAAAAATAGACCTGTCCAAGCCAATGGTAGGCGGTGTATTAGTAGGATCCCTACTTGTGTACATTATTAGTTTGTGGGGTCCACATCCATTGATACTTACCATTGGCCTGTTAGGGCCACTATGCCAGGAAATCTCCCTAACCTTTGGCCTTAGCCTTAAAATACACTGATCAAGAAGACAAATACAAAAAAAAGTGCACATTCAAATGGAAAAAAAAGCCTAAGATTGATGGCAAGGATTTTCTATTTTGGAATACTTTTGGGTTATGATCCTCCATGTTGGGAGCCAAAGAGATCAATGGCCTAAATCGCTAATTCATGGGGCTCCATTAGCATAAGGGTTTCTATTATAGTTATGAAAAACACCCATATACAATTGAAAATGCCATTAAGTTAAGACATGTTTTTTAAGTATGCTGGTTTATCATGGTTAGTTTGTCGCAAAACTTTAAATATAACCTATTAGACACATTTTAACCGTAGACGTCTAATTTCAACTCTCCAATCATGGTGAAAGTGACTCAATCGGAAATCGGCCTGTGGACGGCCCATTGGGACTTGAATCTGTCCCATTTTTAGAGGGGTACCCTAAAATTTCACTGCCATCATGATGGATGGAGCAACTTTCGTGGGATTATCATCATGGGACCCATGTGCAAAATCGTCCACATTGAGTGCACGGTCTTTCACTAGACCAGAGAGGAAAAAAATGAAAATTCCATTTTCTCTAAGCTGGTCCGGCTGCCACCTCTGGTGCACCCCATGTGGGCCCCATATTGGTGATCTGAATCATCCATTCTCTTTGTGGCCCTCTTAAACCCATGCCTGTGTGATCTTGTGTCCGTCCATCAGCTGTACACTCTGATCCAAACTGTTGATTTAAGCCATAACACTCTTGATCACTCCATCTAGGCTGCTTGCTTCGCATGGTGGGATTCCATCTACAAGGCTTAGTGGACCCCATCTAGCTAGCCAACGCTCCATTTCTCATTAAAAATGGAAATTTCTATCTTTCACACCACCAAGAGCCTTGAATTCCTTCTACCGTATAAACCACCTGCCAAAATCGTGTGAGCTTTGGATTTCTGACCTCCACAAGCTTCATTGGACTTATTTGGACCGTCTAGTGGGGTCCGATCGCCCGATAAACCCCATGTACGAGAGACCATTCTCACCTCCCTTTCTTTCGCATTTTGCACCAAAATCGTTCATTCGCTGGTGGACCCCATTCCAAGATCTATCAAGACTATTTTGTGGCCTATCCTCAAGTACATAACTAACCCCCAAAACATCTCATCCATCCTTCGTGTGTACACTTTCCAAACTTGGCTCGAAACCTCCTTTATGAGAGGAGAGAGAGAGAGAGAGAGAGAGAGAGTCCACCTCTCATTCATTAATCTTTTTTCATCTCCCTCCATTGTCTTCCATTCCAAACTTCTGTGGATTCATCTTCCTTCTTTAAGTCGAGATCTTCGTCTAAAACTAAGGTGAGAATTCTTTTAAGTATAGTAGAATTTTTACATGCTTTTGATAGTGATCGTTATGCCTTACATATTATTATCTTATTGGTTTTGAAAGTTTATGTTGATATAGTTATGATGTACATGTTAATAAACACAAATTACTAGAAGATAAGTTGGATATTAGACATAGATACTCTAGGACGCCTTATTCCCATCACTTGGTGATGTGGACGTATATTGGATAGAAAAGACAGATGTGATGATGCGGTGGTTTTAGACATGAAGAAGAGCAATCGCCTTTGTAGGGACCACCATTCCTACCATATTGAAAATAAAGTTATCTGTGTAAGGCCTAATGAAGAATTTATGGTATTGAATATGATGTGGATGAATCCTGATATGTGGTGGTGTATATTATGACTGCCCTGGTTAAGAGGTTATCCTTAACTTGAAATGGTGCTATTAGAGTTTCCGGTTAAATAGTCACCCTAACCTGTGGTGGTAATATCAGATTACCCGATTAAGTGGTTGGTAAATCATTTTCTTTCTGTTCTTTAATTTTATTTATGGATCTTCATAAGGCCATGTGTTAACATGTATTGTCATGGATCTTAAAAGTGCGGCTCGCCATCCTTAGTGGAGATGCGTTGGGTTCGACTACTTTGGTGGATGATGAATCATGTGGATGGTTATGGTGGAGTCTAAGGTTGGTTGTACATTAATTGGCTATATGTAAACTGGAATTAATAAAGGGATGACCAATTCCATGTATACACTTGGCTCCATGTGGGTGTATAGAATTGAGAATAGGGTAGAGCGACCTACTTCTCTCGTACGGTGTCTCGTGAGGTTTGGACTATAAGCGTCCCACTTCTCACTTGGTCGGGCAAACTTTATAGGCTTGTGCTTTTCAGAAACCCCAGGTGGCATGTAGCTAGAAATGACTAGTTAAGGAATCCTACGTCGGGGCATGCATAACATGCATTGTATTAATTAAGACTATGAATTGTTTTGACATGTTTACATGTAAATATTTTGTTATTCTTAAAGGAGTTCTTCATTATATCGCTTTTGACGATTTTTGTTGAAATACAAATTAGAACATGTAGGTGACGATACACAAGAACCCGAGCCTCAAAGAGATGACTACAAGGGCTTGTGAGAGTAGATGGTGGAAGACGAGGCCGATGTGGCTTGATATTGATTTAAAATTTCATTAGTTAGAATATATGAATTTGTAATAAGTCCTAGTAGGTGGACATGGTTGAGAACCATATGATATTTGATTTATTTGAATATAGTGATATTATTTGATAACTTAGTTTAGATATAACGAAATAATGTGTATGTTCCGCCATTCTGCTCATGATTGCCAAATATGGTGTATTGTGTGGGATTGTTAGTAAATATGTAGGGGGTATATCCTCACACGTCCTAAGAAACTCTAGAAAATTCGGTCGTCGTGTTGTATACGAGAGTCGAAATTTCGGGGCATTACAGATATGCCAATGAAATCTATTGCAAGGGAGAAGTTTATTTAATGCAAGATTTCTCTTGAGCTAGTTGTTATCTAGCAATTGGTGACGCTTGGGTAGCTATTATTTTGAGTATTTTTCGTACTATTAAAAAAACTAGTCTTCAAGTGGGAGCATATTAAGGTGGCAGAGACTTCCATACGCCTCCTTTTAAGAGACGATCTTTCTCGCTCTGTCTCATTCTCTCTCTATACCTCTTGTTCGTACGTACAAACGTACGTTGTTATGAATGCCTAGTTCCTCTAGTTTTTGCCACTGACTCTATCGTGTGGGTGTGGTATAGGGCTCTCAATAGAGCGGGTTATATCCGAGATCCGATTCTTTCCGAATCCATATAATGCGGGTTTGGATCTTAAAATAGGTCCGATTAGTTAAATGGACCGGATTTGGATCTTAAAATAAGTCCGATTACTTAAATGGATCGGATTTGGATTCACAGGAATATAACCGAGTTCAATCCGAATCCGATTAAGATCCGACTCATTGTCACCTTATTGTATATGTTATATTCATGCTGGCCATCCGTTTTCCATATTATTTTAGGCCATGTTTCAAAATTGAGACATGCCACTCTTAGGTGGACCATACCACAGTAAATAGTGGGATTTGCATCATTTTTCTACTAAATTAAATATATTATATTATATATTATTTTAGATTTGTAATGGGGTGTATTCGGACCTAGATCCGACCCGAATCCAATGGTTATATGGATTTTGGATCGGAAATGGATCTAACAATTTATAAATGGATCGAATATGGATATCACCTTTTGGATCCGAGTTAGATCCGAATCTGATCTGAATCCGTCTACAGATAAACGGACTTGGAGCCGGATCTAAATGGATCCAATCCAAATCCAACCCATTGAGAGCCCTAGTGTGGTATATATATGGAGAACACTTTGTAGAGAGATGCATTCCATTATTTAATCTTCTGGAGTATTCATTGGTGTAGGATTCCTTGTATGGGTGGGAGAGAGATAAGCCTTGTATTTCTGTTTCTCTTATTTCTAGTGATCAAGAAGAATGTTGTGTTGTTACCTCATGAAGTAAGCATATTGCCGAACCACGTCAATCCTTATGCCCCTTATCTCTTGTTTCGATTTGGCCATTTTGGCTTTTTGTTTGACCTATTTCTTTTGTGTTTTCGCATTGCTTACATTGATGACGTGCGGGCGTTTTTTCACAACAAATTGATGAAGAAAAGCACCTACACAACAATCGACTATAAAAGAAAATAAGTGAAACTAAAAGTCTTAAAATCAAAGGAAAAAAACAAAAAAAACGAGTCTTAGAGATTTACATAGTTTAGCAATATACATAAGCTTTTTTCTTCACTAAAATAAGAGAACAAAATTATAATGCTTAGCCCCCCCCCTCCCCCGGTCTAGAATAATAGACTTCTCTCCACATGTATTCCTTATATAGACCACAATAAAAAAAAAGAAGAAACAGAAGAAAAAAAAAAAAATACCCTGAAATCCAATAAAACTGGCTTCACATACATGGAGAAGAAGTCTCTCAGACACATCTTTGTTGGAGGAGGCTGAGAGAGAGACATCTTTACTGGAGACGCATGACAGGGTGAGAGAGACATCTCGCGTCTCCTACCGCTCAACAAAATCATCCAGAAGGATTTTTCTTTAGATTTCTCCACAACCCTTGACTGTGAATTGAATTGCAAAAAGACATGCCATCTAGAAGGGATTTTTTTTTTTTATATTTTTTTTTATAAGAAATGTTCAAGTACTGATATACAAGGCTGTACCTGAACTTTCAGGTACAACGCTTTCTTTCCCACCAACGGGTCACTTGTGCATAACACCCAAGCCATGCAAAGGTGGGTCCCATCATAAAGATCACCTGGGGCTAATACCATGATGTTCCATTCATTAGGTGAGCTAAACCATCGAAATCAATGGATAGATGTTGCTTTTGAAACAATATATGTGTTTGGCCAACCGAATGGGTCGACCAGTCCGGATTTTCACCCTTGGTGATCTTTATGGTGTGTCCCACCATTTCTATGGTCTGGATGTTCTAAAGAAAGATGACACAGTAGCAGGAGAGAGGAGGTAAAAGTTTGCACGCAATGTTGTATGACATACCTAGATATGATCCTTAGCCTCAGGACAGTTTGGGTCCTTGGATCTTCATAGGCTATACAAGTGGGGAGCCATTATCTGATTGGTCACGCCCCATCATAGATTGAGTGATGGACCATTTCAAAAAATCTCCCATAATGAAAGATGTTAGCCATCCATCCAACTTTTGGCTTCTCCCTGTTTAAAATGTGGAATGTTTGTTTTTTCTCAGCTGTCTACTCGCAGGCCAATGATCAAAGGATTAGTTGACCAAGGTTCATTTGTAGTGGGGCACACCATATCAATGGTTTAAATCCTTAGCACAGAACATAGAATTTCCCATCATCTCACAAAAGGGTAAAGGATATAATGGGTGGTAAAGGGTTGGCCGTAGGGCTGTAAATGAGTCAGCGGATCTGATGCGGTGCTTAGACCCAATTCATTTAGACTCGGCCCAGACTGACCCATTTGTTAAATGGCACGGGTCTAGGTCCACTGGTTTACTTTATATTAGGCCCGACTTGACCTGACTCGTGTCCGTTTAGTAATTGGGCAGGTTTGGTTTATGTTCCAAGGGACCCATTCAGGCCCAAACCATCAAGACTTGGTTTTAAATCTAGTAAAAATACTTTGTTACTGGATCCAGACCCACACTCATTAGACCCGACCCATTTATAAATGGGTTTGGGTGGATCTTGAGACCCAAACCCACTCAGACCCAATCTAAACCTGCCCATTTAATAAAAGGGTTGGGTCAAAAATTTAGACCCAGACCTATTTAGTAAATGAGCAGGTCTAATTTTGGCTAAACCCGACCATTTACAGCCCTAGGTTGGGTTGGCCCTCAGGTGAACTTGTTAGGTCAACTTTTGGCTTGGGCTAGACATGTGGCCTATTTAACCATACGGATCAGCTTGTGTCAAGCCCTACCAGATGCCATCCAAATATGTTATCAACAAGCTTGATTGTTGGCAAATGCATTTGATAAAATATTCAAAAAAGAGCTTCATTAAGGGTGGTCCATCATGCAGGGGCACACTTTTAATATGGCTCGTTTGTCAAGCAGTGTGTCATGAATGTGGGTCATTCATGGTTAAGATCGACCTTTAATGTGGACCATCCATTATGTGAAGCCCACCTTGATATGGGTCATCCATCATGTAGGGTTCACCTTGGATGTGGATCTCCTATCACATTGGACATTGTACATGGATCATCCATCATGCACGGCCCACCTTTAATGTGCCATACATCATGTGGGCCCAACTTTAAAGTGGGCCACTCAACATTTGTGGCCCGCCTTGGATGTGGGACATTTATTGTTAGGGGCCGACCTTTAATGTGGACCGTCCGTTGTGGGGCCCACCTTGATGTGGGTCATCCATCATGTGTAGCCCACTGTCAATATTAATTGTCCACATGTGTGGTCCACCTTCAATGTCCATCGCCCATCATGTAGAGCTCACCTTCGATGTGGATTGTCCATTGTGTGGGTGCCATCTTTGATGTGGTCCATCTATCATGTGGGACCTCGTAAACGTTAAACTAGACCATTACCAAACAATCCAAACGTCAATAAAAAGACTTGATTTTTTAGAAAATAAATAAATAAGATTTTATTTGTAGAGATGCCAAACTAGCTTGTACCAATCACTGTGACTCAGCTGAGTTACAATTCAACTCGAGACCAGATGAGTTGGACCAGTTGGTCCAAGTTCCCCAGTCTTAAATCCATCGACCCGCTAAATTCAAAACAAAAATAATAGAAGATGACCATAGGTATGTTGGGCTGGGTTTAGCATGTAGCCTCATGTTTCATTTAAATGGGTTGGGTCAAGTCAGGCATGGGCTCAATGGATTCTCCATCAAGTGGATCTGGTTCCGCTCAGAATTATTGACCTATGAACAAGATTGGGGTTGGGATGATCCCAAACCACTCCAAAAACTAGGGCTGTAAATGGTCAGATTTGAGGCGGGTTAAGCCAAAACCACACCCACCCATTTACTAAATGGGCGGGTCTGGGTCCAAATTTTAGTCCTAGACCCTTTTACTAAATGGGCGGGTCTAGGTCTGGGTCTAGGTCGGGTCCAAGTCACCCATCAAACCCATTTATAAATGGGTCTGGTCTGGTAGAGGGGGATCCACCCATTTATAAATGTGTCGGGTCTAATGGGTCTGGATCTAGTATGCAAGCATTTTTATAAGGCTTAAAACTGGGTCTAGACGGGTCTAGGCTGGATGGGTCCCTTGAAACATAGACCAAACCCGCCCACTTACTAAATGGGTTCGGGCCGGCTCCGGTCAGGTCAGGCCTAATATAAAGGAAACCAGACCTAGACCCGTTTAGCAACTCGGTCTGCTCTTGGACCTAGACCCGTACCATTTAACAAATTGGTCGGGTCTAAATGGGTTGGGTTTGGGTATCCGATTAGGTCCCCAACTCATTTACAGCCCTACGAAAAACTCAACCCATTCCCACCATGGCCGGCGGCTTGACTGATTTATTCAGTCTCAAGTCCCGTCACACTCGGCCCAGTGAGGATAACTAAGACAATTGAACTGAATCGGGTTCGAGTTGGTGGACTGGTTCGACCCTTAAAACCATGATTTTCATCCTAAAGTTAGGGCTGTCAAAGGTCTAGGTCTGTCCAAACCTAGCCCGCAAGTAAACCCAGGCCTGAACCCACCCCAGGCCCATTACGACCTACACAAACAGGACCAAGCCCAGCCTTTGATGAGCCCGAGTCCGACCCGGCTTGAGCCCAGCCACTCAATCTTGTAAAACATCTAGTCTGTTCATTAAGTGTGCCCCATCGTTCATGATATACGACAAAATGCCCAGAAAATCCTAATGGGCTGGGCCGAACTGATGCTGATAAGGTCTAACACCTAACCCACAAATGAAGTGGGCCAGACCCAAACTACTGTGGCCATCTGGCAAACAGCTTATTTTCATCATAAGTTTTAAGATTGAACTTCACACCTAATTTGGCCATCTGGCAATGTGCGCCCTAATTTAAAAGTTGTTGGGACAGCCCAAAATTCAAATCCGTCCAATCATCAAGTGGGCTACATCATAGAAAACAATAAAAACAACAAAAATTATAAATTTAAGTGATTGGTACTCCTGATGGTTTAAAAGACCTGATTTTTTAAGCTTAGCATTATCATGGTTGGCCACACCTATCTTTGTCATGAAGTTGAAGTGAATCTCCACGAATCAAAGGTGGAATATTCTTTCTGGGGGTGTTTGGTGCATGGATTTTAAATGGGAATAGGTGGGAAGGAATTGTAAGGAAGGTAATAATAATGAGTGTCAGGGGATTGCGGTGGAATTGAGATTTAGAGGGCAAATCTCATTCACGGTTAGGAATGTAAATTTTTCATAAGGCAGCTGGGACAAACCCCATATGATGTTTGGTCATGCACGGTAGCAGAGTGACGACTACATCAACAGATTCCTATTGAAGTGATGTCACTAGGTTCTATGGGCCCCACTATGATTATGTGTCGTGTCTCCATTGTCCATCCATTTGGATCTCAAATAAACATCATGGTAGGCCCTAGAAAGGTTTCAACAGTGAGTGTTACTGTCCCCACTATTTTCTGTGGTAGTGTCCACTTGAGCTTTGGATTTGCCTTGATCTTTGTCTCATTACATAAAATGATCTGTCCAAATGGATGGACGAAGTGGATATAACACATACATCATGGTGGGGTCCACAGAACTTGGTGATGCACTTCTATATGAGATTCTAATGTTTTGAGTGCTATTCAAATGCTGTGAGGGGTAGACCAAATCCCATCTCCAACCTACACAATACTGACACAATTTCCAATGCTTGCTCCCTTGGTTGAGGAATGCCCTCCCAAACGCTCATTTCAGTTTCCAATGTTGGATTCCAAGTTCCATCCTACCTATTTCCATTTAAGTCCATGCATCAAACAGCCCCTCAATGACTTCTTAAAAAGCTGACTACCTTTAATTTTTCTTTCTACTTCACTTTTGTAACTATCAAGAGATGCAGGAGTTAGAGTACACAAAGTTTGTGGGGTCCCACATTATTTGGAAGCTTATGATAGCATGGTATCCCCTCGTATTGTTTTCCTATAGTGCTAGGTCACGTCATGATTGGATCCCACAAATTTTCAAGCTCAAAGCCAAGCATAAATGGGTGAGCATGATGGGCGAGTTGGATGACATACAGACAACAGATGACCCCAAAAAGGATCAGTTTCCCATGAACAAAACAGTTACATTCATGTTATAATTGGATCACTGAATCATGGACCCCACTGAACAGAACTGCACAAACCCAGGGCTGACCATTGTATCATGCTTCCAAAGGGACCGAGAAAATAAAAATAAAAAAGTCGTTTCCTCCTGTTCATGTAGGCATTGCTGCATTACTTGAGTTGGTGGACTCTACTTTGGATGGCCACGGTGTTGCTGCACTATCAGATGATCCTAATAATTTCCCCCGTGGGCTGGGAAGCAAAAATAATTTTAATATATAATTTTAAGGCTTAAAGCCCAAAAATAAGCATATCCAAAGCTCAAGTGTACCACACCACACCAACAGTGTGAATTGAACATCTACCATTGAAAAATTCGTGAAGGCCATGGAAATTTTGGATCAAGCTGATATTTATTTTTCTGTTCATTCGTGTCTTTATGATGTTACGAAAGCTGCGTAGGACAAATAAGCATCAATGCAGGCCCTAAGAAGGTTTTATAGGTGAAAGTCATTATTCCCATTGTTTTCTATGATATAGTCCAATTGAGCTTTGGATGTGCTTCAATTTTGCACTCCATCCTTAAAATGAGCTGGAAAATGGATGAACGGTGTGGATAAACCACAAACCTTTATAGTGGCCCAACTGAGTTTACGCAGTATGGTAAGAGCCTACCAATATTCGGACGGGATTTTTGGCTGAAGCCTTTTGGCAAGAAGTTTATGCTCATGCAACTTAAGGTGGCAACATCATTGTGGACCCGGGATGCTTCAACTATTGTAATTTCCCTACCCACCTTTGCCTCTAGTGCGGCTCACTTGAGATTTGAATCCATATCTTTATTTATTTATTTATTATTATTCTTTTTTACCTCGTGTCCTAAAATGAGCTCACAAAGGATGTACGGAGTGGATTTCTCACAAACATCACAGTGGCCCACCTAAGTTACCAATAACAGTGCAAGAACTTCCTGCGAAAGGGCGCGACTAGGCTGTTACCTGAGTAAGAGGTTAGTGGGTGTTACCCTACCGCGGGCCCACCTTGATGATTTATTGTATACCCACTCCATCCGTTTCTAAAGATCATTTTAAGATGGAGTCCTAAAAATTAAGCAGATCCAAATCTTAGGTGGACCATAACACAGTACACAAGGGTGATTGAGTGCTCACCATTAAAAAGTACAAAGAGCCTGTAATAACGTTTTCTTAATGTTTATTGTCAGTACAAACAGTTGATAATGTCAAAAAGATCTGGATGAGGGGAAAATACAAATATCAGATCCATCCAAAACTTTTGTGGCCCATAAAATGTTTTTAATCCTCATTTATCACTATTTCTAATGGTACGGTTCACCTGAGATTTGGATCTTTTTGAGGTTTGGAACCGTCAACTAAAATGGTACAGGAAAACAGATGGACGACGTAGATATACAAAAGATACATCAAGCTGGGCTCCACACGGTTAGGGAAACACCCACTGGTAGCAGTTAATTCACTCTCCCGCCAAAAGGCTTCCGCGAAAAATCCGCGTCCCTTTGCCTGCCGGAGAGATTCTCGAAAGAAAGAGAAAAGAGGAAAGTCGCTCCTCTCGCAGGATTAAAATCCCCGTCTCACCCACTGGATATACGCGTAGCGTACGCGAGCCGTATAGCAATCTCTTTCCTTCACTAGTTGAGAGAGTTTTTTTTGGAGGTGGGGAAAATGGAGGATTCTAGTTCGTCAGAGACCGTCCACGAGTTTCTTAAAGTCAATCTATCTACCATAGAAAAGGCAGCAAGGGTGAATGAAGAACTCAAGGAGCTGTTAACAGAACTCCTAGATAGTGGAATTAAAATTCCACAGTACAATCCGTCAGCCATCCTGAACTTAAAAGAGTTGGAAGAGCTCCGGATGTTTGTGGCAGCAATTGGAGAAGTAAAAGTTCCCAAAAATTTATGCTGTCCACTTTCAACCAAGATCATGAAAGATCCGGTTCGATTAGCCAATGGAGTGGTTAGTTTGTCTCCTTTTCTTTTTCTCTTTTGGTTTTTCAGAGATTATTGGTTATAATTTATTCTTCCTTTTACTTTTCTTTTCTTTTTTGTTTTCTTTTTATTTTATTCTTTAGTTACGAAAGGCCCTGTCATCTTTTTTTTTTTCAATTTCTTTTTGTATTTTTTCAATTAGGTGCGTTTGGTGGCACCAAATTTTATGATATTCTGCACTAGATACCATGATATTTGATGCAACCAAAAACACTATGTTTAGGGTTTGGGTTTGGGGTTTGGGGTTTGGGATTTTGGGTCTGGGTTTAAGGTTTAGGGCTTTATGGTTTAGATTTTAGGGGTTTGGGGTTTGGGGTTTGAGATTTGGGGTTTAGGTTTAGGGTTTAGGTTATGTTTTGGTTTCTTTCACATAAGCTTTGATTCAATACTTTCGTAATTGCAATTATGTTTATTTTTTTCATGTGATTAACATGCAAATAGATTTTGATTTGTTAAGAATCTTTTGATTTGTAAAGCTTGACAATTGCATTTTTAATGGAACTTTTGTTTTCTTTTTCCTTAATAATTGGTTTCAATTGGAATTGTAGCTTTGATTTTGCTTTCCTTTTGAAGGAAAGATTACTGTTTGGACACCTGCAGATTCACAGATTAGGCTATTCCTGAATCATGTCTTTCATGAACTGAGGTGTTGTGGTAGGTTTTTTCAATGACAAATTTGAGATTTCAAATGTTTTCATTTCCATTGGCCAATCAGGTGGTAAATAATTGGGGAATTGGGGCACTTACCAATTATGCTGGGTTTAACATGAGCTTAGGCTGTGTTTGGGTGCCTGTATAATTCGGTGCTATTAGGGCCTGTTTCGGTAGCCGTATTTCATGGGATGGAATAGTATTAGATGGGATAGACATCATTTATTGCACATTAATTACATGTCTGGTAATACCATGGTATTAGATGGGACTAACATCATATTTGCCATATTTGGGATCAGGTCTTTTCTCGGGCAAATACAATGTATTATGTGAATTCTACGTTTGGTGGACCATGGAATTGTAATCAATGGACCACGTTTCACAACTGATTTTGGTCACTTGTGCACATATGCAATTTGATTGTCACGTGTAAAAGGCACGTATGACTAAATGGTGTTGACAAAACACACACGTCAATGTGGCGCCCACAACTATAGTGGATTTTGAAATCCACTAGAAATCTAGCGGATTCCACCATTGGCATTGAGATACGTGATACTAGGATTAATTCAAATCTTCTTGTTATTATCTAACACTGGATGGATATGACACAGGGCCCCATGCAATTCCATATGACCTAAATCCATCTAATAAAGTTACCCAAACAGGTCCTTAGTGTTTAGATAACATCGAACCTATTAATCCAGAGCAACATCCCGCCCTTCCAATAAGTTGGCCCCACAATAAAGATCATTTATTAAAAAATCTGCCCCATTTAATTGTTTAGTGGGCCAGATCATAGAAAATTATTTTTACCATAGATAAGTTGCAAAATACAAGTGAGGTCCAATAAATGAGTAGATGTGACTGATTTTTGCATTAACCTATTGAACGAGTTGGATGTTGCAAGCATATGAATGTTAGAAGGTATCTTTTTGATGGACCGTTATTTCTTGTTGAATTGATTGGACGCGAGACCTTTCCTTTTTAAAATATATCGGCTGAAATTTAGGAGCTATTGAGAGATGGGCACCTGCCATTGATTTTTTAAGGGGCCCACCATAATGTAAGTGTGAAATCTACTTTGACCATTCAGTGGTGTGTAATCCCACATTAGGTCTAGGATATTAAACAAAAAAAGGCTGACCTGTGATTTCAGGTGGGCCACACCAAAGGAAATGGATTGAATAGAGACATCCACCCTTGATTTTTACAGCCCCCACAGTGATAATTATATAAAAATCACTACAACCATTAGATTCCAAAACAAAATTTAGGCTTGGGCCCCAAAAATCAAACCTATCCATGATTCAGGTGGCCACACAGAAACATTTTGTAGGGTGATTGTTGTCATGTACAATGTTTCCAATCATATGGTCCACCTAAATCACGGATGGGGCTGATATTTGGGCCTTGGGCTAACATGGGGTGACACACCTTGTAGTTAGAGTGGATTTCACATAAACATCATGATGGGCCCACCCGAGCCCCCACCCCTTGCTTGCATGGCCAACCCCAACTTCCATTACGAAATCTACGGGTAGGTAAACCAATGATTGAAAACCCTTTTGAAAAAGGTATGGATGTAAATATTGAAGTAGTGAGGGAGTAATTTGTGAAATTCCCTTTTCTGGAATTTCTTTGTTGAAAGTTTCTGAACTAGATTCCGATATTAGTCCTGCACAATTTTAGAAATGCTGGTAACTCTAGAGCAATCCAAATTGTGTAGATGAATCAACCGTGGATAGAGCATGATCCTAAATTTGCAATGAGAAGATAATATTTACCATCTGATTTTGACCTCCATATCTGGTCCACTCTACTATGTCACTCTTAACCATTCATTTGATAGCCATTAATTAAATGGTTAGGATTGCTTTAACTGTGTGATTTTAAAGATTCCTTACATACACAAGGGAACAAATGATTTGAAGGGATAATCTGACCGTTATTTGTTAAATGGTGCAAAACTTACACAAGAGTGAGTCTATTCCAAATTTTCCCAACTGAGCTTGTTATCTGACTTTTGAATCTAATCGGGAAACTTCCATCAAAGTAGCTTCTAGAAGAGTTACGGGTTAGAGTGTAGTATAAAAGAGGAGTGTGGGTTCCTATTCAAACTATTATTTTCTTCTTACTTCTGTAATATTCTTTCTTTCTAGCATTGTTGTATAGAGGATCCGGATTCTGTTGTATATGCTAATTGTTTTCTCTAGCTGTCTTTTCTGTATTCCTTGTCTCTATTTTGTTTCTTGGATTTTAATATGTGATGAGATTTTTCCTATTGCACGCATGTTATCTTTCCCCTAGGATTTTTTTAGGTGGGCCCATTATTTTGTGACCTAGACTTTTCATTTGATGTACCCCCATCATGGATGGATGGTGCATCTAATATATCTCAAATTGAATGATAATATCCTTTCCACCTTTGGACTTTTTCTTCATTAAATGTGGGCAGTTGTTATTCTTTTCTTTACTGCCTATTTTTAGACCACCAATTGAATGGCTAGGATCATCCCATCATGGAGATCTTTAGGGATGGATCCATCTCCATTGCGTCCTTCGTATCAATGGACTGCATGTCTGAACCATGGAGGTCCGTTTCTTTCTTTATTTTCTTTTACATGGGGAAGGAACATCCAATCCGTGAACTGAAACCCCCTGCAACACTTGTTTTAGGTAATGCCTAAAACGCCTAAGCTCTTCGGCCAACAATTGTATATGTAAAATCCACTCCGTCCATCAATGTTCTATACTTGATTCTAGTCTCTGGTGATAAAAATCAGCCAGATTGGCTACTCAGGTGGGCAACACCAAGCGGAACGATAGGCATATGATTCCAATTGTACGTTTGCTTGTAGGGTCATCATAACTCATATCTTTCATCAAACCGTTAATCAGGTGTAGCTTGCCAGGATGAAGTGAAGATACACTCAGATGGGCAAAACCGGCATCAACTTAAAACTTTTAGGAGCAATTTTACGTTGTTCATTTTCAGATTGGTGTGGCCCAACAGATTTTTTCATTGGGTAGATTTTTTTATATTTACCGTTCAAATTAAGGTTTCCACTTGATGGATGGAGTGGATTCACTGGCACCAAAAACCTGCCAGATCCACAACTAGGGTGGGCCACAACACAAGTAACCATGGGGATGGGATGCAAACCATAGGTTACTAGGGTGGGCCACAACACAAGTAACCATGGGGATGGGATGCAAACCATAGGTTTGTGTGTACAGCCATCATGGTGTGTATCTTTCATCAAACCTGTTAATCAGGTGTAATTCACCAGGATGAAGAGGAGATAAAAATCAGCCAGATCCAAACCTCAGGCGGGCTACACTACCACGTTAACCAAGAGTTTTATTAGCAACTTTACATTATTCTCATTGATATGTCCCAACTGAGTTTTCTGTCAGGATGATCTTTTGTATGGACAATGATGATGGTGCTTCTTATTTGATGGACATAGTAGATTTTTACATATACTACATGATGGGCCATAAAGCTTGAGTGTTTTACGTGCTTCTAGCAGGTGGTAGATGGATCATGTTAGTGGTGGGATTTAGGATAGCTCCGGTTACCATGGATCTTTTATTCCTGCCCAACAATCTCCTTTCATAAAGAAGAAAAAAAGAAATCGAAAGCTGTTGGTTCTTTCTTGTTTGGAATCCTGGACCTTTTAAAATCTTGATCTCTTTCTTTCTTTGTAAAATGGCTCAATCAAATTAATTCAGACAATGCTTTTGCCTGTTGCAATTTTTGCAAGTACCATTATTAATGTCTGTCTTTTACTCAATAAAATGGCAAAATGGTGATCATTCAAACAATGTCTTTGCTTGTTTAAATTCTTAACTTTCAAATAATCACATTTATTTTGAAAAAAAAAAATGATTTCAACAATGTATGGGCTATTTCTATTTCTAAAGAATAACCCTATTTTTCTAAAAAAAATGGCCTCGCATAGCTTAGGGTTACAAAGGCTCCTCGTGGGTTTACTCCTTGTCTTTTTCGTCGGGTCTGTCTTCTCTAATGTGGAGTACTCAAGCAAAGAGGAAAACAAATTCCAGCTCCCTTAATATTTTATGGTCATATATCAGTTTGGTTGAGCATCTTAACGAAAGTGATATAAGTTAAGCGAAAGTGATGTATGACATTGAAGGGTTAAAAGGGGTTTGCTTCAACGATGCTAGCAACACTGTGAGTACTCTCATTGAGAGACTGGACAAGAATCTGCTCATTTGTCATTCGGGCTTCTTTGAAGCCCAAGTAGAAGTATGTGCACTTTTTCCTGCCCAAAATTGTGATTGCTTGGAAACCAAATTGGTCCAAGCAATTTTTAACATGTTCATAATGCGGGTAGATTTCTAGTGCTTTTGGTTCCTTGAACATCCTAACCATACATACACCTACCTTTGGCTTAGACTTCATATTTAATGTTGTAGTTGTAGAAAAAATATGAATTTTTGTATTCTTTAGTTTGCGATTGAATAGGTTGATTTTTGTCTTAATTGGGATAATTTATTTTGTAATTTAGGGACATTTGTTGATTTTGTATGTATAATTGCAGACGTGTGACCGACCGTACATAGAGAAGTGGCTGAACAATGGGAAACGGACATGCCCGCAAACGGGAGAGGTTCTGTTGAATTCATCTCTATCAACTGATAGAGCTACCCGCAAGATGATCTTGCAGTGGTGCAAGGACCAAGGGATCAAACCAATGGCCGACGTCGACAAGGCCCAGGACGATGAAAGGATCTCTTTTGAGACAATGTACACACAGAAAATGTTGATAAAAGAGCTTGACAAGAAGAAAGGCCTCATCAAGATGTTCTCCAAGTCTCAAGTGGATATGTTGCTTTCGTTGATGTCAGATGCCTATGACTGTAACCACCCAGAAGTACAAGTTGGTGTCCTCGAGATCATTTCGTACTTGTCTCATGATAACCAAATGAAGCAGAGGCAGATAATAGAGAAGAACAAGGATGTCATCCCTTTGCTTATCAGGGCCTTGCAGACCGGAAGCCTAGATATTAGGACTCAAGCAGCCAAGTTAATTAACGAGATATTAACCATTCATCCCGTCAAGATAACATTGGGCCAATCAAATGCAATAGAGGCCCTGTTAAGTGTTCTAAGTGATTGTACAATGCCTCCGAATGAATCATTGCATGCAATTTTAAAGCTATTCGAAATTGAAGAGAACAAAACAAGGGCTGTTAATAAAGGGGTGGTGAAGGTAATTATCAATTCGATCCTGGATGAAAATCACCTGCCAGAAATGCTTGAGTTGCTTAAAACATTGTTGAGTATTCCGACAGCCGTCAATGAGATTGTAAGGTTGGATTCAATTACTTACTTGATGAAAATAGTCAGATATAGAAAACCTTCTTACTGGGATGCTGTCATTATCCTCAACTTGGTCTGTAGTTGGGATCCAAATCAGTTGTCAGCGATCAGGGAAGAAGAACAAGCTTACAGTACTTTCTCAAAGCTCTTAATGATGGGAATCCGAACTGAGCAGGTGGCGGCCGCGAAAATACTTGAGAAGCTTGGGCTTCCCCATGAATTCTCATATTTTTTATGAAAGAAAAAAAAAAAACTCAATGGATCTTCTTTTTTGAAATATGCACATTGGATATTTAATGATTGCAGTCATTTTGAACGGCCAATATTACCATTTTAACCATTTTTGAGTTTTGAGTAACGTAGGTTTAGAGGTCGTCTAGCGCCCATCTCTTCCTTGGGCTCCTTCTCCTCTCATGTGGGTCATCTAGGTTTGTTTATCTAAACCATTGATGGGCGCTCATCATGGATTAACAATGCCCAAAAAAGTCTCCAAATTTGGAAGATCTTCATCATCTTATCTTTTGGCTTTTATATATTGAATGTGGACAGTTGGTGCAATTTTTCTTAACCATGTACATACATGTCAATAATGGAAATTTTATTGTTGACCAAATGAAGACATCGATTGGGCATTGTTGATCCAGGGAGCCATCGGATAATGGCTTGGATACACACCATCCATGGGTGCCACATGTACAGATTAGATACCAAACAGGGAAGCTTCCTATTTGCAATGAATGAGAAACTTGGAATGTGGTCCAACCAGTTATATGTGAGCATTTCTCTCACGTTGAACTAATTGAAGTGCGGTTGAACCAGTTTTATGTGAGCATCTCTCTCTCTCTCTCTCTCTCTCTCTCTCTCTCTCTCTCTCTCTCTCTATATATATATATATATATATATATATATATATATATATATACACTTACACACATTGTGTGTGGAAAATGGAAATGATCAGGTGGTGTTATTTATAGGGTGTAAACGAGTCCATTGGGATGCTTGGACAGTTCAACCAATCGATTTGATCTAATGATCAAGAACACACAGGGCGACCATGCAAAATTCACACCAGTACGCATCGGCCAATTCTCTCTCTCAATTGACGCGTGCCATGGCCAATTTTCGATCCGGATGGTGCATTTAATCATCTAATTGAGGGAAAATCATGCTGCAAAAATCACAGTATCAGATGATGATAAGCTTCTACATGGGTGCCATTTTTATTTTCGTTCTGTTTTAATAAGCCATAAGAGGGGATAGTTGCATCAAGAAACAAAGGTGCTACTTTGGAATCATAATCAATCCATGGTATATGGTCTATTAAATTGATGTTTGAAAATGATGAATTGGTGTAATTCTTGCACCATGGCTTGCCCCTAGTTACAATCCATGTTTGAAAACTCTTGAATGGGGGCCATTTTGTTACAACCATCCAATTTTTACAAGTCATGGATCGGCTGGTTAGCATCATGAAACAATCCCGGTGGTGCTATCTAATGAATAGATGTTTGAAGATGATGATTGGACTAGAGGCGGGGAGGGATGGAAATCCCACGCAGTCCAGCAATCCACTCATGATTGTCTGTTGCCCATGCAGTTCAACGATCCACACATGGCTGTCCATTGATAACATGTCCTCCATATTAATTAGTGTGCTCAACCTCATTGGAATAAGTAGCTTATCTTGGTTCTACTTATTCAGCCGGTAAATATGTTTGGTAACCAACGTGCTTATCAACCAAAAAGTAGAAAAGCATGTTTGGTTTCCAGTATAATAAGCAATTATCCCTCAAGTTTGTTTGGTCCTGCTGACATCCACCATCCATCATGTGGACCAATCTTTGATGTTGACCATTCACTGTGTGGGCCCCACCTTTGATGTGGGCCATCCATCATACAGGGCCCACCTTAGAAGTGGGCAATTCATCACTATGGGCCGGCCTTTAATGTGCACCATTATTATGTATGGCCCACCTATCCATCAAGTGGATCCCACCATCAAATATTATTTATCCATCATGTGGGGCCCGCCTTCAATATCCACCACCTAGATCCCACCTCTAATGTGGGCCGTCGATCAAGAAGGGCCTACCTTGGATATGAGCCACTCATAATTAGGGCCGACCTTTGATGTGGACCGTCCATCATGTGGGGCCCACCATTATTAATTGGCCATCATGTAGAGTCACCTTTGATATGGACAACTTATATTGGGAATCAAAATGCAAGGCTGTGAGTGGGAATAGATGAATCAATGGAATGAACCATTCCGATGAAAAAAATGAGAAAAGGGGTAAACCATATATATATATATATATATATATATATATATATATATATAAGAACTGGGCCATAATCCACTGAATCATGCCAGCTTTATGTTCAAATGTGGCGTAATTGGGAGATGCGCTTATTAGCTAGAAGGCTTCAGCACTTTGCTACTTCCAGCAGCTGCTGCATTGGGATTGTCTTTGAGTGTCAGAGATCAGCTTTGATTTTCTTGTCTGGTATCCCCATGGGATCGCCAAACAGATTCATCACTGAGCATGAAATTGAAAATTTGATGTAATGCCTGACTCAGGCTGTGGGTCTTCCGCTGTTAGTGGTTTCTTCTTCTTTTTCCTCCTCTTCCGCCGTCTTGTGGGTGTCTCCATCCTCTTTTTTCTTTTCTTTCTTTTCTTCCCCTTCTTCTTTTTGTTCTTTAGGAGCCTCCTCCCTCTGCTATATCTTTTATTAGGCTAGCCTTAAATTAGAAATAAGAGAGTTTCTAGCTTGCTTTCCAAAAAAAAAATAAAAAATTGTGGCGTAATTGGTTGAACAGGCTACATGGACAACAACATTCCTATCAAAGAATGGTCTAATATAGAACTAGATGCAAGTTAAACAGTTTTTGTTGTATTTGATTTTTTCTTCTCCAAAATCAGATTAATTATAAGATGCTTACCCCTTATCAATGGATATTTGCTTGCTGAATTTGGTCCTTCATTATTTTCATTTTAACAATCCATTTGCTCCCCACCAGTCAGACTGTTTAGTTTAATTTTTGGTTATGACATCCACAGTGGGCCACGATCTGGATGGTTTTGATTGAGCTACATGTTGTTATAGGCAAAATGGTGGAGATAAGATTTCACGTGGAAATGCTCATTTGGCCCTCGAGATCATCTGATCGAGAGTCGAATATTGGATAAGTGCGGGACGTCCATTTGACTCTCGAGATCATCTAATCGAGAGTCGAATATTGGATAAGTGCGGGACGTCCATTCGACTCTCGAGATCATCTGATCGAGAGTCGAATATTGGATAAGTGTGGAACGTCCATTTGACTATCGAGCTCACCTGATCAGGAGTCATGGATAGTCAAATATGGAAAACTAGATTCGCGAGCAGACCTTCTCACAAGTCGTTGAAAGACGTTACATCTAAGTGTGTACTTGGACTCGCGACCACATTTTAATATGCGAGCAGCTTTCCTGTGGAAATCTCTTAGCCTTCAGTACTAGCACCCGATTCCCGTCGAACAGTTTGTCCAATCCCTCTGCGACACTAAGTAGGGCCACATCCAGTTCGGTGGTCCCCGACTCGTCGGCGTCTCCTTCCTTTTCGGAGGCTATGACTCCAACTACGGGCGTCTCCTTCCTTTTCGGAGGCTATGACTCCAACTACGGGCGTCTCCTTCCTTTTCGGAGGTTATGATTCCAACTACGGCTTCCAGCTTATCATGATATATCAGCGTTATTACCACGCTTATTGGTAGTCCGGATAGGTCGGCTTTTGGGTTTATCTTCTCTAAATGGATCCGGATTTCAAGGGATTGCCATCAAGGGGCGTGATTGTTGGAGTAAATCATCGGGTTGGATCTGACTCAAAAGATAAGATTTTATCCCACGAAATCAGCGAGATCTCAGTATCGTACGCGATATCAACGGGATTTCGACATCTTACGTAACAAATTGGATTGTCTCCAGATCTATATAAAGGGGTGGCTCCATTAAGAGCAGGTACGCACACATCATTCAATCTTGGTCCCGTTTTGCTTGGCTTCTCTTCTTACTGTGGCCTAACTTAAGCATCGGAGGGCTAACGGCTGGTCCCCAGCCACCCTTATTTGTTGTCTTGCTTCAGGTCTGGTGGTGAAAATCCCGGTTGGAGTGAAGGAGAAAAGCTGGAGGATCTCGTTACAAAATCTGACATTAACAGTTTGGCGCCGTCTGTGGGAACGACTTGATCATCGAAATCAATCGTGCTAACCACCGATCAAAATCCTTCAGCGATGCCTCCTAAAAAGGCTGTTCATCCTTCAACTTCAAGATAGGCACCACCTCCGCCTGATGAGACGGAATCCGTACCTATCCTTCCACCTGCTCCGACGAATATCCCTCAAGGAGCCCCGAATCTGCCGTCAACAAACCCATTATTGGAAGCCTCTGGAAATCAAGATGATGTCCTACGTTTCCTCGGAAACACTCTCCTAACTCTAAACGCCGGAGTCCAAGCGCTGTCAAACCGGCTTGATCAGCACTTCCCCGAACCGCAAAGACAATCCTCTGAAGGGTTACCACCGCAACCCATACCGGTAGCTTCCAGACACTCTATGGACGAACCACAGGTCCCGCCACTCGGCGGCCATCCCCCTGTACCATCTCCACATTCCATACATTCCAGTTCGTCTCGACAACCTCAACCGCAAGGCTCCACCGCCGAAACATCTAGCTATACCCTACCATGGGAAGGAGATCTCAAAAGAATCTAAGATCGTTTTGATGTTATGGAACAGCGATACCAGGCAAATCGGCCATCTGCCGTCATGACGGCAATACACCAATCTGAATCTCCCTTCACCAGCGAGGTCATGGAAGCCCCATTACCCAGAAAGTATCGAGCGCCTGTTATCGCTCCGTACACAGGAATTGGCGACCCTCTGGAACATCTGGAAACATATAGGTCCCTCATGGAGTTGGAGGGACATGGTTCAGAAATCATGTGTAGGGCCTTTCCCCTAACATTGAAGGATGCAGCTCGTACGTGGTTCCGGGGGTTAAAGCCCCGTTCCATCAGTTCCTTTTCCCAGTTATCAGAGATATTCCTTTCTCAATTCATGGGGAGTATTCGCATTAAGAAGCCAGCCTCCCATCTAATGAATTTGAAACAGCAGCATGGGGAGACAATAAAGGAGTTCACAGTACGATTCACTGCCGAAGCCATTCAAACTGAGGGATACACCGAAGAAAAGGGTCTTACAGCCCTCATTGCCGGGATAACGAGCGAGAAATTCAGGTTTGCCTTAGATAAAAGCCCACCGAAAACTATGGCAGAATTTCAAGCCAAAGCTCAGAAATATATCAATACAGAAGAAGTCGCATTGACACGCCATGGAGTACAGAGCAAGAAGCGCAAGCCAGAAGGAGCCTCTTCTACGGATAAGAAATACCGTCGTGACCAGCGCGATCGTTCTCCCAAGAGGCCTTACTCTGGTAAATATCATAATTACACTCCTCTCAATCAGTCTCCTGAAAAGGTTCTAATGGAGATTAAACACAAGCCATATGTGAAGTGGCCTGCAAAGATCAAATCCGATCCCGAGAAGAGGGACAAGAGCAAGTTCTGTTACTTTCACAAAGATCACGGGCATAGGACCCAGGACTGCATCTCTTTACGAGACCATATCGAAGCCCTTATTCGAAAAGGCCATCTCCAGGATTATGTTGCTCGTAAAAATCGATCACCAGAAAGGGCGAAGACCTCATCTCGCCAAAAGGAACCACCTCATCATCAAACCGACCAGGAGGACGCCGAGCCCACGGGAGAAATTCGCACTATCGTCGGGGGACCAGCTTGTGGGGGTGACTCTCAAGCTTCAAGAAAAGCATACGCTCGGAAGGCGTCCAAAGAACCCCAGCAAATCTATTGGCTGGAACAGACGTCCAGCTCCTCAAAAGCAAGCCATCCTCCAATTTCTTTCACCCTCGAAGATGCAGCGGGAATCCACTTCCCTCATGAAGATTCTATCGTGGTCACATTGAAGGTATCAAATTATCTGACTCATCGGATTATGGTGGATACAGGTAGCTCAGCCGACATTCTGTATCTAGAGGCTTTCAACAAAATGGCATTATCCAGAAGCCTCCTCAAGCCAGTATCGACCCCCCTCGTCGGCTTTGGAGGAGAGGTAGTAACACCCGAAGGAAGCATCGATCTCCCAGTTACTTTTGGAGAGAGTCCAGCGAAGACCACCGTCTTCGTAAACTTCCTCGTCGTGGATCGAAAATCAGCATATAACGCCATTTCGGGGCGGCCGTCTCTGACTAAGGTTGGAGCGGCCTTGCACCCTTCATATCTGTGTGTTAAATTTCCGACCCCAAATGGCATCGGGGTCGTGCGAGGAAGTCAGCAGTAGGCACGGTCCTGTTACCAGATAGCCCTCCAAGATCGAAAGAAGGCTCAAGCGACACCTGTCATGGAAATAGTTCAAGGTTCATCCGACGTTCCCGCCACCCCGCGTTGGATCCAAGAGAAAATGCTCTGAAATCAGGAACTCCAGGGGAGGAAACAATGGCGATCCACCTGACCGAAGACGACCCATCTAAGATCGTGCGCATCGGGTCCTCCTTGACCACTGTCCATCGTCAAAATTTGATCCGTTTCCTCACCGAATACAAGGATGTGTTTGCTTGGTCTCATAAAGATATGCCAGGCATCGATCCTGATGTCATCGCACATCGTCTCAACATTGACCCGAAGCATAAACCCGTACATCAGCGTCGACGTACCTTTACTGCAGAAAGACAAATGACAATCAAAACAGAAGTTGAAAAGCTTCTCGCGGCTAATTTCATAAAGGAAGTTGACTACCCAGAGTGGGTCGCAAACGTAGTTCTCGTCCGGAAAACTAATGGCAAATGGAGGATGTGCGTCGACTATTCAGACTTAAACAAAGCATGCCCCAAAGATAGCTTTCCGACACCGCGGATCGACCAGTTGGTCGACTCAACAGCTGGACATGCTCTCCTCAGCTTTATGGATGCTTATTCTGGTTACAACCAGATTGTGATGCATCCACCTGATAGCCAGCATACTGCCTTCATCACAGATCGAGTACTATATTGCTACCAGGTAATGCCGTTCGGTCTTAAAAATGCAGGGGCCACTTATCAACGTCTTGTCAACAAAATGTTCGCTGCTCAAATCGGTAGGAATATGGAAGTGTATGTCGACGATATGCTCGTGAAAAGCATCGTTGAAGATAACCACATTTCAGATCTTCGAGAAGCCTTTGATCTGATGAGGAAGTATCAAATGAAGTTAAATCCAGAAAAATGCGCGTTTGGAGTGTCTGCAGGAAAATTTCTTGGGTTCATGGTTGGCCAGCGTGGAATTGAGGCAAATCCTGAAAAGATTAAAGCATTAATAGAGATGAAATCCCCTGTTACTCTGAAAGACGTTCAGCGTCTAGCAGGTCGCATCACATCATTGAACAGGTTCATCTCGCGAGCATCTGACAAGTGTTTGCCCTTCTTCAAACTCCTTCGTGCAACGGCCAAGTCTGATTGGAAGTGGACACCTCAGTGTGAAGAAGCTTTTCAACAATTGAAGCAATACATGAGCGCTCCCCCCATTTTATCTAAGCCTGTAGCACATGAGCAACTCATTCTTTATTTATCTGTGTCTCCCACGGCCGTTAGCGCCGCTTTAATAAGAGAAGATTCCGGGGTGCAAAGGCCCGTTTATTATGTCAGTAGAGCAATGGTCGATGCAGAAACTAGGTATTCTGATATGGAGAAACTGGCCCTAGCCTTAGTCACTGCGGCTCGAAAACTGCGACCATACTTTCAAGCCCATGCTATTTTAGTACCAACAAATCATCCGCTACGCCAAGTCCTTCAAAAACCTGAGGCTTCAGGACGCTTGACTAAATGGGCGGTCGAGATCAGTGAGCATGATATCTCATTCTGTCCTAGGACAGCAGTCAAGGGCCAGGCCGTGGCTGACTTCATCGCTGAATTTACGTATTCTTCTGAAGATAATGTCATGACCAGCGACCAGCCTCCTTGGTCTCTCTTCGTGGACGGGTCGTCGCGGGCCACTGGTAGTGGAGCGGGCCTAATTTTAGTGGCTCCCGACGGGTCGCATTTTCAATATGCTCTGCGTTTCGAATCACGCATCTCCAATAATGAAGCAGAATATGAGGCCCTGATTGTTGGCCTCGAGCTAGCCGTTGTCCTCGCAGTCCAGAATTTGATAATTCATAGCGACTCCCAGCTCATTGTCAACCAAGTTCTTGGCGAATTCGAAACCAAAGAAGAAAGAATGGCCTTATACAAGTCTCGTGTCCTCATCCTGCTCGCCAAACTGAAGACTTATAAAATATTTCATATCCCTCGCGAGCAGAACCAACTTGCCGATTCCGTGGAAAACTCGCTTCTGCACCGGAATCGGAGCTATCACATTCGATCCCCATCGAGCACAGTCAGCATTTGAGTATCGACCAAGTGATTCTCGAGAAAGTTATATCGGTACAATCGTCTCCATGCTGGATGGATCCTATCATCATTTATCTTAGAGATGGGTACCTACCAGAAGACAAGAAAGCTGCAAGACAAATTCAGCTTCGAGCTGCGAGGTACACCTTACAAGATGGAATCTTGTTGCGAAAAAGCTTCTCCTTGCCTTATTTAAGGTGTCTTCATCCAGAAGAAGCACATCGTGTTCTAGATGAAGTACACCAGGGGGCATGTAGTAATCATCCCAG